>BTHU01000023.1:57831397-58548897 GCA_036184795.1 Tokudaia tokunoshimensis
AATTGATTTGCTGTCTCCATAGGAAAGGATGGAAGATGGCTGCCATCTCTCCTGGACTGTGAGCTCCATGAGTTCACATCCCGTGCTTAGTTGATTTGATGTTCTATCACCAAGGCTTTGCACATAGTACTTGACTGAAAAACAGTAAAACAAATGAGCAAATACAACAAGCAATGTTGTTTCTTCTGTCATTTACCAAGACTGTCCCTGCAAGGGATATTACAATCTTTTCAAGGCACCAGAGGATCTGAACTTCTCCCTCATTAAGAAGGTAAAGGTATGAAGTTCAAGGGGCATTGCCAAGGTAGAGCTCGGGGCTTCTGTTTGGGGCAGTAATGACAGAGACCTTGGAGCTTCTGCCTGGGGCAGTAATGGCAGAGACCCAGAATAGTCATCCTAGTTGAACATGCTGCTAAGTCCTTGATATCTGCTTCCTGTCTCATCTTCCCCCCCCAGAGAAGTAGGGGTATTCTTCTTTACCCAAATAACAGAAGAATAGAAGTGTCACACAGTGTCATGACATTAGAGTTCACTGTATAAACTGATGCTTGCAGGGCTTTGCCAAGGTGGGCCAGCTGTGTAGTGTGGTCTCTGACTAGGATGATATCAGAAGTTCCTTCATGCTGGTATAATGGGACACTCCTGTAACCTCCAATACTCAAGAAGCCAAGGCAGGAGGATCACAAGTTGCAGGTCAGTCTGTGCTACATAAGGAAACCATGGCTAAAACCAACAAAGAAACAGAAAGAAAGAAGGCCCCTTCCCATTGTGTCCTGCCTGCCCAGCCACTCCCCAGTTCCCTCTAGTGAGCCTTTCTCTGGAAGCCCAGTGAGGGAGGTGGGCTGATTCTCCAGCTTCTCTGAAAGTGAAGACTCCACTCCAGTTCTTTCCTGCCTCCCTTCAGAGTTGGAGGGCTGGGCCTGGGCCGGGCGAGGTAGAAAAGTGGAAAAACAGATCCTGTCTCCTGTGTTTGCCACCTCAGAGAGCAAAACTGGCTTTTCTGAGCAGAGAGGGTCCTGCTCTGTAAACTGGGTGTGAGCCATCCCATAGGGTGCTTTTGAGGAACAACTAAAACCACTGTGCATGTCTGATGCCAGCGGAGGGCTTCATCCCAGACCGGCCAGGAGCCAAAGAGGGGTCAGGATGCTCTATTCACACAGCACATTGTCAGGCCTTTCTAGCGCCCTTCTGTCTATTCTAGTTTTAGCCTGCTAGGGAGAATTATTGTCCCCGTGAGACTCAAAAATCATATGCCAACCAAAGACTGGTAGTACCTCTGTAAGTCACAAGGGCAGACATTCCGAATTGAAACAATGTGATCTTCAAGTGTGTGGAGAGCCCCTTGAACTCCCAAGATCACTCTCCTCTGCCTTTGTGAGTCTAATCTTGGGATGATAGTCACAGTCTTACAAAGGACTGGTTCTGCTAATCACTTCTTCCAAAGCAAGAGTCAATGGTACAGTGAGGCCGTCCTCAGAGGCACCTCGTATTGTGAGCCTCTCCCTTGTCCCCTCACCCTGGGGCGACAGCAGTAAAGAAGGAAACAGTTTCTTGCATCTTGGAAGAAGGAAAGTGAAATACAGTCACAGCAAGGGTTGGGACAAGTGAGATTTACAGGAATGCAGGATGGTGCCGCTCTGAACTATGACCTTGACCATCCTTGGAAACTGAACAAACCACGACACAGTTCTCTATCTTCTCTGTCATCCTGTCTCATCATTTCTTCTTCCGTACAGGCATGGCCCTGACTCACACTGTCAACCAGTTGCTTTGCACAGAACGGGGTCTCTTCCTGCTGTTACTTATACAGCTCATTCTTGGCATTATTTAATCTCCCTAGAGTCTACAAAGCATCTCAGTATAGACTGACTTTTTATTTCTTCTACTCAGTCCTTGGAGTGCTCTTTCTAAGAGACCACGTCTTTCTACTCTGGAAAGTCGGCAGCTCTTATCTTACGACAATTGCCCTCTTCCTGCTGTATGTTTAGAACTTTGCTTAGACTGCTAGCTCTCGATGCCAGTCTTCATGCCTCTTGACTCTTCAGAGTTTGTCTCTATGCTGTGGTGAAGTCATTCAAAACTAACATCCACTTTATTGATTTTCTTTGTGACTCTGCCTAATTTAGAGCTATCCCATTTAGTGAAGTTCCCCCTTCCTTTATTTTCCTTCTCTTTGGTGGTAGGAATGAAACTCAGAGCATTGTGTATGCCCAAGCAAGCACTTTACCTCTCGGTTATACTTCTAGCCTCAGGTTTTATAAAAGATTTTCTTTTCTTATTTCTCTTTCTAGTTTTGAGCAGCTACATCACAACCATTTTAAGGGATATACTTTTTTTTTAACTCATCTCTGTATGTCCTACACATGCTTACTTCCAAAGTCTGCTAGCTTATTCTCCAAAACATCATCTGGAGCAAAGTAAGATGGCTTGTCTTAGGTCAAGCAACAGGCAAAGAGCAGAGCCAGTATTTAATTCCATAGAGGCGTTGTGCTTCCAGCATCCTCAGTGACCTCTCATTTAGAAATAAGGCGAGGAATTGCTGCTGCTCAAACAGCCCCTGGCTGACCCTCAGAGGCCAAGCCAGTACTTATGACGTTAGAATACAGATGTCCCAGAAGTGCCTACCCCAAGGCAGTAAGGAGTTGCCTCGTGACTCCTGCATGCTATGGCCCTATGGATGTGGAGCAAATTCTCACAGGCAAGGCTCTGAGAAGGCCAAAGATCTCCCTTCTGCGGTTCTACAGGTTGAGCACAGCCCATCTTCCTCCACAGTTTTCTATAGACTCTTCTTTTAACTGGCAAAAGCTTGGGAGGGCCTCTCACTTTGCTGAGCCTTGACTTTCTCATCTCCACATTTCGATGATACCACTTTGCCCTGTGGGGATGGCAGGGACATTCACTAAAACAACTCATGGAAGGAGCTGGGCTTCCAGAACTGGGAACAGGAAGATGATAACCTAAAACACGGCTTCTTAAACACTTTTCATACATTTCACCAGACCTTTCTGCTTGAGAAATTTTTATTTGATGCTCAGCATAGAGATATATAAAATAGGTACCTTTCTGGGTCTCAGTTTCCATGTCTATGAAGTGAACATGATAAGATATGTCTTAGAGAGGCATTGTTAAAGTAAAGGAAAGTGTGCTTAGTCAGGCGGTGGTGGCATGCACCTTTAATCCCAGCACTGGGGGGGGGGGGGGCAGAAGCAGATAGATCTTTGTTAGTTTAAGCTCAGTCAGGTCTACAGAGTGAGTTCCATAACAGCCAGGGCTACACAGAGAAACAAATAAAAAGAAGGAAGGAAGGAAGGAAGAAAGGAAGGATGTTTACCATGTAAAAATGATTTGAATATAGCCTATTTCCAACCACACAAGTAAAAGATCACTCACTGGAACATGTCCAGTCAATCAAGCAGGATGCAACGGTCTTGACATGGGCATTCAACATTTTTAAAGCAAGTGACCCAATCTGCCCAAGTCACTTGTTTCATGCACCTTGTATGTCACTGTTCCCTTCCACCCTGAACCAACGAGCCAGAGTTCTGGCTTCTGTACACACCTTTTCAGTCTCCACAGCCTCTGAAGGAGCCCCAGAACCTGGCGACTGGGTTGCCTGTCCCAGTATATGCCTGACATCCTCCCCATGTGTCCCCCTGGAGCCCTTTGCAAATGTGATCCTGGCACCTGGTCTCAGAACATGTCACACCCTGGGGGAATTGGAAGGATGAGGTCAAGAGTGAGGTTGCTGCTGGGGTCTCTGGATGTCCTACATCTGGGCCTGCAGTCTACAAAAAAGACCTCTCACAGCTACTACCGAGACTTGAGGGAAGACTGGGAGAAGCAAGAACTGGCTTTTCCTCTGCCTGCCTGATTGTAGGAGTTCTTTACAGTTTGGGCTTACCTTAGGAATTCCTAAGAGTGTCCCATTTCAAGGTCATGAGCTCAGTTACCCTCTTTATCCTGTAGTCCCCCTTTTCCTAGAGGCAAGGAGCTGGGGAGATTAATCAGTTTTGCACAGTCTAGGGTGGAAGCTGGGATCAGAGTCTTCTTATGGTGCCCTGTGAGATATATTTTTTTATGTTACCTTACTGAGAGAGATTTGGTGCTAGTAAGCAGAGACACAGTTGGAGTTCCAAATTCCCACTGTAGTCCCCAGAGAGGGAAGCCCTGGTAGGTAAGGGAGACAGACCCCTTACTAGGGAGTCTTAGTTTGGTACATGATTGAAAATGGCCTCCTTCTTGGGATTTCACCCATGAGGCCATGCCACTGTATTGCACCGGTGAAGGTGGCTCAGCGCAAGCCTCCATTTGTTGCTGGCCAGGGCTTCTCATGGCGTGACTTTCTCCCCATACGTGAGAGCTCAACCCAAGTGGTCCTGAGTTCAGAGAGCAAAGAGTTGGGCTCTGGACATAGGAAACCTGTTTAGAGGAGACCTGGAGACCTCAAGCCTGGGATTCCTGGCTATTGAGCTTCTAGATTTTTGTCTCCTAGGTCATGGGGCCAAGGACAGATGGGACATGTCTGGCTCTGAACATACAATTTGTACGTCCTTCTGGTCTCATCTAGCCCAAGTCTAGCTCACTTCTGGCTCTCACTTTTCCCTGTTCCTGTCATCAGGATTCAGAAGCCATTGCTAGAGCATTGGGGACAACCCCATTGAGCTCAATGAGACAGAGAGTGTCTTTCCATACATTACTATCCACAAACCACACCCTCCCAATGAAGGTTCATGAAGTAGCAGTACTAGGACACTTCCATCCCCCTTTGTCTCTTTGCAGGTAGGACAGAGGTCTAGAGAGGGCAAGGGATCCCTTCATGGTTACACAGCAGGACAGCAGCAGAATCCTTCTCCCCAACACAGGGACGATCTGTAGTGATGGTGAGCGGTGAGAAAAGCTGGAGGAAAAGCTCCAAGAGGAACATGGGCTGAGAAGTGGCCGGAAAGTCAGGATGGGCTGAGGAGTAGCCCACACTGGACTCATTAGCCCAGCTATCCTGCTGCTGCCATTGGTGAGGATTAGCACAAACATCCTTCTCCCTGCAGCCCTCCCTGCTGGCCAGCTGCGCAGGCTTTGGGTGGCATGCCCCAGATGTGGGAGGCCCCAGGCTGGAGGCTGGACTTTCTCTCTAGTGACATTGTGTGCTCTCCTAGCATCCCGAGGGCACGGACCAGCCTCTGGCTCATCTCTGCTGTCAGGCCTGGTGAAGGACAGTCAGCATGCCTGGCTGATCAAAGGCACTCCCACCCTCTGGCTTCAGGAGTGTTGGGGCCGAAGGGGAGTATAGTGAGCCCAGATGCCACTTTGCCATGCTTTGAAGTCCCACTGCATTCAAACAGGATCTGGCTCAAGCACAGACTTAGCAACAATTCTTGACCTGGTGTGTGATGAGGCAGGAGAGCTGAGTCCTGTCATCTTTGCCCAATCCTTTTACCTTGGTGGGTCTCATCCTCCCTGACTAAACCAGGAAGGCATTGAATTTGGCTGAGTAAAGGCCAGGCTGACTCTGCCATCTCGCAGCTATGATTGATTTCTCTTTCTTCTTTTGGAGACCCAGAGCAGGCCCAAGTCAGTCATAGTCTGGCACTGAATACAGAGTGACTGCAACTGCTAGGAGTGGAGACAAGTCATTAATTTATTTGTCATTCATTCATTCATTCATTCATCCATCTGTCTATCCATTGATGAAGTACCACTGGATTCCTTAGCCATGGAAATAGGGCTCCCTCACATGTTGCTTTACTGCCTATGAGACCTACATTTGGAACTGGCCTGCCCTTAGGTTACCTTGACTCTTCTGTAGAGTTAGGATGACCTTGTTGGTTTTGAACTTTCACCCAGCAGTGGCCATAGCCAGCAGGGGCTTGGTTGCGTCTAACTCCAGCCAAATTAAGTAACCAAAGCAACTACAAAAAGCTTTATCATGCTCCCAATCTTGTTGGGATGTCTTAAGAGAAAGGGCAGACACACCCTAAGGCAAGGAAGAATGTCACAGAGCCAAGGTACAGTAAGCCTATATACTATGTCTGGGACTGGACCCCTATCAGTGGATACTGATGTTGGAAATTCTTTCTCTCCTTGTATGCATATGTTCTGGGAATGGGACCTGGGACTTCACACATACTAAGCAAGTATTCTACAGCTGTGCTACACCGTAGCCCTAGCAACTTTTCTCACCCTTTTTCTTCCTCCCCTGTCAGTTTTTCTGAGAGAGCATCTCTATATGTAGCTCAGGCTGACCCCAAACTTTATGATCCTTGCCGCCGCCTCTGAGCACTGGAATTATAGGTATACCTGACTTGGGAATCATTTGTTAACTGCTTCTTTACAGGAGGCTGTCTGCTAGAAGCCAGGAGAGGGAACTCTGTGCGCTTCTGGCCTTTTCCTCTGGAAAATGCCTTCTTCCTTGCTCCTTCTCCAGCCACTGCAGCCTAGGCCCCAAGCTAATCTTATTAAGCCCTTTGACCTTTAAATAACCTAACAACAATGTTGCTGGTCTTTCTGAATTTGCTGGTCTTGAATCTTTTTTTTTTAAACAAAACCTTGATTTTATTATTTATTTGTGTGTGTGTGTTTATCTCTCTGTGTGTGTCTGTGTGTGATTGTTTGTACACAAACACATATACATGTCTGTGGATGCCAGAAGAGGCTATTGGATTCCCTGGAACTGAAGTTACAAACAGTCGAGAGCTACTAGTATGGGTGCCAGGAATTGAACCTGAACCTGGGTCCTCTGGAAGAACAGCAAGCACTCTGTATGTATGTCCTTCAGTGTTACAAGAGGAGAGGCCCACACAGCCATCTCTCTCACCAGGCTCAATGGCCTTGTGCTTGGCTCTGGCCTACTTCACAGCCCTGCGTTACCTTGGGGTCAGGGATGAAAGCAGGCTGCCCAAACTCTCAGCCATCTGCTGAGGAGTAGTACATCCAAATCCTTGCTCATCCCAGAAGAACCAGTCAGGGGTGAGCCAATCTGCTTATGGTCTCCAGCGCCAAAGGTCCTTGTCACAGCCTCTAAAGAGCAAGGCTGTACAGTGGGTGGCCAGGCTGAACTTGAGAACTGCATTGGGGACTATCTGCTGTTGACCCTCCCACAGCCACATTCCCATTAGAGGACCTCTGGACCTCCACAGGGCCCAGTGAGGGACTGTATCCTAGGGGGTGTGGGGGAGGGGAGAAGTCATAGTGTGAGAAAATTGAGGCTGCCCCCCCCTGTGATTTTAGCAGTATTGTGGGACTCGCTCAAGGTTTTGCCAGTGACAGTGAACAGAGATCTACTCCAGGTGAAGACCAGGCTTATCCAGGACCAAGGCATCCCCTACATAGCATACACACATTCACATACATGCATGCACACTTGTGGATGTGCACATGCCTATTCCTGCATGTATAGAGTACAGATGGGAAATCAGGCCTTGCAGGGGGGGGGGGGGCGGCGGGTAAGGAAGACCAAATTTAGGTTAGCAAGTCAGCGGGGCTAGAAGACAGATCTACAAGTCCTCTGGCTATGTATGGGTCAGTTTCATGCCTGTCCTTTTATTCCCCCTTGGAAGGTCCACAGTAGCTGTTACTAATTGTGAACCTCTCCTTAGTTCTCGAACATTGGATGCAGGGTCTGGCCTCTTGCAGAAGTCCTCACTCACTGTTCACAGAACAGCCACCTCCTCCTCACTCTTGGCTCACATCCTTCACTTTCAATAGCACGCGTGAAGAAACTGTTGGACTAGAAAGATTCCATGGAAAGAGTTGGACACAGGCAGGGTAGCTCAAGCTGGGGGGTGGGTGGCAGCTAGCTCTTCCATCATAGCCCCAGAACCCAGAACTACAAAGACCCTGAGGGTGGTGAGGAGGAAGTGAAGTGAAATGAAGCTGACTTGCTAAGTAGCCTGCCCTTGGCCCCCCTCATCTGCCTGCCTGACTAAAGAGGCAAGCCCCCACCCAGGAATGATAATAACCATCCCTCCCTCCCTCCTGTCTGGATGGCCCATTCACACACCACTAGCTGCCTTCCCACCCAGGCTCCTCTTGTCTCCCACACACAAGCCCAAGTGGTAGGAAATGATCCCCTTGGCCAGATGGCAGCTCAGAGAGCACAAGGAAACCTGCCTGAGGCTGCATAGTAGCACATCGGGGGTGACATTAACCTGAGACCCGGGGTACCACATCACATGCTTATATGCCCCTTAGATTCCTGTGGTGCTTAAAGACTCAGGACTGGGTCTGGATTTCTTTTCCAGCTAGGAGACAAACTGCTTATAGTCTCCAGGCTGGAAGGGACGCAAGTGGAAACGGTTGCAGATGGAGGGAGGGCACCAAGGGAGGATGTAACTAGAAAGGCCAAATCTATGCTTATCCTGAGATGCCTTCATTTTGAAGAATTTTTGTCTAGATTTTCTAGAAAACAGAATGACTGGCAGACATCCTCTTAGTTGTCCTTCATGTGGGAATGCCTTCCAGTTCATTCTTGAATAATATTTTCATTGGACATTGAAATCTGGCTTGGCCGCTCTTTTCTTCTGGGACTTAGAATAAAGTACTATGGCACTTTCTCGTGGCCCCCATGCTATAGCACACCCCTCCTTTTGTAGTCAGGTCTCTTGTGAGGTGAGCTACAACTCCAATCCATGCTAGTGTGTCCTGGGAAGAACCCTACATGCTACATGAGCTTGTGCTTTCCACCACAGTCCTGAAAGAGCAACAAGGCTGGATGGCCATGCTGGGGCCTCTCTTGGAACTCTGGCATTCTTCGAATCTCAGAGTTATCTAACTCCCCAAGTCAGATCAGCTCCCATTGTAGGAGAAAGAGGCCCTGCAGAGGTACCTGCTGGCCTTGTTTCCTCTCAAGGACAGGGCCTGCATCCTGTGCCTTTTGCTCTTTCTACTTTGGCCTGCCCTAGCCCCTGGCAGCCTACTGAGCCAGGGGTAGCTCTTATCAGGCCATCCCCAAATCCTTTGTTCTGTTCTCAACCAGACCATTGCAAATAACCTTCTTGGTGGGAGGTGGCAACCTGAAGGATCGCCAAGTGCCTCCCACACCAGGATCCCTAATGTTGCAGTCTGGTGGCTGACTTGCCACAGCCCACCTGTGAGCTTCAGTGTTCTCTCCGTCTGAGATATCCCTTCTTCTCTATTTGCAAGCTCATGCAGAAGCCAGACTAGCTCCTCACTAATCTGTGCATCAGCGTTTGCATCCATAAATTAGGAGTGATGATACTATACCAGGAAGTTGACATGAAACATTTTGAACAGTGCTTGGCCCATGACAAATACATTCAGCCTTCTATAGGCAGGTTCTGCATCTGAGAACACAACCTATCAGATTGAAAGCATTCAAGAAGGCCATGACCATACTAAAGAGCACAGCATCACAACTATTTCCAGAGTTTACATTGTATTAGGTATCATAAGTCCTCTAGAGATGCTTTAAAGTATATGAGTGCGTGTGTGTGTGTGTGTGGGGGGTTATATGCAAATCCTATGCTATTTTGCATAAAGGACTTGAATAGCTGTAGGGCTGAGTGTTCCCTGAGGACCCAGAACCCAGACCCTAGGGCCCTGAGGGACTGATTCTACTCAAGAGAGATTAGCTCGTCATTATAGAGATCACTGACACTATTATACCACAGCAGCACACAGGTACCAGAAACGGACTCCCTATGTTCAAATCCCCCGTGTCACCTCAATCAAGTCATTTAACCTCTATGTGCTTCCATGTGCTCATCTTTAAAAGGCTAATCAGAGGCCTACATCACCAGGCTATCACAAGTCTCACGGGAGACAGTACATATAAGCCCTTAGCATGTGAGCTACTGATGCGCATGAGCTAGGAGGAAGATTAGTATAGCTATTGAGAAAGATGGACAATGAGAGCTATTGGGGAGGAGTTGGCTGTAGCTTGTGCTAGGGAGGAACTCCTGTGTCTCCGAGGTAGCCCTTGGACCCTACCATGTTCCTGGCAGGCTGATGGCATTCCCACCTCTGCCACCCTTGATGACCTCCTCTCTTGGTTTCAGTTACCCTGCCTCATGCCCAACTTCAAGGTCCCCTTTGGGAGGCCTCCTCAAGGTTCAGCACATCGACTAAGCACCTTGTGGGTCACAGAATGTTCTCCCAGTCCTGTGTGGGGTGCAATTGTTATCCCTGACAGTAAGGGCCTGACTGTGAGTCTGGCCTGCTTACCCATCCCCCTGGTAAGAAAGGACATCAAATGGACACATTTACAGTTTTGACCAAAACTGGAGAGAAACCCAGTCTTCAGCCGTCTCCTTCCCTCGAGCAGTTTTAGAATTTATAGAAAGAGTGGAGCGAGACCCAGGACTGTGCTTCTGGACTTTTGGTTGTGGGTCTCAGTGAACCGAGCTGGAAGAGGTCATGAAGGTGAAGGCAATTCAGGATTTCTGGTTCATGCTGCAGCTGCCTGCCGAGTCTCTATATTTCCTGGTGGAAGGTGTAACTGAAAAAGACGGCTTAAAAAAAAAAACAAATAATTTTGAGGGAGACAGTTCTGCACTAGAACCCTAGATTGTCGTCCTAGCCCTGGTCTCTGACATTACCATGGGGCTCTTTTCCCTCTCAGGCCTCACTTTAACTTGTTCATCTATCTCATGAGCAGTTTGGCACAGATGAGTCTGAGGCATCTGTCCCCCAGGTGGGTACATTCTTAGTAGCCTTTGCCACCGTCATCCCGGGGTGGAGCTGGTCCAAGGCCTGCCCTCGAAAATGTTGCTAGTAGACAGAAACTACGTTGCAATAGATTGATACAAATCCAGACCAACTACTGAGCCAGCCCCCGTAAGCCCCCACAAGGCCTGTTGCCCAGTCTTGAGCCACCCTTGCCTACCTAGTGTCCTGCTCTTGGCAGCTGAGGGCTTGAAGGCAAACCTTAGCTGCTTGCCTAGAGGATGGAATACTGGGGCCCCAGCAGGAATGTGGCTCGGTTTATTTTGGTCCTCTAAATTGGAAGGCTGGAGGCTCTCATTTTGCATTCCCTGCTTGGAGCTGGAACCCAGGCTGGGGTGGCCTGCCTCAGCTGCCAAGCACGAGCCCCCCACCAGACCACAAGTCAACCTCAGAGCTGCTTGTGGCTGGCCCTGCATAGCAACACCGCAGACAACAAGGCCCCTTAACTCTCCTAGCATTGTCGTGGGCGGGGTGGGGGTGGGGGTGGGGGCTCCACGGTCGTGGGAGATCAGCCAGATGAAGCCTGGATCAGGGTAGGCTCAGTCAGTCCCTGTGCCCAGTCTGGGCACCTGCCCTCTAAGCACCTTTGCAGGGCCATGGGGGATTTTCTTTTTTTTCCGTAGAGCTGGGGTTGAGCAAAAAATGAGGCAGTAGAAGCCTAGGACCCAGAGGACCATTGGGCTTTGGGGAAAGGGCCAGCTGTTTTCCATCTTCACTGAGGGCTGAGGGAAAGGAAACAGGCTGGAAAAACAAGGAGAGGGGCTGAAGTCTCCAAAGACCAGCTTTCCAGCCTTGGCCTACTGTGGAGAAGTGACCAGCCCTCCAGCGGTCCCCCTTCAACCCACCTTCCATGCTGTTACCAAAGGCATCTTGCCAGCAAAGGCTTGATCGGATTATCTCTTTAATTAAAACATTTCAATGGCTCCCTATCATCTACAAGGGGAAATCCGCCTCCCATTCAAGGACCTAAGGCCCCTCACAATGTGGCCCCTGCCTACCTTTTCTGCACAACTCCCAAGGTCTCTCCACCCCCACACACCACAATAACCTGCCAGCTGCCTTGGGCTTCCCCCCCACCCCCCGGACCTCCCATGTTGTGGCAGGCCTCCATTTCATCCCCCTGCCTGGGAAATCCTTTCTTGTCTGCATTGGCAAACACATCCCCCCCCCCCCCCCCCCCCCCCCGCTCAAATAGTTCAATCCCAGGCCAGGTGTGGTGGTATAGGCCTGCAATCCCTGCTCTTGGGAGGCAGAGGCAGGAGAATTGTGAGTTCAAGGCTAGGCTAGACTAGCGTATGTAGTAAGCCTTTATCTCAAAACAGAAAGCCCAAATACTTGTGTGGCAGGTGTCGCTCAGCGGTGGTGTGCTTGTCTAGCATGTGCAGGTCCTGGTTCCATCACCGAAAAGTAAGGAAAAATGTTTCTGATTCCGGTAGAAAGTCACCTGTTCTCTGTCTTTTGCTTCCACAGTGTGAATGTCAGGCTTGTAGCCACTCCGAAAGTATTTACTAAAGTATTGCCATATGCCAAACACTGTTGTGGGCACAAGGAACACACTGGTAAAGTCCATAGGCCTCAGTGGAACGCCACATAGGTGAGAAAGGTAGCCAATAACCTCGTACATAGCATGAACTCAGCGAGACAGACCAGGCATGTTGGCACTGAGGCACCAGCTCTGGTCTGTGGCACCTGCTGGTTTCAGCGGGAACATATTTCCATTATGGTGACGTTGCAGAGTACAGGGCGGGGACTAGGAAATGACAGCCATCTCTTGCCCACTCTCATCGTTCTCTGCGTGCCCAGACAGATCATTTCCAGGTTTTCAAATGTACACTTCCTATTTGCACATGGTACAATGTACATAAAGTACACACAGTTTTACCTGGCAAGTCACCTTGGGTAACCTCCTCTTAGACTGAGATCTAGGACATGTTCCAATAGGCTCGTGTGTGTCTTCACAATTGATGTCTCGCTACGTCCGTCCTCTTTCATTCCTAGGGTCCAGTTGTGCTTGCTCTCGAGTTGCTATAACATGTTCTTTTTGAGCGTGTTTGATGTCTTTTACTCAATTTAACAGAGTTTCTAGAAGATTTGTCCATGTTGTTGCATATTGAGGGAGTCCATTCTTCGTTCATGACAGTGTGGCATCCCATCATTCGATCATCCCTAGGTGCCTTCATCACCATTGGCCAGCCTCCTTCTTGGGTGTAAGAAATGGCAACATGAAACAGAAAAAGGAACCTAAGCCTTGGCCCCTGACAATTGTGGGCATAATGTGGGCTCAGCCTCTCCTAAGCTTGGGGATCTGGAGAAGGCACTGCGCATGTGTGTGGGAGCACATGTGTGTGTACGTGAGTGTGGAGGTCAGAGGTCAACTTCAGGTGTCATTAAGCAGGAGCCAAATGAAGAGCTTTGTTTTTGTGAGATGAAGTCTCTCCCTGGGCCTTGCTGCTTGCTGATCAGGTTGGACTGGCTAATGAGCAAGCCTTGGCTATCCTATCTGTGCTTACCCATCTCAGGGATTGCAAGTGCACCACCACGGCCCACCTTTTATAGGAGTTCTTCTGGAATGCTTATGCCATAAGTACTGTATGACGGGGCTATCTTCCTAGCCCTTCTGTCTCTTTTAATTGCTTCGGTTTGGTTTTGCTTTGGGGATGGCAAAGCCTCTGGTTGACCTCAAATTCTCAGACCATAGCACTCAGGCACCTATCTTTTGTCTTTTACTTCTGAAAATGAAGAATATTGTGATCAGCCCTCTTATAGGGTTGCCAAAGATTTGGTGAGACTACCCCCTAGGAAGCCATGCATAGAAGCCTTGGTACACTGGGCTCAGGACCCTCCCTTGCTTAACTTAAACTTTTGAGGAGCAGTGGGTGAAGTATGCCTATGTGCACTGGGTGGACATAGTGACTGTGTGGCTGTTGAGGAAACATTCAAAGTTTCCTCAGATTATTTTTGGAGTGGCTGGGGGGAGGTTTTGAGAAGCCAGAGACACTTGCATGATAGAGACCCAGCATTTGAGCTGCTGACCAAAGGTCCTTTCATATTCCCCATTCCGAAGAAAGAGGTAAGGCACTCATGATCCCTGCCACCAGCCAGGAGAAGGTAGGAGCCAATGGTATCCCTGGCGGGTCTCTGCCTGAGAGCCCAGACAGGACCCGAGAAGTCGTCTAAGCTCCACAGCTTATTGTGTACCAGAGCAGAGAGACTCAAATCTAAGTGTTCTTGGCTCAGAGTCAGTGACTTCAGGGCATCTTGGAGACCTTGAAGCAGTGCAGCTGGGAAAGCACACTGTGTACTAGCCTGGAGGACCTTGGGCTTGATGTCACCTGACATATCAGAGGTGCTATCGGAGGTGCTCCTGCAAGCATGCGCCCTTACAATGGGTGCATCTCCATGTCATAGCCTCTCTTCCCTATCTATTTCCTGAGGAGAGAGTGGAGGAGGAGGGCCTAATGGGAACCATGTAGCTCAGCTCTAGGTTCCCATGTCCCTCAGCTCCTGCCCACAAGGGACCTTGTCTTTAGTGTTGCCACTTCTGAACCTCTCCCCACTCTGGTTTGCTCTCATTGACCTCACAGGACATTATTTGTGCACAAAAGGTCCTTTTCTGTTCAGTTTTTATCTGTGTCAAACCCTGGCCCTTGGATAATCCCCAAACAGACAAGACTAATGGCTACAAAGACCCAATGCTTCTGCGCTACCAGGGTAGCATTGAGTCATGCCTTTCTTTTCCACCACTTTCCCATTCTTCTAATTGCTGATGTGCAGGGGCTTTGTCAGCAGGTAGCAAAAGCTAACAGAGGGAACGGGGATGAGATGAGAAGTTCAAGGTCAGGAGCTGAGAGCCTGAAGGGGGAAGAGCAGACTAGGTTCTATTTAGGACTGAAGCTTGCCCGGGGCATCAGGCTCTAAGGTTGGGACCTGATGAATCTGGATCATGTTGAGGTTGATCACTCAACCTATGCTCACTAAGCCATTATGGAACAGTAGTTGAGCACCAGGCCACAGGTTCAGAGCCTGAGACACAGCCATGTGGAAGACAGACTCTGCTCCTGCCACCGAGAAATTGTAACAAGCCCCTGTTCTCCAGTGGGGTCTGAAACTTCCATCCATAACACCTGCCCTCTTGCTTATAAAGGAGAAATTGGAGAAATTTGGGAGCACAATGCTGAGAGCAACAAGGAGAGTTAAAAATCAGGATGAGGCCCACATTCAGATCTAACCACCATCCCTCCCAACCCTCCTCCCTAGGACGATACTTTACTCATGGCTTGGAAATCATACCTGGGAAAGACTTGGCTTTCAATAGGTTCTTCCCCAGCTGTCCACAGCCAGGCTCACAACCCCCTCTTGCACCTTTGGACCTTTCGTTTGGTCAGGCAGACACAGTAAGGGTGCTGGCTCCTTCCTCCCTTTCTTCTATCTGTGCCTACCTCTGGAGTTGGGATAGGGGTTCCTGCAGGGCAGAGCCTCCCACTTCTGCAACTCTAGCTTTTAAACCAGACTGTGGGGGACATAGAGATCTACCCAATGGGTACCTGAGTTCCCAAAGCTGATTTCTCATGCCCCTCAATATTTGAGTTCTGGGGGCGGGTGGCTTGGGTTTGCACAGTGGTTTTGTGTCTGACAAGCATGTTTGACCCTGTGACTTCATCTTTTGGTGTCTTGTCTTTCTATTGGAAAGCTAGCGATGAGTAAAACACTGAGATCCAAACGAAGGTTGCTGGGACACCCAGAATAGTGGCAATACTCAGAAAGCTCTAGCTCTTCCACTTAGCTACCGCTGCCACATCTCCTAGGCAACCACTGCAGCACCATCTCACATGACAGATAAAGGCGACTTCCTGAGCAGACTATGCAGACGAGCAGAAATGGCTGCTTCTCATACAGTTGGCCCTACCTGTCTATAGGTTCCTCTCTCATATACAGATGCCACATCTAGGGGTCAAAAACACTTGGAAAAATGACAAGTGCAATGAGCATGTAAAGACATTTTTTCTTGTCATTAAGCAGTACAGTTTAACAATTGCCATGATATTTCCATAGCATTCTATTGCTGGGGGATGAAGCTGGGGTCTCATTAATATCAGGCAAGGAGTCTACTATGGAGTGACTCCTTTGCCTGCTGTATTTAGTATTTGAAGTCGTTAAAATGTATTTAACTGGATGTCCTATTGTGTGCCTGAACTCCTAGTACTCTGGAGACTGAAACAGGGGTATAATAGTGAGTTTCCAGGCCAGCCTAGGCTACAGAGTGAGATCCTGTTTCAATGAAATAAAAGTCCCAAAAGTAAATAAATAAAAAGTTATTTCTATGGGAGAATATGTATAGATTATATGCAAATATTATGCTATTTGGTATCAAAGACCTAAGAGTTGGCAGATTTTGGCATCCAGAACAGGGACAGACTCTTAAAAAGATGTGGGCTGAATATGCCTTGGGAAGACTAAGCATTGACCAAACTCTTTTAAAACTTATTCATACATAGGGGTGATGTGCAGCTGGAGACTGAATTTCCTGTTTTAGTTTATTTTGTTGGTTTGGAGTTTTGGTGTGTGTGTGTGTGTGTGTGTGTGTGTGTGTGTGTGTGTGTATGTGTCTAGCCAAGATTCCACATTTTAACACTTCCTTACATATAGTGTTGTGTAAATGTACTTGCATACAGGTAAGCCACAGTGGCATATGTGAGAAGCAGAAGACAACTTGCAGAAATCAGTTGGCTCCTTCCACCATGTAGGTTCTAGTGCTCTTAGTTCATAAGTCTTGGTGGCAAGCCCCTTTATTGACTGAACCATCTTGCCAGCCTTCGGCATTTCTTTGGTTTGTCATGTTGTTTTGAAACAATGCCGTCAGGTAGCTCAGAGTTGTTTGAAACTTACAGCAATCCTCCTGCCTCTGTCTCTTGAATGCTGAGATCCAGCAAATACCAATAACACCAAGAAAGATTCTATTTCTGAAAAATACCTGGGTCATGTTGCTGGCCCAGGGCTCCACATTTTGAGCATCTCTTGCTGATATTTAACCCCCAAGGGCAGCTCAATATATAACAGTCTGTAGAGCATTTAGAGAGTATCAGAGCCCATGACAGATGCTTCCTGGACTCCTGTAACAAACAGTCTGAAGGACACGTTGCCAATCCTGCTATATAGATAAGAAAACTGGGACTCAGGGAAAATCAAATGACTGACCCAAGGTTACAGAGCTTACAGGTAGCCCAGAAAGGATTTCAACTCAGACCTGGATGACTCCAAATCTTATCTTTCCTCATTCTAGAGAGATGGTCCACAGGACCTCTGTCCCACTGAGAGAAGATGAAAGCAATAGCAAAAGTCATACCCTCGGTGATAGTCTTGTGAAAGTCAAGGGCGCTTGCCTAGCCACTGCCTGTCTGCTGGGGATCAAGGACTGCTGAAGTCTATGTGTGGGTAGTTAGAAGATGCATGAAGGCCCTTGGCTTTCCAGGGGATAGCCCTTTGGTGGGGCTTTAAGGCTCTCACAATTTCCCAAAGGTAGTCAGGCCCAATACCACTCAGTATCACTGGCCCAAATCCAATATAATGAGGTCTCAACCAGAAAGCCCATTTGTGCATTCAAGGTGAAGCCATCCTGTGTTCTCAAGGATTTTTTGTTTGTTTGCTTGTTTTTTTGTTGTTGTTGGTTTTTTGTTTGTTTGTTTGTTTGTTTTGCCATGAGATAACTCACAGCCTAAGTAGATCTTGGTGCTTCTGGTAACTCCTTGGTTCATAGTTACTTAATCCTAGCCAACCTAAAAAAATTGTTTGCCCTTGTATGTCAGGCTGGAGAGATACCTCAGTGGCTAAGGGCACCGGCTGCTCTTCCATGGAACTTGGGGTTCAATTTCCTGTTTCCCTGTGGCATCTCATAACCATCTGTAACTCTAGTCCCAGGGGATCTGACACCCTCTTGTGGTCTCTGCAAGATGTATGCACATGGTACACAGACATTCATGTAAGCAACACACACACACACATAAAATAAAAATAAATAAAATTTTAAAAAATTAAAAAAGAAGGGGCTGGAGAGATGGCTCAGCAGTTCAGAGCTTTGGCTGTTCTTCCAGAGGTCCTGGGTTCAATCCCCAGCACCCACACGGCAGCTCACAACTGTCTATAACTCCAGTTCCAGGGGATCTGACACCTTCACACAGACATACATGCAGGCACAACACCAATGCACATAAAATTGAAAGAAAAAAATCAAAGGAAGATATGGAAAATCCTCACATCTTCTAGATCCCAGATCATTCTATCTCCCTTCTTGATTAGGCCATGGCAGCCGACAGCAATGAAGTCTTAAAAGATATTGTGTAGGTCTCCTTGCCCTATAAATACTGATAATTTGGTTTCTACAGCCTGAAAGCCTTAGAAGTATAAGTCACACAGTATGTGTGGAGATGATGTTTTCTGGGGTCGTCACCCGCAGCCTTCACTATTTCTTTACTCCTTTAGCAAATGCCTGGAGGTCAACTCCACACGGGTTAGAGTTGGGTACTGGGACCATGGTGATGACTGACAGGGATCTCTGCCTCTGAGGAGCCTCCAGTACTGAGAGGCCTTAAGGAAGCTGATATCTACATTTAAACCCAGACTTGAGTCTGGAGCCAGACTGGCTTCCATTGAGTCTCACTTCATCCCTACCATCGGCAGACAGCATTAATATCTTCAAAAGACTTATCTACTTTCATTTTACTTTATACATATGAGCGTCTTACCTACATGTGTATGTATACTATGTTCATGCCTAGTGCCTGTGGAATCCAGAAGAGGGTGTTGAACCGCCTGGAGCTGGAGTTACAGACATTGTGAGTTGCCGTATAGGTTCTGGGAACAGAAACTGGGTCTTTTGCAAGGGCAGCGAGTATTCTTAACTGCTGAGCCATCTCTCCAGCCCAGCCACTAACATTTTTGAAGTTAGGCCCAAGTGAGGTACAGAGTAAAGTGGGGCAGGGCATGCCTGAGGTCATCCAGAAAATCAGTCATAGACCCCCAAACAAAGCTCCAGGCTTTAGCACTCCCAGCGTGGGGCATTGACCAACCCACGTATGAAGTGTTTAAGTGGGCATGGAGCCAATCCACGGGGCTGCAAAGAATGACCACTTCATGCCTGGGATCCCTGGGCCTGGTGTGCTTTTATAGCTAACGAAGCTACCGCTACCTCCACCCCCATTCTTAGCTAATCCGTTTCTAACACAGATTGCCTGGGGGAACCTCACCCCCACAGCTCTCTCACCCCACAGGCAGCTGTTCCCCTTCCAGCCTGCTAGGTGGGCTCCGGACCTTCCTGGGGCCTCTTCTCCCTGAGATGGCCCAGCTGGCGGGTCCAGCTGGGGGTTTCAAGGAGGATGGGGCCCATCTGGAGGGGCCTTTGAGTGAGGCGGAGGGGCCAGGAGGGAGGAAGAGCCCCCTGGGAACCTAAGCCTGGGCTTGGTGCACAGAACAACTCTCTGGGGTGGTGTCTAAGGGTGCCTTCTGAGGCCTTGAAGGACTCTGGGAGATCAGTCTGCTTTCTCGGCCTGCTTCTAGGATGCACTTCTGCAGGCTGTAAATCTGCATTTTGAAAGGCTTTGAGCTGACCCATGAATACCTTCCCTGCCCAATACTCCTTGGCACCCCTTTCCTTTCTTTTCTGGTAACTGTTGGGGTCCAGGTGCCAGGCGATGTGTGGATCCACAGTTGGAGAACACTGCCCTCTGTCCTGAAGGCCCTCTCTGTCTCACAGGGGAGACAAACCACAGCAGTCCACTCCCACGAGATGCCCGGTGCTTTGCATTTTTCTGAGGAGGGAGGAAATGACTCTGAGGAGAGCTGGACGCGTGAGGAAATGCCTCCTAGAAAAGGAGGAGCAGCAGATGGCTCAGCAGGTCGAGCCACTTCCTGTGCAAGCCTGACAACTTGAGTTCAAGCCACCGGGGTCCAAGTAAAGGTGGAAGGAGAGAACTGACCTCATAGAGCTGTCCTCTGACCTCCATGTGCCATGCCATGTGTACCCCCACAATACTGAGGAAAAGTCTTAAAAATTAACAAAAGAGAACTCGGAAGGGCAGACGGCCTTCTCTGGCCTCCAGGGGACTGTGCTGCTAGCTGGTTAGATTCCCATTTGGGTGAGATGGTTTACCCTGATGGCTGACTGGCCTCTGCTTTTCCTACTTTCTGGGTCAGGAGAGCCATTCTCCTGAGGAACTGTGAAGTGGGGAGAAGGAGGGAGGGAGGGAGGGAGGGAGGGAGGGAGGGAGGGAGAGAGAGAGAGAGAGAGAGAGAGAGAGAGAGAGAGAATGAATATTGGGATATCTCTAGCTCTACCAGGGTTCTTTCTTTGTCCCTGTGGTTTCCACCCACAGGTCACAGTGCTGCCTTCTTTGATGTTCCTTGAGGTCCTAAGGGTCATCTTCATTGTGCCTCTCCAAGCCACAGTCCCCAGTTCCCCTCACTGTTTCCCACCAGGCCAGGGAGAGGCCTTCTTCTCTAGTCTGTTTTGCCTCCCTGGCCGTGCTACAGAGTGGCTGTAGCACCTTAATGCATGTTGCCCACAGGTGATGCTGAGTCCCAGGGCTCTCTGTTTTGTCCCTGTTCTAGAAACCTGACTTTCCTACTCTGTATGGCTCCAGCCCAAGAACTGGTGGACTTGTTTGGTAAACCCCATCCATCCATCACTGGTGCCTGCTCGCCTCTACTCCCCAGGCTCGCCTGTTTTCTGTTTCCTGTCTATGTTGTGGGCTGTGATACAATGGAGGATCAAGACCCTTTCCCCAACCAGGTACCATTGGAAGGAACTAGGGACATGGACGTGATGTCTTCAGAGGCCATTGCTTCAGCCTGCTCTAGGGTCTTAAGAACCTGCCTGGGTACAAGGATGCAAGAATAAGATCTTAAATCTCTCCCTGTGATATTTGTTTTGTAAGCTTCTGCCCGTCGAAGACTTTCAGGAATATTATTGGAAAATAGGAAAGTTGGTGAGATTAGCTCTCTCAACCTCTGGTTAGACCTGTGCTCCCAATTTGGTCAGCAAGCAGCCATGTCTATGCGTGCACCAGGAGAAAGCTGGCTCTGCAAAGCCATCATTCAAGACTTTGTCAGGACGTCTGGAGGTCAGAATTCAGTTTCTGACATGCCGCCTTGTGGCATGAAGAGCCTGAAGGAAGCATCAAGTACGTATTGGAGTGGATGGTTGGTCCCAAGGAAGAGCAAGGTGCCAAGCCTGTAGCCAGATGGCCTCCCTGCTCCAGGGATTGGGGATGCAGCAGAGAACAATAGATTGTAGCCATGACTTTGGTCCCATTGGGAGCATCCAGTCTCTCAGAGTGAAGAGGAAGATGTTTTCAATGTCACAGAATAGGCTGAACAAAAAAAAGGCACCTAGAGACATCATATTGCAGTCCCTGCAACTACCCTCACCCTAACAGTATGTGATTTCAGGGAAGAATCTTGGCAGATGAGACTAAAAAATGGCTCTGACATTAGGAGATTGTTATCCTAGATTTTATCATAGAGACCCTCACTGTGCTTACATAAGAGACAAGTAGCCTTTTATGAGGAAGCAAAGCGAAACAGCTTGGACAGAACAAAAAAGCCTGCGACTCTGGAGGTAGAGACCATGGTGAATCGGCCCCAAACCAAGAAATTCTAGTAGTCACCAGAAGCTGAAAGAGCCAAGGACAGAATCTCCCTCATAGAGCTACTGGAGGGGACATGACCAGCTGACATTTTGATTTCAGATCAGATACTGAATTTGGTCCCCAATCCGGGAAAGATTCAGCTGTTTCTCTGCTGTTTTTTAGTGATCGATTTGGAAGTCAAGGTCTTGGACATGCTAAGCCAATGTTCTCTTCCCAGCCCTTGTCAAGTACCCAGCGTATGTCAGCAGCTACCAGAAACTGGCAGGTAATCAACAGACAGAAAAGGGGCCCAGACCAAGAAAGGAAGGGAAGCTGAAGGCAAAATCAGGAAGACACAGACCTGGGACTGGTGTTGCAAGGGAGTTGAGAGAAGAGGCTCGGCAGAGAGGTAGAAATGTCAATGCTATGGGAGTCGGGTACATTAGGGATGAGCAGACTCAATCACTCTGACTACAGAGGCTGGATGTGTATGAAAGGCCATCCTCTGCCAAGTGAGGCCTTCCTCTCCCTCCTAGGAGAGGTACACAGCACTCCATCACCATGTTTCAGAAGATGGATATGGAAGGGAGAGAGATCCAGGTCCAGACTTAGCATGGCCACATTCCAGAGCTCACTGCTTCTCTGAGCTCAGCCTACCAGCTAAGGAAATGAAGAAGCTGGTATCAGCATTGCTTCTTACCAGTGACAAGAACTGAGGAGAGGAGAAATGTTGCCTCCCCAGCATCTGGACCACAGGCCCATCGTAGGCAGCTCTGATCCGAGGCTTGTGCTAGACCGTTACCCCTATGCCCTCGAAGCTGTGTCATAAGGACAGTGCCTCCTCCTCTTTGGCTCCACCCTCCTGACCCCAACCTGACTCAGCTCCTCAGTGCAGTGCAGAGAGCAGGGAGTGAGCTAATATTTGGCTATTTATAACATGGGATGTGATAAACACTTCCATAGGTATTTCCTGATCCACTAAATTTGACTGAGATTGCAGAAGCAATATATTTAGAGCATCCTGCTACCTTCTTGCACTGAGGCCACCAAAAGTGTGTGAGGGATGTTTTTGTCTTATAGTCATTCAGACATTTCCTTTTTTAAATGAATTAACATCCCAAATGCTGTTCCCCCTCTCAGTCCCTCCCTCACAGAGCCCCTCCCTCATCCCTCCTCCCCTTCTCCTATATGAGGATCCAACTGAAATGCTTCTGATGGGCAAACCGTACCCATCCCTCGATCCTGGCCCTCTACAATGCACCGGGAACTCTCTCCCCACTTATTTTGGGTAGACAGCCTGGGGATATCTTCTCAGTCAGGTTTGTGTTCCTAGTGAAGTCTCTGGCTGTCTGTTCAAACACAGAACTAAACAAGCTGATGTCTTCAAAGACGATACATCTTCCACGACAAGAACAAAACCCCTCACCCTCACCCCAACCCCCACCCCACAGCCTAGTTGAGTGATCTCAGAGAAGTTTGGTGGCTTTCCTTGTTTTCCCTTTCTGTGAAATGAGGTGAGGAAGAGCCAGCCATCCTCTGACCCTCTCAGGAGAAGTCAGTGAGGAAGTATGCAAAAAGATCTCTGACACACGTGCCCACCCACTCGGGACAGTTTAGCTCCGTCTTCTTTCCTGTGAAGGTCTCCAGTGGGCAGTAAGGAGTTTGGCTCCTGGTTTCTCCAAGGCCTAGCTTTAGTGGGTCTGCCTCCTTGAGATTTGTGCCCTGCTGCTCAAGAACCAGGTTTCTGGGAGCGCGGAGCTTCTAGGTTTTCTTTCTACTACCCACTAGGCCTCTCCAAGACAGTCAATGACCACTTTCTAGCTAACTGAGCTGCTCACGGACTTCATGGCATGAGCTCTCTGGCCAATAGCGAGGTTTTCTGTATTCCATTCTGTCCTGATCCCTCTGCTGGCCCTTCCTAGGGCAGTGAGGTCTATAGTCTGTTAGAATTCCCAGACTAACTCTCCCAGAGCCTTAGCACTGCATTGCTTCCTGCAGCCTAGAGGCAATGGGCACAGTAGATGGCTGGCAGCAACCAGGGACAATAAATGCTGAGGTAAGGAGCATCCCGTGGTCCTTGTCATGTTCAGCTCTAGCTAGCTCACATCCCCCTCTGCTGCCATTGGTCATGGGTTGATATCCCTGTTCTCATCGCCTGTACCACACACACTCTCTCTCACTTCAGCTCCACGGAAGAGATCTTCTCTCGCCAGCAGCAGCAATCAAGTCACAGATAGCCCACTCTTTAAAGAACATTATCTGGAAGACCTGCACTCCCAGGGACTTTGTGTGTCATCCCTTCTTGCTATAGAAGGAAGCTTTGTGTGTGCTTTGTCCTCTGTGATTCCCTGGAGCTTCGGGGGCACTTTGGCCCCTCGTACGGGATTGAATGGTGGCCTTAGGGTAGTCAACGCAAGGAACGCGGAAGGAAGGGGCATTGTCTTCCCTGACCAGGCAGAACCTGACTTAGAAGGGGGCTCCCTTTTGTGGGGCGAATAGAGCAAGCTAGTCTGAGATAGCACATAGAAAAGATACGGGGAGGTGACTAGAGGGAACTCTACAGAATTCACATCCTAGCCTGGGAAATGAGACCTGAAGCTTAGGCGTAGGAGAGGGGTGGGTCTGGTGTGTGTGGGGTAATCCACACTTCTTCATAATGCCTCTCAGATAGTGTTAGAGGCCTTGCTGCCCTCAGAGTGGAAGGGTCATGGTAAGAGCTACCTGAGATAAAATCTGTGTCTGCCTCGTTTGTGTGTGGCTGCTTGCCCTTCCGCTTGCCATTGTGTGTGGCAAGGCACTCACCAGAAAAACCATGGGCCCAAATAAACTACTTTTCCTCATAAATAATCCAGTCTCAAATACTGTGTCATAGCAACAGGAAATGGACCAGAACAAAACTCATTCAGTCAGCACTGACAAATGCATCTGCATCCTTTAAGAGGACTGTTCTAAGGCAGAGTCAGAACTAGGCTCTGCAATCAGGAGAGAGAGAGCACCAGGCTACTAGGTGCACGATCTCTGCCAGGGTACCTGGGCTCTCTGAGTCACGGCTTCTTCATCCGTGCAGTGGAAATGGGCATCCCCACCTTGATGGGCTGTGATGAGAACTATTGGCTAGAATGTGAAGACCAGACAGGAACACGTGCATGCAAATACTTGGATGTGTTTAGGCACTCAACCCTAACTACTTTCCTCTCCTGGCAGGCCTATCAAGAAGCCTCACCAGAAGAGTCCAGATCAATTTCGGAATATTTAGGAGGTCTCATGAGAAGGAAGGAGCAAGGTTAAAAGACTTCATGCAGCATAGCTATAGTTTAGATGTAAAGAACTGGCATGGGAAGGCCTTAGATCCAAGAAATTGAGCTAGAAAGGATGTTCTAAGGAATTGACATCTGTGCTGAGACATGTATGACATGAAGGAAGTGGCCAGGAGAAGAAGTGTGGAAAGTGTGCTCCAGATGGAGAAAATAGTTAATGCAAGGGTCCTGAGGTATAAAGCGCTTTGTGGCTTCTAGGCACAGATGTCTGTAATTGGAACAGAGCAAGTAAGGGGAAAGTGATTACAGATGAAGCCAGAGAAGTTGGCAAGGGCCAAAACTGTAGAGAATTTTATAGGCCACGGGTAAGAACTTCACATTTTACTCCGAGGGACATGCGGAACCCTGGGGACGGGGACGGGGATGGGGCGGGGGGGGGGGCTGAAGTGATTGGCTTAGGATTAGACCAGGTAGCTCAGCTTTTGCTTGAAGAGCTGTTGAGAGGGGGCCATCTTAGAAGCAGGGAGGCCAAGAAGCTACTGTTGAGGCAGGGTAGAGGGGACAGAGCCCACTCAGGCCCAGCAGCCCCTCAAGCTGTAGAAAGGTAGCCAGGCTGGGACACATGGGGACACAAAGCTGTTGAGACTCCTTCACGAAGTGGGTTAAACTCATCCAGTCTTCCTGACTCCCTTCTGAGATCAAGATCCAGTGGATAGAAGAGGAGATTTAGGCTTAAAGGGGCAAGTGGCTTGCTGGAGATCACACAGCAAGGAAGTGGTCAGCTGGAGTGGGAAGCAGGCTTCTGGATGGATGGGAGAGCATCTATATTTTTCTTCCACCGCACACCGGACTGGAGCTAGGCCCTACCTTTGGGTTCTCTATTCTCAGGGGCCAGCTCTGAAGAGACATTCTAAGTGCAACCCAGAGCCTGCTTGGGCAGCCTTAGATTCCCTCCTGTAACCTTAGTATGTTCATCTATAAATTGTAGAGCAAGCCCATCGTCTCCATAGCAACTTGAGCAACTAAATGTAATAAGAAGGTATGGAAAACTCCCTCCTCTCCCCCCTCCTACCCTGCATCTAGCTGGACCCACACGCCCAGTGGGATGCCAAGCGCCCCCCCCCCCCAGAAGCCAGCAGCCTGAGGCAGAGCTTTACTCACTGCTGCTGGCTGACTCCATTTCATTTATCTCTTTAGGGCTCAGGCAAACGGGAGGTGTCCTGTCATATCAGAAGGACATAGCAGAGAGAAGTAAAGCTTACTTCCCCTCAACAGACAGAAATCACACTGCTCCAGGGACACCCCAAAAGCCCCTCTGAGAGCCAGAAGGGTCCTCTTCCATGAAGGCTCAGCGCCATTCCAAGCTGCAAGGTTTGTGTTCTCTCTAGCACAGCCCTCTACGGGCACACCTAGAGGAACTGTGACTCAGGAGAGATTTAGTCCAGAGCACACAACAAGATAGGGTTGGGCCGGAAGTGAAATCCTGGTCATTCTCCCCACAAGTGCACTGCCTTGTTAGTCATTGCTGCAGGGTAGCCTGCTATGCACGGCCGGAAAGTGCACGTGCCCAGTATATGCCCTAGCTTCAGCCAAAGATTCTCGTGATATATAAATAAATGTTCGGAATCACTAACAAGCCCCCCCCCAACCCATGCTCCCTGTCCCCAGGACATGAGATTCCATCCTGATCATCCCCAAAGAAGGGCTTGTTTCTCACCCTACCAGCATCCAGGGCCCAGGAGTGCAAAACACTCCTGCCTTTTTTATATAGCTCACTCGCCTCCCTTCCTGGAGCCTGGATTCACCCAAGGTAACTGGGCACCCACAGTGCCCCTCCTGGTAACCTCATCACTGACCCCCAACCCTGACCCCCTTCAACTGTGGCAAGTAAGAGCATGAGGGCACACAGAGGCCATGCAGAAACTGGTGCTGAGCTGGCCCTGAGGGACCTCACATTGGTGAGCAAGAAAGAGGCCATGGCCTCTGGGGGTGAGGGAGCTAGCAAGGGATTATGGGCTCCTCGCTTGGAAATGATTGGTCATGACAAGCTCACTGCAGGGACAAAGCCATGTGAAATTGACCTCATCACCAGCGATCAGATCAGCTTGTGTAGTGTGAGGGGAATGTGAGGGGATGTTCAGCTGGGCGATGACCTAGTTAGGGCCTTAAAGAGGCAGAGCAGCTGCCCCACTCTGGGGAGGAGGAGGCAAGGGACTCTAGGGGCAGGTCCCTGGGGAACTGCAGGTGGAGGACAGCCATTCCCATGCAACCCTCAGCTGCCCCACAGGATATCTGAGCTCTTCCAACTGGGGTCCAAGCTTGTAGGACTGAGGAACAAGGATCGAAGGGGCCAGCTGGGAGTCAAGGGCCACGTTCCCACACCTGTCCAGACAGAAGAACAATGGGACACAGCACATACTAGGGATTCCTAGAGGGTAAGAATGGAAGAGAGACCCAAGAAACCAGAGAGAGAATGTATCTAATGACAGAGTATTGACTGTGCCTTTGGCCCTATTCGGAATCCTTCCCGCATATTAAATCAGATTCAAGGTGACCAATGAGACAGCTCTTCGGCTGATCTCCATTTTACAGATGGGGCTTGGTGAGACTCGGAGCTGTCATGTAGTCATGCTCAAGAGATCTGGTGCTGGAGGCTGTGCTGCTCTTTGCTCACAGTGACGGGGTTGACCAAATGTGACAGGCCAAATAAAGACACCACTAGGAGGTGGCCAGTTCCTTTGAGGCCATTCCTTCCCATCAGGTCCTAGGGGCACGGAGGGGCTGAGGACTAGGGCAGGAAGGAGAGGGTGTCAGGAACTCCAGGAACAGGTGCCTGCTTTTCCCTTGGAGCCTGTTTCCTGACACTTGCATGAGGGGAGGGAGAGACATGTGGCCAGCTGGGCAGAGCAGGCCCCCTTTCTGCCAAGTGCTGCCCTAGGGAATATGATTCCTGCAGCCTGAGAGTTCAAGGAGGGGATTCAAGATGGGGGCAGGGCTTCTGGTGGGACACATGGTATTAACTCTTTCATCAGTAATATGTGTGTGTAGAAAGCCAAGCCTAGGGCCTGGTAGGGAAGAGAAAGACACTCCGAAACTATGCAGCCAGTAGCGGTCCTCAGGAGGTGAGGGCCAGAGCAACAGCTGCAGCACGGAGCATCCTGGCTGGCTTCCGGGAACCATTCCAGGGAGGCCTGAAATTTCTCCCTTGAGGGCTAGAAGCATACAAAAGATGCCTGTCACCCTCCCCTCCTCCCAAAAAGACTCTGAAGAGCACCTGAGGCCAGTGCCTAGGGTCTCCAGCAGGAGCTGAGGGGCCATCTAGAACTGGTCAGGCCCAGAGAGACCAGCCCCCCATTCCAAGTTTGCTGCAGACCCAGGAGTTAAGGTTCACAGCATCTAATGCACTCAAACCCACTGTGCTGGGAGGGGCTAACAGAAATGTTAGGTGACTGGATTGTTCGGTGCTTTCTCCAGAAGGTAGGGTAGGCCTTTCTGCCATCTTGATCCTGTGCACCCTGTCTCCTGAGTACCTGGGAACAAAATCTTTTTTTTTTTTAAGTCTGTTTTTACAGCTTCTTTCCCATACTCCCTGTACCTTGATTTCTGGCCAGTTTCCATCCCTCACTGGGTGAAACTGAACGACTAAAACACTGGTTCTCAACCTGGGGGTAGTGACCCCTTTGGAATCAAATGACCCTTTCACTGGGGTCACCTAAGACTGTTGGAAAAACACAGATATTTTTACATTACCATTCTTAAAGGTAGCAAAATGATGGTTATGAGGAAGCAACGAAAATAGTTTTACAACATGAGGAACTGTATTAAAGGGTCGCAGCATTAGGGAACTTGAGAACAACTAACTACCCTTGGACATGACCTACACGGGCATTGGTGGTGGGGGCTAGACAGAGATGGATACGACATTTATAACCAGCAGCCCTGTCTGGAATGTTTCCGGTGCTCCTTCCAGGTTGCTTTGGAAGCTATGGCCCTCCTCAGCAGTACAATGATTCTAATCTGAAGGAGTTCTGTTTCTCTCGTGAGGACCCAGAGAGACGGGACATAGACAGAGAAAGAGCTTACTCCTTCTGGAAGACTTTGGAAGGGTGATCAAAGGACAGACAAGAATTGGGTGGTCTAGTGACCTCAAGGGTGACACAGCTGCTGGGAAGAAGAGTTCAGGACAGGTCTTTCTGGTCAGGCTGAGTTGTTATGCAAGGGAACAGCTGTCTCTAGGAAGACTGAGACCTGAGACCTATGTGCCCAGAGACATGAAAATGGAGGCTGTGTATGGGCAACCATGAGAGGCAGTGACAGAAGATGACGCCTTCTGCCTTCATCCTCCCTTTTGTGGATATGTATGTTTTTGTGGCAATTAATATAGAGCCAAGGGATATTTGTCTTCTTGTCAACTCTCCTCGCTGAAATATTTGTGCAAGTACTAAAGCTAGAAACAAAACAAAAGCTCCCAAGCAAGTCCAGGGTATAGTAAGAGGAGGGGAAAGAGAGGAGGACCGGGAAGAGGAATGTGCAAGAAACAGTCACAAGCAGAAAAGGAGGTACAAAGGCAGGGGCTGGGGGCACAGAGAAAGGGAAGACAGAGGTTTCTGGGGCATCCAGGTCAGGAGGGAAGCTAGCAGCAGGGACCATCCATTCCCCTGACTCCATTCGCTTCTGTCCCTGTCAGGGCAGTTGGGCAGTTGGGAGGCTTTGGGGATAGGAGTGGGGCTTTTTCTCTAGCTAATCATGGCTGTACAAGTAAGTTTCTTCCAAGATGGGGTAGTTGTGGCCCACTTCTCCTTCAGAGGCTAGGGAGGTGTCTGGGGCTAAAGATGCTTTGGGGGGGGGGTGCAGCTAACGACAGGAGTGAGAGTGGGGGCAGTGCATGGGCAGAGGGAAGACCCGTTGCTCTTCCTGAAAGGAAGGTAGAAGCCAGAGGCAGAAGAGGCTTGGGGCCACGTGAGTGGGTGAGGGTGAGGTGCTCCTCAGGAGTCTGACAGGCAGCTGAGAGAGGGGCTGCTGCTGCTGCCATCCTAAGATCCCAGGGAACACATCCTCCTGAGCAAAAGAGAGAATCCTGCTGTGGTGCTTTAAATAGCCACGCGTTCTGACAAGGCTTATTCACACCTTCACATCAGACTCTTGTGCGGAGTTTTTCCACATCTATGCAGTAATCTCTATGGTTCTGCAACTATATACCTATGCATTTATACCTTCCATGGCTGTGTACGGCCACATCCGTATCTATAACTGTGTGTATGCCACTGCAGTCGACGCTGCACCTATATGATCTCTATGGGCCTGTCTCTGGCCACTGCTCTCTACCCAGTTAGGAGCAGCTTGGGGTCCTAGGGGTCGGAGCCTCTGCTTTCTCTGGCTCCATAGCCATAGTGTGGTTTCATGGGAGTTGTGCAGAACCCGCCTTCCCACTTTTCCTTTCCCATAGATGAGGCACCCTTGCAAGGCAGAAACAACTGCTTTATCCTGCATCTGTGGTGATGAGGAAGGCAAGAGAGCCATGAAGAATGCTAAGCTGGGAGTATAGTGGGAAGAAAAGGAGCTAGGGATAGGAGAGCAATTACATACTTGTAAACTTTAATTATGGGTGGCCCAGCACCGTCACCGACCTGCTGTGTGACCTAGGACAAAATCTTGCCTTTCTGGACTTTGGTGTCCCCACCCATACCATCATTAAAGTCCTCCCAGAACTGATGCCTTCACAAGCTGACAGCTGCCAAACCTTTCAGATCCTGGCATCGTACCAATGGAGAGCTTTGAGCATCACAAGCCAGTGTAGTCAGAGGGATCAGGGTTCGCACAGTGCTGTGACTCTGAACATGCATGCTGTCCCTAATGTAGAGCCAGATGATGCCCCTTAGAGAAAGTGGGAGTGGTAATAACACTATGAGGTAGTGTACATACCTCATGCATTACTCTGTGCAACATCTGGGTGGCGTACCCGCTGCCCGTTACTAGCCACAAGTTACCATACCCACTGATTCCATGTTTTGCAAGAGATAGGTCGTGTCAGCATCATTGGAGAATGAAGGAAAAAGAAGTAAAACATCCTCTTACATTTCACTTATTTTCTTTTCTAATTTTCCTTTTTAACTTTTTGAGATAGTTTTGCTATTCCAGGTTGGACTGGACTTCTTTCTCTATAGGCAATCAGACAGTCCAGCTGCTTCAGAGGAGTTTCTTAGTGCATTCTTAGAATCTTCCAGGGATTCTCTCCCACGTGAGGTCCAAGGTCCACAGGATATCCCATTCCCTAGAGAGCCCGTGCTATCTGGGAGCCTCCCATAGAGTTTGTAGGCTCAGCTTCTAAGTCAGATTTGTCCCTCAGACCCACAGAGCCAACAAACCTTTGAGTCCGGGGCTCAAAGGTGGTAGCTAGCCTCAGCTTTCACAGGGCTAGAGTAACCGGCCTGCGCTACCACAACTAGCTTACAACCCGAGCACTTCAGAGGTAGGCAGGCACTGATCGGTGCTGTTTGTTTTGTCATGCTGAGAAAGGAACCTAGGGCCTCAAGTATGCTAAACAAGCGCTCTATCACCAGCTACATTCCAAAACCCCAGAACTGTTTCCGATCCCCCTAAGGATCCTATGGGGCAGGTGCTCTCATTTCAATTACATTTACATTCCAAAGCTAAGGCGTAAGGGAGCCCAATAACACATTATCTCAAGGCACTTGCCGTGGCCTCCTTAATTCTGGGTTTGCGTTGATCCCCAGCCGGTCTTCAGGTCCCCTACAGATTTCTTCTATGTCTCCAGGTCACCTAGTCTATACCCTCAGGCTCAAAGCCCAGGCTTCTTCTACTCTACCTCCCTCCCTCCTCTGGAAGGGCAGCCCTCCTGCTCCCTGCCCCAAAGACAACTGAGGAGGTAGTCCCTTCCCCCTTCCTTATTGTTGACAGCTCCTGCGCCTTCGGAGGCAGCCTTTCGCTGTAGGCCCATCCCGACTGGCCAACGGGTGTCTCTGCCTTGCCCTTCTCCACCCCAGCTCCCACGTGGGGAGCCTGGCTCCCAGGCTTAGGCTGTCCCATTCACACAGAGCCTTCCCCCATTGTCCAGGCCTGTCACTCAAGCCTAGCATTAGCATTTCTAAAGCCATCTCTTAGACACCGCTAAGGCCTAGTCGAAAAAGAAGATCACTTTGAAACACTCGCTTTGGGAAAGGAGCTTGCTAGACAGGAAAGCTTAGCTTTAGATTCAGTGTTCCAGGACTCAGTGTGTTCACTGTTGAAATGGGGAGAACCTCTCTCTTTCCTCTCTAGACTTAGAACACCAAAGCTTCCTAAATTCAGAGCAGCGAAGTAGAGTGGTACCTGGGGCTCCAGTACAACTACCTGTAACTTCCCTAGGGTTTCTTGAGCTCTATTATTCTGGATCCTCCATTCTCCACCCACATGCCAAAGAAGACATGGAGTTTTGTCAAAACTGGTTTTCCCTGCCCTAACCCAAGCGGCCTTTGTTAGGGCCCTGGCAGGATGGGGCATGAATGGGGTGACTTCTTTGCCCTGGCATCTGCAACCCGCCTAAACAACTTGGGTGGAGAGACAGCGCCACCCAGTGGTAGCCTGGGCAGTAAGCCAATCTTTCCTGGGTTGGGTCCTTACAGATCTGGCTTCTCCGGGCTCCGCAGAGTTACCTCATCAGAGAAACCCTTTCAAAACTTGAGGAACTTCACTGGTATTGGTTTGGCTACTTCAGAACCAAAGCTAAGGAGCAACTCAGCTCAGCTCAGCTTTTGCCTTCATCCCTTGTGCCCCTCCCATCACACAGCCCGCCCCTTAGCCCTAAGGGCCAGGCTCTTGCTTCCACAGCAGGTTCTGTTGTTGCTAACCAGGCCTTCTTAACCGTTCCCTATGCATCACTTTCCTTCATATGGAAAATGGTGGGCAGGATACTCCTTAGTAACCCTCTGTCCTTCCAGATGGGCTGGGGAAATAGGAAGTAGGGGTTTTTGTGGGCAGGAAGGAGGGTGTATGCTTGTGGTATAAGGCACTTCTCCAAGCCAATAGGCTACCACGACCACGGCGCCTGCCCTATCCTGCCAGGCGTAAACAAAGGCTGGGTCAGGACAGGGTAAACAGTTCTGAGACAACCCACATCTCCCCTGCCTGGAGACTCACAATCTGCTGACCAGCCTGGCTGAAGAGCGGGAAAACCGGTGCTGCCCCATCACGCACCTTCTTTCTTTGCTTCAAAGCCCCATTTACACGTCCTCACTGCCTCTTGCTTACTGTCCCACTTGCTTGTTTTACTGGAAGATACAAGCTACCTGCTTCAAGACTGATAGGAAGCAAAAGGCGGCAACGGAGATCCCAGGTTCCAATTAAAGTCGTCCCCACCCCATTCCACTCCGCAGCGAGGGAAATCTCTGTAGCAGGAAGCAACAGGAACCCATGAGGGGAGAGGGAAGCTAGCTGTCAGCCCCAGCCGTCTGAAGCACTCGGCAGACATCCCTCCCTGGGGGCCTCCCACTCAGCAGACATCCCCCTGGGCCTCCTGGCATGCTCCTCTGGGATCTTGCCTCTGTGCTAGAGAAGGGCAAAAGGACTCCAGGCTCCCTTGCTTTGGGTGAGGAGAGGCATTTGTGCCTAGAAGGGTTTTTTTTTTTTCCTGTCTAGAGTTCACATAAGAGTCCAGAAATATGGGGCTAATGGATAGAGCCGAGGAGCCTGGAGATGGGGGTTGAGTGCTTACTGATGAAGCCGCCTATGGAAGAGCTGAGAGCAGCTGGCACCAGAGAGCCGCAGCACCAAGGTCAGGGCTCTGTGGCCCCTTGCAATGAGTTCCCACAGCTCAGGAGCAATAGTCAGTGTGTGGGGTGCTGTGTTTAAGCGGAGCCCCCATCCAGAACAGCTCTCCTCCGACTGTTATTGTTTGGAATGATATATGAGGCTCTGCCCAGAGAAAGTATTGTGCAACTAAAAACATAGCTTAGTGTACACAGGACCCTGCCTGGATTTAATCCCCAGTCCTGGCAAAAAGAAAAAAAAAAAAACCATGGAGCTTTAAAGGCACAGATGTAAATCATTCCTACATCTTACAAACAGGGAAACTGAGGCCAGAAAAGTAAATTAAGATGCCCTGGCACACGGAATAGGGCTGTATACCCACAAAGTCTGAAGTAAACACTTATAAGAAGAGCAGGTAGAGGATGGCTAAGTCAGTAGGATGCACTTGCTGTCAAGTCTGAGGACAGGTCTGATCCTCAGGTCCCACAGGGTGGAGGGAGAGAACTGAACTCCAGAATATCCTTTGACATCCACCTGCAGACTCCTACATACATACACATACATAAATACATACATGAACAGGAAAAAAGTAAGATATTGTAAAAAGAGCAATTGAATTCCATGAAAATTTCAAATAATGTTATAAATCAAATTCCTCTTCAATTTATATATAATCATGCATACCATAAGACCTGCCACCTTCTTTGGAGGGCGGCAGTAATTTGTGACATGTTTGCAAGCCAGATTCCTGTCTGGCCTGATATTTGCTGTGTAGCCCAGGCTGGCCTGGAAAACATAGCAATTCTCCTGCTTCATCCTCCCAAGTACTAGGATCACAACTGTATACCACCGCACCTAACAAGACCTTAGCCTGTCTGATAAGATCTAACCTAAGGAAAATTAAAGAAATTTGCTAAAATGTTGGGTGTGATCTAAAATCATAATAAACTCTTGAGTATAAGTAAAGGGTTTGTTGAAATGGACTAAACTGTCTTTATCTGTTGTTCAAGCCAGGGTGCATGCATAGCAGTGGTGGTGTTGGTAGTTGTGGGCGTTGCTGTCGGATGTGGTACTGCTGTTGTTGTTGCTGCTGCTGCTGTCATTGCTGTGAACGTCTGGGTTATTTTCCATCATGGGTTTCACATTAGCTTCACTAATGTTTGATATGAAGTGGAAATAGGAAAAGTCTTCTGTTGCTTTCAGGTTGAAATATGCAAGATACAGCTATAAACATAAAGGAGCATTCCCACTTTAACAGACCCCTTAATGTCCCCAAACTCCTGGCAGGTGCTGGGGGTCTTTGGCCTTCCCTTAGCTCTCCTTGGTCTGGCATGTATCACAGAGCAACATTCAGATACTCTGGAACATTGATTCCTGCTTTTCCTTATGAAATTTGCCTTTAGGAATGCTTTTATCCAGGGCTGCTTTTTCTCTGTCATTATGGGAAGGTTATCAGCCTTCCACACCATTGTGGGACATACATGTCATCATAATACTTAGGCTGCTGAGACAGGAGAATCACCATGAATTCAAAACTAGCTAGGACGTTCTAGGCAAGCCTGAGCTACATGGTGAAAGCTCAGCTCTAAAAACAAGTAAATATAATAAACAGAATTTAATGGCTTAAACAGCTTGGGTAAGGCATAGTGACAGAAAGAAACCACCAACGGAACAGTACATTTCACAGGCAAACGGAAGGAATGGGTAGGCTAGGCACTGGTTTGAATTATCCCTGTTCCTTTTTAACCTACTCTCCTTCATACCTTCCTGTGCCCCGAGCAGATGGGGTAGGTGGCTGTCTGATACTAACTTCACTCAATGTGGCCTTTTGCTTTCTGAGCCTCAGTTTCTTTATCTGTAAAAAGGAGGACTAAGGAAATCAAAATAGCAATCAGCCCTGGAATGGGGAAAACATTTAGTGATCACATATCAGATAAGATTCTAGTGCTTGGAATGTATAAAACATCCCAACAATTCAAGAATAAAAAGATAATTCAACCTTTTGAAATGAGCAAGAATAATTTGGAGAAATAAGTTCTCTCCGAAGAAGCGGTTTAAATTTCTATTAACATGGAAAGTTGTTCATCTTCGTAGTTATTAAGGAAACGAAAGTCAAAACTACAGTAAGGGACCAGTGAGATGGGTTTGTAGGTAAAAGCCATGCCGTGGTCTGTCATCTTGACAACCTGAGGTCCATCCCTGGAACCCATATGGACACACACACACACACAGCAACAACAAAGCTACTGTTGAGATGCCACCTCACATCCACTGTCACAATAGAATAAAAGAAAAATCAAAACCCAGAAAACAGTAACTTGTCAAAGATGCAGATTTAAGAAAAAAAAAGAACCTTTGTGCATTGTTAGTAGAAATATAGAACAATTCAATCGGCACATACCTGTAATTCCAAAACAGAGTCAGAAGGATTGAAAGTTTAAGACCAGCACTGGCTACCTAGTAAAACCCTGTCTCCATAACCTAAGAAGGGCCAGAGCCTTTAAGTCCAGCACTGGTGAGGCAGAGGCAGGTGGGCCTTCATGAGTCAAGGTCACTGCACCCCCTATTTCCTAATCCCCCACCCCCATCTACAAACAGAGTTCTAGGCCAGCCAGAGCTACACAGTGAGACCTTGTCTCAAAAAAAAAAAAAAAAAAAATCAAGAGGGGCTGGAGAGATGGCTCAGCAGTCAAGAGCACTGGCTGCTCTTCCAGAGGACTGGGTTTGGTTTCCAGTACCCACGTGGTGACAAACAACAGTCTATAACTCCAGTTCCAGGACATTTGGTGCTCTTCTCTGGCCTCTGCAGAAACTGGACACACATGGTGCAGAGACATACACAGGGAAAGATACTCAGACAGATAAAGTTTTGAAAATTAAAATAAAAAGGACAAAACAAATTGTAAAACCTGAAATTACCATATTGCCATTGCTTTATTTCTGTTTCTGTGATTACAATACCCTGCCAAAAAAACCCCAACTTAGGTGAGAAAGGGTTATCTTAGCTCCTAATTCCAGGTCCATCACTGTGGGGAAGTCACAATGGCAGGAGCTTGAACCAGCTGTTCAGATCACATCCACAGTCAAGAGCAGAGAGGAATGAACATGCGCATGCTCACTTTTTTGCTTGTACGCAGCTTGATTTCTCCACTCTTACACAGGTCAGCATCCCCCGCCTAGGGGATGGGGCTTCCCACAGTGGTCTAGGTCTTTCCTACAACGATGAACTGAATTAGGACAAATCTTCACAGGTGTGTCCACAGGCCAACCCAGTGTAGACAATCCCTCATTGAGACTTTCTTCCCAAGTGATTCTGGGTTTTCTCAAGTTGACAAGTAAAGCTAATCATCACACATATGATATAGCAATTCTCATCTTAGGTGTGTACCTACAAGCTCACCTCAACATACAGCTTATACGCCAAGGTTCATAGCAACAGTATTCATAATAACCCAGAGGTAGAAGTGAACCACTAGTGTTGTCAACTGATTAATGAACAGGCAAAAAGCTGTATGTCCATATAATAGAATACTATTTATGACTAGAAAGGAATGAAGCACTACCGATACAGGGTACAATATTGATGGACCTTGGAAACATTATAGTAACATACAAAGGGCATATATTCATGATTGCATTTATATTGAGTGTTTGGAACAGCAAATGTATAACAACAGCAAATGGGCCAATATGGTTAATGGGGTCTACAGGCAAAGGGGATATAAATTTAAATCCTGGAGGCAGTGTAAACACTCTGAAATGAAATGCTGCTGAGAGCTGTCTGCAGTTTAAAAAAAAAAAAAACACAGAACAGATTAAATATGTTTTAGGTCCTGGGATTGAACCTAGGGCCTTGTGCAAGCTTGGTGAATGCTCTACCACTGAACTCTATCTCCAATCCCTTCTTAATTAAAGGGAGAAAAGCTGATGATATGTGAATCATATCTCATTTTTTAAAAGAATGAATTATAGCGGTGCTTTACCAATTTGGCAGAACCACAAGCTGCCCCTCTGCTCGAAAGCCTGTATGTTTAACATGTCCCTGGGGTGATTCAGATGCAGCCAGGTTTGGGAGCCTCTGGGCTAGCTCTCCCATTCTCAGCCTACTCGCATCTGTAATGAGGGGGACCTGTAAACACAGCCCTTTTCTCTATGGGTTCTGCATGCCCTGAAACAACCAGACCTCACACCCTAAGAAGGACCTGTTGCATTAACTACAGAAACAGACCCCTCTTGTGCTCCTGGGGCCATGGGGGGGGGGGGGGGGGCGGGCTCCGTTCTCTTCCCCTCCCCCACCTCCTTCCTCCAGAGCTTCCTTCTATGGAGCCTGAGCTCTACTATCCTTTGCTTTGGCCACACCATGCCAAACCTGTGCAGCAGGCAATGGAGCGAAGGAAGCTGGACCCCACTAGGGGATCTGACAGAGGACCCAGCCATGGGGATGAGCCTCAGGTGCCTGGGAAACTGCCTGCTGTGGGCGGCCTCGCTCTGGGGCCTAGCTCAGACAGAAAAGAGAGATCTTACAGAAGTAGGCCCAAGCAGGTGAGTGCCTCTGGCCCCTGCCACATGAACAAGGATATGAGGAACTTGCAGGCCTAGAAGACCTTGGACCTTGCAGTTCAGCTGCCAGCTGTTGGGGAATCTCAGATTCTCCTCCCTCCTCCCAAGGACTATGGCAATAACTGAGAGCCAAAGTGACATGCTCTGAGATACTTCATATCATCTTCACTGTGACATCTGACAATGGGAATTCCTCTTTTCTCAGGGTCTCCAAAACTCATGCATTCATAGAACCAGTATTTATTGAGCAGTAATGTACCAGGCACTTGGCTAAATGCTGAAGATAACAACCGTGGGTGAGGTCCTTTTTCTTTGGGGGATTCCATTTTGTTTCTGGCCACAGAAGGAACTCTCTTGAAAGTGATTGGGCTGAGCTATCCAACCATGTCCACTGCTTCCTATATCCTCCTGCCTCAGCTTCTTCCTACATGGGTAGATCTTCTTCAGGTTGCTCTGGGGCTGGAAGTGCCAGGAAGTGGGGAAAGCGCTGTTTGCATCTTGTCATCATGGCCCTTGCCCATTCATTCCACCCTTGTTTAATTGATTGGCAACTACTTTCCTTGAAATGGGCTTACTTCAGGACAACACAAACCTTTGTGCCAAACTCAGCAACAAGGTTCATTATATCATTTGTGCTGGTTCTGGTGTTTTCCTAATAAACCTTCAAGTGAGTATGTCCAGCTGTGGTTGTGGCTCAGCGGTAGAATGTTGACCTAGTGTGTGCAAGCCCCAGCTTACTCCGTAAGAATGCTTATTTATTCACTATAATCTTATAATACCAATCACATGAACATGCTCTGGGGAAGGATGAGGAGAGAAAATACGAGTCCCCTCTGCTTCATGGAGGAGAATGTGGGTGAAGAGTGCCTTCTTGCCTTTTTCAAGAAGCAGCTTTGGTAAACCCTGAACATACTGGACCCAGAAACACCCCCATTGGAAGGTTGTGTGGTATATACGAGAGAGGCCAGAAAAGACATGAGGAAGCAGGGCAGTGGCAAGGCAGCCTCTATAATGGGAGTGATGCCTCACAAGCTCCCCAGTACCTGATCAATCACTGATTTACAGAAGACCCGAGGAAAATGGGATGAGAGGTCTAGCCCTGAAGCATCTTTGGGGAAGCCTGGCAATGTATATGCATTATGCAAATTCTGTGTGCCCTGAATAGGATAACACAGTTCAGACCAAGTCTTCTCATATATGATGAGATCGGAGAGCCCGGATCATGGGGGCCACCTGGCCCTGACCACATAACTTCATTGTACATCACTTTCCCTGTTTTTCAAATGAGGGACAAGGACCAGAGGACCTTCCTTACACTGTGGCTCTGAGGAGTAGCTGACACAAAATGTATGAATGGAACCTCACCCAGATATTATCCCGACTATTCAAAGAATTCAATACACATGCTTTGGCTCCTTTGGTTTGCAAGGCAATGTTCCAGGCATCTGAGTGTGTGTGGGGGAGTGGGGAAGCGAGGAGTGTGGAGGGGTGTGGAGGGGGTGTGGAAATGAGCACAGTACTGTCCTTACAGCTGAGGAGCCAACACAGACAAACTGTTTGACTTGAACCCTATGAGATGGCCAATATTCAACCAGCTTTTGGCCCACAACCCAGTACTACTCTGACATCCGGATCAGACAGCAAAGCAAGCACAAAACAGGATGGGGGAGGGGAGAGACTTTCTGGAAGAATAAGGGTTGGCTCCTTTGAGTAGTCTGCTTCCAGAGACTTGAAGGTCTTAAAGAGGTGGACTGTAGTGGGCTGAGAGTCAGCCAGGCTGGGAGGATCGAAGGGCAGTTGAACCCAGGGAGCTGGGTGGGACCCGTTGTGGAGGGTCTTAGCTGGTGACTTTGAAATTGAGCCTTAGGGGTTGGCAAACAGAAGCTGCTATCGGTCCTTCATGTTTAGTGAGCTGAGTGGCCCGAAGTGGCCCAGCAGCTTTGTAACTCTGCCACAGGAAGCAGTGGTGGCAGCAGGAGAAACTAGCCAAAAAAAAGGAAGGTTCTGGAAGGGAGCTGGGAAAATGTATTCTTGAATGGCCAAGGGAGGCTGAGGAATGTTTTCCCCTGGAGACCTTGTAGGGAAGTCTTTAATAAAGTCTGATCCTAGAACAGTTCTGCCCAGAGGCCCTGGACCAGATGACCTATTTGGGCTCTTTCCAGTCTGCAGCTTAGGTGATCTCATAGTTCCTTATTCCTCTGGATAGAGCAACCTCTCCCAACCACACTCATTGGGGCTATTCCTCCCCTAGAGATCCCATGTTCCCAGAGCCACAGCTCTTCCGGTTGATGATTCACAACATTGTCAGCAAAATCATGCCAGTGTCTAGCCGCCATCCTCCTTGCTGTCAGCCTGAGTCAGCATAGCTGTTCTCTCACTGTCCCTTGGAGGTGATAAAGCATAGATTAGCCCACGGAGACAAGGTACACCTCACCAACACAGTGGATTTTTTTTTTAACTCAAAGAGCCTAGATTTGAGTCTTGGCAAGTTGTATGAGCTTGAAAAATTCTTTTATGGGCAGGGAGTAAGTAAACTGACATTTGTGGATTGTTACGAGAGGTTCTATACTTATTTGTTGGATGAATCTGATAGAGGCATTATCTTTATTTTACGGGAAGGGGAGTGAGGCCCCATGATGCTCACCACTTATTCAATGGTCCAACTGGTAAGTCATACAGCTACAGTTGCAGGAAGGTTCGTACTTTAGCCTATGGTGGCAGCTGTTGCTTTATCATGTGCAGCCTTCATTTCTACTGCCTATAAATTGGTGGTGATACTCTCTGGTCCACGGAGTTACTAGGAAGATTCAAAAGATACACATTTGCAGGGTATGATGGCATATGCATGCAATCTTAGTGCTCCAGGGCTAGAGGCAAGAGGATCAAGAGTTCAAGGCTTGTTAGTTTGGGCTAGATAGTGAAACCCTGTCTCAAAAGTCAAAACAAAACTCCCTACATATGGCATGGGAGGGGTATATAAACCAAAAAGTGCAGATAGTAAGAACTGTAAAAACTCAACCCTAGTTACATTTCTAGGCTTCTTTGCTTTGGTCCAGAACTCTTTTCCATCTCAGCTCTTACTGCATTGGATTGTTATATATCATATGCATAGCAGTGTGAGGGATGGAACCCTAGGGCCTTGTGCATTCTATGCAAGTACCCTACCATTGAGTCATCCCAACCCTGTCAAGCCTTTCTTTAGCATGTTTGCTTGCCTAATTCACTTGGGAGCATCTCCAGGGCATGTTGCCTGCCCTGGCTCGTGGTAGCATGCAAGAAGCCCAGCTTAAGTGGCTCGTGGATGCACAGCTCTCCTCAGCCTTGTAATGCCTTTAGAGTTCCAATTACCCTCCCTCCTGTCAGCTCCAGACCCATAATCTCCCCACACGGAAGCTAGCATCCTCCCTCCTACCTGCCACTAGCCATGCTGACCTTGGCCAGCTGGATCCCAATCTTCAGCATGTAGCTTTGGCCTCTTTGAGCTCTTTGCACAATTCCACTGCTCTACCGTTGCCAGGATACTGATAGAATAAATGACATGCTTCGGTTATGCTCATATGCTGGGCACTTTTCTACGTCTGTACTTTGGCTCCAGTGCTTTGGCAGAGTGTCCTTGCTTATCCAATGTCCCCATTTATGAAGTCCCTCCTGACCACTCACTTTCAACATCCCCTGCATCCCCACTGCAAAGCAATAACCTTTACAGGGCACCCTACATCTTCTACCTTCTTAGGAATCACCCACACGCCATTGTGTGAGCACAGGCAAGCTCCTATCTCTATTCTGGGCCTCCAATCTGGGTCTCCAATCTCTACCCATGTCGAGTGACTCCTCCCAAATTTGCCTTTTGTGATCTTGCTTTTGGAAAGGTTATGAGGTGACAAGTCACAAAAGAGTCCCAAGTAGGACCTTCAAGGCCTGACAGCATGTGCTCCCACTCCCAGGCCTACAAATCAGCTTCTCAGATATTACATGCTAATTGGCTTGCTTAATAAAGGGATAAATAAATATCTGCTTAACATGATTACTGTCAGAGTCCTGAGCTCCAGAGCCTTTCGATCCTTGGGGTTTTACTACAGGAGAAGCTAATTAGCTCTAATTAGGCAACTCCCAGGTGCCTCAGACAGAGAAAATGGGGGTGGGGATGGGGAGAGTGGAAGACAGGTGGGAAAGGGGTAGGAAAGGTCCAGACACTGCACCAGCCATGTTCTCAGCACAATCTCACTTGATTCTCATAGTGAAGCAAGAACTAGTCGTGGTCCTAATCTGTAGATGGGGAAATCAGGATATATTAGAACCAAGCACAGGGAGGCAGAGGTTCCCAGCTAGATTCAGTTCTGAGGTCACATGCGTTGTCTGGCTATCACTGTTCCTCTAGAAAAGAGTGTATGTAGTCTATGGGGGCAGCTTAGGGCAATCTACCAAGAGAGGTTTTCTAGAGTGAACCAAACTGGCCACAGCCAGAGCTGATCCAGTAGCTAGGGAAGTTGGTCACCTTTTGGATTGCCCATTTTCACTGCCATGAATCAAGGCTCTTTTCTGAATGAACCCCACCCCCACCCCGCCCTCAAGCAGGTCCTGGAAATCTATAGATATCCAAGAGGTCGATCATATAGGGGCAAGAAGTAGCTCAAATGGACCAGGTTTTCAGGAGGGGTGGTACATAAGGAGGAGGAACCTGAGTTCCAGGCCAGCCAGGGCTACATAACAAGACCTTGCTATAAAAGTGCCCCTGTGTGTCTTTACTGCCACCATTCTGAATATAGCATCAGGACTCTTACCTGGCTATACTGACTTTCTGTGTGCTTCCTTGTTCCTCTGGATCTATTCTTCATACTATGGTTAAACAGATCTTGTAAGATTCCCCTGGCTAAGTCCCTTGAAGTCCTCTCCACGGAGCTGGCATGGTGAGGCCTCTGTCTACTACTCTCAACTCATTTTGGGCTATACTCCCTTGCTTACTGATTGATCTACCACTTTGGTCTCCTTAGATAACTTTTGTTTCGACCTCAGAGCCTTCATGCTTACTGTTCTCACCACCTCGCTGCCCCGGCTCTAACTATCTGTAAGGCTGGCTCCTCATTTTTCCGTGTCATACTGGAGGTGAAATCCAAGACGCTGAGCAGACGCTGAGCATGCTAGGTAAGTGTGTACCCGTCGAGCCTCAGCCCTTGCCTAAGCTCCCCGGGCTGGCTTAGTATTCACTCTACAGCCCAGGCAGTCCTTAAATTCCCATCCTTCTGCTTCAGCTTCCCGTGCCACACTGGGGTTACACACCCACACCACCAGTCCCAGGTTCCTTTTCCTTCTTCAATATTACCTCCTCCGAGACATAGTTTCTTAAGCAGCAGTATATGCCTTTTGTTCTCAATTCAGTACTCTTTTGGGTGCCTTCCAAACACCACAATTGGCAATTATTTTTCATTCCATTTTAAAATGTGTTTATTGACTATTTCCTTCCACTCGCATAGAAGATGAAATTAATGACTGTTTTCATCATACATGTACCACAGACAGTGCTTGGCACATAGTAGGACCTCAACGTGGACTTGTTATGCAGACAGATGGTGGATGTTTGCATCAGTGAATGAATGAACAGTTCTTAAAACTGCTGTAAGGATTAAATGAGCTAATGCATGTTAAATGCCTGGCAGCGAGCCCAGTAAAAAGCACAGCTCAATAGCTAACCTTGGAATGTGCATGTGACCTGCGGCCTGGCACCCAGCTGCTTTCTGAGCTAGCCTCACCCTAGCCAGCTAGCTTTCCATCCTCATAGCCTGTTGCCTATAAGACCCAGCTCCAGCTGCCATGGAAACACCCTGTTCTCACCTGTAGGTGGTATTATGCTGGGGTGGAGAGCCTGTTGTTAAATCATTGGTAGATTGATGGTCCATGGTGGGAAATTAACAAGCAGGACAGGTGAAGACTGTCTGTTTCCCCTGCCTTCCTGAGGAGCCATTTTGCCAGTACAATCCCAGCAGGCTCTACTACTGCTGCATGACTAGCAAAGTGTCCCACCCCTGTTCTCCGGCTTGCATTGAGCTCACGGCCTTAAAGGTCCAGCTTAAGGATCGATTCCTCCCCTGCTGCTGACAGTCTGTGCAACCAAGCAGGAACTCCCAAGGCAGCATTTCTAGATTTTCATTTTTGTCCCCTTTCTTTGAGTATGCATGAGAAGCTAGCTCACTTTAAACCCTGAAAGCAGAGGCATGGTGTGTGTGCGTGTGTGCGTGCGTGTGTGCGTGCGTGCGTGCGTGCGTGCGTGCGTGCGTGCATGTGTGTGTGTGTGTGTGTATTTCTGTTTCCCCCTGGCACCTGACACACACTTGGCAATAATAAAAGCCTTCCTCCTAGAGACTCACAGCAGCAGCTTGATAGAGCGGCAGGAAGGTAGGCCAAGGAAATGGAAGTTCTACATTCAGCTCAGCCACTGATTTACAGAGGAAACTCCAGCTATACTCTCCCCTTCCTCGGTACACCCATCTAAAATGATGCTGATGGTTTCTGAGCTTACTTGAAATGCAAGCTTGCAAGGGAATACTCACTAACTCACACACTAAGGGATATTATTATTTTATGCAAAACCCCTTAGGTATTTTCCAAGCAAGTAGCATCCCTTTGGTCCATCTGCTGTAATAGAAGACTCAGAAGAGCCATTAGAAAGATTGAACTCAAAGCCTCTGCTCTGCAGTTAATACCAGCTGGGGTTTACTTGAACACTGGGTACAATTCTAAACACTTTCTGTATGTGGATAAAATAATTTAGCCTTCACAATAATGATGCTAAAAGATCTATACTATTATCAATGTCCATTTTATGCATGAGAGAAGCATGATCCAGAGATGTCAAAGAACATACTTAGGCCATCCAGTGGCAAACTTCAACCTCACAGAGGTCTGTTCCTGAAGTCTAACCACTCTGTAACACTGCCTTCTCATCTCTCAGAGGAACTGGTTTCCTCTCAGAGGCCCTGAGGCCACAAGGTAGCCAGCAAGCTACTTTCCCACCACAGCTCAAACAGACCCATTGTGTTCCAAGCTTTACTAAAAGGCATGAACCCTTATGGAAACATTGTTTCTTGGCCCCTTTGTGTTCTACCTGTGCGACCTTGACCAACTCTCTTGCTTCTTTGAGCCTCAGCTGCTATATCTGCTTCACCTGGGGGTCTGTGAGTATTGAGAGAGGCAGGAAATTAACATGAACTAGATCTCTCTCTCTCTCTCTCTCTCTCTCTCTCTCTCTCTCTCTCTCTCTCTCTCTCTCTCTCTCTCTCTCTCTCTGTGTGTGTGTGTGTGTGTGTGTGTGTGAACATATTGCTTTAAATCACCCTCTTCTGATTCTCCTGGAAGGCTCTAAGAAGAAATTATTCCTCTCATTTTATATAAGTATGCTCAGAAAGGCTAATGTGTTCCCTAGAGCCTAAGAGTCAGGAAGAGTGGAAACAGGATTCAAACTTGAAAATTCATAACTCCTTTTACTTAAACTGCTCTAGACTAGCTTAAGAACCACAGAAAAATTTAAAAAAGAGTACGGCACTCATCCATTAGCACCCTCAGTGGATGCTGGGAACCATGGTCACCACCGAACCAAAAGGAAAAGCTCAGCGCTTTCCTCCTCACTTACAGAAGTACTCTTGAGATCTTCCTCAAGGTATTTGAAATGCCACCACCACTACACATACATTTGGAGTCACTGCTATGTAAAATAAGGGTTATTTTACCACAAGCACTGTAAGATAGAGGAAAGATTCACATCTCCAGCAGGACAGGACAAAATACCCCAAGATTTCATCATGCTACTCAAAATGGTGAGCAACACAGAGTTTGTGAATTGTTTATTTCTTGAACTTTCCATTAATATATTTGGAGTCGATTAGGTAACTGAAGGCCCTCAATGAGAAGCATCTGATAACTACTGTACAGAGCTCCCACATGCTCTGTTCCCACTTTCCTTTACTCTGAACATCTTGTATTATTAGGATGACACACTTGTCAGAATTAATAAACCAAAGCTTACACACTATTGTTAATTGCTCTTAGACATTCCTAGATTTTTATATAATGCCCCATACCCTTCTGAGTGAGGCTGTTAGTATCACCATTGTTATTATGTCTTCTTGGGTTCCTCTCTGCTAGGCCAGTTTCTTGGACTCACCATGACAGTTCTGAGGTGGAGTGCTCACATATTTGATCCAGTGCCCCTCAATCAGAATTTGTCTGCCATTTTCCTCGGTATTGACTGGAGTTACGAGTTTCAGGGAAGAAGGCCACAGAGGTAAAAGTTCCATTGCTATCATAACACATCACAGATATATCTTATCAGCAAGACTTATCACTCTAGACCATGACATTGGTCACCTGACAGGGAGAATGTTTATTGCATTCGCCACTGTAAGGTTACTCTTTCTCTTTTCCATATGCCACTATTTGGAAGGAAGTCACTACACACTGCCACACTTAAGGGGTGGCAAAGAGGATGCCTTATGCCCCTTCTTATGCGAGGAAGTGCTACATAAATTATTTGCAATTCTTCTGCTCCAGGGATTGGCCTCTTCTCCCCTGTTTATTTATTTATTTAATTGTTTATTTATATCACCATAGGCTCATGGAGATTTTCTGTATACTTTAGGTTACTAGCCAATACTACATTATTTATTTTGTTGCTCAAACTGTTCTCACTTGGCTGTCAGCGGTCCTTTCAGCTGGCCACTACCTCCCTTTGCCATATCCCCATCACTGTGGGTTTATGTTTTTTCACACTTCCTTCGATTCGGGTACTACAAAACCACTTCAGGCTCATTTCATATGTTTCCTGCTTCACCCCTGCAAGGAGACTCATTTCCTTTCAATTGGAGGATGTATGAGAAAGCAAGCTAGAGGCTCTGGACATGTTTGGTTCTACAGGACTCTGTTGACTAACAGAGCAAAGAGGTATGTGTATGTACTCTATCTAGTGTATGTACACACACCTGTAACTACTCCTCTGTGCAACCATCTGTAGCTCTGTGAAGCTACTACCATAGTTCAAATTTTTGTCTAGTCTCCCACTCGAGTGCATTGCCACATAGATTATTCCAGCTCCCCCTTGCTTAACTGTAAATACATTCCCCTCCAACAGCGAGCAGCCTGGCTCCTGCCATCGAACCCACACTCTTTCTATAGCCTTGCTCCCTTACTCCTGCCAGATTCCCAAGGCTTGCATGACAGTTGACATGGTGAGTAGCTATGTTCATTTTTCCCCCCCTGGGCTCTGGGCAGCTTTCAGTGGTGGGCAATGATTTTGTGACCTGGGAAACCCCCGTTGGTTTTGTTTCTACTGGCAATCTTCAAAGACCTGGGATGCTTTGTCTCAGTACTTGTCTGTGGCCGATTGAGCCATTAGGGTGTTTGTTCATGTTGTAGCAGCCCCTCAACCACTGGCTGGCATGCTAGACTTACAGCCCCCTGTTTGGGCATCTTCCCCTTTAACTAGTCATGGGATCTCTTGCTTAATCGTGTGCTCCTATCCAGTGGGTTTGACTGACTGTGGTGGAGGACCCTCAGAAATCCCAAGCTTAGGCAATCTGCAGCAAGAAGAACTAAGGTTCTTTTGAGCAGAGTTTCTATTAGATGAGCTCAGTGGCCAACCCCTTGGGCCAGTATAGTCACTGGATCTGTGTGATCAGGGTCCCTGAGCAGCTCTAAATCATGAGAATCCTGTGCTCTGGAGGCCTTTCTTCTGCTGCAGAGGAGCTAACTAACAGTGGCCGCTCCCCCAAGTTGACATTCTCTGGATCACATCAACCCCAGTCTGTATCTCCATTTTGGGACGCCCTGGCACACTTAAGGTCACACAGATTCCTTGAAGATTTCCAGGATTTGCGTGCACGGTATTTTCCTGCAGCTCTGAGGTTAGGCCCATTTCCAGGAAGCTGGTCTGGCAGGCAGATTGATCCCACGGGCTGACATGGTACCTATTTATTTATTTAGTTATTCTTTATTTCAGGATCATGGGATGGCTTAGATTGTAGAATGCTAACATGTTGACTGGGCTTGCTTTGTATAGAAAGGCTATCAAATCCCACACACACCTAGGGTAATCTTTCTCTGGAACTTATGGAACCAAAAGAGTACAAAGTCTCCAAACTGCAAGGAAGTCTTGAAGATATTGAGCACAAGGCATCCCTTATTTGCACTCAGCTCTTATTGTCCTACTTCCCCTCCAGAATCTTCCTTGGTCCCAGCCCCAGTCTGGAACTTCTGGGGGTTAAGAGAGGAATAAGTCCTAGTCCCTGCCTCTAGCACCTTCCAGGCTAATAGGGACACAAGCACAGAAACTGTCCCCTTAAATAATATACTAAAAAGAACAGCGGTAATAATAATAGCAGATACCACTTACTGAGGTCTCACTATGCCTAGGCATTGGGTGTTTTGCAACCACCATTGATTTATTCCCAGTGACCTCCTAGGTGTCACTATTATCCCTACACAGGAGGCAGCCGGGGCTTGGCAATGGGAATCGATGGAAGTGTGAGAGCTATGATTGTAACTCAGATCTCCCCAGCTCCACAGTCTGATTCTTTTACACTCTCAGACCTTGAACCTGCAGCCAAGTGTGGTAAGGCAACTTGCCCAGAAAGAAAGGGGCTGAATCCAGTGCCCTCTGCCCTCAGCTCCACAGAGAAGCCATAATGCCTTGCCAAGAAGACAGTGGCATGTGTCCCTGATTCTAACTCCTTCTCCTACCATGGTCCCATCTCCTGGCATGGTCCCAGACACAGGCAGGCCATGTGGCTAGCATATCTCCCTCTCAGCACTGCCAGGCCACAGCTGGCCCACCTTCATGTGCCCCCTCCCGTGCCCAGCCCTCTCTCCTTAGCCAACCACACAGCCCTCCTTCCGTTCAGCATTCTTGCCAGCTGGTGTGTGAGCCCTGTGTGAGGAGATGAGGTTGCTATGGCAGCTGTGGAGGGCTAGTGTGGAGGGGGGGGGACCCTGATGCAGAGCTGCTGACCTCTCTGGGAAGGGAGGCTGTGGCCCCAGGCTTGGTAAGTGCTTCAGCAAGTCACCTCAGACAGCCTACCCCCCACCCTCTCTGGCCTTCTGCCCGCACCGGGTGTGCTTTAAGAGCTCTCACCACACAGAGAAAGGGATGAGCCAGGGAGGAAAAATGCCCAGGCTCTTCAGAGCTCAAGCCCAATATAGCAGAACTAATTTGAAATGTCACTTAGGGCAGTCTCACTCCCAGCCAGCAAAAAGCTGGTTTATTTACATAGTTGGCTGAGGCAGGAGGCCAAGAACCTTGTCATGCCAAGGCGTAGGGGATGGATGGCTAGGAGCCCTGCTTGTGTCCCCTTGGCCTGGAACCTTGCTCTGACTTACCATCTGGAAGCCCCTGTGGGTACAAGGGTTCTCACCAATGCCTTACCCCACTCTAGAGAGCGTTCACCTAGCCCTCCCCTTTCACAACCTAGGGCAAGGCAGGAATACTAGTGACCACCTTGGTGCCAGTTTGTGTTAGGCACAGCACTGCATTCCTGGCATAATTTTCTTATTGGGCCCTTACCAAAGGGCTATCTCCATGTCCCAAGTCAGGAAGCTGAGGCTAAGAAAGATGAATGATTTTCTTGAGGTTCTATAGCCATTAAGAAAGTGACAGCCAGGATTCAAATCCAGGTCAATCTGGCTCCTGAGGCTATGTCTTTCCCCTACATCTCTGTGCTTTGTACTTTGGCTTCAATTATTCAAACTACTAACTACCCAGGATACAGCCTATCTAAAACACTAGACCTACCAATTGACTACCAGGCATATGTGTTATTGGGGATGAAACCCAGGGCATGCTAAGTCCATGCATATATACCAGTGAGCTGCACCTCCAGCTCCTGATGGCCTTTTAAAACAGAGCCCCCATGGTCCCTCTTGGATTACCCAGTGTACCATTAGACTGAAGCCAACAGGCCTGTGGTGGGCAGGGTAGTGCAAACCCCAGTAAGAGAATGGAGGCCCTTTCCGGTGCTTACTTATGTGCTCCAGTCACAGAATCACCTAGGTCCTTATCTGCTAGGGGCATGTAAAAGTGATGGGTTTAGCTACCTATGCTTTTTACTGTCATGAACTGAGCATCTTCCCTCTGACCAGGCGAGTGTGAATGTTGGGAGCTCAGAGAGAAAGATGTAGTTTGTGTTCACACGGGTCTTTGAGCCACCATCTACAATAATATAACAAAATTGGCTAATAGTGATTGGTTTGTGCCAGGAACTGTTTTAAGGCATCAGAGCTCTGAGGAGAGGTCCTATTGCTCTTCAGAGGTAAAAAAACAAAGTGTTGAGAGGCACAACATTTTGCCCAGGGTCACTCAGCTGGCAAGAGATAACAGTGGGGACTGAATTCATGCAGACTGTTGTCAAAACCCATGTTTTAAAATTTTAAGCATTTATGCATATGGCTGTTTTACCAGCATGCATGTCTGTGAGCCATGTGTGTGCCTAGTGTCTGCAGAGACCAGAAGAAGGTATCAGATCTCTTGGAAGTGGAGTTAACAAATAGTTGTGAGCCACATGTGGGTGTTGGGAATAGAACCTGGATAAGCAACCAGAGTTCGTAACCGCTGACCTAGCTCTTCAGGCTCCTCCCATCCCATACTTACTCTTAGTTCACCATTATCTGACATAAAAGGGAAAGGTTACACACAGTGGTGAGGAGCCTTGGCTTGCCAAGGGTATTGCAGTAAGTAAGCAAGAGAGTCATTTGCCAGTTGAACTCTTCCTTGAGCACTTCTTCAGAGTGTTATCCTGGGAAAGGATGCTGGAGGTAGTCCAATCTTTGCTCAGAGAAATTCAACCACTCTAACAAACTGTCTTGGCTTTTCTTAGGGCTCTGGCTACTTCTTGGCACTGAGGACCCAGTCAGCCATCTAGCCAAAAGCCAAGGAAGCCAACTGAAGAAAGGCCTGCCTTCCTGTCATGGCCTCAGAGAGAGGGTATGGCTAGAATCAACTGGTAATGATTTAAGGATGTTGGTGCGGCACTGAGATGGGGAGGAATATGGAGAAGGTCCACAATAGGCTAGGATTTGACAGATAGTTGGCTAGCAGGCAGGTCCTGGGCTAAAGGGACAAACATGGGGCCAGGTAGAAGGAGGAGACACTTGGCCTGAACTGGAGACTCTGCTCACCATGTGGTTCTCCTTGAGGCTAAAGACCAAGGGATTATAGAAGGCTCAAAATGGAAAGGGTAACTTGGTCTGGTGGGAGAGCAGGTGACTTCAGGTCCTAGAGAACCCAGGTCATTGGATACAAAAAGACTCTAACCCACACTCAAAGCTGCTGTCTGGTTACAAGTGACTCATTTATCTTTCTGGGATCCTTTTACCAAGATAGCTCACAAAACAATAGAGAGAGAGACCACCACAGTGCTAAAAGTTAAGATATCGTCTTCCTGTATCAGTGCCTGTTAGCCATGTATCCTCTCACCAGACAGGACAGCACAGATCTGTCTTTGCAAGCATCATGATCTCAGGGAGGGGTTAGGTTTTTATTTCATGGGTACAAATATTTGCCTACTATACCCCATGGATATCTGGTACAGTGCCCAAAGAGGCAAGAAGAGGGTGTTGGTTACCCCAAAATTGGAGTTACAGAGTGATGTGAGCTCCCATGTGGGTGTTGGGAATTGAAGCCGGGTTTTCTGCAAGAAAGATCCAGTGTTCCTAACTACTGAGTCATCTCTCCAGCCCTACACTTCCACCTCAGAGAATTTTATATGAGAAGTATTTCTTGACCTAGAAACCCAAGGAGGCGTAGGCAGGAGAGCAGCTGCTGCATGGGCAGACAGCCCTGCCAAAGACCAAGTTGGCTCAGAATTGGTGCTGAGGCTGCCTTGAGGGATAAGGACAGTCCTGCCTGGCTCAGCGGTAGCATAGCTACTGACTTCAGGGGCTCAACTGGGGAGGGGTGGAAGCTTTAGGAAAACCGTCTGTGGTAAAACTCACTTGGCCAGGTCCTAATTCCAAATATGCTTCAGACACTGCTATAATTGTAGAACCATCCAGGCTTCCTCAACACCATGCCTGGCCCTCATTCACACAGCACTACCCTCTCTCCCTGTCTCCCACTCCCAACTAGGCAATCACTAAATCCCCTAGCCCCACCCACCTCAATTCCTAAACCTTTCTGTCTTCCAAGATTTCCTGCCTTGTGCCATTTACTGCTAGCACTTCACTGGTTGGAATGACAAGGAGCACATTATCACTTACAAAGTGCTTCAGTAGGCCAGGTGCTGTGCTGAGCAGTTACATAGATTTGCCCACTTAACTCTCCTGCCGACAACTTACTGGGAGGTGCACTGCTTTATAGGCCCTGGATTTACAGAGGAAAGAAACTCGGAGCTAGGGAAGCAAAAGTCCCTTTCTTAAGGACATTCAAATTCAGGCACTCTGACCTTAGAGCCATGGGCAGCCACAAAGCTCCTGGCCCCTCTCTAGATGCTTGCCCCGCCTGTTCCTTTCCCTCCCCTTTCTCACTCCCTGCCAAAGCAGTTTCTGCAAGCCTGACTCCAACTAGCTGTTTCACTAGCTGGCTCAGTGCCCTATCTGGGCTTGTGGAAAGGGTCCACCCATGCCCCTACTACCACTGTCCTAGTCCGGGCTGCCCACACCTCTCAGACAGCTATTAGCTGCTTGATGGCAGGAGATGCATCTGTCTAGTTCACCAGCGAAGAGCTCATCACACAGCTGAGCTGCTGGTGCTCATGGAACCATCAGTGTCTCTGATCTCTGCTCACCCAATACATAGCCCACTAAAGCAAGAAGGATCTTTCCACGCACAGCTCTGGAGATCACAACGCATAAACCACAACTTTTATTAAAGTGCGCCAAAGCAAGGGCATGTCAGTTCCACCTTTCACTTTGTTCCTGCTGCTCCTCAGCTTAGCTTGCTGTTAGTGGCTTTTCTGTCCCTGTTCTCTAAACATCTCTACCTGTGTTATCTTGCTTTTAAGGTGGTCCAAATTGAGATAGGCTGTCCATGCAAAATTCATGGCAAAATTTGGAGATTACGTAGGAAAAAAAAAGATGACTTTCATCATTTTTTCTATATTGATTTCATGTTAAAATGAAGACATTTCACAGATACTGAGATAACAGGCACTTAGAAGCTGCTTTTGTTAAAAAGTATTGACTCCTCAGTTTGGCCTACAAGGTGGCTAGAGCCTTTGCTTTCCTCTTGGGTCAGTAGTCTTTACCTTGGTGCAGGCTCCCTGTTTGACTCTGCATAAGATAAGAGTCATTGTGGCTTGTCTACCTAACCCAGCACATCCTCTGAGCAACAAGGCCTAGCCAGACAGGCTCCACCCCATGAGGACACTTATCTATGAAGGAGAAGCTACATCCTGGATTGCATTGTCTTGTAGGAACCACAGAGGTCCCCTTAAAGATACGACAGCAATGAATAACTTACCGCAACTTATCAGTCACCTTGTAGGTCTGGAGCTGAGACAAGATGGTGGGAGCTCACCTTCATCAGGACTGGTTAATCATCCATATCTCTTGACTACTATCCTAATTCTTCCTCTGTTTAAAAGTAAAGTTCATATCAGTGCCTCAAAGAGAAATCTAGGGTCAACCAATTCTCTTTATTTGTTCGGGTTCCCAGTGCATGATTGAATCTCCTTCTGCTTTTTGCCATTTCCCCTCTTTAATTGGCATATTGGACAGAGTGGTAAAGCCTTGCCTGTTGTGGCTGTTGGGGCCCAGGCTCCAAATCTCTGGTTACATTGGATGTCTTTTTAAAATGTAGCCTGCTAAAATCTCCAAGCTCTGTAAGTAACTTGGGTGGCGTGTCAGTTAGACAGAATCAATGGTACTTCCTAGAGCCTCCTAGTATCTCGGGGGCATTTCTGTGTTGCTCTGCTGGAACCTAGCTTGGATTGGACCCGTTTTACCAGCTCAGCATAGATAAAGTGCATATTGCAGTGGGTGTTGGGGGAGATGGCAGGATAGACCAAAGCCCCTAGCTAAGGTAATCTCTTCTATGCCTTTGTCTCCAATGCCCAAGGGTTTGGTCCCTAGACATCACCAGCTGAACTCTGGAAAGGTAGGAAGGGAAAAACTGGGGATTTCCTAATGGGTAAAGGGCAATAAAGGTCCAGGGGAAAGGGAACTCATTTCACAGACCATGAGCAAGCATTATTCCATATTAAGGCAGAGATTTTTAGAGCAAGGAACTTCTGTCAGAGAACTGAGCTCAAATTCCATCTCTACTGTGAATGTATATGAACTGAACATCCTTAACATGAAAATCTAAGTCCCAAATACTCTAAAACTCAAAAGTTTATGTTTTTTGGGATGCATACAACATCATAAGTAGAAAATTCCATAGCTAAAGCCCTGGCATCCTAACATTTTCTAGAATTACTGTCAGAGCTGGGCATGGTGGTGCACAACTGTAATCCTGACAGCTAGGAAGTCGAGGCAGGAGGATTACAAGGACAAGGACAACCTGATCTAATAGTGAGACTTGATTTTACACACACACACACACACACACACACACACACACACACACAAAACCATTAGGTTCTACAAATATTTTCATGTAAATTCATATAATTAATTTCATGCTTAGCTTTAGGACCTACCCTCAAGATAGATATCATTGTATATATGCAAATATTCTAGATATTTCAAATGTATTCAAATATGAAAATTGTTCATAGAAAAATCTACCAATTATTCATCTATTATCTTAAAAAGATACCAAATCTGAAAGACTGGATATGAGACATTTAGGATAAGGGATACTCAATCTGTACTAAAGATCGTCGACTTAGAGCTGGTGGGGTGGTTAGAAGGTAAAGGCATTTGCCAATCAAACCTGATGACACATGTGAAGGGAGAACCTACTCTAGAAGAGACTCTTCAGTTGTATTTTTCAAATGGGCTGCTTATGTGATGTGTGAATTTTACCTCAGTAAAGACACTACATTAAAAAAATAAAAAACAATGACAATAAACATTTATAAACTTTGCAGCCAGGAGAAAATAGCTTCCCCTATCTGTGCCTTAGTTTTCATGCTGTGAAAGGAGATGATGATAATAATGTATTTATCTTCTCACAGGGTTGCTATGAGAATGGAAAGAACCAACACACATGAAAAAGTGCCATTATTCCCACAGTGATGGCATGTTTAGTACCGACTGTCGTTCTTCTGTGCTGAGTACTGTGCTAATCGTGTAGTACAGAGGATCTCATTGTATCCTCACAGTGATAATGTCACAGTGTGCATGTATGACCATATCCATTATGAAGGATGCAGAAATTAGTTATGAGATGCCCGACCGTGATGTAAGTGTCTATTGGCAGAGCTAGGTTTGGCTGTTAGGATTCCCACCTCTCCCCCATTTGGTCATATCTCTCTAGTCACTGGACTTTTAGCTTCATGCAGGGCCAAAAAGTCTAGGTCTGGTCTCCCCCAGATGCTGATGAGATGTGACAGGCTTTCTTTTAAGAAGATACATCTTTGTGCCTGTAGCTACTTTACCAGGGTGCCTCCTTGCCAATGGAGGCTGGTTCCAGGACTCAAAGCAGACCTAAAATCAAGAACTATTGGGTCATGCTGCTTCACACATGTATCTGAAGCTGATTTTCAGGTCAGCCAGCTGAAGATTTGTCTCCAGGCTCTCCAGTATTTACAGAATCCCAAAGCTTCTCTCGGGGACTTTGGGCGGACACATTCTCTTAATGCTCTTCATTTTCTTTATTAAAAAAAAAAAAACACCTCAAGCTCACGTTGGTGACTAACTCACTCAGCAAGGAATCAAACCTAGATTTCATTCACTCACCAACTCCATTCATTCATATTTCTTATTCATTCATTTGTCACCTATTAGGTGTTGAGGATACAAATATGAATTGATTTCTGCTATGGAAAAAAAGGCTGGAGAGAACTGAGAAAGGAGAAACACGCGGCAGCTGGGAAGGGTGTATGTGTGTGTGTGTGTGTGAAGTGTGTGCATGTGTGTGGGGGGTGGGGACTGGCAGGCAGAGACTGTCTCCTAGACAAAGCATTTCTTGTAGAATAAATATCATTTCACCAAGAGTAGAGAAGGGAGGGGGGAGGCAAGGGCTCTTTTAGGGAAGGAAAACGGCTTGGGCAAACCTGGTAAAATGTGGTGTTTTGGGTGGGTGGTGAGAGACAAAATGGCATGTAGTGGGGGGACATGGTGAGAGGTGGCTCTCATCCTGTACCTTATAGGTCATCTGTGACAGCTCAATGTGGCAGGAATGGACTTGGTGGGCTTGAGAAGCCACTGAGGGTTTGGGGCCTGGCCAGTTTGGTTTCAGAGAGACCAATATGCCAGCAGAGTGAGGAAAGATCCAGAGAGGCCATAGTGGAGGCAGAAGACCTTGAGAATAGGTCAGAGAAAGGAAATAAACATCCCAGTGTAGCCCTGAGGATAGAAGGGAGGAGTCTCCCAAGGCTCATAACTAAGGTGTCAGTGCAGGAGATGGAGGCGGGGCAGGGAAAGTCTAGTCCTAGACTCTGACTTAAGTAGTCACAAGGTTGCTGGGCCCTGAGGCACAAACAGGAAAAGGCTAGACTGGGGCTGACTGGGATACTAGACCACTGTGTTGGGAGCCCAGCATCAAGGCACACAATGAACCAGAGAGACAGCCCTCTGGTCCCGTGAACCCTCAGCAGGAGTTCTTTTTATTGTTGGTTTGTTCCAGACAGGGACCCAGGCTGGTTTCCAATTTCCTTTCAATCCTCCTTTCTGGGCTGGGATTACAAATTGTGCCACCAGGAGCTTCTTGATTCGCAGTTTCATTCTACTCTGTCCAGGGACTTCAGCTGTCTTCTGCAAATGTATGGTCCCAGTGACAGGGAATGTAGGATCCCGAAACAGGAAGCAGTGAGGTCTCTAAGACTGCCACAAGACGCAGAGTAGGACCTGACAACTAAAGGCTTACCTTATGCAGCCTACTTCCAGGGAATCCTCTCCAGAAACTGAGATTTCCATGAGAGCCCTTCCCCCAACCCCCATCACACCCCAGCCAGGGAAAGAGCTAGAAGAACTCTGGGTACTGCTAAGGAGAGGACCAACTAAAGTGTGATTTGCATATGATTTGCATAAGACAATCTGTTCTCTAGTAATTTTCAAGTGAAAATGTTATCATCACTCCCTGGAGGGTCACTGCACGATTTTTCTCTCCTTTGTTCTTTGGTGCACACAGACGGCCCCAGGTCTGCCCTCTAGGAAGGCCTAATGGGGAGGAGGAGCTGAAGTGGGACTGGGGAAAGAGAGGGCCACTGTCCTGGTTCAAGGGCTGACATTCCCTCCCCAGGGCACAGTACAGACCAAGCTTCTCTCGACCACAAACCCCTCCAACTTACAGCCCCTACCTAGGCTGCGTCTTGCTATCCCCTTACCCCACGATGCTGCCCTGCTCTGGGACCTCTCTAGGGACCCAGTTACTAAGTCAAGCCCAGGCAGTTCAAGGCACAGGCCTGGCTCAGGGGATACTTTCTAATAGGTGGATAATTGCCTCTGTTAATTGCAATTTGATTTTAGTAATTTTTCTCTAAGAGCTTAGAGGCCTCAGGCTTAGATATGGAGAAAGGGGTTTAGGGGTGGAGCCTCCAAGCTGGGGTCCAATCACTCAGATTTCATCCCCTACTAGTTCATCCCAGTGGGTCTGGGACCTGAGCAGCATCTCACCCGGTGCCTCAGCCTCAACAAAGACATGCTGGAGATGGCTCTGACAACCAGCAGGCCCCAGGGAATGGCTTGGCAACACCTCTAGAAGGAGGTTGTTGGCAGACTGACCAAGTACATTGCCTGAGCCCCATTGCACGGCCTACAGGCATTCCAGCCAGAGCTGGAACATTTGTCTGGGACTATCCCAGTCCCTCCCACCCTTTCTTGGGACTGCCACCATCTCTTCCCTCATTAGCCAGCTATATTCTCCAGGGGTCCTCAGATCATGTGGTTTTGGAAACCTGTGACCTCAAGGGCCACTGTGTTTCCAGTCCTAGATTTTTCTGGCATTTATTATGTGGCCCAACATGGCCTTAAATCCTAAATGATCGTATCTCAGTCTCTTGAGCTAAGATGGCCACGGTGAGCCACCTTGGTCTGTTTTCTGGTCTTAAAACAGGGAAATGATGGTATCCCTGCAGTGGAACTAAGGTGAGGATTAAAAAGAGTTACTGTGAGTGGCATTCTCCATCCAGCAGCATCCAGCACTTACTAAGTTCTCTGTCAGTGATGCCTGTACTCTGGCTTTTATGATTAGTGATCTCTGGATACTCAGGGTTCACCCCTCACCTTGCAGTTGGTACCCACATAGGTCCCTGGGACAAGATAGAATCAGGTAGAAGAGAGTGCCCTGAAGTTAGAGCCCGCCTGGGATCATGCTAGAGGCTGGAGCAGGAAGCTGACAGGCTGCAGTATCCTGAGCAGAAGCTACCACATTGAAAGCTGGGTACCTTGGAACAGAGGCTGCATACGTGATGTCTCTTACCAACCCACTGTTCACCACTTCTGCCTCCCTTCCAAATTGCCATGTTCCCACTCAGACAGAAGAACACTAGAAGGAAGGGACATCTAGGTGCAGAGAAGTCTGTGAAGCAGCTTTGCCCCTTGGAAAGTCACTTCCAGTCCCTTTGATGGCTTGTTAGCTGTCTCTTTGGCTACAGCTTTCAGCCTCAGTTTGCTCCTGGGTTCCCACATAGGATGGCTACAGGATTAGCTAGGATAACAGGCAGCAGCATGCTTCATAAATAGCCATTTCCTCCCCTGCCCCTCCCCTTCCCACATGTGTAAGGGGAGCAATTATCCCCCTGTGTTTATGCATGTGCTGCCTGCCTCTCCCCACCCAGTTCCTCCCTCGTGCGGAGGTGTCGGGCCACTGCCTTCCTTTCCACTGCATACAGGCCCTTTCTGTTGCTGGCAAGGAGCAGGAGGGGGTGATGGAGGCAGGTAGTGGTTTGGGGCCCTGGTAGAGTGTCTGGGCGCCTGCCTACCACCTCTGGCCAACTGCTGCCTGTAGCATGCTCATTAAGTCCAGAGGACCCCAGAACAGTATCACAGGCCTTCGCCTTAGCCCAGCCCCCAGGGGCCTAACAGGGGAAGGGCTGCACAGACAAGCTCTTTGCTTGAGGACTGGGAGGCAGGGTAGAGCTGCACTGGGCAGTGGCCCAGAGAGGAAACAGAAAAGGGTAGGCAGGGGTCTGGGGAGCCTAGTCTGTTAGGCAGGGCAGGAATTGGGAGATGTGAGGAGAAGGCCACAATTTCTGCTCGTTCTTGGACTATGCTGGGCCTGGTGTGGCTGGCCCCTGCCTGTAAAGGAGATGTTGACAGAATGATGGGGTGGGAGGTCCCCAGATGCGGGCACTGCAGGGCCAGTATGCTGGGAGGTGACTGCCTGGTACCTTGTCCTGGGGCTTCTGGATTCTACTACTTACTATGAACTTGATTTGTGTGTTTTGGGGAAAGTTCCTTCAGTTCTTCTTGTCTAAACTGGAGCTGAGAAGAAACACACAGTGAAAAGCATGCCTGGAAGTGGGGCACACTAGATTAAGGAGAAAGGAGTACGGATCAGGAGAGGGGTGTCCAAGGGCCCTCATCTTTCTCCGGATTGCTTTGATCCTAAAACTAGCTGGGACGTAACGGTGGGACACTGTAGAAATTTAAGAGAGCTTTGTGATGGAGACACAGGTGTTGGTTACACTGCATGTTTTGCTGCATTTGGGCATGTCTGCAATGGTCCCTGGTGAAATGAACGTTCAGTGACAGCATCCTTGGTCCATCTTTAGGGAGAGAAGCTCTTGTGCCCTGAGAAAGCCCCCAAAGCAGACCGAATGAATTCCTAAGGCAGAGCCCTGTGGAAATCTATGCATCTTCGGTTAAGTAAGTACCAAAACTCCTTCTCAGACTCCTATTGTCTTTTTCAATGTCTGCCTCCACTAGGCAGACATGCATATGGAAGGAATCAGTCTGTTAGTGGGCTTGTGAACTGTGGCCCGCACCAGGCCACTCCCAGCTCCCTCTACTGCCAAATACCACGGCATCTGGCCAAGCCCACAACAGTGGCAGCCTAGAGAAGTGGTTTACATGTTCGAATCATCTAGGAGCTTGGAACGGTGTATGAGTATAGGGTGGAACTAGGGCATCTACTAATCTCCAATGTCTCCTAGGTAGTTCTTCTCAGAGCCCTGCTGGGAACACCTGGATGATAATCTGCAGAAGCTGTTCCACAACTCCTCAACATCTGGCTCTTGCTTGCTTTGAGGGAACACTGGATATCCTGGACACAACCAGTTTACTCATTTGTGAGCTAACATTATGTGATCCTGGGATATGAATGTCTTTTGCCATGATGGATTTCAAAGGACATTGCTAAGAAGTGATGACCTGTATCCCTACAACTCAAAAGGACTGATAGTTTTGAGGGCATTGAAGAAGTGAAAAAGAATAAGCCCCCGTCATCTTCATGAGGGTGTTGGTCAATCACTGGCTCCTCTGCTCATGTCTTCTGAGCCTTGGGCCTAAAGGATATAATAAGCTCCTTCTCAGAACCCTTCCCTTCTCCTGTAAAGAGTGGTTGTCCTGCATGCCTTTACCCTCTCTTCATCCTTCCTCTCCTTCCCTTCTTCCTTACCTAGCCTCTTCTTTTCCTCTCCTTGGCCTCTCTGCTTCTTGCCCCTCTGCTATTCCTCTGCCCTTCGCCTCTTCCTCTCCATACTTCAGATCCTGGCTTTGGTTCAATGTTCCTGTCGTAAGACCCAACTCTACTCTCACAGTTATACTACTGTCTTCTTCAAAGCAGTTGTCTATCATCTGTCCAGCCCCAGCCTCTTTGCCAAGCTTTAGTGCCACGTCTCTAATTACCTGGTAGACATCCTTATCTGGAACTTTCTCTAGAACCTCACATTTAGCATATCTAAGCTAAATTCATCACGTTTATTCCCGTGCGTCTTCTGCCCCCCACTGTGCCCAGTGTCTGCTCATTAGTTCAAGCTTCAGTCACACTGAAACCTTAACCTCATCCTGCTCATGCTGCAGCAGCTGGGCCACTGTCTGCAGATGTTGGGGTTTCTCTGAGAGTACCAACGCTCTTTCTCAATTCTTCTCATTGCTTCTGCAGAACTCAGGTCTCACCCAGAAGTCCAGTATCATCTGACATTTCCCAAACATCTGAGGTTCTCTTGCTGGCTTCCAAATAGTTTAGGTCTCTACGGAGGTCACAGAGTCACTTGCTTGCAAAGGCTGTGTGGGAAGGGAGCAAGCTGAGTTGGGTATAGTGTGGGGAATAAAATAAAAAATGAGTAAGGAATGGAAATGATACACCTTATTTACAGGAGGCTAGTGACAGTCTTTAATGTGTGCCATTGTGCCCGTGTGCAAATGACAGCCTGCCTTAATCTATTTGGGCTGCTATGATGGAAATACTATAGACTTTGTGGCTTAGAAATAAACGGGAATACATTTCTCGTGGAGGCTAAGGAGTCTCAGGTTGAGGCACTGGCACATACTGTCTCATCAGTGTCTGTTTTCGCCATATAGCTTCCTGTAACAGAAGGGCCTGGGGGCTGCCTGGAATCTCTTTTGTAAGGACAGTAATCTCAAACCCCATAACCTAAGTGGTTCCTAAACACCTAATACAACCACTTAGGAGGCTAGGACTTTAAAATAGGAATTTGGGGGGTGGGTCACAGACACTCAGGACTGAAGAGAGATACAATGTGGCTAGACACTCCAGTTTATCCAGAAAAGCCAGAAACCTGAAGGTTAAATGTAAATTTTCCAGGTTTTTCAATGCTGGCAACTGATTCAGAGTTTTGTAAAATTTTGTGCTGGGCTGTACCAAACCCAGATGATGACTGGTTGTTGCTCATTGAAACCCAATCTTGCAAAATGTGGGTTCACCTTACAGTACACTCTATGTGTCTCTTCTCATTACCAGGTTTCCCAGTCTTCATGGTAGGGTCCAGGAAGCTGGCCCAGAGCTGCCTGATCACTCAGTTTACTTCTACTTCCTGCAACCTTTACCCTTTGATGACATGTGCCTGGAGCCCAGCAACGCTGTGTACGCTGTCTACAGGAGTCACAACCACTGCAGCCACTAGGGTTAGAGGTTAGAAGTGCTGAGATGTAATTAGGCTGCCTGAATTTGAATACTGGCTTAGCTACTTATTAGCTGAGTGACCTTAGGCAAGATCCTACCTTCTCTGTAACCCAGTTTCTTCCTTGTGGGGGTTGTTACAAGGTTTAAATGGGATAGCCCAAGAAAATGACATGGTTTGTAATAAACTCTTTAAAAAAATGGCACTAGATATTGTTACCAAGAGCTTACTGCCCAATGCACATAAAAACCAATATTGGAGTTGGAATATGAGCCCTTGCATGTAAGGGTGAGGACCTGCATCCTCATCAGCATCTCCCATTTAAAAGCCCAGCAGGGCACATGCTATCCTAACCTTAAAAAAGGGCAAAGTCCAGGATCAGTCCTCTTTCAAGGGAATATGGTAGAAATAGACAAGGACTTCTGATAATTTTGAGCTTCTGATATCATTGACCCGATGAGTTGACTTCTGTTTATGCCTACTCTGAAAAAGCCATGATTTTTGTTTGTTTGTTTCTCTTTTTCTTTTCTGAGACAGGGTGTCTCTGTGTATCCCTGGCTGTCCTGGAACTTGCTCTGTAGACCCAGCTCTCAAAGCCAGAGATCTGCCTTCCCCTTTCTCCCGAGTGCTGGGATAAGAGACATTTACCACCATTGCCTAGCTGAAAAAGACAGTTTTAACCAGCAAGAGTCACTGATGAAGGGCCTGGCGGCTTTTCCTGGAAGGGAACACAAAGGAATTTATGTTCAGGTGTGTCCAGACCATAGTGACTTCATTATCAATATCGCCACTGGATATTATTCATTGTCATTTCCTTTTTTGTTAACTCTCCTCCCAGGGAGGACAGGAATTAGGCCTTGTTTTTTTTTTTTTATTGCCTTCTTTATCTGCGCCCTTCAAGATTAAAGCCTTCCCAGGGCCATACACTCAGGAACACAATGGACGCTTGAGAAAATGCTGGTCACAGCAGACTGAATGCAAGCACCAGAGGTCTATTACAAGGCAATTATATGCCAGGCATGGTTCTAAGTGCCAGCAGCAAAGCACAGAGTCAATGGCACAAGCACTGGGTTGGGGAAGCCCTGGCTGCTGCTTTCCTCTCTAGTTGCTTCTCATGTCTGACTTTGACTTCGGCATCTGTAAGACTTCTAGAATCCCTGCCTACTGGGGATGCTGGGAACACTAGGGAGGGATAGGAATATCCTTGCTCAACTTTGTTAGCTTAGCTAAAATCAAATGAAAGCTCTCATGTGCCAGCTGGTGAGCAGAAGAATTAATGCAGGTCTCCCAATTGAAATCTAGAATGTGAGCGCACACGTGTACACACACACACACACACACACACACACACACACACACACACACACACACGGCTTCTCACCCAGACATCGAATTGTGAGCCTGGAGATGCAGGGGGCTTTATGTATGGATTGCCTCACTATGTTCCTTGTCAGAGACTACACTTCTGGTGTGTGTGTGTGTGTGTGTGTGTGTGTGTTGCAGAAAGGGGGACTTAAATCACAGAATCATGGAGAACTTTAAAAGTGAGTTTCAGAGCCGGGCGGTGGTGGCGCACGCCTTTAATCCCAGCACTTGGGAGGCAGAGGCAGGAGGATTTCTGAGTTCGAGGCCAGCCTGGTCTACAAAGTGAGTTCCAGGACAGCCAGGGCTACACAGAGAAACCCTGTCTCGAAAAACAAAAAACAAAAAACAAAACAAACAAACAAACAAAAAAAACAAAAACAAAAAACAAAAAGTGAGTTTCAGAACTTTTTAAACAAGTTCTTGAGAAGCAACTATGATGGCACTAAGTTCTTCCAAACAGAAAACATTTCTGCCAGGCTTGCATGGTGGTATACGTATGTAATCCCCAGCACCAGTGAGACTGAGGCCAAAAGACTAGGTATGAGGTCATCCTGGACTGCACATTGAAAGTTTTAAAAAAAACACTATTCATGGATGATTGTCATCACCTAGGGGAATTCTGCCTTTTCTGACTCCTCTGTACACCAACCCTTTGTTATTGTCTAATATATATATATATATATATATATATATATATATATATATCCTCCCCCATCCCTCCATCTTCCTTTCTACTTCATTATGCCCAGCAACTTCTCTAACTCACCCCCAGCACAGCTGAAAGCATCTTTGTACCTGTTCCAACTCTAACGCCAGGTTCCACATGGCACAGTCTCCAATGCTCCCTCTCCTCCACACTCTCACCTTTTCCCTTAGAGAGCTGGATAGGAATAGATAGATTATCCCACCCTGATCCCAACTTGTGGGAATTTTGCCTCACTCTCCCTTGGATGCCAGAAATTATTGTCATTGTTCTGGTTTAAATTATTTGTTTCTTACGCTACAAATTGAGGTGTGTGTCCCAGTGCACAGGCAGGTGTGAGAGTGTGCACAGGCACAAGGGTGCATCTGAAGCAGTTAGTGCAGTGTAAGCAGTTAGTGGCTGTAAGACGAGTCTCAAAAGTGTTATACATATATGGTGGTTACCTGAGTCCCCATCTGACCTTTTGGGTTCTGAAGCCACAGAAAGGGAGAGGTGGATCCTTGTCCCCAGCCTACGCTAGAGTTCACAGTCCAAAGAGGAAAAGGAAAAGCTATGAAAGCTCTTGGTACAGAGGGCCATCTAAAAGAGAAGGGAAGCAGTGGGGAAAACCACATAACCCAGGGCTGGTAGGAAACAGCAGTTGATAGGACTGTTTGAGCTGTATCTCAGGGGTGCATGAAAAGCGATGAGTTCTAGCGGTGTTGGTGTCGGGTGGGAGGTGCGCAGTGCGCCACTCAAGCAAAGGACAAAGTAGCCTGAGTGTAATGGCGGGAGATTAGATAGCTAGGCGTCCACACTGTGACTAGCCTTATGTAGACTTATTCCTGTAGGCGATAATGAGCCATCAGAGGTTTTGTAAGTAGGGGAGTAACATGATCAGAGCCGTGTTTAAGGAAGATTAATTAAAAATACTGTATGGTGTGTTTAATTCATGGTTAGCCCTGGGCTGTAGAGGAGACAGGAGATGAAGGAAACAAGGCCCCAATGAACAGGCAATTCACAAAGTAACAGCCAATAAACATATGAAAGGATGTTCAACCCCACTAGAACGCAAAGAAATGCAAATTAAGCAACAATGAGATACCATATTTGGCCTATCAAATTAGCAGGGATTAAAAATTTAAAAACCCTTGCTGCCGCCTAGGGTTTGTGAGGCCAGCTATTACTCACTGCTGGGCGGGGCCCTGAGCCTCAGCAAATTACCCCGGCCTTGGGAGGAGATTGGAAAAGCTTTTTTTGAAAGGGCATATTGTGTAACTCAGAAACCCTATTTTTAGGTATTTATCCTAAAGAAATCATTGTGGATGTGAGTGAAAACTCACGCCCTCCGTGTCCTGGGTGTTACTTATAAAAGCAAATAACTGTGTTGAATGAATGGGGAGAGGTTTCAAATTGTGTAATGGAGATTTCAGAGACTGGGCATTAACATTTCTGAATCCTCAAAGGCTGGAGGCAAGAGACCAAAAGGGTAGTTAAAAAAAAAAACTGCTGTGGTACCCAGGTCAGGTCTCTAAGGGGAGCCGCTAAAATTTGTCCTGTGACCAGACGGTGCCTTTGTTTGGCTTTGAACATTCAAGCTGGCCTCTTGGTCGTGCAGATGTACCTCAAGTACCTATTCTTTGTCTTGGGGAGGGCCTGACTCCATATACAGATGCTATAAGCAGCGATGTTAAGCATTCTGTTTAATAATGTAAGAGGCCGTCTTCGAGGTGGGCTGCGGGGCATCCTCACAGACTCTCTTGTGATGTTAAATGATTTTCAGCTTGCTCGCTTAGGCCTTGCAATAGCAAGGGGGCAGGTGGGGCGGGGTCACTGACAACCCTGGCATGAGAATAGAAAGGACAGAAGAAAAGAGCTGTGGGTTTGAGGCGCCTAGGTTCCCAGGCCTGAGGCAGAAGTCTGTTTTAAAGACTGTGACCGCCAGCAGTGAGCCCTGGGAAAGGGCAGAGATTCACAGAGGAAAGCAGGTCGCGGTGGCGATTGCAATTTCTTGGATCAACATTGCACTAAAGGAAGGTCTGTGCTCAAGAGGATTTTAGGTGGTTTGTGGAAGAGAAAGGAATGGAAGACTTGCTTAGGATGAAGTGCAGGCTAAAAAGAAGAGGGGTGTGCTGATAGAAAGGCCGATATTTCGAGCCTGTGTGAGGGCAGCTGGGGAGTATATTCAACTCGTCTAGGAGGTTGTTTGGAGACACTCCTGTGTGCAAGCCAGGAGGCGGCGGCAGCAGGTGAGTAAATTAGCTTCAGCTGGCTTTTAGAAATTAACAGCTATGCCGTGGCCTGCATGTGGCCCTGAGGAACCCAAAAAGGCTGCAGAAACACAGAGGGAGGAGGACAAAGGGTGCTAGAAGGGAACAGGGACACCTTCCAGCACTGGCAGGAGATGTAGTCAATAAAGGCTGAGTGTCAGGACAGGTAGCCCCGAGGCCGGAGGCTAAGTGCGATGTCTCTGGAAGCATAGGTGGGCCCCCAGACTTAGGGTCATTTCTATTTGAAGAGGGACTGTGAACAGCTGAAGGATTTGGACATGCCCAGGTCATAAATGCATAGGCTAGCCAGGTGGTTAAGCAGCCATTCTAAACACTGGCTTGAAAGGATTTCTTCTGATGAGTGGCAGAATGTCAATGAGATGCTATGAGGTAAACACACACACACACACACACACACACACACACACACATGCATACACATGGGGGTTGGAGAGACAGAGATAGAGACATTGACAGAGAGAGAGAGAGAGGCAAAACGTGTAACAAAATAGTATAGGTGCATGTCCAGACTATTGGTCACCCATGAGGTGACCAAGAAAGAGACCTAAGAAAGTGCTATGTTTGAATCAAGAAATATTGTGGTGTGAGTATCCACGATGCCTCAAAATTCATGATGGCACTAAGTAAGAGTGGTGGCCTTAGGTGATAATAGCACCATGGAGGGAAGGATTAGTGCCTGTGTCACTGGACTTAGGGGGTCACAGTCTGTGCTTCAAACAAACCAGTTTTAGCCACCTGTCCTCAAAATTAAAGGACCCAAATGAATAATGAAAAGCATATAAAGGAGACTTCTCTAATATGGTCACATGGGAAGAGGGACAAACACATCCAGTGACTCCTCCAAGTCTGTCTTTGAGGGGTCTGACTTGAGAGTGGCGTTTAAAAAGAAAACAAGAGATAGTCATAACTAAATAGTCTCGTGAGGGCATGGACAGGGAGTCTCGACTTCCAAAGTCCTGTAAGGTCCCATGACAAGTTGTGACTCTTGCTCCTGGATCAAGCTCCTCCCTCTCTGGATGGCCGAAAGGTTCCTGCTATTTTATTTGCCAATGGAAGATTTCAGTGGAAATACTAATTTCTGGAAATCCGTTTTTAGTAGTCTGATAGTCAAAGAGAGGAGCGCAAGCTTGCCTTTAGGGTGGTTTTCCTTCCGGACTAGACAGGCTGTTTGTACCTAGAGACCACAGAGAGCTCTCTATTAGTCTTTCCAACATGTGAGTCCTGTCAACAGTCTGCAACCAGACTGCAACTTTCTTAGCTCCCCAGTCTTGGACTGTTGGCCTGCAGGCATGTGACAAATGCCCTTCGCTCCTTTCTGAGATGTCCAGCATTCCTCCAGCAGTCTGAACTAAGAAGAGAGCAGGAAAGTAACCATCTTCCAGCCCACTTTCTTTTCTTTTCTTTCTTTTTCTTTTTTTTTCTCGAGACAGGGTTTCTCTGTATAGCCCTGGCTGTCCTGGAACTCCCTCTGTAGACCAGGCTGGCCTTGAACTCAGAAATCTGCCTGCCTCTGCCTCCCAAGTGCTGGGATTAAAGGCATGCGCCACCACTGCCTGGCGCCAGCCACTTTCTTGTTTTGACTTTGTTTAGGGCGGGGTGGGGAGCGGTGGCTACTGGAACCCAGAGAGCAGTGAGCAGTGGATTGCAGCCACGAGAAATATAACAATGAGAGATATAACAAGGCTCAGTTCCCACTGAGGCAGCTGTCAGGAAAAGTAAAGAGGAGCCTAGAAACCCCAAGATGCAAGAACCCTAGAGACTTGGTGACAAGTTGGATGAGGGTAAGGCAGAGGGGCACCTAGATATCTGGTGGAGCTTGGGCTATGTGTGGAACAGGTGGGTGAAGAGAACAAATATATCTAGCCCCAGGCACAGCTGTCACAGGGCCATGCCAAGGACAAGACATAAACCCCTAAGCATTCTTACAGCTCTGGTAGCAGCCAAGAGACAATTTTCCCATCACCAAGGACAACAGCTTCAGGAAAGGCTTCTGATTGGCTGGCTTTGCTGAGTGAGGAGATATCTTCTCAGTTACTAGGGAGGCCTAGGTGGGAAGGTCCTCTGAGCCCTGGAGTTCCAGACTAGCCTTGAAAGCTGGACAAGATCCTGGCTCTCAAACACAGAGCAAAACAAAACCCAACAAAACAGAGATGGTGATTGACTAAATAAAAGCACATGTTCTTTCTCGTGACAAGCAAGTTGCGTCTATGACCCAGTGACAAGGAGCTGGATACCATGCTGACTGTGCTCTGGTAATCTGAGTGAAGGAGTGCCCTCACTGTAGACCTTGACCCATACATAGTCACTGATGTGTGTGTCCAGGGAGAAAGAAGGCCATTCAGATGTTCAAGTTAAAGCATACCTATGTATAAGTATGCATATACGCATGCATCTCCAGCTTCCCAATTGCCAATCTGTCTCCTCTCCCTCTCTAAGTTCATTGCCCAAGTCTGCACTCAGTGTCTGTCACAGGACCACATGCCCTACCTCTGGGTCTGAAGCTTCCAACTGTTTTGTGTACCACTGCTATCACCAGGACATGAGTATATAACCAGGCATGGGTAGTGACTCGGAGTTCTGCCACTTTCTTGCTTGGTGGCTTGAGTGAGTTTTGCTCCCTCTGGCCTACAGTTGCCCTGGGAGCAAATGAGTTAATACTGGGAAGGTAGCTAGAACAGAGGCTGGCAAGGTCTGCCTGACTTCTATGTCATGACCTTTCCCCGCCTGCCCCTCCCTCATCTCCCAGGATGATGAGTAGACTCTTGGGAAATGCCAAATGCCCGGCCACACTTTTTTTCTTGTATGCTTCGAGTGGTCTGGCATTGCTTCTTTATCACTGATGAGGAAGTTAGGTTTCTGGGAAATCAGCAGAGCTGGCATGAGACCAGGCTGGGATGCTCCTGGGGTTCTGTGGTCCAGGCGGCATGAAGGGATCCCGGTGAAAGGTTGGCGGCATCCAATTCCAACTCACTGATGCAGCAGACTCAACGTATGGTTTCTGAATGTACAGTGTTCCTTCCCTGGACTGTATCATGGGTTCCCTCCGCTGAATCATGGAAAGCTTGGGTTCGGAAGAGCCTGACTGAGGCCACCCTAGCAGTAGGTATCCAATACCATCCTGCCTGCCTTCACTCCACATTGCCTCTCCTGAGATTGGTCCCTGGGAGAACAAATGGCAGTGGAGAGCAGGGCCAGGGAGAGGTGACAGTCCTGGGTGGCAGAGGCAGAGGACTCATTAGGCATTAATGAACTGCCGTGGAGCATATTGATCACCTCTCCAATCATTTCCTCCTAATTCAGTCCTCAGGGTCAACAGGCCTCTGTCTTTCCTGGGCTTTGTGCCCATGCTCTCTCTGAGCAGTCAAGGGCTCTTGGAAGGCCTGCCAGGCCCACAGAGCATGAGCAGGAGGAGAAGTGCTAACGTGTGAGCCCCAGCTCTGGCTTGCTGCCCCCTAAATCCTGCAGTGGTGTAGCCAGTGCCAGTCTCATGGGCATGCTGCCAGAGAGGTCCGCAGGGCTCCACACTGGGTTAAACACCATGCTGGTCCCACCTTGAAATTCTCTCTCTCCCTGCCCCCCCATATCTCTTTCTCATTCTCTCTCTCTCTCTCTCTCTCTCTCTCTCTCCCCCCCCCCCGTCTCTCTCAAGGAGTTTCCTATTTTTATTTGCACCTGGCCTTGCACAGGCTAGCCTGTGGGCTACACAAATAAATGGCATCTACCAGAGCACACAGAACAGAAGCCCCGCTTCATTTCTCTCTCCGGTAGACTTAAGCAACATATTAAGAATCTCCCCTAGTCTTCTCTTGAACCAACCCTTGCGCTATATAGGGAACAACTCCCTTATCTGGCAATTGACCTTACTGATTTCCAAGAGATCTTTGGGGCACTTTTGCCCATCAGTACTTCCACTGAGTGAACCAAGCCCTTAGAAAGCACCACTTTCCTTGCCTGTCAATCAAGACAGCTCAGGCAACAGCCCATTGTATAACAGTTGTAGGCATTCAGACAGTTCTAAGGAAATCCTGAGTTTGTGGTGGCACTGCAGCACATGCCTTTCTTTCCAGTCCTCAGAAGGCAGAGGCAGGAGAATCTCTGTGTGTCCAAGGCCACCCTGTGCTATACAGGTATCGTTCCAGGCTCTGTCAAAAGGAAGTGCATGAGATATTACCTTCTGTTCTGGTTTGAATGGAAACCCCCCCTCGCCCCCCCACCCCCCTACCCTCCCCGCCATCGGCACATGTTTTCTCCAGCTGGTGATGATACTTCCGGAGTCTGTTGGAACTTCTAGAAGATGGGGCCTAGTTGAAGAAAGTGTGTGACTAGGGACAGGACTTGAAAGGTCGTACTTGGTGCCTATTTCTTACTCCTATCTGTTTCTGTCCACAGGATGTTTGCAGAGTGTGCTGCATGCTACAGCTGAGGAAGAGGCGCTCCCAAGGCCAGTGCAGGACACTCTTCAAGCCCCCCCCCCCTTTTTTTGGAATTTAGAATTTGCGGCTGGAAGCTAAATCCCACAGCTCTTGGCATTTTTTTTTCTACTGAGCCCAAGAGCCTAGGCCTGTGCTGTCACACCCTCCTTCTGAGGGTCAATAGCAATGGAGCCATCCCTGACCCCCCACTGCCCTTGGGGGTGAGGTTTCTTCAGCCTCCCTCAGATGCTGCAACTGGCTGCCAAGTCTGGCTAGTGTGCACACGGGTGGCAGAGGGCCCAGATATCCCCTGCTTTGCTCCCTCAGGCTGTCGCTGTTCCCTGGGGCCCAATTAAGCCAGTGCTTTGTCCCTGGGCAGCAGAAGCGGGTGTTCCTGGCACTCTTCAGCTCCACACTCCATCTCTTTATCAGCTGTCGCCAGACAGCCCACATAATGTGGGGATTTCATGCTCAATATTCTTGATTAAAGTGGAACATCAAAACCTCAGTGGGGTGGACACATGGAGACTAAGTGAGGCTCTCGCCCAAGGAGCTATCATCTCAGCAAAGGAATCAGTAAAAACCCCTCTACCAGGAGGCCACGAACTCTTCTCGTCATTAGTGCTGTTGTTGTTATTGGCTTTCCTGCATCTGGGTAGAAATAATGTTATCCCTTGCTTTTGCACATGTGTGTCTGTGTGTGGAATCTCTTGGCTGATAGCAATCTCTGCTTCTTGTCATACTAAATATTGATCGGCACTGTTGGGAGATGCCAAGGCTTTAATCTTCTCCCTGCCGCTCCCTGAACACTGATGTGGGTGTTGGGTTGGGGAGGAAGATCATATTATTTCTTCACACACCTGTTTTGCCACTTGCTTCGCTCCTGCACAACACTTGGGCTATTAATGCCACGAGAAATTGGCTTTCCTGTAATGTCACTTTCTCTCTTCACTTTTCTGGTGTGCCAGCCCCAGGCAGTCACCACCCACACAGCACCTTAGGGCCCAGGCAAAGGAAATGGGGGAATCTCGGTCTTTTTTTTTTAGTTCTCCATTCATTCAGTACTTGTGCTATCAAACACTCAGGAAGTATCTTCTGCAGGACAGGCCCAGGGCTAGGCTCCATGCATGCACAGGTCCATGAGGCAGAGTCTCTAATACCCACTCAGAGATCTCAGACAGACAGGAAATGATCTAGTGACGGTGTCATCAGCATGTGTCAGGAAGGCAGAGCAGCCATGCAGGTGATCCAGCCGGTGAGGCAGCTGTCTGATTTCTCCCTAGAAGAAGTGAAGTGATTTTGAGTCTGGATTTTGGAGCACACACTTTGAAACAAATGAATAGCCCTTAGAGGAGAGTATGGTCTGCTGCTAGTTAAAGCCCCTTTTTACCACTGATCTGCCTGACCTGGGATTAGGTCATAGGCCCCATCTGGCTTCCATCTGTATTTTTCAAGATTTATGTGTGTGTGTGTGTGTGTGTGTGTGTGTGTGTGTGTGTGTGTGTGTGTGTGTCTGCCTGTAGAAGCCAGAGGACTTAGAGATGGTTGTGAGCCATCCAGTGTGAGTGTTGGGAACTGAACTATGCTTGTCTGCAAGAGCTGCAAGCACTCTTCACCACAGACTTATCTCTCTGTCTTAAAATGAAACACCCAGGCATGACCAGGTGGTGCATCTCAACCCTTGAGAGACTCAAGCAAGAGGACTATGAAACAAGAGTTCAAAGACACCCTGTATACATAGTGAGAGATTTTCAGAGAGAGGGGAGGGAAGGGAGGGAGGGAGGAAGGGAGGGAGGGAGGGAGGGAGGGAGGGAGGAAGGAAGGAAGGAAGGAAGGAAGGAAGAAGCAGGGCAGGAGGATTGCTTCAAGTCCCAGACCAGCCTCCACTGTATATTGTGTTCTAGGTCACAGTAGGGCTACAGTGTGATGCCCTGTGTCAAAACCAAACCAAAGCAACCAAACATAAAACATCCATTGTGGTGACATGCACCTTTAATCTCAGCACTCAAGAAGCAGGAGGATCTCTGTTCGAGGCTATCCTGGTGTACACAGTGAATTCCAGTATAGCTAGGACTAAATAGAGCTCTGTCTCAGAAAGAGAATTGGTGTGTGTGTGGGGGGTCTACTACAGGATACAGGGTTTCCTGAGTGGAATGTGTCTGTGATGATAGAAAGATGAGCCTGGACTCAGAGAGTTGCAACACTGACAGGACACTTCTGAAGCTTCCAAACCTGCCAGTACTGGACTTCTGTCTGAAGTGGAAGGAGAAAGGAAAATTCCTAAACTGTCCTGGGCACAATAGGAGGCATTTTCACTTGTGGGATGGATGGTGTGAGATCTCTGGCACAATCTGGTAAAGGGGGGGGTCTCCAAATCTCAGCTCAGGAGCCCACCCAGGGTGTGGCAGGTCTATAAAGAAACTGACTCAGCAGGTGGGGCGACTACTTAGACTGGCTTAAAGCCTAGCTCCGCCTCTGAAGAGCTGGCAGACCTTTCCCCGAACTGCTCAATCTTCAGCTTTCACACTCTAAAATGGAGATAATGACAGCACTGATGTCACTGAGGTTGCAATGAGGTAATCAATGGAAGCGACTTGGCCAGCATCTACCAAGTGCCCCCATGTCATTGCTACTAATGGCTCAGGTCACAGAGTCACTGAAGAGCGGAGCTATAATTCCTACTGGGGTTGGCTCAAAAAGCTGCCCCTTTGGTGGCCCCTGTGTCCTCTTGTCTCCTGCCTGCTTGCTGGCATGGCCACTCGGCATCTCTCTGGAGCTAAGTGTCAGCTGGGACACTGGCTCCTTTCTGCTCGCAGAGCTCACGAAGCCAGCTGCTGGATCTCAGTGCTGAGTGGTAAATGCTGCCATGGAGGAGGGAACACAAGGCCCTCGGCCAACCATCAGTATTGGTGGGAGAAGGGGCTCCAGCTTTTAAAGACAGCTCCGGTAGCTCCCACCTAGTGCACACGCTGCCCTTCTCCCCTCTTAAACAAAACCCTAGTTTTAACCCACGACGAAACTACCTAGCTTAAAGACTGTTTGCTGGCCTTTTCTATGACTGCATGTGACTCAATTTTGCCCAATAAGACAGAAAAGAAAATGTCACATAAGACTTCTGGGGTAGTTGCTTAAAAGTAAGGTGATTGAGTTTGGGTGAATTCTTTTGCTCCTTTCTGTCATGCAGAATGGTGCTGTGGTAACTGAACCTCCAGCAGCTGAAGCCTAATAGGCCTTTAAATGTGAAGTGGGTTTTGGGATGGTGAGCTAAAGAGATGGGAGGGACAGAGATCTTGGTGGCCACAGTGTCATGTCCCTAAACTTGCTTCTCCCAGGCATGTCGAATGTGAGATTGCAAAGCCTGTGGTGTGTTTGTTGAGACAGGGTCTCTCTGTGGCTCTAGCAGAATGGCAGGGAGACCCCTGCAAGCCTTCTTGAGTTCTGGAATTAAAGGTATGCACCGCCACACTGGGCCAGCAAACTGTACATATGTATAGGTATACGTATACCTATATTTACATGTATATATTTGAGACAGGTATCACTATATAGCCCTGGTTGTCCTAGAACCTGCTATGTAGACCAGTCTGGACTCTAACTCATTATGTAAACAAGAGCTCCTCCTGTCGTTGCCTCCAGAGTGCTAGAATGAATGCTACCACATTGGCTCAAACCCTGTGTTTTAAGATCAACTGTTTAGGGTTCAGTTCCTTATCCTGAATTCAGTTCTGATCTGACTCAGAAAAGTTCACAGGGAAGAAAGGATTTAGATGGGCTCTTGTGATAAGTAATTCTACGAAGTGTTACCATCCATTAAAGGCATGGGGGTTTGAAATATATGGCAATTGGCAGCATTTGCAAAGGTAACCAAGAAGATGGACCATTCATTGGATACCATGGGTCTCGGCCATAATGGATTCCTGACACTTTTTCATAGCTCTGTGGGCTGGCAGCCTCAGTTTGTTAACTTTTTGTTGCTGTGGTTTTACTAAATCAAGATAAATGTTATTTTCCAGTAGCCAGGTGCTATGTTCTCCCTTTTGCTGATGAGAAAACAAAGGATTATGGAGGTTTGCTGGTCTGTCCTAGGTTACTCAGCAGATAATGACTGAGCTGGGATTCAAACACAGATGGGCCCGAGTCCATTGTCTTTTTGCTGAATCTCTAGCATGGATCACCAGGAGGAGTGATGAAGGCACAACTTTCTGGGTGCTCCTCCAGCCCCTCTGATTCAGTGGGGCTGGGGTACAGTCAAAAGCTTGCGTTTCTGATAGCTGTGGTGCAAAGTGAGGATAGTGCGCTGCTGGTCCACAGGTCTACTTGGGAAACCACTGGGTTGCCACAGTAACCGAGGACAGAAGTCTCCTTGTAGCAGACATGACAGTGACTTAGCACTGTGACTTAGCATAGGCCCGTGTCTTCAAAGTTATTGAGCCGTCTCTTATCGGCCTCTACTAGGCTGTGTTGGGTGGCACCTGAGCTGAGTCCAGACTAGGCAAGAATGCAGATCATCCCACGCTAAGAGGCAGCTGCCAGCTTCCAGTGAAAACACAAACAGACACAACCCTTAGTCCCCCTGCTGGATTTCATTGGCTCCTTGGCTCCTTGGCTCCTGGCCTCCAGAGGGCTACTGCTGGCCCACCAGGAAGGAGGAACAGGATGATGAAAAACATTTTTATTTTATTTTTTTGTAGACCAGGAACCACTCTGCATCTTGCTGCTAAGTTCCAACCAGATGTGAGAGATTCTGTAGATTCTGTAAGTCCCCAAAAGGTTGCCCGAGCCGAAGACTCTAGCATAAACATTTCCCTGCACATCTATGGAAGCTTTGTTATTTTAAAATGTGTCTTGCTAGTGAGCCGTTGGTGGTATGTCACTTCCAGGCTATAGATTCCTAGAGCTCAGAAGGTCTATTTGTTAGTGGCAAGAAACTGAAAATGTCAGTGGGGTAGGAGAGATAGCCCAGCGATTGAGAGTACTGGCTGCTCTTCGAGCAGACCTGGGTTCAGCTCCCAGGACTCATATGTTGGCTCAACCATCTGGAATGCCTTCTTCTGACCTTCGAGGTCATCGGGCACACATATGATGAGCAGACACACGTTCACTCAAAAAATTCATACATGTAAAATAAATAAATCTTTAAAAAACGGTGGGGATGCAGTGGATTACTGACTTACCAGGGGGTCACCGTATAAGGAGAAAAGAAAAGACAAGGCAGAAGAGGAGAGATGCAGAAGGCCGCAGCCAAGGTGAGGGAGCTGGAAAAACAGGGGGCAGATGCACACCAGAGCTATGACAAGGCGATAATGGGATGTGTCTGAGTGGTCCAATCTTTCTCCACTGTTTCTCTTTCTAGAACCACCTTTGAGTCTGGCCTTGTCATGCTCAGCTAGAGTCATGCCTAGAGTCAACATCTTCTGGTGTGATGGCGGAGTTGAGAAGTGGGGGCTGGGGTGGTCAGGAGGAACAACAAGGAAGGCCCCCTGGTCTGAGAAGAAACTGGGACTTTGGAGCATCCCTGCATGGGCAAAGGATCCACAGACGTTATCCGATCTCGACCCCCAGCTCAGAGCTGGGACAGCTCCTGTGAGACACAGCTGGGTCGCCAGTGAGTGGTGGGTGCAGACCAAGAGAAGACCCGAAGGGCAGAGACAAGGGCAGGGGCAGGCCTGTCTAGTTCTGTCAGGCCCAACCAGTCCGTGGCTGTGGCAAGTTGGGGGATTCTTTGGTGTGTTGAGTCTGTCTGCTGGGCGCAGGGACTTTTTTTTTTCCATATTGTCTTTTGTCTGGCTGAACAATGGAGGTGAGGGGGCAGCCAGGCAGGTGGGACATAGCTTGGCAGGCCCGTGGAGGACAGGAGACCACCCCGCAGCTTGTAGCCAGCCTCATTCCTGGCTCCTGGCGTAGCATCCCAGCTCCAGCCTCACACCACTGGGACCCCAGAGGCTGTGGAGTCTCCTCTCCGGGTCTAGATAGAGGTGGGCCGGACCGGGAGCCCGTCCTGCCACACCCTGGCTGGCTCTCAGCCCTCTCTCCCCACACACCTCTCCTCCTCGCTTGCTCTCAGAAGCTGAGAGTCTTTTGATAAATGCCGCCCGGTTGGGCGCCTGAGGAAGGCCTGCCGCTCCTGGGAGGAGCCTGTCGACGTCCGACACTGGGAGAAGGATGGCCCTGCCTGGGAGCAGGGTGGGGGCGGGGGCTGCAGTCCAATTCCCCACAGAACAAAAAGATTCTCTCTCTCTCTCTTGCACCAGCTGCTGAGTCCCCAGCATCGGCTCGATCATTTTTCAAATTGCAATAAATTAGCGTTTTTTTTGGAGCAGGAAAACCACACGGAGAGGCCTAATTACCAAATTTGGGGATGGCCTCAAGCCCCTCTGGGTCTGCCTTCTCACCCCCCCCCCCTTGCTTGGGGATTGAGGAGGACGCGGCCCCGGAGGAACAGCTTCTTCCATTTCACTCACACCTTTCCCAGGACTGGCTGCTTCCCCGCCCCTCTTTGGCTGCTCTCTGCACACAGCCCTGCCTGTCACCTCCTCTTTGCCTACATTCCCTCCTTCATCTCTCCAACCCGCAGAATGCAGTGCAGGCCTAGTTATTGCCATTTGGAAGAGAAGAGCTGAAGGGAGGGTCAGGAACGTGCAGGAAGAGGATATCGGGTAGGTGAGGATACAGTGGAGCACCTGAGGCCAAAGTTTGAAGCCCTGAGCCCTCTAACGTCCCAAACTGAAAACTAAGTTCCTTGCACTGAGCCAACAGTTTCTCGAAGAGGATAGAAAATCTTCCCACAGGCTCTCTTGTCTGACCAGAGCAGAGGAGGCTCCACCATTCCAAAGAGATATTTCAGGATTGACTTGGCTTTCTGAAACCCAGTCCCTGCTCATTGAGATACTGAAGTCTTTATTCATTTACTCCAGAGGATGTCCTTGCTATTTCCTTATGCATGTTAAGCAGTGTGTGAAGGTTCATCATGCGCTCCGTGAAGCCTCATTGAAGGCCTCCAAGGTAGGTGTGGCAGATGCAGAAACTGAGGTTCAGAGGCCTGAAAGTGACTTGCCCACAGCCACGGCGGAGTCCTGTTGGATGCCCAAATAGTGCTTTCTTCTCTCCCGCACTGCCCCTGTCGGTGGGCCCAGCTGGCCATTGTGATCCGGTCTGTCTCAGAAATGCCCTCGAATCATGAAGGAGCGCCACTGCCCTGTCACCAATCAGTCTCAGCACTAGCCATGGGGAGGTGGGATCTTGGCTTTTCAGCTGGAAGCAGCTGGAAGGCAGGCTGTATGCAAGGAAGTGAAATTGTTGCCCACAGTCACACACACACACACACACACACACACACACACACACACGGCTGGGATGAAGAAGCAAGGGGGAGTGGTCGTCTGCATTTTCCAGAGGGAAGGAGTCCAAAATGGATTGTCCAGCTGTGACTTGCGCCCTGGGACACTTGGATCCCTCAGCACCAGAGGGTTAGGCAGTCTCTTGCAATCTGTGACTCCATGAAACTCAGTACTCCTTCTCCATGTGCCCATTAGTGATATCTCTTAATTTCACCTATTCAGATTGAGCCACTGCCATTAGGCCACCCCTAACCTTCACTTGTAGAAAGTCCCCCCCCTCCCCAACACACATACTTCTTTTCTTTCTGGCCCCATGCATATAAAATCTTTCTGTACCTCAGCGCAGAATGTATCTGACTCTCTCTCTCTCTCTTAAGGCACAAGCCTTTTCTTCCCAGAGCTTGAATCACTTGGAAGCATCACTTACACCTTTTCTAGATCTCTGGCTGGCAGAAGGAGGAGCTAGTCGAGGTTGAGCACTGTGTTTTATGGCACTGTGGTTGAGCTTTCTTAGAAACAGAGACTGTCTGCTTTGCACCCCACACAGCAGGGGTAGGATAGCGTGCCTGGGAGAACACACTGGAAGCAGAGACACTGCAGGTAAAATTCCTTTCTAGTTCTTTTCAATTGGTGCCCTTGAGCAAGTTGCCCATCTTCTCTAAGCTTTACTTTCCCTCTGCTTTTACAAGATAAAGGGGGGAGGTGGCTGGAGAGATGGCTCAGAGGTTTGAGAGCACTGACTGCTCTTTCAGATGGTCCTGAGTTCAGTTCCCAGCAACCACATGGTGTTGCAAAGCCATCTATAATGGGATCTGGCGCCCTCTTCTGGCATGCAGGCATATGTTCAGGCAGAACACTACGTAATAAATAAGTTGTTTGGGTTTTGTTTGTTTTTTAAAGAAGATGAAAGAAAAGAAGAGTTAAAGCACCCCTTAAAATAAATGGCACCTTTTTTTGGTACCCAGCAAATGTTTGCTTGTCACTCATCCTGTCCACAGTCTCATGACTGGATACGTGAGGAAGGAGATAAATTGATAGTGGACCATGCCTAGTACCGGCCTGAAGGGCTGGGACATTTCAGGCCTGGTTGCCCTCTTCTCCAGGAATACCCACCCACCAGCCCACAGGATCCAATCCATTCCCCTTCCTGGCCACCCCAGGCCCAGAGTTTACATGCTGAAATTCCCAGAAGCTGAGACTTCCAAACACCCCCCCCCCCCAGTTTGGATTTATCAGCCATGCCATTAAAACAGTAATTTTCAGCTGCCTAATGTTTCCAACTTCTGCTCTAATCCAGCGGGTAAATATTTACGGAGCCTGACACCACTCCTAGGCCACTTGCTCTGCTGCCAAGCATTCATTTCCCTTGCAGCCCCATTGGTTTGATACTTTTAGAAGCAGAGAAGGCTGGAGGGAGTATGTGTACATGTGCATATGTGCACGTGTGCTTGCTGGTGTATGATGAGGGGAGAGAGTCTTCATCATGGTATATTCTTGGGTGTGAAGAGACACATGAGAGAGTCAGCCTTGCCCCTTCCTTCCGCCCAGATCTCTTCTGCGTTGGGGTGGGATGCACCCAGATGATCAGATACCCACTTTCTCTGTTTCTACCATCATCCCCGCACACATGTGCACACAGCTAGATGCAGGGAATGGGCTTATAGGCCATCCATAGAGACATTTGGGCCACTGCTTCAATTTGACTATTTGCTAGGGGGTAGTTCTAATCACGCCCCTTCAATACTCTTTCCTCAACTGTGAGATGTAGGTAAGAATGCCCAGCCCTGCGGACAGTTCTCTTCTACCATCTCTTCCCCATTTAAATGAGGGTCCCCTTTATACCCATGGTCTAAAGCCACAACAGACATGAACCCAGGAAGGTCTCTTTGACCATCTCTTTTTGTCTGTCTGTTTCCTCCATAGCTGAGTAGAGCAGGGCCTCATGCATGCTTGGCAAATGTGCAACCACTGAGCCACACTCTAACCTTTACTAGTCCTCACTGAGCATTCTTGATGAATGAAGGTTGAGTCATACTTTTCTCCACAGTCTACATTCAGCACAGACACAGCCAAGGTACCTCAATGAGCAACTCCACACAAATTTTTCTAAGACTTAGAGACTGGTTGGAAGAGGGCCTTGAAGAAGCAAGGGCCGATTTTAGCCTTGAGCCCAAGGGACAACTAGAGAAGAGTAAATAAAGAGAAGCAACATTTGTTTGGAGGATGTCCCGTGCACATGAGGGCTCTTTTTCTCTTGCTCCTCTCCTATTTAGAATAGCGTCTTGACATTTGATGAGCTCTTCCTATGTGAAGCAGAGCACCACAGGATTGCGCAGATTAGCTCACTCAGTTGTCATCAGCCAAAGAAGACGGAGTCATATTTGAGACATGGGATCACTGCAGCTTAGAAAGGTTCAGTCACTCAGCCAGTGTACACAGGAAATAAAGAAAAGGCAGACCTAGGTTTTGAGCTCAGGCAGTCTGGCTCCAGAACCCATATACTTGTCTCACCATCTTGTGCCCTGTAGTAAATGTTCAATGACCACTCAGATGAAGAAACAGAGGCTAGAAGATGTGAACTAACCTGAGACTTATTTTCCACTAGCCTAGCTTGTCTCTGGCATCCTGTATGGCTGAAAGGCTCAGGAAGGGATGCTTTGTTCTTACCTCCTGGTACATAGAGGGGAGCAGACCTTATGAACTTCACAGATTCCAGCATGATTTGAACACAGTACCCCCTTCCGATGGAAGATGGGAGACATGGGCCATGTGTCTCAGACCAAGACCTCACAGCAACTAAGAGGCCATATTTGAGTCTAGGCAGCAGCCCTGTTCCCAATGTTCCTTCTGGCCTCTCTAGTCTACCCAGGGGTGCCTTGGTCCAGCTGGCCCAGCCATGAACACATTTCCTCACGGTATGGGTTTCTTTGAGCTGCAAAATAAGAGGGGTGTAATGAAGAGGAAAGAGTCCAGCAGGGAGAAAATGGGTTGCTTCAGGGCAAGGGGAGTATCAAACAGATTGAGTTACAACAGAGCCCCTGTTATTAGTAATTGTAGCATCATGAGGGTGCCTGGGATGGTGGTGGTGATAATGGTGATCGTGATAATGCTCAGGGCAGGGTAGACAATGATGAGGAGGTAGCCTAGCCATCGTGGTCTAGCAGGTTCTCTCTTCACCTCCCATCAGCCACAGAAAAGATCGCCCAGTGACCCCAGCATTGTATATGCTGCCTAGTACTATTCCGGGTGCCTGGTACAGGTGACCTGATTCCTTGTTCCAAGCCATGTTCCATGCCTTTGGGATGGGTCATCCCTGGAGCATGGGATACATTTTTGTAACTGCACAGAGACTCCATAAGTGTTAGAAGTGACCTTGAGCTGAGGCGCGCACCACACACACACACACACACACACACACACACACACACGCACACGCACACGCACACGCACACACACACACACACACACCCATGCCTGGCGTGGAGCAGTGGCTGAATGCCATGCTTTCTGTCTTTCCTGGCTAGCCTACCATTCTGAAGTTGCAATTCTTTTTTTTGAACTTGAATCTGGTCCTAATTCCTCAGTGATTTGACCTTGGACCAATCACTTACCAGTCTGCATCTCAGTCTCATCTAGAGAGAGTTGAGATTTACCAAAACGGATGTCCCTGGGTGTCCCTAAGAAGCAGTGGGGCCCAGAGCGGGGAGAGTAAAGTCGAATGAGTTGTCTCCATTGTTCCCCAAGTGTTAAACATTGTTGTGTTCAACCCATGTGCCAGCCATTAGGGTTTAGAGCAAGCAAAGACATTCACACACTCATAGTTGAAGCCTCAGGCACTTTTTTTTAGCTCTGTGGTGAAGCCCCTGTGGGTGTCTGGGCCAGTACCACCCTGCCTGCCTGTCTGGGAGATTCCCTGGGGGAGCAGAGGAGGTTGCTGCAGTGTCCCTGAGCCTCTCCTTCCTCCCCAGTCTGCTCCTCCTCCCCAAGGCTGTTGAGAGGCTAGGGTGATGGATGGGGCCCTGCCTTCCCCTCACTACTTCTTTGATGAAAAGAAAGAAAAGTCCACCTGAATCTCAAATCAAAAGCAGGTGAATTGCCACTCAGGCTGAGCCCTCTCCCTCTCCTGGTCTGCAGGAAGGTTGGGGGCTGAGGGGAGAAAGGGGGGGGGGGTGATAAATCACACTGTCAGGCGGGAGTTCTACCCTTCAGCTGTGGTAAGGACTTTGGGTTGCCCCAGACCTGCCTTCCTCCTAAGATGGGAGTGTACCAATCACAAAATGTGGGTAGTGGGCAACTGTCCCTAAGCATTGAAGGCCCACAGCAAGTTTCTTCCAGGGACAACCCTCCCTCCTCTCTACCAGCCTCCACTGTTGCCCCTACACATGGGGGGGTGGGGTACAGCTCTCCCCTTGAGTTCTTTCTGCTCCAGCATGCTCAAAGTTTGCCAGCACCTTGCTCACTGGGGTAGGAGTGTGTGTGTGTGTGTGTGTGTGTGTGTGTGTGTGCGCGCGCGAGCATGTGCACATGCTCATACATGCACTCTCTCAGGTTTGCTCACCTTGCTGTGTGTATCTGGGCAAGTCCTTGGCTCTCTCTCTCTCTGAACTTTGGCTTCTGTGTTTGAATCACAATGGTGTTCTTTTGGAAGCTAAGAAATGGCAGGCAGATAATGGACCTTGCATTTGTATCCCAGGAAGGTGGCATGGGGGCCCTGGGTGTCCCATACATTTGAACGTCACTTCCTTCTGCCCAAACTTGTGCACTGATACTGTGCAATGAGAGGCCATGGATCCCTGGACTTTGGTAAACCATTATCCCAGAAGACTGTCAGCACACTGAGAGTGTGACCCTAATCCAACCCTGGTCTTTTTCTCCTGCAGCAGAGACACAGCAGGGCCTCAATGTCAACAGTACCTGGTCTTTGAAAGTGGTGCAGCGGTGGGTGGGTGGGTGGGGGCTCTGAGAGCAAAGGGCAGAACTGGGCAGGGCACTGTTTAGATCTCCCGGGACTGACTGATGCCAGAGAAAAAACAGATTAAGGGATGGGAGAGACCTCAGAGTTCTATCTACTATATAAAGGCTAACTAGACCCCTGGGCGATGATACAGGAAAAGTCACAACATGAGGGCCAGGCAGCAGAATAGGCCCCAGGCTTTGGGTTCGAATCCTCCAGTCCCAGGAGAAGCTGTGTTTGCTAAGAGAACCGACAAGTTTCTGATCTAGCCTGATCCACACCCAAATTCCAGCAGCTAGATTCTGCCAGCCTGACTCCCACTGTCTACCTACACAAGCCTGGGGGCTGTAGCACCCTAGACTCAAAGCCAGGAGCGACTTGCAGCCTCCAGGATGAATGGACAGGAGCCAGGACCTTCCACATTGGCTTCGGACTCTTGGCAGTTCTAGCCCTTTGGAACAACGAGGGTAGAAGGGACAGGAGAGGAAATGTGGAAAAGAAAGAGGCGGAGAGGATGCAAGGAAGAGGGAGGCATGGGGAACTAAAACTCGAAGCTCTTAAGGGAGAAATAAAAAGAAAATGAGAACAGTCCACTGAGCACGGACTTAGGCGAAGACACAGACCGAGCAGAGAATGGAGGGTGAGTGGGTAGTACAGAGACACCCCTAAAAGGGACAAGCTGTGGAACAGAGCAGGAAAAAGGGGTCACCAGGGGGGCAGAGAAAGGACCCCAGCCCAGGGGTCCCCCTCCCTACATTTCAGTGAGCTCCCCAGAAGCAGTGGGGGCAAACTGAAAATGAAACACCTCGTCCCGGGCCCAGGGATGTGACCCTCAGAGTAAGAGGATTAGGGAGGCTTCCAAGAGGAAATGGGGAGGGTGCCAGGAATGGGGGAGCCGAACGTAAACTCCCGCTGCCCCCCACCCCCAAGTCAGGAGAAAGCTTGCGGCCCCATCACACTGGAGCCATGGAGTGCCAGTGCCCCCTTGTGGCACAGGGCCGACTGGAAAATTGCTGGTGCGTGGGGGCTGGGGTGGTAGGGGTGGTTTGGGTCCCACACAGGACTTTGGACTCCTAGAGTCTGCCGGTGTGAGAGAACCTCTGAGATGGACTAGTGACTGTCCGGAACCTCCAAAGTCTGTAAACATCAGTAAAGACTGAACAGTGAGCCTGAGGTTCTCTCTCTCTCTCTCCCTCCCTTTCTCTGGAGTGGCACCAGTCCATCTGCAGGCCACAGGCCTGCGCTCCCCTTCACAGTGCCTGATCCCATCCTAGGTGTGCAACGCAGTTCTTAGCATCCTAGTTTCCCAGTCCCGGTTTTGCATCTGGGCTTCTAGGAGCCTCCCACTCAACTCCCAAGGGCTGCTTCTCTTGGCAGCACATGCATGAGTGCTTGCTGGGGTGCAGGGGTGGGGTGTGCATGTGAGTGTGCTTTGTGCACAGTGACCTATCTCAGCTCAGAGTGGAACTGGGGTCTGGAAGAGTCAGGAACCTTAGGTTTCAACTGGTCTTCAGGGTCGTATTGCTGTGCAATTTTGAGCATATTCTTACCCTTTCTGTATGTCTGGAAGGGCTGGCTTTAATGGTTTTACCATACCCAAAGACAGAGTTTGACTAACAAAGGAGTCACTACGTACTCCATTGTGATTCTGAGAGGTGATTTGCACAAACCTGAGGACATCCCACCTAACCATGAGCTGGAACCTCCTCCAGTGTGCCCTCATCAGTGTCCCTACACCACACTTGCCCACTGAGGCGTGTGTGTCTGTCGGGGGTGGGGTGGTCTGTATTCAGGCCTGCTCACAACCTGGGATGTCTTCTATTCAGGAAGGGCTCATGGACTAGAGGAGGTAGTTCTGAGTTTCTCTTGCCCCACTCAGAGTGCAGTGGCGGTCTATCGGTCTGTTGGTGAGCTCCAGCCTGGGAGAGGAGAAATCTGAGCCCCCGGGCGGCTCCCCGAGGAGGGAGTAGAGTGTAGAGGTGAAGAACAGCAGAAGGATGCACCTGGCTCAGCGGGAGAGAGCCCTGACAGGGAGCAGGGCAGGGCACCCTAGCCAGAGGATTGCCAGGGAGTAGGAAGAAGTGAGGAGCTCTGGTTTCCAAGGCAGTTTCCAAGGTGCTTGAGACTGTTGTCCAGGTTTCTGTATCTGCAAAATAAAAGGTAAGGGCAGAGCCATTGGGAACAACAGATGAATTCATATAGATAAGCAACTAGAACATTCACCGGCACCTCGTGAGTGGTTTGTTTGTTTGCTTGTTTTGTGAGTCACCGTCTTGTGTCCTGCTCTTGGCTTTATTTTTATTTTTATTTTTGCATTGTTCTTTAAATTATCATTGTGTGTGTGGTGGGGCATGTGTGATGGTGCACATGTAGAGGTCAGACGATATCTTTGTGCTGTCAGATCTTCCACTTTTTTTTCTTTTGACTTTTTGAGACAGGGTTTCTTTGTGTTGCCCTGGCTGTTCTGGAACTCACTCTGTAGACCAGGCTGGCCTCCACCTCAGAGATTCACCTACCTCTGCCTCCTGGCCTGGCTTCCCTTCCACTTTTACGTGTATTCTGGAGATTGAACTTGGTTCCCCAGACTTATATGTCAAGTACCCATTGAGCCATCTTGCTGGCTTTTTTAAAATGGGGTCTCTTACTGAACCCAGAATTTAACAATTGGTTAGATAGGCTGGCTCCAGGACCTGTTTCCATGTCTCCTCAGCACTGAGTTACAGATGCATCCCACACCATACCCAGACCTGGTGCTATTTTTTTTAAAAAGATTTACTTATTTCATGTATATGAGTACATTTTTGCTCACATACACACCAGAAGAGGGCATCAGATCCCATTACAGATGGTTGTGAGCCACCATGTGGTTGCTGGGATTTGAACTCAGAACCTCTGGAAGAGCAGTCAGTGCTCTTAACCACTGAGACATCTCTCCAGCCCCTCTGTTGCTATTTTGAATCTCCAGCTTTTGGGTGGGTGCTAGGGATTCAAACTCATATCCTTCATGCTTGGACAGCAAGGAATTTACACGCTGAGCCTCATTCCCAAGCCCCCTGATCTTGACCATCTACTCCAACTGTATCTATTTCCTGGATGCTGGGATTAGAGTTATTACAGGCATGTGCCAGTGCACCTGATTTATGCCTTGCTGGGAACTGAACTCAGGTCTCTCCACTTGGTAGGTAAGTATGCTACCAACTAAGCTGTGTATCTTCAGACCTCCTTTTGCTATTTTTAATCATTCCTGGAAACCCTTTCTTGGAACATACTAGTCAGAGGAATCCTGTAATGTTCTAGCTGGCAAGGCTTTATAGATGATGGCTGAGAGCAGTGCTTCTCATCCTTCCTAGTGCTGGGACCCTTTAATACAGTTCCTCATGGTGTGCTGACCCCCAACCATAAGATTTTCGCAGCTACTTCGTAACTGTAATTTTGCTACTGTTATGAATCATAAATGTAATATATATGTTTTCTGATGGTCTTAGGCATCCCCTGTGAAAAGGTCATTAGATCCCCCCGCCCTCCCAAAGGGGCTGTGACCCACAGGTTGAGAAACACTGGGTCAGAAGATTTGAACAAGTTCAAATTCTATTCCTCATACTGTGATCCCCACTGTGAATACAAGTATTGTTAAGCCCAGAGAGGGGGAGAGACTTACTTAAGATTACACAGTAGACTGTGGCTGAGCTGAGGTTTCTTTACAGCCAGGCCCAACCCTCTATCTACTTTTTTCCTTTCACCAGCCGGGTATCCTCTGGAACCTTTGCATGCAGCTGTGGTCCTAAATCTCAAATGGGTCTTGGCCAGCATCCCAGTGGCTGGGCCAAAGCTCCAAGACAGACTAGGAGCCCTTCCTTTGATTTGGTGGACGTTCTGGTTTGATCCTTCATTCCATGCCCGTTGGAGCCAGAGTTTTTTCCAGCTGGAAGAACCTTTGAGGTCACTTGGGCACCTAGCCTCCTTGCCCATCTGCTGTCTGCAACCACTAGCTTCTTCTCCTTATGCCCTCCATCAAGGTACCCCAGATCTTGCAGATATTTAGCCCTAAATAACCTAGATGTCTCTGGCCTTTTCCTCATTTGTCCTGGCAGCTGCTGTTCCGGCAAAATCCACATTGATGGAACAACTGGGGAAACAGAGTCATCAGTCCCGCTCTGCTCAGTGGCCAGCTGGCCTTTCCACCTCACCATCCACCCCACCATCACAGCGGCAATCCCACTACAGTACCAGGCTTTCCTTTTTTTCTGTTTCTGCTTACAGTGGCCAAGGGCAAGCCTTGTCTGGGGCCCCCTCAGCCCTCCAGTGATGGTGCTCCCCTGCTGCAGCCTAGTTTGGGATACTCCTCCTAGCCTGAGCTAGACCTGTTTGCAATGATTCACGCCTACACACTCCCACCTCGCCCCTGGGAGCCAGCGCTGCACTCTTAATAGATCTTACGGTTAAGAAGTTTTTTCCTGCTACTCAGCGTTAGTGCTTAAAGTGCAGTTACACTCTGAAAATTGACCATAAAATGACACCATGGGGTCCACATTTATCCTCCAGCCACAATTCCAGACCAGCTTGGTTCAGTTTTCACTTTGAAAAATGGCTTTGGGGGGCTTCAAACTCCACCCAAGTCCTAAATCTGCTTTGGTGCTTCCTCTCAGTGCAGCCTCCTGCCCCCAGGCTGGGGGAGAAGCAGGCCCTGGGGCTGCTGAGGTGGCTAGCCGTGTACAGCTGTGCACAGATGGTTCCTGCCATGACTGGGTGGATCTGGGGGCACTGTGAGAGGGACAGAGACTTTGGACTCACCTGGATGGATGGAGGCCACTCTTCCATAGTTTGGCCAGATGTGTAAGACTTAAGTCTGGGATCATATACCCCCCCCTTGCCCCCAGCAGTGTTGCTGTCAGCCGTTACAGAGATGAGGACAGCCACAGTAAAGGTGGGGTGGGAATGGGCCACTGAATGGAGGTTACCTGAGGAGGACCCTCCCTGTCCCCCCACCCCGTCCTGTTTACTCTAATGAGCCTGGTTATTTGGCTCCCAAGCCTACAGCAAATTAGAAGCAGTAAATCGGTGGGTGGGGTGGGGGCAGCGGGGGGGGGGGGGGCTGCTGGAAGCAGGCACACTAAAAGTGTCAAGATGTGAGAGCTGACAGCCTGACAGCGGGGAGTAGGCAGTGAAGTAGGAAAACAGAAAACAATCCAGGCCAGGCACAAGCGTACAAGGCAGGCAGACAGACAGGCCAAGGGGCCTCCTGATGCAGGAGATTGCCAGGGCGAGGTGCCGGTGGTGAGCAGAGCACAGTAACGAGCAAGTCCTTAAGAAGAATAGGCTAACAAGGTGGAACGTGTTTCCTAAACATTTCCATGAAAGATAACTCACTGTAGCCAGGCATGGGGGTGGGGTGGATTGTGGCACGTTCCTTTAATCTCAACACTTAGGAAGCAGAGGCAGGTGAGGATCCCTGTGAGTTCAAGGCTAGCCTGGTCTACAGAGCAAGTATCAGGACAACCAGGGCTATTATCAGGTGAGATCTTGTCTCAATGAATGAATGAATGAATAAACAAACAAATCCAAACCAAAACAACAACAAAATAATAACCAATTGACCGCGGTGCAGTGGTGTCTTCAGTCCCAGCACTTGAGAGGCTGAGGCAGGAGAATCCTCAGTTCTAGGCTGCATCAAACAACGGTAATAAAGGAGACATTTGAGGGTGTGCCTATCATCCCCAACTTGGGAATCTGACACTGGAGGATCTCAAAGCCCAGGAGTTTGCAGCAAGCCTTAAAATAGAAAAGACAATTCTTCCCCCTAGGTTTCTGAGACAGGACACCGATGTGTTACCTATGGAGTTTTAAACCCCTAGGTTCTGGAGATCTTCCCAACGTGACCTCTCGAGTAACTGGGACAATTGGCTTATGATAGGAGACTGAGCTAATTGTGTTCTTAACTATGTGCTCATGGGACTGAAACTTCTGCTTTGAGGCACATTCATGAATGCGGAATACCTCATTCCTTACACCACTACACAGTTGAATTTCCCAGCCCACTAAATACATCTGCACTGGTTTTGGAGCCAGTCCTGAGCCCTAGCCTGGTTCCACTACTTACTGTTCATAGGATCCTGGGCAAGTCACTTAATGTCTCTTAGCTGCTTCCTGTGTAAGACTTTAACAAGAATACCCATCTTGCACAGCATGGAGGGTTGTTTCAGGGATACCTAAGCCTGAATGTCCTATCCCAGGGCCCAGTAGGGATATATGAGGCACTCCATCCTTTTCTGAGCACTGCTTCTGGAAGTCTGAATGTTAGGGGTCATCCTGCTCGGTCCTGATCTCCCCCATGGTCACACCTCATGACTCAGCAGCACTGGGTAGGGTACCTGCTCTTGGTCACTGTGATGTGTGCAGTGGAGCTGAGAGTGGTGATGACCCTGGGCAGGGCTGGTGTGTGCCAGGAGACAGAAGACAAGGAAGAGCCAGACCATGGAAACATGGGATTAGGGTGAAGATGGCATCAACGGCTATGAAGCCCATTTGCCTCTGCCACCTGGGCTCCCACAGCCTCCTGCTTTATTAGCAGCATCCCTAGCCATGGGGCAGCAGTCAAAGGACCCTGGCACTTAAGCTGAGAATGATGCAGGGGGGTCAGGTGCAAACAGATGCCACAGAAAGAGAAAAGCACCCACAGAGCAAGTGAGGCCAGTCATGGGGTATAGAGTAGACATGGCCACTGTCTAGAGATCAGCGGTGTACCCAGTGCCTGTTTCCCTAAGCACTGCTATTCCAGAGACATGTGCAACAGGGTCCCTCTGTTCAGAGACCGTCTTCAGATTGAGCCTCGTTACCTTAAGAAGCACATACACACCCACACCCATGCCACACCAACGACACAGAAAAGCCAGGACAGCTGTGGAGGTTGAGAGACAGACGCCTGGCTCCATCTCATCCCAAAAAGGCGGGACACAAAGGCCCGTGGAAACAGCACTAGACTCAAATGAAATCAGGTCCACTTCAAAAGCTAAACAAGTGCTGTGTTCTGAGGGTCAGGTCTCCCAAAGACCATCATAGATGGGCTTTGAAGACACCGGAGCTAGGTTGAAATCCCAGATCCTCAGCCTGGGAGGGTCACTTTCCTTCATAAGCCTCAGATTCTTCCATTTCCCATCTTCTCAGAGAAGATGTGGGAGGAAGAACTGAGCTCGAGATCTTAGATTATAGAACTGGGTAAATGTGTGTGTCTATATAGGGGCCACTGGTTCAGAAAGTTGCACTAGACTGGCCTCATGCGTGCCTCACAGAGAGCTGGTGAGATAGTTCTCGTTTGGAGGATAGGACGTGGAGCTGCTGAGATCTGTGGCTTTCCTTATGTCTTGTAGCTAGGTAACAGCACAAGAGGGATTCAAATCCAGGCATCCTGACTCCATTTTGTTTTTACCAGCTCTGCTACAGTGAGGGTTTATGAGGCAAATGGGTGCCAAGGTGCTCTGTGGACTCTACACTGCTGTGTAACGTGTGTGTAAGGTTCTCATCATGGATCATGGTAACATCAGGTTTCCAGAGATCCCCTGGGCATGAAGTTGCTGGGTAAGACTCCTGGGTCCTGAGCCTCTGGCTCATTCCTCATTAGGCCTCCTGTTTCCTGGGTTTCCAGTGACCATATTCCTCTAGGCCTGGGCCTTTGTGTGTGGAGCTTCTCGCCTGGAACCCACCCCCTCTGGGACCCAAGCCTGAGGAACACTGCTCATTGCCACTACAGCTGCCAGAAAGGGGACATCAAAGGGGCAGCACGTGGGTGAGGCGGCTCCCTGCTTTGTTTTGAGAGCTTGTGGGTTTTGTGGTGCACATGCAAGCACGCAAGGAAGAGAGGGACAGAGACTCTGGCAAGCAGGCAGACCAGGAGCTGGGAGCTTGGGAGTGGCTATGGCGGAGCAGTGGGGAACTAGGCTGTGGAAGGAAAATGTGGCGAGGCTTAGGGGAGGAGGAAGGGAGCAAAGCGCCGGTTCGGGGCAGCTGGAAGGCTTCGCTCCCTGTGTTACATGGATGGGCCTCTGCAGGGAGGCCCTGGCACTACTGGATGCACACCATCAGGCTATTGGAAGGTGGTGGGCCACCATCATTTGGGTTTGTTTTGTTCATTCATTCATGCATGTGTGCATTCGTTCCTACATTCTTCCAACAGCTAGTTATTGAACCATCAAGTATGGAAGAGTGGTTTCAGAAAGGGGTTCTACAGTCAGACTCCCCGTGTTGAACCCTGGCTGCGTGCCTAGGATGAACTTTCTTGTGTTGAAGCATCTGCATCTGTGAGGTGGGCGTGCTAATGGGTCCTACCTTAGAAGATGGTCATGAACAGTCAATGACATATTCCCTGTAAAGTACTTCCAAATATATATATGCACATAATATATGCACAAAGAAATACTTGAGCTTGGGGCTGGAGAGATGGCTCTGCAATTAGGAACACTTACTGCTCTTCTAGAGGATGAAAGTTTTGTGCTCAGCACCTGCATTATATGGCTTACTGGCTTTATCAAATACCTGCATGAATATGCACACACACACACACACTTACATTAATAAATAATGGAGTATCTTAATTACATGTTTCTATGTGTGTGGGGGGAGGGTATATGCGCGTGTAAGTGCAGGTGCCCACAGAATCCAGAAGAAGATGTTGGATTCCCAGGAACTGAAGTTGTAGGTAGTTGCAAGCTGTTTGATGTGGGTTCTGGGAACCAAACTGGGGTCATTGTGCAAGACCAGTACATGCTCTTAACTTTCTAGCCCTCTCTCCAGCCCTGCTAAAATAGACTTGGGGGTTGTGGCTCACCAGTAGAACATTTACCTATCGCATTGGATTCCATCCCAAGCAAAACACACACACACACACACACACACACACACACACACACACACACACACACACACCAGTTCATTTATATATTCAGCCACAAGTGGGCATAAGCATATATATATAATATATATACATATATAATACATAATATATATACAAATATGTATGTGTGTATGTATGTATTGTGTCAATCCTTGTATTGGGCTCTAGGAAGTCAGGGATGATAAAACAGAAAGACACCAGGTTCTGGGCTGCACACATCTAATTCCAGCACTTCTTGGGAGGTTGAGGCTGGAGGATTAGGAATTAAAGGCCACCTCAGTTGCATAGTGAGTTGAAAGGCAGACTGGGTTGAGTAGGGAGACCTGTTTCCAAAAATCCTAATGATGATAATGATAAAAATAAGGCCAACCTTACCTTACCTTCATGGTGTTATTCATCCAATGACTCTCTAAGGAGGCTGTGATGCTCTTCCTACAACTATTCTAAATAGCCAGAAAGGGAATTGGAGTCCAAACTGGCACCAGCGGGCCCAGGAAGCAGCTACTGGTCTTCTTTCTTCTGCTTTCTTCAAGGGCCCCAGGCCAGCTCTGCCAGCTGTGTACTTTTCTCCATCATCCCAAAAGGAACTAAGCTCCGAAGCCAGGTAGACAGTGTGAGCACAATGGACTTGAAGTTCAGTAACTCAGATATCCAGAACGCTTCCTCATGAAATGGTGGAGGAAGTCAAGGATTTTTCAAGGAAGCAGACTGGGTATTTTTCCTCCCTCCGTTTCCCTCTGTCCCCTCTACTTCGACATTCTTGGGCTTTCTGAGCCCACACTGATGTGGCTCCACGGGAAAATAAATAGATATAGAAACCTGTGCACTCAGAAAGGCACAGATGGATAGAAAGAACCTGAGGAAAAAGTCCATTGCGAATGAAAGATGGTAGACCTGGGGTTAAGCTGCAGTTTGGGCATGTGGCCAGGAGAATGAGGTCTAGAACACTTGGCCTCCATCCTCAGAAGAAGCTGGCCAACCCACAGGGGCCATTTGTCTCAGCTAAGATGGTACTTGTAGAACATGTATCAAAGTGTGTCCCAGAAAGCCTGAGTTCCTGGGATGGATGAAAGACCGATTGTGTGCCCAACATGTATGGGAAGAGTCCAAAGAACCCAGTGCAAGTCATTTTTTCCTTCTTTGATGCAGGACTTCTCAGAGCTTTCGAGAAACTAACAAACAAGGTACTGCCCAAGGCCTGTGTGTTTTGCGTGCCTTGTTCTATCACATTTCTCGTATAAATTTGATCATACAGTCCTTCTGCTGAAGAGTGGTTTCCAGCAAGCTGCTCATTTCAGGAACTAGCTCCTTGAGTTCTTATCAGGGCCTCATCCCTATTCTCATTTTCAGTCACTCTCTACATGACGTCTTCTTGTTGAGTTTCCCTCTGCCTCGTCCCACAGGGCCATGTTAAATAGTACATAGTTCAGGCTGGCCTCCAACTCAAGATCCTCCTGCCTTATACACACAAGTGCTAGGGTTAGAGCTGTCTGCTACCAGGTCCCATTCTTGCTTGGTTCCTTTTTATAAAAAGCATATTTTTAATTTGTTTGTTGACAATTTTGAACACAAATGTATTCTTGTGTATAAGACGTAATGAGTTCAGAGTGCAATGCCTGTGGTGCTCAGAAGACACCATTTCATGCACTCTTACCTTCACTCTATCATCTTCAACAATGTTTCCCTAGCCTTGTGGGGCCTTGTTGGGGATGACATTTATGTCTCACTAGGGCTGAGACCTCAATAGTCACTTGTTCTTAGCACGTTGATCAGTTATGAGTCTCTGTAGAAACTGCTGTGCACTGCATAAAGAGGCTGCTCTGGTTATGGTTGAGAACAGCATACATAGTTACAGAAAAGTTTAGTAACATGCCCTTTTGCAGAACAAACTAAAGCTTATGACTTCCCAAGCAATGGACTTTTGACTAGGGTTTGTGGTGCTAAGCATGAATTCCCTTCTGTGGAGCGGGCCTCTACTCCAATCAGAAAGTACTTGGTTACCTCATAACTGTCATGCCACTTTTGCAACAGTAGGTACACTTTGCCTGGCAGATTGCTATTGTAGCTGGCAGCGTTCAGTACCGGGTAAGACCATTGATACCTCTTCGGCCCCAGTGGCTTGCAAAGCACCTTCTGACTCTATGAAAGCTAGCCAGCAGGGAGTAAGTTTTAATGTTAATTACAGCTTGATTTCTAAAATCAAAGTATGTTGCGCTTTCTATAATAGGCCCTTACCTTCTAGTTATGGTTGACAGCAAAGACTTGCTCCGTTTCTTATGTACCAAAGTAAAACGATCCTGTGGGTCACAGATAATGCCATCTGTCATCTTTCCTGGGTCTACAACCTGCCCTCTTCTCTTCCCTGACTTCCACATGCTTGGAAAATTTCCCAGTGAGGTATTAGAAGGAGGCCACTCAGTCCAATGCCAGACCTGTCTGTGGAGATCTTCCTTCTGAGCCTTTCAGTGCCATGGGCCTGATCTCAAGACAGTGTGCGTTTGAGACCTGCTGTAGCAGACAGGCCACTACAATGCCTGTGGCCAAGGTTCCATGGGAAGCCTTCCTGCTCATTACCATCTGAATCAATAGAGCAGCATCAGGCCCAGGAAGGCAAGGAAAGAGTTGTACAAATTAATGAGTGACCAAATTAAATACGTTCCCTCTTCTAGCAAGCTGTTCCTGTAGATCAGCTAAGAACTGGGGGAATCTGAAAGTGGGAAGTCGTGGCCTCCTGGGCCAAACACCTTAAGATAGCCACCTCCTCCTGATCCTTAAGGCAAGATCTGGCAAGTAGAGCTGCACCTGAAATACAAGACACTCACAATCTGCCTTCAGATTCAAGCAGTGTTTGGGGGCATACTTGTACTAAAATATTCTTCATGCTATATTTCGAACTAAAGTTTAACTGGAAATCCTGGTTACAGTTGACTACCTGACTTTTCAGGGGCTGGAATGCCAAAAGCTGAAGTACAAATCCAGGCTGGACTATGGATAAAAACCTCAAGTTCAAAGACTGAGATAACTACTCCCTCTGTGAAGAAGGCTGACTCTCTTCGGTCTCTGATGACCCTTTGAGGACTTGGAGCGGGCAGTGTGGAGCTAGCAAAAGTTAAGTAGGAAACCCAACAGCAAGTCGCTCGGCTTCTGCAGCCCATTCTCCTGAAGAGCAAGAAATACTCATAGGCCACGCTGGTCTCTCTGGGAGCTGCTACTGCTTAGCTGATGAGAACATGGAGTGAGGATGTTCATTGCCTCCCTTGCTTGCAACAAGCTCAGTAACACACATGCTGGGAAGAGCAAGGTGTTTGGCATTTACTCCAGATGGTGCCAGGCATGCCCACTGCTTACCTTTTCGTGCAGAGAGCTTATGTAGTATTACCCTGTATGCGGGCTGGGGACATGGCTCAGTTGAAAAAGATCTTACTGTGCAGGCCCAAGGACCCAAGTTCAGATCCACAGCTCCCATGTAAAAGCTTGGCTTGGTGGTGTGCTTCTGTAGCCACGGAACTGTGTACCATGGAGACAGAAGGATCCCTAGGGCTTACTAGCCAGCTAGTTTAATGAACCAGTGAGTTCCAGGTCCAGTGAGAGATCCTGTCTCAAAACAATAAGGCAGTAACAGGACCTTTAATTTCAGCATTTAGGCAGTAGAGGCAGGAGGGTCTCTGAGTTTGGAGCCAAGCTGGTCTACACAGAATGTTCCATGCCAGCATGACTACATAGTATCACCTTGTCTCAAAAAAAAAAAATGGAAAGTGGTAGTGGAAAACACATGACATCAACCTCCAGCAGCCTCATGCACCTACATGTATACACATGCACATTCACCCACACACACATGTGCACATGCACGCGCGTGCACGTGCACACACACAAACTCACGCCCCATTTTAAAATATACTCTGCCCACAGAGAGGAGGGCAGTGTTCTTTAGAAATAGGGAAATGAAGGCCTAAAAGTTTCCAGCTCAGTCAATGCAGGAAATCCAGCTTCCTTCAGGAATCTCATGCCTCTTTCCTGGCTCTTGGTGGATCCAGATGGGGGCAGGCAGCTCAGCCCCACGTGGGTGCCTCTGTTGCCAGTGATGTCACCAGAAAGGCAGCTTGGAAGAAGCCACCAGCTGCTGCCCACGCTCCCCTCCTCTGTGGGCAGAGAGCTTAGAGTTAGACATATTGTCAGAACAGATGTGGATTTGGGTTCTAATTCTCGTCTCTCCTCCCCACCCCCGGGGTCTAAATCCTTTAAGTCTTTCTCTTTGCTTCCTGAGGAAGGAACCACATGGGTTTGGGTAAATGGGGCTCTGAAGTCTACCTTAAACCCCACAACCACCTCCAGTGGGATTTAGTCCACGGGGGTTCCCAGAAGTGGGGACCTTGTTCAGGGCCTTGTATATCAGGAGAAAACAGTCTTGCTACCTTCCTTGAAGGGAGGGCCCTCCTTCCCTCCTTCTCTCCTTCCCTTCTTCCCATCCTCCATGTCGGCTCACACAGAGCGCCCGCAAGAGCAAGTTCTCGCTGGTGACTGGCACACTGGACATGATTGGAAAACAAATAAATCAGGGCTTGTTTCTGCATGTTAGGGATGAATGGGACCTGACAGATCATTTAGTCCAACTCCCTTTCTATAGCAAACGATGAAACGGAGGTGCACAAAGGGAGAGGGCTTAAATACATGGGCTTGGCATCTGCCAGGTTCCATATAAATTGGAGCAAGGCCCAAGGAGCCCATTGTATAGGCGAAGAAGCTGAGAACTGGAGGATTACCATCCTTGTTCAAGGTCATACCACGGGGAAGGTGCATCAGTACTTGAGCTCTGAGCTTTTGGCTTAAAAACCTATGGTACATGATAAAGCGGTGGTTCAGTGCTTAAGGGTAATTTCTTCTCTTGCAGAGAACCTAGGTTCAATCCGAACACCCATATGGCAGCTCACCGAACTTACATAGCAGCTTACAACTGTCTTTAACTCCTCCAATCCCAAGGGTCCCAACACCCTTTTCAGGTTTCCTGAAGCATTGGGTCTGCATGAAATGCACAGACATACACATAGGAAAATACTCATGCACATAAAAGAAATGAAAGCATTTTTAAAAGTCTGTGGTGCTTAAATGAAATCATTCTATTGTTTTTTTATTAGTATATATCCATTGTACAAAGTGATATTTCGCTGTGATATTTTCCTATGCATATGTCATGCAGTTCACTCATTTGTCCTATCATCCTCCCTTGTTCCCCCTTCCCCCTCCACTGGTCCCCTCTATTTCTTCCAAATACTTCCTGTTCTACTTGCATGCCTTCAAAATTTTCATAGAAGAGAAAATATGCAGTGCTTGTCTTTTTGAATTAACATAGTGATTTCCAGTTGTGTCCACTTTCCTATCAGATCCATCTTTTCGATCATCTTTAAGGCTGAAGAAAATGCTTTTGTATGTATCTGCCACGTTTTCTTGATTTATCCTTGCTATAACAGGTTGCTAATGGTATCCAGGGAAGTGATTCTCTTCCACAGCTCTACCAGATCAGGTAGTCCCTCCTGAAGTCTGACCCGGTGCCCCAGCACAGTGGCCTCTTGTACTTGCCCTGCAGTAGCTCAGACGTCCTGTCCAATGTGCAACGTTCAGTGAATCATTTTCCCCGACTCTGGATGAAGGGTATTATCTTCATTTCACCCTTGAAGAAAGTGAGGTTCAGTAAGTCCTGTCACTGGGACTTACTATCTGATTGATTCCATTCCCTGGGTTCTCTTTTCATCGTCCTTCAAATGATTCGACTCCAGTCCCCATTGGCTTCCCAGGCATGAAGACAACAGGCGGTATGTACCTACAAGTCCCTCCACGGACCCTGCTTCCCAGACTTAACTGTGCATCCTTCTTGCTGCCACACCCCTACCTCATGCTGCGCTTAGGAGAGAAACAGCACTGGGCTGGCATTGATTGAGTCTGTAATGATACTGTTTCTTGCTTGGCTAGTCCTCAGGACCCTGGGATGACATGATAGCTCAAGTTCCCAAGTGCCCTCATCTAGGATGAGGCAGGGGGGGCGTTGAGTGGGAACTTCTACCATCCAGTCTCCAGTCCTTACTCCAAGCCTTGATGGGATGCAGAGGAGGCAAGGTAGTAGGCAGAGTTTCAGGATAAGGAAGGGGAAGACAGGGAGAAAAGAGGTAGAAGGAAAAAGGAAAAGGAAGGAAACACAAGACAATGGAGAAGGAAGAGATGATCAGAGATGGTACCCATCAGCCCATTGTTCCTTGAACTCAATGGCTGACTTGGTGGCATTAAAGCCCTTGAGGTGATGGACTCTTTGTATCACCAACATGCAGCAGAATGCCTAGTACACAGTAGGTGTTCAACACATGCTTGCTCATTTGAAGGAACAAAGGGAAGCCAGGCAGCGGCTGACTCTTTATCAGGTGCCCAGCATGGCTGGCCTCAGCCTATCACCTCTTGTGCCACACATGTCCTTAATGGCCAGAAAGCCCACAGACAACCTAGGCCTACTCATTACAGTCCTGTAGGGTAGCCCTGAGGCCAGGGCTGGGAGGCCACGGACATGTGGTTCCTTGGAGAAAGTGGAAGAGGGCTGGAGCCTGGTCCGAGGCAGGCTTCAATGTGCTATCTGTACGTGCGAGCTCTTCCTTCAGCCTGTCCAGTTGTGCTGCACCGCCGCACTCAGAGCTTGGACAGGACCAGAGAACTGCACTTCGCACATTCAGCCGGACAGCCCTAGCTAGTTGGGGATTCAGCTTCCTAGGAAGGATGGAAGGAGAAATGGGGTGGGCCTGGGGTAGGAGCCTGGGAATGAAGGATCCTCTGCAGCCAGCATGAATGGGAACCTTGCCTCCTCTCTCTCTCTCTCTCTCTCTCTCTCTCTCTCTCTCTCTCTCTCTCACACACACACACACACACACTCCCCCCACTGGGCCACCATGGAATTCAAGTTCCCACAAAGTTATTTATGTCCTGAATTTGGGATCTGATTCATCCCTTCCACTGAACCTTAGTTTCTTTGTCAGTAAAAGGAGGTTAACTAGGGTCAGGAAGATGACTCGACTCAGCTGGTAAAGGTACTCACAACTAAGACTCATGGCCCGAGTTTGATCCCTGGGATCCACATGGTAGAAGAAGAGAGAAGTTCTCTGCCCATGCAGTGGCATGCACATGTGTGCCCCATCAATAAATATAATGTAATACATTTTTAAATGAGATTAACCAGAGCTAACCCCTCACGGCTCGTGAGGGACCTTCCTAACAATGGCACGCATGCATCTGGTGCGTGGAGAGAGCTGAATAACTACAGTGATAGCCTTCACCACCCTGCTGAGTGTCCCTGGCTCTTTTCAGCAGCTTCTTCCACTGGCCCCTGGGAGTGTCCTGTTGCTCCTTCCAGCCCCCAGAGAGGCAGGCTCTAGGTTCACATCTTTCAAGTCCCTTTGCTCTCTCAATGTGACCGTGTACGTGTGCGTGTGCGTGTGTGTGTGTGTGTGTGTGTGTGTGTGTGTAAGCCACTGCATTTCCCCTCCTCATCCTGCTACCATTTTCTGGCGCCTCGTCTTCCTCTTCCTTCACCTCCTCCTCCTCTTCTTCTCAAATGCCCTGGTTCCTGGGCCTGACTTGCTGTGTGGTTCACTGTTGCCCACAGGTAGATCACTAGGTAGCTGGCAGTTGGGACATGCGGCGTCACAGGGCTGCCTTGGTGGCACAGTAGCATGCTGCTGCGGAATCTTGACAGGGACTTGAATCAATGGAAGTGAGTCATCCCTGAGCCTCAGAGTCCTCAACTCAAGAGTCTCATTGCTTTCCCAGGAGAACTTTGGGATCCCTCTGCCCACCTGAACCATCCACATAGAGACAAAACGGGGACATCCTTATGTGGGTCCCCACCCCTGATCTGCTTCTCAGCTGCAAATTGATGAGTAAAGTGGTTTCTGAGGGAGCCCTTGGAGACCCAGGGCTGGAGCAGGGCCAGGGCCCGTGACCAGCCAGGTGGCTTCCTTTAGGTGTCGGACAGCAGAGCTGCTAATCCCAAGCTTTATGGGGCAGCTCTGCCCGCCAAGGTGCAAGGGTACAAAGAGCGAAACTGGAAATTCTAAGCCCTGTGCAGTTTTTCCTTGCTTTGGGTGCTGCCTGTTGTTCCCAGGTCTTTGTTCCTTGCTTGGGATTCTCACGGGTGTATTTTAGCATACCCCTGCTCTTGCCGAGGGCCAGTCAGTCCTTCTGGCTGTCTCTCTTGCTTCCTCTCCACCTCCTGCTACCCAGGCTTTCTCTCACAGACATCTTTCCAGCTTGAAGCTCTGAGGGCTACAACTTCAAGTTCTGTTCTCATCTCGGTGCTCTGGCTCAGCTGCGACTCCTGCCCCTCCTAGAGACCTTCGTTCTCCTTTCCTTTCTTGTCTCTCCCGGTTGGGCTGACTCTTCCTCTGGGACGGGCAATGTGGAGAGCAGATGTGGGATGCCCTCTACTCCCAACTCCCTGCGCATGAGGCTCCTTGGCAGCTCAGGGCGGCCGGGCGGCACAAGCCCTCCCAGTCTGGGCCTGCCAAACTGGAGAGCACTCAGCCTATCTGCCAGCACACGGTTCAGCATGGGTTTTGATTGACAACAGGAAAGAGTAAAACACATAAAAGAGAAAAAGCACAGCCACCCAGAGACTGAACACGAGCGGAGCAGCAAGCAAGCTGCCTGCAACCGCAGCGGCTGCAAGGTGATGGATGAGGTGGGCGCAGGAAAGAGGAGACCCGGAGAACGAGAACTCACTTTACACACTGGCTGTAGGATATGGCGGTGCTAGGCAGAATGGCTTCAGTAGTTTAGGAGCTCAACTGAGGTGAGGGGGGCCCAGAAAGGTCAATTGACACCCCTGAAAGGCACCTTTCTAGAAATATCCATCATTCTTCTTCCGACTCCCTTATTGCTCGCCTGCCCTGAGGGTCCAGGCTCATTTCGCTCTACCCCATCCTCTTCCTGGTAACCCATTAGTAGGTGAACTGTCTACATAAAGTCCGTTACCAGGACAGACTTGCAGTAGGCAGTAGCAGGGCGTGCTAGGCCAGTAGCTAGGTGGTGGGGACAGTGGCAGGTAATTTGGGAGCTGGGTGAGATTTGACAGAATAAAAATTCAAGACAGTGAGTACTGAGATTTGATCTGATGGGATGGACATCTGAAGGAAAGAAAGCCGCCCACTTGTCCCATTTTCTCCTAGCTGCTCCACCAAGGCCTTAGACAATTCGAACCCCATTTTACAGACAAACATACTGAGGCGCTGAGAAAAGTGACCTGAACTGGCCTAATTGCCGCGGGTCACGTGGCTGAGCTTGGGCTGCTGGCACCGGCCGGCGGGACTCTTCTCTGAGGCTGAGGCATTACCTCTTTGGATCCTTCCGTTCGTTCGGAACTGAAGCACTTGCAGGAGGGCAACGAGGCGGGAGCCCCGCCTCTCCTGCAGCCTGGGCCTTCTTATCTTTCTCACTTTGAAGGCCGCCTATTATCTCCGCGGCTTCCCTACCCACACATTTGCATTTGGAGCCTTTCATCTGATCTCTTGGAATTAAAGGCTTTGTCTCCCATTAAAAGAATTCCAGGCCCCGGGAGCCAGGCGGGGGAGGGGAAAGGGGCTCCCGGAAGGAAAGCCCGGTTCCCACCAAGGGGCCTCGAACCCGCTCTGCTCAAACACTCCTGGAAGGCTCGGGCTGTCCATAAAAGAGAACGGTCCCTGTGCCTCCTGGTGACCTGGGACAACGGCTGATGGGGGCACCAGCTGCATTCAGCCGTGGGCCAGGTAGCCTTGAAATTCCCACTCAAACTTTGTTGTGTACTTTCATGCAGGTCCGTTTTCCCTTCCGAGGAATCTAAAAATGGTGAGCCCCACCAGTTCAGAACGAAAGAGAGAAAAATCATATTCCAGATGTGTCCTTCTGTTCCCTTGGGCAAGACTTTTCTCCTATGTGGATCCCAGGCTCCCCCTTGTAAAATACATTGTTGGGTTTTGAGAGCTCTTCTCCAATCTAGGATATTATGAAATGTCCAAGCCTTTGAAGCCCATTCAGCCTATCCCACACCCTAGCCTCGCCTTGACCCCAGCCCGGACTCGGTCCCCTGCCTTATGCTACTTTTGTGTCCATTCCTTGGGCCACCCTGGTTGCACATCATTCTCACTTAGGGAGACTGACAAAAGTGTAGAGTCAAGCCCCAGAGGTTCTGGCTTAATGGTTTGGGGGTGGGGCTCTGGGCAAGTTTCTAAAAGCTCCCCAGGTGATTCTAAGGCAGCCTGAGCTGAGAAGCACTGCCGGGGCCCAGGACTGCCCAGAGCCTTTCAAGTAGGCAAGCCAGGGGACAGAGACCAGAAGCCTGCTGTTGTTCCCACAGAGGTAGGTCACAGAGCCCTCTCTCACTTAGGCTTGTCTCCTTTGATTGAGTTTTCTGCTGGGGGTCCATACTGCATATTCTCCCTTCACCTCAGCTCTAAACAGCCTAGAGAGTTAGGAAGTAGTTAGGAAGTCATCACACATGGATTCTGGCAAGCCCAGAGAGGAGAGTGACTTGCCCAAAGCCACATAACTACAAAGGTGCTTAAAGATGGCTCTAGCAAAGTGGGGGTGGTACAGTCCTCAGGTGGGTAGTCTCTAGAGCTGACGCCTTTGGCTTAGTTCCTGAATCTATCAGTCAGCAGTCATGAGAATTTTTCTTTTCTCTTGTTTTTTTTTTTTAATCTTCAAAATCGGACCAGGCCCTTTCCCAGCCCCAACCCCACCTCCTATATCTATACTTACTACCCAAAGTCCAGAGAGAGGAAGAAACCTGTTACCATTCCCACAAACAATTCCAGGCAGGACTAGGCCAGAATCCAGATCTCTCCAGGTGGTACCCCTAAGGACCCTTCACAAAGACTTGCTCCCAAAGCTTAGAGTTTTCTCTGCTTCCAAGAACACTGGAAACTGGCAGGCCAGGTCCCGGGCAATTCTGTCCCCAGATGCCCATGGAGAACAGCAGGAGGAGAACTGCAGTTCTTAGGCTCTGCTCTCTCCTTGTTGTTCCTTGCTCTGCTGCCTCCTCTCCCCTTCCCTTCTGACTCTGTGACTCTCCCATTCTCCCTGGTAAAACCCGAAACCATTAGAATGACAGTGTCCTTCAAGGAGTAGAGGGTGCAAAGTTAAGCTCCAAGAAGTGTCCTAAGGGCATGCACAGATGGTGACAGACAGCGACTAGCAGCCGACCAGAAGGGTGCTAACTGACCATGAGTGAATAGGGGTTCATGAACAGAGAGAGATTGAGAGCAGTAAACTGTTCTGAGAAATGACAGCATAGCCAAATTTGAGAGGCCTAGGAGGCCCATCAAACCTACTTCACTCTGATACTCTCCTACAGACAGGAACCAAGGGGTTCATGAAGCAAAGGGTAGAGAAAGACCATGTAAAAAGTGTCACCTGCAGAGGGAGTATTATAACCCATTGATTCCAGTAGCGTCACATTTGAGAGTTCATCATTTACCACATAAATGGTGTATTGTGTGTCTAACAGGCCCTAAACACTACACAGGCCAATAGGAAGAAATAATAACGAGAATGATAGTGACCAACCCTATCTGGGTGCTTGCTATGTGTCTGACTGGGCTTCAAACGTTTTTCACATTATGAATTCATTACAACTCGAAGCAACCCAGTGGCCGGTACATCCCAAAGCTCCATCTTGCAGATGAGGAAAATGGAGCCAGAGATCATACAATAAGCATGTAACGGGGTGGGTCTCAGCTTGGCAATGTGAAGCTCAACTTAACTGTCCTTTCACAAAGAGATAAAGAAAATGGGCTCTTTCCTGAGAGGGCTGGCAGTTTTTAAGATGTCCTTCTGATAGCAAGAAACCTTTCAAGGCAGCAAATGATGCTAAGTAAATAACCACGGGGACCAGGAAACACCTGCCATTTTACTTGTAAGCTGAGTGGCCCCAGGGAACACACTTGAACTCTGAGGGAGCCGGCTCTAACCTTTCTGAACAGGGCTGCTGTGACGATCCATTGGTGTGAATGTGTTTAGTGACCACAGAGCTGAGAGACAGATGCTATCAGTGGTGCCTTATTCACCTACTCAGGTCATGCCACTTTCAGGTCCTCAGCCTCCAGCATGTACACCAGGGGACTTACACCCACTTTAAAACTGCATCCCCCAAGCCCACAGCACTCAGTCTCAGCCACAAGCCCCCAGAGGAGGCCCCACTACACGAATACATATATCTAGTCAAATACATGCCTCTCTTTGCAAAATGCACCTTGTGTGTATGCACAGTTCTAGTCCTGAAACTCCCTATATATACAGATACACTAAAAATCTGTTTCAGGAGTCCCATATATATGATTTTTATGCATTCCAGCTAATTGTTCTAATACTTGGGGCTGCAGGCCAATGGGAATCCACGGGGGATGGGCTGGAATGGGGCAGGAAGCACAGTGGAAGGCAGGGCCAGTGAAGGAGGCAGCGGACCCGGTCAGGCAATCTGTTTAGCCCTGAAGCTAAGGAGCCCATTAGTGGCAGTGTCTCAGTTTAGATTTCCCAGTATGCCATGCTCTCGGACAGCACACTTTATTGAGAAAAGCGGAGGAAATTTGTTTGTATAATTAGAGCAGGACAAGGGTTCTCCACAGGCAGCAACTTGGGCTTGTGACAAGGGCCAGCTCTAAGGCCCTCCACTCTCCAGAGGCAGGTGGGCTAGGCTGCAAGGTTTCTTCGGTGGCTTCTCTGGCATTCTCTCTTGGTGCTGATTGGACAGGCTGCCATCAGGGCCTGCTCAGAGTATGAGAATGTACTACTCTGCCAGCTACAGAAAGTGAAATGTGGACACCAAACAATCCACTAAACCTTTGACCAGAAGTCTGTCCTGCTTGCAAGATCTGCTGGGGCAATGGTGGTGCAGTGCTCTTGGGTGTAGCCAAACAATGTCTGATTTAATTTGAGGTCCACACTGTGCCTATCAGCTACATAGCCTGGATGGCCCAGGGACCTAGGGTACAAACTTGACTGCTCAAAAAAAAAAAAGTCAATGAGATGATTTCTAGTGATAGTCTAACTATACTCATAAATCGGTGCCTTGTCCAGTCATCATCAGAGAGGCTTCCTCTGGCAGCAGATGGGAGTGGATGTGGAGACCCACAGCCAGACATTATGCTCAGAGAGAGTCTAAATCCGAGGTTTCTATCAACTCCTCCTCGGAGCTCAGGCAATCCCTTGGAAGAGGGCGGGGGGCTGAAGGATTTTAAGAGTCAGCACATATGTTACTGTTATGTAGCTTGGTCTTGTTGTGGGACTCCTAACAGTGGGAGCAGGGGCTGTCTCTCTTCTTCTGCCTGTTTCTGAGGACTCCCCCCTCCCCTTACCTCTTTGGGTTACCTTGTCCAGTCTCAATACAAGTGGAAGTACCTAGTCTTACTGCAACTTGATGTGCTATATATTTGTTTGATATCCCTGGGAAGCCTGCCCTTTTCTGACAAGAAAAGGAAGAGGGGTGGATGATGGGGGAGGGGGCACTGGGAGGGGAGGAGGGAGGGAAACCGGTCAGGATGTAATTTATGAGCAAAGATGTTTTCAAAAGGGTCAGAGGCTTAGGTGCATCATCTCTGACTGAACACAGACCCAGCAGTCCTCTGCTGTATATGTGTTGGGGGCCTCATATCAGCTGGTGTATGCTGCCTGCTTGGTGGTCCAGTGTTTGAGAGATCTGATGCACCTAACCCTCAAGAGTTTGGAGTCCCCAGGGAGTTTAGAGATCAGGTGGGGTGGGGGGGTGGGGATATCCATGTGGAAACAGGGTTGTGGGGAGGAGGTATGGGATGTGGAACAGTCAGAGGGTGGACAGGGAAAGGGAAATAAAATATGGAGTGTAAAAATAAATAAATAAATAAATAAATAAATAAATTTTAAAAAGGGATCAGAGGGAATGGAGGATATCAGGAGAACAAGGCCCACTGATTCAACTAAGCAGCACACACACAGATACACGCACACACACACACACACACACACACACACACACACACACACACACTCACACACACACACACACACACACACACACACACACACACATGCTTTAGCCAACCGTAGTAGATCAGTACATCATGCTTATAGTCCCAGCAGTCTGGAGGTATAGGTAGTAGAATCACACATTGAAGGTCAGTTTAAACTACATAGTAAGTTTTAGACCAGCCTAAGTGGCATAGTGAGACTATATCTTAAAAAGCAAACAAATAGGCATGGCGAGATGGCTTAACACATAAATGGACCTGCCATCAAGTCTGATGACCTGCCTTCAAATCCATGGAGTCCACATAGTAGTAGGAGAGAACTGATTTCTATGGGTTGGTCCTCTGATCTCCGTGTATGTGTGTGTGTGTGTGTGTGTGTGTGTGTGTGTGTGTGCACATGTGTCTATGTACACACATATATGTCTGTGTGCACACATGTGTATGAGTATGTGCATGCACAGGCAAATATTTTAAACAATTCTAAAGACAGGACAATTACATGTTTGGTACTGATGCATTGCACTTGATATAATGAGGCCCCAAGCCACGTACTGAAAATAGTTAGAATGATACTTTATAAGACAAGGCCTTTAAGTATTAAAATTTATTATATAATTTATGATTAAGCAAAAAGACACCATATAGAACAAAAGAACAGAATGGAGAATCCAGAAATAAACCTTGGCATACATTGTCTAATGATTTTTTTTCCTTCCTTTTTTGAGCCAGTGTCTTGGTGTGTAGCCCAGACTGGCCTAGATCTTTCTGTGTAGCCAGCCAGGCCTAGAAATCAAGATTCTCTTGCCTCTGCTTCTGGAGTGCTGGGATCTCAGGCCTTCACCATCACGCCTGACTAAATGTGCATATTTTATGAAAACGAAGGAGTCTATGATCCCTCTGATCGTGTCTGCCTGCGAACTTGTGTGTGATCAGTTCCCTGGTGTCCTGCTGTTCATTGTCACCCTGAGGAGACACTGCCCTATTTGTGCCTCTTTTCATAAGACATGTGCTTACTGAGCACTCTCCAGGCACCAGACACTGGCATGACAGCAGAGCTGGGGGTGTCATCTCCTTTCCAGTGCGAAGCAGAGGGAAGGGGTTCAGTGGATTTAGGAAGAAGTAGGGAAATGTGAATACATCATCACGTGGGATTGTTAGAGAATCCCATGGGAAGATGTCACCCTGCCCCAGGACAGATGGTGGGTGGAAAAGAGTCCTCTATGTTCAGCAGCTGTGGGATGCAATCCTGGACAGAGAGCTGGCAAGCCAGCCGGCTCCATGCTGCTCCCAAGTCTGTGTCAGAGTCACCAGGTGACCTCAGCTCCATGCTTTTCCTTCTGGAGCTTAAGATTTTCCTCAGTACCGGCAGCAGGGCAAGATGAGACACCCATCTCTACTGTCTACAGTCCTGAGATCAGGCTTGGAAGAATGCAGACATAACCTCATCGCTCAGAGCCAAGAGTTTCTCCTTTACCATGGGATTGCTGGTCCCCACTGGGCTCACTTCCCAGGGCTGCCAGGAAAGGACCTGGTGCCCTAAATGCAAGCCTGTTGGCTGGTAGCAGGACGGTAAAGAAGAGCCCTGAGTTCCCTGTTGGCTCTTAGCATGTTCCTCAAGTTCCTTCTGGCCCTCTTCTCCAGGCCCTACTCCCACTCCAAGTCAGCCCTCTCTACACACAAGGTATAAATATAAAAAATAAATAAACACAGAGCCAACCCCAGAACTGAAGCAAATTGCTGGCAAGCGCTGGCCTCTGATTAACATGCATAGTGGACGTGCAACTGGGCATATCGGAGAGAAGTGCGTTTTCCCTCAGGAGAAACGATCAGCGTGGCCTCAGCCATGGAGGGGAGAAGCCAAAGGGAGGCAGGCACAAGCCCCTGTAGGTCTGAGCCAGGCAGTTTCTTATCCAGAAGGGCCCAAGCCACCTCTCTCAGGCTGATCTTCCCAAACCTGAGCTAAGGGTACAGTGTACACTGTGCCCTGTGCAGCACACCACAATCCAGGGTTCAGCTTGGGGACAATGGTGGACTGGAGGCAAGCAGGTCACGTGGATTGGCCGTTCACTGCAGTGAGGTTCCATTTATTTCCTCAGCCCGACAAGGGTGGGAGCAGGCCTTTGTAGGGCGGCGTGGCCCTACATTAGGAAAGCTGTCTGGCGGTGCTCTTTCTCCCCTTTCTCTGTATGTCCCAAGTAAGGAGCAGGTAGGCTGGCTTCGAGGGCAGAAAGAACTGGGGTTTATTGCGGAGTGCTTTCAGTCTATCCCTTCACTTTGCCTTCCCAGTTGTCCTTAGCAGCCGAGATGAAGGAACTGAGGCACCGGCAGCAGCGTGGGGGAGGGGCGGGTTCAAGCTTGCCCAAGGCCTTAGAGCTAAGGAGCAGCGGATTTAGTACTTAGGCCTAGGGGTTTTGTCTTTAGGCTCTGCTGTGTCTAATACAGAGTGTCCTGGGCCTGTGAGTCAAAGCACTTTCTTTGAAGACTGGCGACCAACCTGAGTTCTACCCCTGAACCCCATGTAAAAGTGGAAGGCGAGAACTGGTTCACGTAGTTGTCCTCTAAGATCTACACACCTACACATGAACAATCACACACCACACACTTACACACACTTGTATGTGCATGCATGCATGCAAGCAAGCATGCACACGCACAAACACATGCACACACAATTAAAGAATTAAAATACCGAACTCCAGAGTTCAATTTGAATTTCACATAAACAATAAACACTCCTCGGTGTGTATGTGTTATGTTGCTAGGGATCAAGCCCAGCGGCCCCCCTCCCCACACACATGCTAAGAAAGAACAGCAAATACTTTTGCAGTATAAACGTCCACGCTCAACCCTCCACATCCACAAACTCTGTTTCCTGAGGCAGCCAGCTGTAGATAAAAAATATTTGGGGAAAAAAATAGAGTGCATATCAGCCGTGCAGAGAGAGACTTTTGTTTGTGGATCATTGCCTAGGCAGAGCTTGTAAAAAGACATAGAAGGACAACTACTTACACAACACTTCAATTGTATTCGGTATCACAAGCCGTCTAAAGATGATTTAAAGCATGTAGCAGGATGTGTGTAGGTCATGGGGAGCTACTAGGATGGGACTTGGGGGACAACTATACTAAAAAGGATACGTCCATATGGACACATCTTCACCATTTCCCTGAATTATCTGGCCCTGCTGCTGTTTCATTTGCTCCATCTGACCACCCTAATCCAGTGCCTGAGCGTGTTAGCAGTGCCTTTAAACACCTCCTCGCTTGCTAAGAGCATGAGGAATGCCCCTCTTTTGCATGGTGTCAGTTCTGTCTTTTCCAACAGCTGCCTGTGGAGAAGCTCACAATTAGCACTGGACGTCATCTTGGTTCTAACAGAGGAGAGACCTCCGTAGAGTCCTGAGCAGTCGGTGCATACACATGCTGGGTGATCCTAGGCAAGTTCTTCTACCTGTCGGAGCCTCACGGCCCTCATTTACAGAACAGTGCCAGCACTTTCTTGGACTCACAGGTTTATACTGGGGAGAAGCATCCAGGCAGCTCAAAAGCTGTCAGTGACTGGGACCTGCTGTTACCAGTCCAGGGAGCCACCCTTCTCCCCTCCTTCCTGTACCCAATATCTGTGCACCCTGTAACACGGATTTTTTTTCTGAGGCAGAGAGAAATATAGAGGCAGCTGGTGGGGGTTTGGTCTTTGGGGTCCTATGCTGCTGCCACGTTTGGCCCGTGGCAACACGTGCTCCTGCATTCTGTCAACCACAGCTTCTGAGTAATCCAAGAAAACCCCGATCCTCTGGCTGTCCTCTGACCAAAGAGTAGGAGGACGGGATGAGTGTTGAAACTGTGTTCCAGTCACAGGAAGATCTGCCGGGGAAAGGGAGGGATGTACTAAGCAGGGAGGGGAAAGGCGAAAGGGAGGAAATAGGGGAACACTGTAGGGTTTCACTTCCCTTCAGGTCCCTGGCCCCTCCACAGCTGGTCTCCAGCTCTGAAACCTAGGAGAAACTAGGCTTTGTCTTCCTGGACATTTCATTTCGGAGCCTGTTCCCCCCTCATCTGTGAAGAACAGATAAGACCCCCCCCTCCCCACTACATGGCGGCGAATGAGTAGAAGAGAGAGGATCCACGTGCCCACGGGAAGGCTGCACAGTCATGTGTGGGCTTTTGTTTCATCATCTGTACAACTGGCAGTGGAGGGCCTGCCTTCCGGGGTGCTGGATCAGGGAGTTCTCTGGGCACCCCTTCCCACCCTTGCTGGCTCACTTTAGCTCATTGTTTAGGACCTGTGAAAAAAGGTGTTTGCTTTGAGACCGGGCCTAGCTCTTTAGCTAGCTCTTTAGCTAAGCTCTTTAGCTTAGCCTGGCCTGGAATCAGTGATCCTCCCACCTTAGCTGCTAGCATCATGGGCAAACAGCACCATGCCAGGCCTGGCTCCCTTTTCTGAGAAACCTTTCCGCATACCCCCACCCCCACCCTAGCACAGTCACCCTCGCTGACTGCCTGTTGTGCCTCTGTCTGGACTTTGACCCTCATGTGTCATCCCGACAGATTTCCTTGTCTTGCCAGAGTCTACTCACTGCCTGTTCCTGGTTTCCTCTGTGCATTTGGCCTGGCATGGAGCCTGTGCTCAGTAAACCTTTGCAGGGTGAATCAAAGTGCCTCCTCCTGCTGGTGTGAAGTACAGCTAGGAAGAGCTGTTAGTCAGACATTGCCTTTGAAATGTAAAATTCTTTGGATCCTCATGGGCATTGACCTCCTTTTGCCCTTTTCCTGGCTGGACTTCACCTCTTCTTCAGCAGATGCCCCGGGCTATGGCCAGCAGGGCAAGGATGGCACTGGCCTGACAAGCTGGGAGGGGGCATCTGGTGGACTCCAGGGCCAGCTGCGGCAGTGTGCGCTTGCTCCCGGCCTCTGACCTGCTCTTCTGCTCTGCTGAGCTTGCTGCATCCAGCTGCAGACACCTCATCATTGGACTGATGGGGCCGAGCTGGAGGCAGTTCAGAGGAGGAGGCATCCCAGGGTTTTTTTATTTCATTGAAGAAAACATTTGTCCATTTTCAAAGCATTGTTTTGAGAGAGAGAGAGAGAGAGAGAGAGAGAGAGAGAGAGAGAGAGAGACAGAGACAGAGACAGAGAGACAGAGACAGAGAGACAGAGACAGAGACAGAGACACAGAGACAGAGAGATGGAGGGGAGGGAGGGAGGGAGACAGAGAGAGGGAGAGAGAGACAGAGACAGAGAGAGGGAAGGAGGGAGGGAGGGAGGGAGGGGAAGAGAGAGAGAGAGAGAGAGAGAGAGAGAGAGAGAGAGAGAGAGAGAGAGAGAGAGAACCTGCTTTTACAGACCTTGTTGTAGGTCATAGGGAACTTAGCCAGTGATAAGAACATTGATGGGAAAGAAAGTTGTGGGCAGAACAGGACTGGGCTCCCTTATTCATAAGAGGACAGTTTTGCACAGAGAATTTAAATCCAGTGGCTATTTTAGGGGAAAACTAAAGGTGCTGAAGGAAGTCTGAGGACATCAGAAGTTAAAACACTAAACTGAAATTGGTGTGTGCCTGAGAAGAGTGCAGAGATCTGGGTGGCTTGAGTAGTTGAAACACAGAATGGTGACAGGATGCTTGGGACCAACGACCTATTGGCCAATTTATGTTATTTCCAAACCAAGAACCAAGGACTACCAAGCACTGGAAAAAGCTTTCAGAGGAGACTAACCCGGCCTGCTCCTTTCCTGAGTGCTAGCCCTGAGCAGCTCCCTTGGGTATGTTTTTTCTCCCTTGCCTATGGCTACAAAACACTTCCGTAAGTTTGGCTGAAGATCACTATAGCTGCAGGTAGTAATGTCTGGGCAGCATTTGATTGCTACCTACCATTCTTAATCCTGCCAGGTTTCCTCCCTTGCCTACTGAAGGGCAAAGTGAGCAAAACTGTTATTTGATAGATGTAAAAATAATGATATATAGAGAGTGTGCCCACGGTCAATTACAAAGCACTTCTCATTCCACCTTCTCAAGGACCTTGGCATTTTAGCCTTGTAATTTTGTTTGCTTTGCTTTTTTGTTGCAGGTAAGCTTGTAACTATGTAGCCCCAATTAGCTTTCAACTTGCAATCTTCTTGCTCAAGACTCTTATGTGTGTATCACAACAGGCAGCCATTCTAGCCTCTTTTGAGGGAAGAAAAGAAAAGACAGAGAGGCTGAGATTTTGCAAGGTCACACAGCTAGATCCTGGAGGTGCTGGAACTCTCTCTGGGGGAAGCGGTGGGAAACTGGGAGATGAAGCCCAGAAAATATCAGTGTCACCGCCACAAGGGCACTCATCTGAATCACATGGCATAAGAGAACTAATGTGGACTTTAAAATCAGACAGCCTAGGGTTAGCATCCCGGAGGTTTAGGATTGGGGTGTGGCTCAGCACCAGGGCATTTGCTCAGCACCCATGAGGACTTGGGTTCAACAGCAAGGCCTTCACCTACAAGCAAAGGACTTCTGAAGTGTTGTGTGACTCTAGTACCACATTAGCCTGTTTCCTGAAGTCTAAAGCAGACTGAAAAATTTCTGCTTTGTGTACTTGTTTTTACAGACTTAACATAATCCCCAGTGGATACGTGCCCCATATGGTACCTAGCACACAGCAAATGCTGGTCCTTATATGTTCATGTTTGCTGAGTTATGTCTGAATGAAGTGAAATATCAGTTTTGGTGGGGGGTAATTGGGGCTGGGGCTGGGCCTGGATAGTACACCATTGAATGAAACATACTTGCCAGCAAGTTAATGGTCCGAGACCTTGCTCCCAGACACCTCTAGGACCAGGTCACAGCAATGTGAACCCAACTCCTATTTTAGGAAGAAAAGGAGCTGACTGCACAGAAGCAGGTCTGAGGCCAGCCTGTCTCTTCATGGGGTGAGTCTCTTCCCACCTCCCCTCTCCAGAGCCTCCGGAGCAAGCAGCTGCCCCTCCCCCCCCCACCTGAAGGTCCCTTGGGAAGACTCTGGGCTGTTTAATGGGGTGGAGCTGTCTTTAATCTGCTCCGTAAATGTTTGCTGGATCCTCATTAGAAACCATAATGTCCTATTAATATGCTGATGAGATTTCATTTGGGGGAAGAGTAGCTGGGAGGATATGGGATGGGGGTGGGGTGACAGGATTCATCCAGGGTACCCCAGGGGAGAAAGCATATATAGCTCAGCTCCTGAAGCTTCCCCTGCTCCTTGGGAAAGTCAGGAAGACCCAAGCTCAGGTCCTATCCTTTCCTTTGCACAGGCCCCCAGGGGTCTGAGTCAGCTACCGTGGGGACTGGCACACAAAACCCTCCTCACCTCACCCATGAATACCACCTGGGGCCCCACCCTGGTGGCCAAGGTTAGTCACCAAAGCCTACATTCATTCTTCATCTTTTCCTATCACGGTGTCTACACCGACGGTGCTAGGGCTAGCATCTTCTTCTAGTCCTTCCCCCGGGGCATCTGGATTTCTCTAAGATACAGCACAACACTTTGGGACAAGGAAAAGAATCATGGCCAACACCTAGTCAACCTGCAGTAAACTGTTCCTAGGAGGAAAGATTCCTGTCTTTGCTTTGCTTTCAGCCTACTGCAGGAGGAAGGCAACTATGACAATGGAAGAGTTTGACCTTAACAAAGGAGGGAGGGGCTATGGCTTCTGCTCTGGGCTGGGATTGTGGTCCTGATTGAACAGACATCTGCAGATGCCACCTCTGCACCAGCTTTCATGGATGCTGTGCCCTTGGCCGGGAGTGCCTCCCTATATCCAGTCTGGGACAGTCCTGCTTCTCTCTTCAGGGAAGCTCCCTTGCCATCCATCCTTCCTGACCCCAACCACTGTCTTGTCTGCTCTTCAGTCTCTCCAGGGTCTAGATTCAGAAGGGTTGCCATCTGTGACTTGTTTCCCTGAACAGGACTGTGAGTTTGGGCTGCTGGCTCAAATGGTGGTCACTTCCAATCATGTGCACGTGGGCCACACATGCCTTCTCCACAATCTCTACAGGCCCCACTGGGAAGAAAGATCCCCGTTCCTTCTCCTCCTTTCACAGGCTTTGCTGCTGGTGGCTGCTGGCTCCTGACACTGGCCCTTTCTTTCTGGATTTTCCCAGTCACTTGCATCAGGAGCCCTTCATTCAACCAGGCTCAAGGGACCTCTGCTGGCACCTGGTCCCATCTGAACAGCTCTGTTCTTAATTCTCCCGCCGTGGTCACCGCTGGAAAGACTTCACCCTAAGTCCTTCCCGTTCTTGTCTTAGCCCGGCAATGCCCACCTTCCTAGCTCTTTTGCCTTTGTCCCAGCTGGGGCATTGTGTAACACTTCAGTTTGCAGCTTGCTCTTCAACCCAGCCTCCGGTCAGCCACCTTGGCAGGGAACTCCTGGGGCCAATTAGTCAGTCACCCATGTCTGTGACAAGTGGCAAGAGCAAGTGGAACAGAAAGTGTTCGGACTTCAGCCTCGGCACCTTGCTGCTGGTGGCCTCAGGCAAGTTGACAAAAGGTCTGTGTGCATCAGTTTCTGTCAAAGCGGAAGAGTACGGTTTGTGTCTTGATGAGAGTTCAAGGAGCTGAAGGACAGAAAACCCTAACTAGGTCCAGTGAGTGTGTGCTGTGCCTGCCAGTGCTCCGACCCTCACAGCTTCCAACTGGTTCTCTCCATGCCTGAATGGAAACTACCTGGCCTCCAGGCTCCCTCTTGGTCCCCAGTTCATCTTTTTCTGTCTTTAGAATCAGACTGACCTGGGTTCATTTTTAGATCTACCACTAAACTCGATTCCTTCTTCTAGAACCGAGCAAATGAAATGACTGCCACCAAACTGCCTATGCCAAAGATTGTCACCTTATAGGAATTCCTCTTGATGAATCCACTGAGCCAGTTTGGCCTGTACCCAGGGAAAGAGTAGGCACAAAAGGAGAAGAATGCCCAGGAAAATCAACATGGATGCCAAGGAGGCCTCGCTAAGAGGAGCCAGACTCACCAAGCCAGTGCCTAAAGGGCCCAGCAAGCTCAGGCATGATGCAGGCAGTGGGCAGCGACAGCAGTGCCAATCTGATGGCTAGGCCCAGAAGGGGCAGTCAAACTATCTTGCAGAACACAAGGCCTAGGTGGTGGCACCCTTATCCCTGAGAGTGGGAGTGAGAATGGGACAGGGAGAGACCTTGGAGAGTGTGCAGGCTGGCACACAGAGGAGAGTGATGGAGGAGGGAAGGCGGTGCCAGAGAGAACCCAGCTCGTGGAGTTAGGGCAGGAGCAGAGCCCGGAGGAGATCCAGGCTTCATCACTCTCTCAGCGCCCCACCTTCTTGGTTCATTGTCAGCTGCCCTGAATTGCTGCCTAGTAGGACTTGGGTTGGGGTGTCTAGGCTGCATAGGTTTGGATTTCCTCTTCCTTCCTGGCTATGTGACCTTGGATATGTTACTCTGCCTCTCTGTGTCTTGGTCTCCTCATCTGGAAAACAGTATTCATGTTTCCTACGTTTGGGCCATTATGTGGATAAAGCACTTAGGCCAGGGATGGCCTACAATTGCCGCTGTTAGTGCTATTTCAGTGATTATTACTAGGGCTTTGCTTAGTTTCTTAGATCTGCTTTGGCACTGAGGTAGGAGGAAGGTCCCTCAGGAAAGCCAGTTGGGTTGGGGGCGGGGCTGCTGAACTAATGAAGAGGAAGAGCTGGAAAGGTGACATCTGCTCTCTGTCTTCTGTTAGCAACTTCTCCCTCAAGCTTGCGTCTTCTGCAAGGGGCCCCTGCGCTCTGGCCAGCAAGCCTCTGTTAAGGATCCTATGCTGGGACCCTGCTAAGCCTAGTGTGCAGGAGAAGATCACACTTATAGATGGATTGATCTGACCTCTTAAGCCTCAGTTTTCTCATCTGTAAGATGGGGCTTAGGACATAGCAGGGTCTGAAGCTGCATTTGGGGAGGCCAGAACCCAGAGGGGCTTAATGTAGCATTCCTTTGTATTTTAATCTCTTAGGTGTTAGAATCAGAAAAGACACGATGGAGTTGAGTTAGGCAGTAGAGCAGGTGGAGCCCTGGGCAGAAAAGACAAGATGGAGTTGAGTTAGAGCAAGTGGAGACCTGGGCAGTCGAGTGCTTCAGGAAGCCTCTTGGGGTACAAAATCAGATTCAGTGATGAGGCCAGTGAGTTGAAGCAAGGTTTGAGAAATTCTCTCTCTCTCTCTCTCTCTCTCTCTCTCTCTCTCTCTCTGTCTCTCTCTGTCTGTCTCTCTCTGTCTCTGTCTCTCTGTCTCTCTCTGTCTGTCTCTCTCTGTCTCTCTCTCTCTCTCTCCCTCTCTCTCTCTTCCCCCCTCTCTTCCCCTCTCTCTTTCTGCCTCCCCCTCCTTTCTCTCATACACAACACCCACCCCCCCCACACACACACATGTATGAAACCACCAGTGTAAAAACATTTATTGAGTACTTATTGCACACCAGACACTGGAAAAAAGAGCAGCAAATCCCACAGGCCTTGCCCGCTGTGAGTTGCGATCTATAAGCTGAAGTCTTGGCACAGGCAGGGTGAGACACTGGCTATGTGTGGCTTCAGCTCAACCGTGTCTGATATGTATAACACAACCTCTCACTATCTAATCCTTAGATGCTTTACTCTGTCCCAGGAGTCTAAGTAGGTGAGGGCACTGGCAGAGCCTGGTGCCCCAGAGCAGGAGGATAGGAAGGTCTTGCGGAGCTGGAAGGTACTTGTGGGTGCCATTGGGCTGGACTCTGTGAGGCTGAGACCAGATGTGAACACTGCATTTTGCCTTGCTTGCTCCAAAGTGTGAGCTATCCAAAAGTGTGCTTACCTAACAGTCTGAAGCACTTAGGTTTGGGACCACGAAGGAGCCATGGGGAAACTGATGGGACTGTTTCCCTTCTAGACCCAGACCCTCTCTGGTGACCATAGGAGGCCAATTAGCAGAGAAAAAAATGCTTCCTGCCTGGGTTTTAGCCTACCACTGTGTGTGTCTGTTCAGAAGTTAATGGTCATTTGAGCTGTCTCTGGGGACAGAGAATGGGGCTGCCATGGACTGCCTGGCTCCAGCCTGCAGCCTGGGTCTTGAGGGAGGCCAGGAGAGGCAGAGCAAGATGTCTGCTGCTGTTGTTGCTACTACTAACTACTACTACTACTACTACTACTACTACTACTACTACTACTACTACTATACTACAGAAGCCGGAGACAGCGGGGACACAGCACACTTAGCCATCAGGAGTCTTCCCTACACCTCTGCAAGGTCCTGCTGGTAGTGGGTGAGATGCAGGTGGGGATCATGGCAATGGGCCTCAGGACATTAGTGGAAGAGCCATGGGAGTCTAGGAGCCTTACCTTGCCCTGTGCTTAAAGGTGCACATGGTAGTGAAAGGGCTTCGTGCACAGCTCTCCAGAGTACTGGGGAAGGTACTTCAGGGACGCTGGGCTCTGGGGTAACCCTGCTGCAGATGTAGAGCTTATACTTTTCTCTATCCCTGGGCTTGAGTTTCCCCACCTGTCAAGTCTGAATTGTGGCATTCCTATTGAATCAGCTTGGCTGTGTCTTCTGAGAGCCAAGGCAGGACAGATGGCTAAAGTGGGGGTGGGGGGAGGACTGGAATGGAGCAGGAAAAGAGGCAGAGAGACCGACTGCACCTCTGGAGAGACAATATCATGTCCCTAGAGGGGTCTTCACTAGACTCAAATTTAAACCTAGTTCTGTGCTTGCTAGGTGCGTGACCTTGCGCCCATCACTGAATCCCTCCCCTGTGCCTCAGTGAACCAGGTATTAGGATAACCTTCCATGTTACTCAGGAGCTACTATGTATATAAGAGGTCCCCTTACGGAGCACCTAACTCCACTTAACTCTGTACTTAGCTAGGATGAGAGAGCAGGTGTGCTCACATTGGAAACCTTCAGCTTAAACTCAGCAGCCACCAGCCACCAGCACACCCTCCTAGCCACCATGAATAATGAACTGGTATTGATCCCCTGCTCAGGAGATTCCCTGTGACCTGTGATAAAAATACGCACAGCTCTTGAGCCTGCAGTGCCACACAGGATTCCATTAGCTATGGCTGAGCTCATTTGAAACATCCCATCTCACCCCACCTAGGAGAGGGAGCTCAGGGGACAAGATGTTGGAGAGTCAGACCAGACAGTGGCCAGGGCTTACAAAGGAGGAAGTAGCTTTCTGTCAAGTGCTGCAATATGGAGATGTGATGCTATGGAGTGAGTTCCTTTCTCAGTGAGTGGCCTTTAGATTGCAATGAGTACACCCAGGCTGGCCAGGCAGACACACAGTAAACCAGAGTTCAACCCTCTCTGTGCTCCTTCTCGACTTGTGGGTCATGGTGTAAAACTGAGAATCATCACGCAGAAGAGTGAATCTCAAAGAGACTCTTTTTAAAATATAAGAGCCCTACTGAAATATAATTCGCAAGCTATAAAATTCAAACCACATTTTGTCTACTCATCCATCAGTTGTCCGCATTTGAATTGTTTTCACATTTTGGCTGTTATGAACAGTGCTGCTATTAACCTTTATGCACAAGATTTTCTGTAGACATATGTTTTCACTTCTTTTGGATTCACATACACATATACACATACATATGCATACAAACAAACACACTTGTTGGGCCATCAGGTAACTGTATGTTTACATTTTTGAGAGGGGTCTGGGGTATGGGTCAGTTGTAGAATGCTTTTCTGGAATGTACAGACCCTGGGTTTGATTCTCAGCACTGTGAAACAACAATAATAGAAGATACTTTGAGGAAGTGCTAAACTGCCTTCTAAAGCAGCTGCATAAAGTTTATATTTCCACTTTGATGTGTAGCAGTTCTAGCTTACTTCTCTGCGTTCTTGCCATGCTAGTGGGTATGAACTGATACCAGTTATGGTATCAGGTATGTATGTGCTGGGTGGCTAATGATGCTTGGTATTTTATCATGTGCTGCTAGCCTGTTGTGTATCTACTTGATAAATAGTTATTAAAATCCTTTGTAGTTTTAAAATCCATTTGCCATTTTCTTGTTAAGTTGTAAGAGTGAGTTCCTTGGGCTGGAGAGATGGTTCAAGTGGTTAAGAGCACTGACTGCTCTTCCAGAGGTCCTGAGTTCAATTCCCAGGAACCACATGGTGGCTCACAACCATCTGTAATTGGACCCGATGCCCTCTTCTGGTGTTTCTGAACATGGCAATATATATATATGAGTTCCTTCAGATATTTTCTTCTATCTTATTCTGTGTAACTGAGTTTTCATTTTCTGCTTTTAAATTTTATTTAATGCATATATATGTCTTAGTTAGGGTTTTACTGCTGTGAAGAGACACCATGACCAAAGCAACTCTTATAAAGGACAACATGCAATTGGGGCTGGCTAACAGGTTCAGAGGTTCAGTCCATTATCACCAAGGCTTGAGCATGGCAGCATCCAGGCAGGCAGGTCTCAGGAGGAGCTGAGAGTTCTCCATCTGTTCTGAAGGCAAAGATGAGAAGACTGACTTCCAGGCAGTAAGAAGAGGGTCTAAAAGCCCACATCCACACTAACACATTTCCTCCAACAAGGTCACAACTACTCCAACAAAGCCATACCTCCAAATAATGCCACTCCCTGGGCCAAGCATATTCAAACTGCCATAGCATGTGTGTGCTTGAGTGCATGTCTATGCATTGCATGTGTGCCTGAGCCTGCAGAGGTCTGAAGAGGGCATAGGATCCCATGTAGCTGGAGTCCTAGATGGTTGCGAGCTGCTATTGGTTGCTATGAACCAAACTCAGATTCTCTAGAACAGTGATAGGGGCTCTTAACTGCTACGGTATTTCATTTTCTTGATGACAAGCTTTAAAATATAAATTTCTGAACTTTTAATAAGGTTCAGTGTGTGTATTTGTTTATCACCAATGGTTTTGTTATCCTGTCTAACAATTTAGAATTGTTAATTCTTGGTTTCCAACCTTTTCCAGAGCTTTTTCTCATTTGGATTGTTACATTAATGTCTCCGAACATAATTTCAGTGTAGAGGTCTTGCATTAAATTTATTTCTAAGTAATTTTTTTTGTTGTTGTTGATGTAGATGATTTTTTCATTAGATTGTACATTACTGCTATAAAGAAATGCAGTGATTTTTTATATATTTGTCTGCTTTCCCACATCTTTGCTGAACTCACCTATTAGTTCTGTCACTTACCTAGTCGTTTCTGAATGCACCTGTCAGGTCTCAGAAGGAATATTATAGGGGGTGTGCCCTTGAAAACTCAAAGGTAGTTCCTCTGTGTTCCTAGCACATTCTGTTTCTCCCCTGAAAACTGACTAGACTTGGCAAATTCTATTTGTGGTGTTCATTAAAATTATTCCATCTTAGTTATCTTTTATTTTGTTCATACAATGCACACTGATTTGAGGATAACAAGGAAGCTCTGAGTTTTCTAGAATGAATGCTAATTGGTTATGTTGCAGAAACCTTTTGAGGGTTTTGTTTTTTACCAGCGTTTGGCTGAATATTTTGGAGTCCATTTTCATTGGTCAGCAGGTCTCATTTCTTGTGCTAGTTTTGTTTGGTAGCAAGGTACTATTGGTCTAGTAGGACTAATTAGGAACTGTTGCTTCCTCTTCTGTTTTCGGAAAGCGTGATGAAGAACTGGCACTAGTTTTCCATGGATGCTTGATAGAAATTGTCAGTGAGGTCTTCTCAGCACAGGCTTGACTTGTAGGAACTTTTGGTAGTACTGTATCTTTACTTTCTATGGTCCAATCAAATTTCTATCTTTTTTTATTGGTTGCATCAGTTTCTATTCTGTCTATAAGCCATCTATTTCATATATTTCTTATTATATTAGTATGCAACTACTCATATTAGTCTCCTCCGATCTCTTTTGTTTATGTAAGAGTGATGATCATATCTTTGTAATCACTTATCATTTTAGCAAATATTTTACTATACAGTCTCATGAACCTTGATTCCTGACCCTTCTTTCTTTGTGTCCCAAATGTTAGGATTCAAGGAAGGTGGCACCATGGCAATGATTTTTTTCATGCAGTCATTTCTTCTGATCTCTGCAGCTCATGCACACATGCGGTGCACACACATCCACTCAAGCACACACATATGAACATAGAATAAAATTCAAAAAGAGAATGAAGACTCTGTTACACACTACAAGCTAGGAGAAAATATCTCAAGGAACCCACTTGACAAGAAAATGGCAAATGTTATTTTAAAACTGCAAAGGATCTTAATAGATATTTATCAATTTAGATGTTTGCTATTTTTCCAAATTTCTGGATTTTTTTAATTTTTAATTTTTGACTCGAGAGTTATATGATTTCAGTTGTTTTAAATTTATGAAGAACCTGGGTGTGGTAGTCTCAGCACTTGGGAGGCAGAGGTACATGGATCCGCGAGGTCCAGGCCAGTCACACAGTGAGACCCTGTCTCAAATGTTTTATGACCTAATGTATGGTAAACCCTTTCCATGTGCACTTGAGAGGAGTGTTTCCAGAAGTTGTTGCTTGGAGGAATGATGTCTCCATGTCTATTGATGCTGTTACATAAATCTTAATTGTTCTGTTCACTATTGTCTTGGTTAGGGTTTCTGTTGCTGTGAACACTGTGATTAAAACAATTTGGAGAGGAAAACAATTATGCCATTTTACACTTGCAGGTAATGATCCATCACTGAGTGTAGTCAGGGCAGGAACCTGGAGGTAGGAACTGATTTAGAGTCCATGGATGGGTGCTGCTTAATGGCTTGCTCTTCCTGGCTTGCTCAGTCTACTTTCTTATACACCCCAGGACCACCAGCCCAGGTGTGGGACCACCAACAATGGTCTAGGATCTCCAACATCAATCATTAATAAGAAAATGCCCCCACTGTCTTGCCTACAAGTCTATCTGGTGGGGGCATTTTCTCTGCTGAGGTACCTTTCCCCCAAACGACTCTAATGTGTCTTAAGTTGACAGAAAACAAAACAACATGGCTCTAAGAATGGAATATTGAAGTCCTTTATAACTATGTTGATTGTTTTTCTCCCCTCAGTTCTTTCAGGGTTTACATCATACAACTTGAGGCTCCTTTCTTAGATGTATATAGATTTATAACTTTATATCTTCAGATTGAAATGTTTATTATAAAGGTCACTCTCAATCTAGTAACAACCTGTGCCTTTTTGTTGTGTTGTTTTAAAACAAGTTCTTACTCTCTATCCCAAGCTGAGCTCAAACATGCTAACCTCTTACCTCTATTTCTGTGATGCTGTGATTACAAGCATGTGCCACCACACATGGCCATCAGGATTTGTCTTCACGTCTATTTTATTAAGGTTAGTGGAGCCACTCCAGCTCTTTGGATTCACTTTATATGCTGTATCTTTCCCCATCTTTCATGTGCAACAAAACCCATTCCCTTAAATGTAATGTGTGTCTTTTACAGACAACAGAAGAGTTGAATTGTTTTTGAGACATCATATTATGTAGCCCAGATTGGACTACAATTTGTGACCATCCTGTCTGTCTCCCAAGTGCTGAGATTTCAGGCCTGAAGTAGTGAAATCCTACTTGCAATTTGTTCTGTGAATCTTTTGGAATCCTTTAGGCTTCCATTGTTGTCTTATTTTACATGAATTACATACCACATAGTGTAGCCTTTTGATTCTGTTATCATTTTCTGTATGTGATTTTGAGAATTTTTCTTAGTGGTTAGCTCAAGGATTGCAAATAAGGCACATTGTCATGTCTCCATCCTCCAAACTTCTCAGCACCTGAAACTTTGTACCCTGTAAACAATCTGTCAGTTCTTTTTGGCATTTTAAGGCAGGGTTCCTCTATGTAGCCCTGGCTGTCCTGGGACTCATTATGTAGACCAGGATGGCCTCCAACTTGCAGAGGTCTTTCTGCCTCTGCCACCAAAATGCTGGTATTAAAGGCTTGTGCCACCATGTCTGGCCTTCATTCTTTCCTTCCGTATGGTTTTCTTTTTCTATGAATTTGAGATGACTGATAGATTAAATATATGTGGAATAATACAGTATGTGTCTTCTTTCTCTCTCTGTCTCTTTGTGTGTGTGTGTGTGTGTGTGTGTGTGTGTGTGTGTGAGAGAGAGAGAGAGAGAGAGAGAGAGAGAGAGAGAGAGAGAGAGAGAGAGTCAGAGTCTCACTACATAACTCTGGCTGCCTGGAACTCATTATGCAGACCAGACTAGCCTCAAACTCAGAGATCCACTTGACTCTGCCTTTTGAGTGCTTGAGATTAAGGGTGTGTGCCACCAGCAGCAGCTAATATTATTTCATTTATTATAAGGTCTTTTAAGCTTTTTTCATGTATGAGTTAGATTTTTTCTTTTTTTAAGACTGAATATTTCTTTTGTTTATACCACATTTGAATATCTATTAATCTATCGATGAACATGTGGGCTGTTTCTACTCTTTCTTTGCTTATTGCCACTAATGCTAGTGTGGACATTGACATACAGTTATCCAAGTCTCTGCTTTTAATTCTCTTATATATACACACCAAAATGGAATTGTCAGTCATTTGGTAATTCTGTAAACTTTTTGCCATACTTTTTTTGTGGTTTACACTTGTTTCTGATTTCATTTTTACAATAATGATCCTCATAAGTATATCTCATTTTGGTTTCAGCTTCTATTTTCCAATGAGTGATGATGTTCAGCACTTTTCATTGTGCTTATAAACGTGTGTGTGTGTGTGTGTGTGTGTGTGTGTGTGTGTGTGTGTGGTGCTGAGGATCAAACTCAGGGTCTTGTACTACTGGGTTTTGTGCCAGTCAGCTCCCTTATATATTTTGGAAGAAATATCTACTCATGAATTTGCCACATTTTTAAATTGGGTACTTTTCAATGGCTATGTTTTGGGAGTTATTTATATATTTTGGTTGTTAATCTTATTGATATATAATTTGTGAATACTATATTCTATTTCATCAATTTGAAAAATATTTTCTTCCATTCCCTTGTGTTGTGATGATATTGTTCTTTGATGTATAAGCATTTCTAATGTAAATAAATCCCCCTTCATTTACTTTATATTTTGTTGTTCATGCAAGAAAGTTGTAGTTACAAATCCAATGGCATGATGATCACTTCCTCATATATGTATGTTCACTTTCTCCCCCATCTTCCCCCTCAAATACTACTTACACTACCTAAGATAATTTTTAAACACCAATTTCTTATTTTGAGTGTGAGTATTCCATTCCCCAAGAACTATTTTTGAAGAGGCTGTTCTTTTCCCATTGAATAGTGGTATACTCTTGGCAAAAGGTATTTGACCATATAGGTGAGGATTTATTTCTGAAACCCCTATTGTATCCCCCTGGTCTGTGCGTATGTCCTTCTACTGTACACTATCGTTTGGGATGGTGTGGACTGGAAGTGTGATTTCCCCAATTCTTTGGGAGCACTTTGGCTATTTCAAGTTCCTTAAGATTCAGTGTGAATTATGAGTTCTGATATTTCTGGAGAAACAAAATGAAACTCTTTGTTGTTGGCATTCTGGCAAGGATTACATCAAATTCGTAGCTCTCATTGTAGTCATCTTGTCATTTTAACAACATTGCAACTTGCAGTCCACTAGCGTGGGTGTCCTTCTTAACTCTCCTCAGCAGCATTCTCTAGCTTTCAGACCTTCCATCGCCTTACTTAAGCTGATTGCTGAGTAGTTTATTCCATTCAATGCTATTGTAAATTGAATTGTTCTGTTGTTTTGCTTCTCAGATGGTTCATTTTGTGGGTTGATTTCGTATCCTACAATTGTGATAGCTGTGCTGAATTTTTTTCACGGCTAATGACCTCTTGTGGAATCCTTAGGGTTTCCTGTTTATAAAAACCATGCTGCCTGTGAACAAAGTTATTTTAAATTCTTTCCAGTAAGGCTCCCCTTTAATCATCTAGATTCAACTTATTCAAATTAAAAAAAACAATACATGTATATGGGATGGAAAGAAGACTCAGAGGGAATTAAGAACAGGTAATAGTCTTCCAGAGGACCTGGGTTTGAGTCTCAGCATCACATGGAAGCTCACAACTATCTGCAACTCCCATTCCAGGGGGTGCAACGCCCTCTTCTAGCCTCCTTAGGCATTGTACACATGTGGTGCACAGACAGATGTGTAGTCAAAACATCCATACACATAAACTAAAATGAAAATTTGTATATTAACCTTATATTCTGTTGACCTTGTGATAACTATAACTTACAAAAGATTTCTCTTGATTCTTTAGGATTTTACACTAGACAATCAATCATGTTATTGGGGGCTAAGCACATTTTATGTCATTCTTCCTCATCTGGGAAGTTTTTATTTCTTTTCATTTTGTCCCAGTTATACTAAATAGACATGCCAATGTGATATTGAGTAATAATGTTGCAAGCAGATATCCTTGCCTAATTCAGAGCTTTGTGAGAAATCATCTAGTTTTACGTTCTTAATTTGATGTTTGCTGTAGTTTTTTTTGTAAATACTCCACCAAAAGTTTTATTTTTAACTATGTGTATTGTGTGAGTGTTCATCTTTGTAGCAATATGTACTTGTGTGCAGTTGTCCCCAGAAGCCAGAAGAGCACACTGGATCATCTGGAGCTGGAGCTACCGGCAATTGTAAGCTTCCAAAAGTGGATGCTGAGAACCAAATGCAGGTTCTTTGCCAACTCAGTATGGGTTCTGAACTGCTAAGACACCTTTCCAGTCTCAGTTTGTATATGACCATTTAAAAGGGAGAAACTTTTTGGTTTTGGGTTTTTTTTGTTTGTTTTGTTTTTATAAAGGTTGAGAATCTGGCTCAGTGAGCCCAACAGAGACAAAATATACCTATAATGCGTCCTCAAGGGACTCCAAGACAAATCAAGCAGTAGCAGCTCTCTGGACTATGATGGATAGCCAAATGTGGTCTGCCCCCTCTGGTTGTGTCTAGGTTAGTGATTTTCAAGGTGACCATGGAGCTTAGAAAGACATAGGGAGTAGAACAAATCCATACCTCAGTGATTGTACCAAGCATCATTAGGGTGGGTTTAAAATAATGTCCTCACTTGGTTTCAAGCCTTTATTTCCAGAATTCCAGAAAGTCTGATTTTGACCATTTGTGCCAAAGTTCTTTGAAGGGAAATCTTTAGGGTTCTTTGAAAAGTTGGATGGTGTTTTGCTGGGGTAAACATGTGAAGGGATGTTTCATTAAAATAGACCGGCTAAGGCAGATGTGTGAATGAATGTTTTCCTGAAGCCAACATGAGAGAGGATGTTCTGCTAAAGCAAGCATGTGAAAGGACACATGATAAAAATGTCCTTGCTAACAACACACATGTATTGGTTATCCTTGCATTGTGTAGTTGAGCTGCATTTGTCCAGTCTCCACAGAGAGAAACAACAAAAACCTTCTTGTGGTGTACTGCAGTTTGTTGCCACTTCCAAGGACTTGGGCTGATTGGATGCATGTGCTGAGACAAGAGCCATGCTGAGGCCAGGCACGGGGAGGGCTTGTGCTGTTTGGAGGGTATAAATAGGACTCCACCAAGTGACAGAGCTGAGCTTGCTGGTACAGCTATTTGGTACAGTACAGCACTCGTGGGTCTCGAGTCTTCACTGATCTTCACTTCCCTGCGAGAGGCACAGCTGAGAACTTCTCCTGGTGTACCTGTTGGTCCCCTTTACTGACTCAAGCCGAGGTTAAGGCCTGGTTGTCTGTCTCTGTTAGGACATATCACTGGTGTTGCTAACCCAATTCTATTGAACTGTCCTGCTGGTATATCCGTGAGATCAAGCTACCACTGCCTACTAACCTATAAACTAAACTACTAATTTCCAAACAACACAGACAAAAATTACTCCAATAACCCTTTCTAAACAAGTTCACTTCCCCCATATCCTTTCTCTTCCATTACCTTTCATAGATGATGGGTTACAAAAAATTTAAAATGTTAAGAAACAATCATTAAAAATAAAATTTAAAAAATTAAAATTGCAGTTCTCATTGCTTTTAAAGTAAAGCAGAGTTTTAGAGATTCTTACTCTAAGATACCTTGCTCTGAATGGCTCTTGTAGAATAGGCAGATATCTGTGAATAAAGCAATGAGAAGCTCCAGGCAGAAGTAATGGTACTTGCAAAAGATGGAATTGTAAGTGAACATGGCTAGTTTGGGACCAGCAAGGGATATTGAATCACTGGCCTGTATACTGTAAAAAGAGTGTATACTATTCAGTTCTTTTTGATGCAAGTAGTTAAAACTCAACTCAAATGGACTTGAGGTATTTAAAACCCATACTGTATAAATCAGGTCAGGCTTCTAAGATAGGTCTAGCTTTAGTCATGCCTGGATTTAGTGCCTCAAAGGATCAACAGGGCTCAGCCTTGCCCTCTCTACTTTTCAGATCTGCCATTTTTTTTCTACTGGTATCATTCTTAGATTCTCTTCTTATGCCTGAACTTATATCCTCAGAATTCCATGAAATACTCCTCAACTGTTCTCTCAAAAGTCTCAGAAAAAGTCTTATTGAACCCCTCTCTGAACTAATTATCATCACAGCAAGTGTAACCGAGGAAACTGATTGGCCAGGCCTTGAACTGGTAATGGGACCTGCTCTTAACTCATTACAAAAGCTAAGGATGGAAGAAGGGTAGTTCCTTAAGGAATTTATAGATTATTTTGCCCAAAGTTGCATAGCAAGCACGAATCAGCCCAAGTAAACGAGCCTCCCCTACTGAAGTAGTAGAAGTTGAGACTAGGAGGTGCCCGCTCTAGAGATACTTAGCCTCCCCAAGTATCTCATACATATCTCCATACATATCCCAGACAAGGCTTTCAAGACAATTGTTTGCTGATGTGCCCTACACAAAGTTCTGCAAAGCGCTGGTCTATCAGCCTGCACAGAGACTCTAGTCTAGCTTTAGAGGTTCTCAACCCACAGCATCTTGGTTGACACTTTTACTAAGAGACCATTTAGTCCAAACTCCTGATTTCCAACACTAGAAAAGTGATGTGCCAAGAGAGCTGGGAACCAGGACACCTTCATGGAAAAGCAGCAGCAGCAACGAGACAAGAAGCAGGTCGGCCTTTTCATTTTGTGTACCTGGATTCTATCCATCGTACAGTCTCTTCCCAGCATAGTCCTACTTCGGCTGGTGTCGTTAACTAATAGACATTTGTGGGTCTACTTCTGTTTTTATTGTGTGCCTCATTCCATGTTCTTTTGCTAATCACCAACAAGCCCTGTACCAGGCTAGCTTTCCTTGAGACACATACATATAGCATGATACATACAGTGTGAGCCAAGGGATGTTAACAACAGCATCACCTGTGTAACCTGTCCTTGTCTACTCCTGCGTGGCTCTCTCCCAGCATCCACCAGTGGGCTTATCTGCCATGCTCGGTTGCAGGTAAGTTTAGCCATCTCTGGTCCTCTCCCTGGGACCATGGAAATTTCCAGTGTCTCACAGAACTTTCATTGTCACTGTCACCAGCACCATTTCTTTTTCAGATCTCTGTGGTGTCTTCCTCACTGGTCTCTCCATTCCTCCCTCAGTCTTTCCTATTGCTAGCTTATTCTCTAAACCCAAACCAGGGTGACATTTTAAACACAGAAGTCAGAGCATGGCCCTTCTGTGATAAAAGCCTCCCTACAAGCCATTTCACTCAGAATACAATCTGAATTCCCAGGGTGAAGACGTGGCTTAATAGCAGAGCAGTTGCCCAGAATGGGTGGGGGTGTGTGTGTGTCAATCTCTGGTATTACAAAATCGAACAAGCAAAATTGAACGAGCAAAATCGAAACACCCTCAAATCATTATAATGGCCCTGAAAAACCCCCCTACTACCCTGTGAATACCTGTCAAATCCCATCTCAGATCCTGCTCTTCTCACCCTCCCCAATCCCTCTTCCTAAACAGCTGACCTGCTCTCATCTCTGGACCTGCCCCCCTGGATATCTTCACAATGTGTTCCTGGGCCTACTTCTGGTCCTCAGATAAATGCTATTCCTTTGGGAAGGACTTCCCTGACTACTCTCTTAAGACCTCCTCAGTGGTAAATCACTTACCGAGGAAGTGCAAGACCCTGGGTTTAATACCCAATATCAAATACGGCAAGTTCTTCTATCTGACACAATCAAATGAAGCCAAATCACAAAACTAAAAAAGCAAACCTAAACAAGATGGTCCTTGCAATCCTAGCAGGACTCAAGAGGTGGAGTCAAGAGGATCAGGAGTTCAAGGCCATTTTTGGTTACACAGAGAATTAAGGTCCAACTCGGACTGTAGGATACCCATCTTAAAAAACAAAAACAAAAGCAAAGCCAAGCAAATCAAGCAAATAAACGGACAACCAAATACCCCAAACCCTCTCTGGTCCTCTCCCTGGGATGAGAGCCCTGTGGCAACTTCCAGCAGTGCCACATCTCAAAACTAGAAAATCTAGTTTTTCTCCAACATATTGCATATTTCACTGATTGACTTTATTGAACTCCATGAAGCAGCAACTCTGGTTTTCCAATGCTTTATTCCTATCACTCACAAGTAATCTTCACTACGTAATACATGCATCATTAATATGTGTTGGATGAATTTATCAGACGCTAGTTCTGATGAATGAGGATCTAAATTTTTGTTACATTTATTCGTGCGTGTGTAGGCATGCACACGCCATGGGGAGCTTGTGCAGATCAGAGTGGTTCTCTCTCTTTCGTGTGGATACTTGGGGTTGAACTCAGGCCATCAGGCTGGGCAGCAAATACCTCTGCTTGCTTAGCCAACTCGCTGGCCTTGTAAGAAGAATTTTTGGAGAGAGAGAGAGAGAGAGAGAGAGAGAGAGAGAGAGAGAGAGAGAGAGAGAGAGAGAACTGATCCAAGTTACAGAGGGAGTTCGTGCAATCAGATAATCAGTCTACAATATAACTGCTAGAACCAAGACTATGACTGTCTTTCTGTTTTGTTTTGCAGTGCTGAAGATTGAACTTAGGGACTTGTACATGCTAGCCAAGTTTTCTACCAATGAGCTACACCCAGCCCCATCTTGGCTATTTTCTTATGGTTTATTTGATCCCTTTTTGGGCATAAGAAGAGAAGGGTCGTTGGAGTGGTGGGGACAGTATGCTGATGGGTGGCACATGTAGATGCCCTCTGGTGAGTGTCTCATATCCCATCACTTAGCTTAAGGCTCTTGGGGTCAGTATTCCTTTCCCCATGTTACTAATAAGGAAGCTGAAATACAGAGGTGTGATTTGTTTAAAGTTAAGGACCAGCTCTAAGCCTGTAGACAGTCGAGTTTTTCTCTGACGCTCTGGACAAACTAGCTTCCCCAGAGACACTAACTCTGGCCCTCAAGGAGGATCAGGCCTGGAATGGCTGGTCACAGCAGGCCAGGAGCTGCAGGAATGTCACACACTGTTACGGTGCCTGGTCCGGGCCTGCAGAGCTGGGCTCAGTTTCAGGGTTGGCCTAACATTTTCCCCACAGAGTGTGGATAGTCCGGAGTTGAGCCAAATAGAGGCCTCTCCCGCCCCTAAGAGGAGAGGGGAGAGGGGAGTAGAGCAGCCTTCCAGAAAGGATAGCTTTGCTGAGTTTCAGCCTAATATCCTGGAGCTATTCCTAGGTAGATTGTGGTCAGTGGAATTATGCTTTTATCAGGCTGCTGGGAGTTTCAATAAAATCTTTATGGCCGGGAAAGTTCTCTTTATGGAAATCAGATTATTGAAGTGCCTGCTGGGGGGAGGGCCTCACCAGCTTGCCTTTCTCCCCGCCACCTCCCTCCTCCCCTTCAGGATGGCTTCTCCATCCAGCAACTTCTTTCCCTTCCCCACAGGCCCCAAGCTCCCAGGAAAACTTGAGCCCTGCTTGCAGGAAGCCAGTGGGCCTTGGCAGGTCCTGGGGCACTGAGGATGCATGGTGGGTGCTGACAGGGCTGTTGCAGAGCTGCCCTGCCATCCTCCTCTTGAGGAGCCTTGGGCAGAGCTATTTCTGACTAGGCTTTATTCTGCTCCTGGCTTTCTGTGTGAGCAGCTCCTAGGCCTGGCATTGCCACATAGCCCAGCCCTCCCGCATGTCTCACTCTGCACTGCCCCGTCCAGCTGTCTTCAGAGCCATCCTGCCCTGCAGCTTAGGAATTTAGAGCTTCACCTGAGGTAGTGTTGCTCCAGCTTGAAGGGGAATTTCTCTGGAGAGCACTGCCCTGTGCTTCTTCTGCCTTGGGAACGGAGAACTAACTAGGGTTGTGGCCCTCCATGTTCTCTACCCAATAAACCACTTGCATAGGAGGGTCTGATCTCGGAAGTTTTCCTGGTGGCTTTCCAGCAGGTTTTAATTTTGAAAAAGGAAAGTAGGCTTTTAGAAGCTCCCTGAAGTTCTGTGCTTTGGTTTGCCCAAGTTTTCCCACCTCCCAACCACCTTGCCCCGGTATCATTTTCTATAGGGGACAGGTGGTTCAAAAGACTCATAGGGCTGGGTTTTAACTCCGTGGTAGAGTGCCTGTCAAGCATGCAGAAGGCCCTGGGTTCCATGGTCAGTACTGGAAGCAAACCAAACCAAACAAGGGGCTGGAGAGATGGATGAGTCTGTAAGAGAACTGCCGCTCTCCCAGAGGCCCTAAGTTCTGTTCTCAGCACCTAGATTGGGTGAATCAGAATTATCAGTAACTCTAGATCCCGCAGATAGATCTAATAACAACAACAACAACAAAAAATCAACAATACACACACGTTTTAAAAATGTATTTATTTTTGCTTTGTTGTGTATATTGTCTGTATCTAAGTCTGTGTACTATGTGTGAGGCTGTAACTCTAAATCTAGGAAATAGATCTAACATCACACACACACACACACACACACACACACTCACACACACACACACACACAGGCTTAACATTTTATTTATTTTTGTTTTATTTTGTGCATTGGTTTTTGTATGCAATTAAGTCTGTGTACTGTGTGTGTGCCTAGTGTCTGCGGAGGCTAGAAAAGGGTGTCAGATCCTCAGGAACTGGAGTTACAGCTGGGTGTTAGCCATCATCTGGGTACTTGGAATAGATTCCAGGTCTTTTGCAAGAACAACAAGTGCTCTTAACCACTGAGCTATCTTTCCAGATTCTAACATAACTATTTTGTAAATATCCAAATCATTGTGTCCTCTGAGGATTGGTTGAAAGAACTGGAGAAGAGAAGTTTGAGGTACTTGAATCTTTGTCCTCAGCCTTTTGTCAGGTTGTCACATCAAGGAAGCCAGGGGACATGATCTGTGTGGTCTCAGGACCAGAGGCCTCTGTCAATATTTTCACTGTTCCAACACGAAATCATCCCAATAGCCACCATCTTTGGGCAAGACCACTGTCACACCTTACAGATGAGGAAGTAGAGGCATAGACCCCTAGGCAGGTGCCTGTAATCTCAGCATCCAGGAGGCAAGAGCATCCTGAATACCTGGGCTGCATAGTGAGATCCTAAATTATAATAAATCCAATCACCCAAACAGAGGTACCCAAAGCAGCCCGCCTACCCAGGGGCAGCAGAGGCCGGACTGTGCACATCTCAAGGCTGTTCTCAGCCCCTTCCTGGATCCACCTTCCTGTTCTACTCTATCTTGTCCTTGCCTTGTTCTCAGGCTCTGGCCTGTAGCTCAGCTTTGTTCTGCCCCTGGCACCTACACTCATCCGGAGGGAACCCCTCTCCTCCCTCAGTGCACTTGCCATAGAATGTGGGCTTGGGATCTCAGCCCCGGGAGCTTGGGTAGTTTTCCATTCAGCTTCCCATGTAGCCTGCACTTGAGATACAGACAGTGATGAAAACCTTCCTTGAACATTTTAGAGCTGTTGAAGGATGACTGGGCAGAGCCAATTGCTAAGGCTTGGTTTGGGGCTTTCAGTGGCAGAGCTCCTTTTAGCAGTTCCATCGACTTACATATTTATTTCCTCATGTGAATTCTTACTATTCCCAGATTTCACAACCACCCTGTTGCCTCTCGTCTTAACTCCTGTCTCTTTCCTTCCCCAACCCTGGCTTTGTCTTTCTTTCCCCTTCTGTATCTTGGTCTTCATCTGACATTCTGCTCTTTCTACTAGTTTTTCTCTTTTATTGTCACTTTATTGTTCTCTATGTATCCTCCCCACCTTATTTCTATTCCCTCCCCGCTGCCTCTGGTTTCATCTTTGTCTTCCTTCCCTGGACTTTCTCTCTGTGTGTTTCTTTGTGTCCCCCTGACCCCTGTGCCTTTCTACCTCAGTCCTCCATCTGTTTTGTTTTAATCCAGGTCCCTTATAATGTTTCCTCCTCTCAAATTTCCCCTCCTCTCCTTATTTCTGTCTTTCTGTCTCACATGCCCCAGCCCCTCCCTCAGAGCCTCATCTCTCTTTTCCTCTGAACCAGGGGCTGTGTGGCCTTCCTCAGCTCCCTAAGAAAGAACCGCCTGGGCCTCCGTATTTCTCTAGTCTCAGGCAGCAGCTTCTGTGGCCACTGGTAGTGAGTTGGGGGCACTCCATGTGGCCTCTAGACAGGTTCAGGAAACCTGAGGTGAGGAAGCAAGAGCCTCAGCTTCCCTCAGGCCCTAGGTGAAGGGCCTGGTCTTCTCAGAAGCTAAAGGATTCAGGAACCAGCAGAGCCTTCACTGATGATTTGGAAATCCTGACCTTTAAGTTCATCTCTACCATGATCCCCCTGTCCACATGCAGAGGACACACCTGTCTTCAAGTCTGTCATCCACCTTGGAAAGAAATGCCATACAGCTGGGGTCTAGAGAGTGGGGTGAAGACATGACCCAGATCTGGCACTGGGCAGGGATAGAGTGTGAGATAAGGGTTGAGGTGAATGGGAAAGCAATCCCAAGAGGCAAGACTGGAGAGGTAGGCTGACGCAAGGCAAAGTAGATCTTGGGGCTACATGGAAGATTCTGAAAGTTGCTAGGCAGGGGAAGGGAGTTGGCGATCTCTCTCATAACTTAGATAACTGTGGCCTCTGGGCTTCTTCTGGGTTGTGGGGAAATGAGAGTGGAAGCAGGAGCCCAGGGAGAAGCCGCTGATATGATCCAGATGACTCGAGATGGAGCCTTCAACCAAGGTGGCAGCTGTAGATTCCGAGATAACTCACTGCTTTCTGGCATGTCAGTCTTACACAACTAACTGAGCAGGTAGTGGCAACTGTCACCTAGATAGAAAACACAAGCCACAGGACAGTTTGAAGATGAGCTAGCTGTGGGGTGGCAGAGTAGGATTTCAGTTCTAACAATCCAGAGAGAGTCAGCACTCAGGGAGTGGCACATCCTGGAGTGGTGGGCAGCTGGGTCCTGAGGTTGTGACCCTTGTGGAGCAGACTCAGAGTCAGAGTTTAGACAGGGAAGAGGAGAGGACTCAAGTAGGGTGTCAGGAGCTTCCCAGGATGGGAAGGGCAGGAGAAGGTCTGACAAGAGGGCTGAGCGGGGTGACCCAGAGAGGCAAGAGGTACATCTACAGAGGTCAGGGCAGTAAGGCTAAGGGAAGAGAATATTGCCAAAGGTTTTTTTTTTTTTCTTCTCAGTAGCGATGGCCATGGAAGCTGAACTGTACTGGTTGAAAACGTGGTAGCAGTCACATACAGGTTCCTGTAGCCATGATTCATAAGTAAAGCCATGGTCATAAGTAAAGAGGGGCAGGCATGCTTCCACTGTTCTCTGGTGGGTCAAGGTCTGGTTCTCTGTCTTCTCTACACATACGCATGCAAGCACGTGTGCACATCCACACCCACACACAAACACACACATGTGGACATGTGCACCTACTCATCCCCCACTCCCCACCTGTGTATGGTGTGTGCATGTTCTCCCCCTTACTCCTTTTTGCTCCAGTAAGCTGAATTGTAGGGCTCCCCTACCCTTTTTCATACTAATTTCAGGCTCAGAAATAAATTGTTCACCACCCCAATGGTGAAACCTTATCTAGTCTGTTAAAACCCGTGTGTCTGGAGCAGCTGAGATCCACATTTCACCCAACAGAGTGAGCTGGCTGCTGGCTACCTTGGTGCAGCCTGGGGAAGGGATGGGCTGGGAGATGGAAGACAGTGAGAGCTGAGGCTGCTGCCCTGGGTGTGAGGAGCTGGGGAAGGGAGAAGGAAAGAAAATGGGGACGTCAGGGAGGGGATCCGGGGGTGGAGAAATGGGAATGCAGAAAAGTTGAAATGGCCGAACCAGAACCCCTTTTTAGAGTCACAGACTTGTGGCTACTTTCTGGAGTCACAGAGTTGTGCTGAAATCTCACCTTCATGCTTCCCACCACAGTGACAGGTAGCATTGTTTGCCCATCTGTAAAGTCCATTTGATGATCCCTGCCTCACTGGTACTTTCTGTCTTATCATCACTCATGATTCTTACCAGGACACAGCTGGTGTGGGGAGAAATCCAGGAAGCTTCCTAGAGTCTTTGCTGAGCTAAAGAAGCAGCCATGCCGGGCCCTGGGGTCCTAGAGCCCCGCAGGTGCTGCTTGCCTTCCTGCAACTGTTTAGGGAGTCAGAGGCTAGTCATGGGATGCAGTGAAGATGTCTCGAACAAGCATCAAAGAATGGCCATCTGGCCCCAAGCTTCACAGCTTCTGAAGCAGCATTTGCTTTGCTCAGAGACATTCTACAAAAACAAAAGTAGCCCAGCCTCAGAGGCTGGAACTCCACCCATGAAGGCCACCTCCCAGGGCTGCACACCAAAGCCCATCCATTTTCAGGCCAGACTCTGGTGAGCCGCAAGCCCCGCTTTGTACAGACACCTCTGGCCAGCTGCACACCACATGCTGCCTAGCTTTGTGGCTGGTGGGGGGAGACACTTCAGATGCCCCAAGAGGGCAAGCAGGCAGAGGGGCTTACCAGGCCTAAAACCTCAGATTCAGGAGCTTGACGTCAAGGTTAGTCCTGCCTTCAGACTTCAGATTGGCCTTACCTAGCTCCCACTGATGACCCCGGAACTGCTGCAACCCCCAGTCTGTGTATGGCCTTTGTGCCTACCCCCACTGCTGCCCTAATCCATCCACCTTCCCTGTCAGTGGGGTTCAGTTAAAGATCTACTAGAGAGGAGATGGATGATAGAAAAGAATCCATCATGACGACCCTGGGGTAGGAGGAAATGGAGAAATGAGACACACTCTTCAGGTCAGGAAGGGGTGCCACCTCCTCCTGATTGGCAGGACAGGAAATTGGGCCTTGGACAATGTAGAAGGCAAGCCAAAAGGGTGCAGGGGCTCTTTCAGGGGCAGTGGGCCAAGAGGCAGTAGAGGAAGATCGTCTGGATGCAATCAAGCCTGCTATGACCTCATGGGGAGAAGGGGGAGCCCCAGGACACAGGGCTTTGGGCCTCACTCTCCCTGATAGAGGAGGGGGACGAGCCATATGGAGCGGTTGGTGGGATGAGTGGGAAATGTGAAGACAGGGGCATGAAAATAGGCCTGAGAGCCAGAGGGGCAGCTGTAGGAGAGCCGCCATCTTCAGCTAGCTTGGACTCAAAGCCTTTGGAAGAAGAAGTATGGGGGCACTGCTGGGAAGAGCTTCCACTAAGAGCAATCTATGCACTCTGAGTGGAGCTAGTTCTTGAACAGGAAGGGCAGCAGTTTGGCCAAGCCTGGCCTGGATGGGTGCTGAATTGTGTTCATGAGGAGAGGTTGGTAGGCCAGGTAGCTGCCCAGAACTTCCCATCATGGGTAGAATCCACAAAGCAGTGCAGTAAAGTGCTGTAGCCCAGGTCCCATGAGGAGCTGGGAAAGTACCCAAGCGCCATGGTCTGGAGAAAAGAAAACAGGGCTGTCTGGTCTTAGCTCTGAATGCTGTCTTATGTGGAGCGAGTGTCTAGTGTCTGAGGTGGTAACTCCGGAGGGAAAGCTGCAGGGCCACAGACTGACTCAAGCCAAACAAGGTTTTTCCACGGCCATCCAAGAATGACCTTGAAAAGGGAGGTAGTGAGCGCCCTGTTACTAGAGGCATGTGACAAAGGTTGCACGGTCATTCTTTGGAGATTCAGAATAGATTAGATGTGTCATCTCCATGCGGCCCAGGGAACTGGCACTTGCCCCTCCCAGTGGGCTCTTGAGTGACTGACTTGAATATGTACCTCTCAGACTTTGTGTGCTAGGGACTGACTGTGTGAGCATTTCCACATGCAACTGCCTGGTCTGTTCTTTCACCATTGATTGGTCCCACAGGCCCAGCGCTCCACACAATCTCAGCACCTCACCTTGCTGAATACAGCATACATCTTTAATAGTACATTTAAAAATTCCACATGCCCTCCTAACAGCTTCATACGAGGCTTGACTCATGGAACAGTGATTGGTTCCAACTTTGTGGGCAATTGAAGGGATTCCCAAAGATTGTCATGGCTGCCAGTAATTGAACTTTGCAGGCTGAGTTGAGACACTAACCCAGTAAGGCATGGCAATATCTGGTATAGAAAATGCCATGAAGCACAGGTTATTGTTTCATGGAGGGTACAGTGTGGAAGCCAGACCCAAAGGATCATTTCAGAGAAACTGGGGACTTCTAGCCCTACCTAGAAACAGGCCAAGTCACTCTCTGTGTGGTTTTTATGCCTCAGCCACAGATCTGTGACAACCATTGGATTTCTGTTGAGAGTTGGAGCCTGCCACTTATCTTCCCAGAGCCCCTCACCCCCACCTCCATTAGTACAAGAGCCAACTCATTTACACAGCACTACAGGAGCCAGACGTGGTGCTGTCCTGGCCTCTCTTTCTACCCATCAGTCTTCTTATGGCTCATGGAAATCGTGGCTATTCCCCCAGAATCTCTTCAAAGTCTGCTCCCTGGCAGCTCTGTTTGCCCTCAGTGTTTGACAGCAGGGAGGAGTGGCCCTAGGCAGTTAAGAGCAATAACTGTCCTTTGATGCTACAGTCCCCTACAGGCCTTTGGGTTCAGAACCCCCAGTTCTACAGGTGTATATAAATTTAAAAGTCGGTGGTTTTTTGGTCCTCAATAACAGTCAGTGTTACAGCTTTGTGTTGGCATAAGGCGTCAGGGCCTCTTAGCCCTTAGAATCTGTCGGTGTTATAAGACTTGGTCCAAGGTCTGGGATCTGTGGTCATGAAGAGTTGACAGTTCTCTGGAACTCTTCTGGTGGCCTGGGCCTTTGTCTTCTCTTCTCTGCCTTGAACTCAAAGCAATCTCCCTGCCTCAGCTTCTCAAACACCAGTATTACAAGCTGGAGTTTTGTATTTGCACCAAGGGCAGCACCATCGTAGTATTGGTTATGCCAATCTTTTCTGGACCCCGCCCCCGGCCCTGAGAGGAAGGAGTGCTCTCTTTGGCCTAGGTGGGCACGGTTTCAGGGTTGTTCAGAGTTCAACGAAGACTGTGACTCCAAGAAGCCTGCAATCAATGGCTTCACATCCTGCAGTGTTTCAGTGGCTTAGGTAGCCAGCTACAGTTCTTTGCAGTTTTCTCAAGCTGTCTGTGGACTGTTTGAATCGGCCAGTGTTGGCATGAGGGTAGTATGGCTGACTGTTTGCCTGATGATCCCTTTTGCTTAAGGCAGTCAGAGCATTAAGGATGAGTCTGACAGCTGCTAATTCTGAAATCAAATTGTTCCATTCCCCAACACGGTTGCTTTTTTTTTTTAAGAGAAAATTGAATATCAGAGAAAACTCTTACAGACTGGATATGGTGACACACGCCTGTAATACCAGCATTTGGAGGCTGAGGCAGGAAGATGGCTGTGAGCACAAGGCCAGCCTGTATTACATAAGAAAAGGAAATATTGTCTCGGACCCTTACCTGCCTCCTTCCCACCAAAAGAGTGCATATATTAAGAAGTTAAAGATTTTTTAAAAGATTTATGTTTTACATTTGTGTGTGTGTGTGTGTGTGTGTGTGTGTGTGTGTGTGTGTGTGTGTGTATGTGTAACTGCCCATGGAGGCCAGAAGGTGTCAGATTCCCTGGACCTGGTTGTTAGCCATCAAGATGGGTGCTGGGAACAGAGCTCTTGTCCTCTGCAGGAGCAGCAAATGCTCCTGACTTCTGAACCATCTCCCCAACCCCGACTTAAAGATCTTTTATTTTTGACTGTAGTGTCTATTTTTTTTAATTTTTTATTAGCTATATTCTTTATTTACATTTCAAATGATTTCCCCTTTCCTGGTTCCCCCCCTCCCCGAAAGTCCCATAAGCCCTCTTCCCTCCCCCTGTTCCCCAATCAACCCTCTCCCTATTCCCTGTCCTGGTATTCCCCTACACTGCTGCATCGAACCTTTCCAGGACCAAGGGTCTCTCCTCCCTTTGATGTCCATCTGTCTCACTTCTATGCTACCTGGCCTCTCCTTGACCCCACTGAGCACACTTTTTGCTTCTGTGCTTTTGCACTAGCTCACCTCTTTCGTGGGAACACTCTTTCTACAGAATCCAAGATAAACTCGAATCTTACTTCCTCTATCTCTTCCCCAACGCTTCCCTGCTAGAGAGGCCTTTTTCCTACCCACATCATATCAAATACTGCCTCTATCGACCCATCTCACCTACACTTCCTGCCCTCTTTGCCTGGCTTTCCCTTTGTCCTTATCACTTCTAATCACGTGGCACCTATTTATTCTCGAGTAGCTTTTATCACACAAGATGTCTTCTGTTCTTCTGCTTTTCCTTAGTGCTTAGGGTTCTTGGCATGTAATAGGTGCTTCTATCACCTTTCAGAGTCCATTAGTCTTTGTATCAGACTCTCCAATAAATGTTTTTCTGAAAGGAAAAAAATAGTGGTATATTTCTTTCAGGAGGCTGAGGCAGGAATATCACAAATTTCCCCCAAGCTCAATGGGTCTCCTAGGGTGGTGGGTCTGATCAAATCTGCAGTCAGAGAATTTCAAGAATAACTGGTCTGCACTTTACCAAAAAAGGTCCTTAAGGATTTGATGTTGCAGTCTTGAAGTCTTTCAGCTGGTCTTAGTCAAAAGGCCAAAAAGCAATACTTCTCTTGAACTTCTTTTTTTGGAAAGATTTATTTATTTAATGTATGTGAGTTCGCAGTAGCTGTCTTCAGACACATCAGAAGAGGGCATTGGGTCCTATTACAGATGGTTGTGAGCCACCATGTGGTTGCTGGAATTGAACTTGGGACCTCTGGAAGAGCAGCCAGTGCTCTTAACCGCTGAGCCGTCTCTCCAGCCCATGTCTTGAACTTCTTAATAACTGCTGGATGGAATTAAAATTTACACCACACACTGAAATTGCATAGCTTGGTTCCCAACATGTCTGCAGGCTTCCTGAGTATGCACAAGTCCACTGCCTGGGACCTCAGTGTGTTCTAAGTCTTCAATGACTGGCCAGGGCAAGGTGTCCAAGAAGTTGCAGGAGGAACCCACCAGTACTCAGGGTTCGCAAGGGCAGGTTTATTTTTATTAGATATTTTCTTTATTTACATTTCAAATGTTATCCCCTTTCCTGGTTTCCCCTCCAGAAACCCCCTATCCCATCCCCCCTCCTGCTTCTATGAGAGTGCTCCCCCACCCACCCACCTACTCCCACCTCCCCACCCTCACATTCCTCTACACTGGGGATCAAGCCTTCACAGGAACAAGGACTTCTCCTCCCATTGATGTCTGACAAGGCCATCTTCTGCTACATATATGGCTGGAGCCATGGATCCCTCCATGTGTACTCTTTGGTTGGTTGGTGGTTTAGTCCCTGGGAGCTCTGGGGGCGGGGGGGGGGTCTGGTTGGTTGATATTGTTGTTTGTCCTATGGGGTTGCAAACCCCTTCAGCTCCTTCAGTCCTTTCTCTAACTCCTCCACTAAAGACCCCATGCTCAGTCCAATGGTTGGCTGCTAGCATCCACCTCCATATTTGTCAGACTCTGGCAGAGCCTCTCAGGAGGCAGCTATATCAGACTCCTGTTAGCAAGCACATGTTGGCATCCACAATAGTGTCTGGGTTTGGTGACTGTATATGGATGGATCCTCAGGTGGGACAGTCTCTGGATGGCCTTTTCTTCAGTCTCTGCTCCACACTTTGTCTCTGAATCTCCTCCCATGGGTATTTTGTTACCCCTTTCAAGAAAGACCAAAGTATCTTCCAAAGTTTTCCTTCTTCTTGAGCTTCATGTGGTCTTTGAATTGTATCTTGGGTATTCTGAGCTTTTGGCTAATATCCACTTATCAGTGAGTGCATACCATGTGTATTCTTTTGTGATTGGGTTCCCTCACTCAGGATGATATTTTCTAGTTTCATCCATTTGCCTAAGTATTTCATGAAGTCATTGTTTTAACAGCTGAGTAGTATTCCATTTTGTAAATGTACCACATTTTCTGTATTCATTCCTCTGTTGAAGGACATCTGGGTTCTTTTCAGCTTCATAGAGTTAGAAAAAACAATTTCCAAATTCATCTGGAATAACAAAAAACCTAGGATATTGAAAACTATTCTTAACAATAAAAGAACTTCTGGGGCAATCAGCATCCCAGACCTCAAGCTGTACTACAGAGCAATAGTGATAAAAACTGCATGGTATTGGTACAGAGACAGACAGATCAATGGAGCAGAATTGAAGACCCACACATCTATGGTCACTTGATCTTTGACAAAGAAGCTAAAACCATCCAGTGGAAAAGGACAGCATTTTCAACAAATGGTCCTGGTTCAACTGGCGGTCAGCATGTAGAAGAATGCACATCGATCCATTCTTACCTCCTTCTACAAAGCTCAAGTCCAAGTAGATCAAGGACCTCCACATAAAACCAGATACACTGAAACTAATAGAAGAGAAAGTGGGAAAGAGCCTTGAACACATGGGCACAGGCGAAAATTTCCAGAACAGAACACCAGTGGCTTATGCTTTAAGGTCAAGAATTGACAAATGGGACCTCATAATACTGCAAAGCTTCTGTAAGGCAAAGGACACTGTCAATAGGACAAAACGGCAACCAACAAATTGGGAAAAGATGTTTACCAACCCAACATCTGATAGAGGGCTAATATCCAATATATATAAAAAATTCAAGAAGTTAAACTCCAGAGAACCAAATAACCCTATTAAAAATGGGGTACAGAGCTAAAGAGAAAATTCTCAACTGAGGAATACCGAATGGCTGAGAAAGAGGAACACTCCTCCACTGCTGGTGGAATTGCAGGCTGGTACAACCACTCTGGAAAGCAGTCTGGCGGCTCCTCAGAAAACTGGGCATGACACTTCCGGAGGATCCGGCTATACCACTCCTGGGCATATACCCAGAGACTTTACCTGCATGCAATAAGGACACATGCTCCACTATATTCATAGCAGCCTTATTTATAATAGCCAGAAGCTGGAAAGAACCCAGATGTCCCTCAACGGAGGAATGGATTCAGAAGATGTGGTATATTTACACAATGGAATACTACTCTGCAATTAAAAACAATGAATTCACGAAATTCCTAGGCAAATGGTCAGAACTTGAAAATATCATCCTTAGTGAGGTAACCCAATCACAAAAGATCACACATGGTATGAAGTCACTGATAAGGGGATATTGACCCAGAATCTCAGAATACCCTAGACACAATCAGCATATCAATAGATTTCTAAAAAGATGGAAGGAGAGACCCCTGGTCCTGGAAAGACTGGATGTAGGGGAACGCCAGGACAGAGTAATGAGAGGGGGTTGAACGGAGAAAAGAGGGAGGGAAGGGGGCTTATGGGACCTTCGGGGAGGGAGGAAACGGGAAAGGGGAAGTGATTTGGAATGTAAATTAAAAAAATAAAATAAAATTAAATTAAAAAAAAAAAAAAAAAAAAAAAAAAAAGAAATGCTTAGCATCCTTAGTCATCAGGGAAATGCAAATCAAAACTACCCTGAGATTCCACCTCACACCAGTCAGGATGGCTAAGATCAAAAACACAGGAGACAGCAGTTGTTGGCGAGGATGTGGAGAAAGAGGAACACTCCTCCACTGCTGGTGGGTTTGCAAGCTGGTACAACCACTCTGGAAAGCAGTTTTGCAGTTCCTCAGAAAATTGGACAGCTGAGGACCCAGCTATACCACTCCTGGGCATATACCCAGAAGATGCTCCAAGATGTAATGAGGAGACATGCTCCACTATGTTCATAGGGTTTTTTTTTTTGACCTGTGCTCATAGTACCAAGGACAGAGCCTAGCACCTTGTAGGTTCATAATTAGCAACAGCTGGAGGAGTATAATATTACACACCTGAAATTCTAGCACTTGGGAAATTGAGGCAGGAAGATTTGAGGTTACATAGCAACATGATCTATGTTGCAAGAAACTGTCTCACAAAAGCATCAGGAGCACCTAAATGAATGAATTCATGACTTTCCTGAGCTCACTCAATGTCTGCTCCTCACACAACTCAGCCAAATGGAATAAGTCCTTTATCCTACTACATCCTATGCTGCTCCTGCATCCTGAGATGCAGGATGGAGAGAAGGAAGCCCTCACTTCCAACATTCATGTGTTCAAACCTGAAGCATCTTTAGGACTCACAATAAAATGTCATTTCCCTCATGAAGATTTCCTTAACATCATGGTGGCTGTGCCCTCTGTTTAGGGGTCTCCAGAGTCACTGACACTTCTATTAAGTCAGTGTTACATTTTTATGATGTAGCAGAATGTTGTAGGATCAAATTGACTCTGGGTAAATCTTATTTCTAAAACTTTCTACCAGTGTTTTATCACCCTACCCTCTCTTTACCTTCAAAGATAAGCCAAACTCACACCAGCCGCTCTTCAGTTGGGGTAGACCACACTATGTAATGCCAATGAACTTCCAGAAATTCCTTGGTTCAGATTTAAGATTCTATTAGTTACTTTTGTGTTGCTCTGATAAAACAGCATGACCAAAAGTGACTTATGGAAAAAAGAATATATTTGACTTTCTGTTCCAAATGGATAAGAATACATCAAAGTGTGGAGGTACAGCAGTGAACAACAGACATGACAGTAGGAGCAAGAAGCTGAGAGATCACATCTCAACCATAAGCAAGAAGCACAGAGTGAACTGAAAATAGCGCAAGGCTATATACCCTCAAAGCTCACCCCAAGGGGCATACTTCCTCCCCAAACTGTATTAGCAACTTGGACCAAGTGTTCAAAAGTCTGAGCTTATGGAGTACACTTATTGTTTGAGCCACCACAGAGACTTTTGTGTGTTATGGATTGCAATGTTTTTTGTTTGTTTTTACAGCACATACAAACTTTTCTGCCTTTAAAAAATATAAAGGCTTTATTCTGGAAAAATTGAAATATTTTCCTACTGTCATTCCTCAGCATGTAAGAATTACATTAGCATTTATTTTTATTTTATTGTGCTAGAATGTTTGATTTTGATGATTGCTGTTTGAGCTACTTACTTGAATCTTATGAAAATATTAAGTGAACTTTGACTTGGGATTAGGAGAGAATTTTCAACAATTTCTGAAATGGCCTTAGACATACTTCTGACATTTTGAATTACATATTTCCATGAGGCAGTGTCCTCAGCATTAACAATTATAAAATTAAAATATCGACCAACTCTGAAAAATGTTGGAGATGCTCTACATTCTGCAGCATCAAACAGTCAGCCAAGATTGAATTCTTTATGTGAAAAGAAAACAAGCAGAGCTATCTCATTACGGTGAAAATTTGCTTTCCTCTTTAATAGATGAGAAAATGCTATGTGTATCAAATAATCATTGTAAAATACACCTCTTTATGGCTCGTTATAGGTAAATATTTGACTTGCATACTTACTTCATATATTTATATACCCAAGGTCACAAAAAATGTCTTGGGTGCAAATGGGTTGCCTGTGGGGAAACAGTTCCAGGCTAGGGTTGGCTATAAGAAAATGGCCATGAGAAAACCGAAATTACAAAGCAGAAACTGCAAGGCAGCAGCAGCAGCAGTGTGGGGGCTGAAGGCTGGCAGAAGCTCTGCTGAAGTGCACTTGCTAGTTGTCCTGTAGCCTGGGACAGTTGCCCATCCAATAGCCAGTGTAACTCCTTGAGCATTTTTGAGCTTCTACAAGTCCAGAACAGGGAAAAGAAGCCGTATAGTGAGGCACAGTGCCAGCGTTTAGTCCAGGCTTGGGGCCATGAGAAACAGATGAAGGATTCCATTTGTCCCCGACTTTTCCCCTCCTCAGGCCCAGATTTTCTTCCTGACTGCCAAACCTGCTCACTTATAGCCACTTCAAACTCAGATGTCCGCTCCAGAGAGGAAAGCCACCACTTTCTGTTGAGTTCTTCAGTAGCAGCCAAGACAGTAGGAATTTTTATCCTCATAATACGTTCCCTATTCCATATCACTTGTAGTGGCTCATGCAACAGACTCACTATATAACAAATGTTATTTCCTAGTATTGTTCAATTAGGGGTTTCATAGAGGCCAGCAGAGATGCTGCAGGGTCCTTCCCCAGTGTTTGCTGAATGGAAGGGAATTGTATGAAGGTTTGCACAGCTGACCAGTCCTTGCCATGATTCTTTGTGAACTAATTCCTGTAGAAGGCAAAGCAGATGTGTAGATGGATTGGGTGAGTGATGTTCTTCAGGCCAAGTGGACACAGTGCACTTCTGAATGGACTGTAATGACTGATACCACCAATAATAGTAAGGTCTCAGTGACCTCTCTACATGTGCCCCCCCCCCCATTTCATACTCAGTCTAACTTCTGAGGCAGGTAGAGAATGGTATCTTCAGAAAGAGAGTAAAACAGCCTGCCCAAGTTCACAGGCAGTGACATTCCAGTATATCATGTTCCAGAGCCAATGTGGCTGGAACTTCTGTTTCTGGTGCATATCTCACTCCTAGGAGAGTCCACAAAGGTACAAAGAGCAGTTTAGAGCCACAAGCAAATTCCACTCAGGGTGACCAAGTGTTGAGAGAACTCAGATGCTGGAGAAAAAACACTGAGGGCCAAGGCTCAGGAAGGCTTTGTCAGGATCATGCAGCCTGTGCTTGGACTTGAGAACCAAAGGTGACCAAGTCAAGTCCCCCAATCTAGGCCTTGTCCTTGATGGGCCCTCTCTTTCATCTTCTCCACCCCATCTTTCATAGGTATCTCTATGCTTAGTTGAACAGGTGTATGCTTTGTTTATTCTCCCTTGGAAGATGGAAAGATAGCTTCATTCCTCCTGGATCTGTGAGATTTCAGACCTTCTCCATTTCGGGCCTATTCTCTCATACTTACTTCTTTCTTCCTGGTTACCTGGCCTCCATTCTTACCTGCCCCAAACCCAGACTGGCTTCCAGGGTCATCCTTTTCAAACTCAGCTCTACCATATCCCCACCATCTATTAGAAGCCAATGAAATAAAATTATCACATTAGCATTGAAACACATGAGTCACATGTGGTAGCACAGACCTTTAATCCCAGCACTTGGGTGGCAGAGGCAGGTGGATCTCTGTAAGAGATCCCTATCCCACACCACCCAAAGCTGATGAGGCCCCTTTTGAAAACAAAACAAACAGTAATAAATGCCCAAACAAGTCAAAGACTGAACATGAAGTAGGAGACTGACCTACAAAATAGCCATTTCTACCTTGTTTCTTTCTCCTCACCTCCTCCTCTTTCTGCCCCATCCTTTCTTCTGAGACAGGGTCTAATACATTCAAAGCTGGTCTCAAACTTGCTATGTTGTCGAGTATGACCTTGAACTTCTGATGCTCCTGCTTCCACTTTCTGAGTGTTAGGATTATAGGACTGTCACCACATTTGGTTTATGTGGTGCTGGGAATCAAACCCAGGGTTTCATGCATGCTAGGAGACTGCCCTACTGCTCAGGCTTCACTGGCAGCCATTCTCTGCTTATTCTAACACTGATAATGCTAGGAATGTGCGATTCTGAAGCACCTGTACTGGTGGCCATATGCCTCCAAATACAGCATCTCCCCAAGTGTACCATTCTTTTATCTCCGTAGTCTGCCTACATCCTTGGGTCTTTTCTATTTTTCAGTTTGCTGTGCTGTGGATGGAATCCAGGACCTTGTATGTGTTAAGCTAATTCCCTACCACTGAGTTAAACCCCCATTTCTGTCTCATCTTGCTTCTTGTGCTTTTAGCATTCCCCCCCACTCCCCCCCCCCATATCTCGGTTTCACTTTCTCTGCTGAGCATTTTAGCCCTATTTATCTCTCTCCCAATGTTCACTTCTCTCCTACTAGTTATTTCCCTCTTGGTGGATTCTTTTTGTATCCCCATCTACTTTATGTCTAACTGATATTTATATATATTTCTGAGATGTTAGTGTCTGATGCTCACCCGAGGCTGAGCTCCGGGACTCCTATCATGGAACTGGAAGGACAGGGCCTACTGGATCAGGCAGTGGTCTGAGCAGGAGTAGGGCGAAGCAGTAGACTGAGCTCAACTTCAAGGCCAGAGAATCCTCATGAAGGCAGCTTCAGGAGATTGCAGCCTGCCCTGGGGCTGTAGCCTCATCCTGCCTGCAGCCAACAAAGCAATTGGTGCAGATGGCAGTGGCCCAGATGTAAAACCCAGCTGTTCAAATTAGCCCAAGGCCTGTAAAAAATTAGGCTGGATCTAAAAGAGATCAGGCTGTGGAAAAAGAAAAATGTTAGTTAAAAGAGAAAATTCCTGCTCCCACCTCTGGGTCATAGATCACAGAAGAGAATCCTCAAACCAGGAGGGACTTCAAGGGGCCATCTGGCTTGGACACATATCCAAGCAGGTCAGACCTCAAACAGTCAAGACAATGGTTGTCTTTGGATCTTTCAAGAATGTAGTCAATAGAATTTTCAGTGTTTTCCCCAAGTACCTTATTCTTAGAAAGAGCCCGGCACTGTGCAAAGCCTGAGGGCACATCCAGACAACTTGAGTCACTCAGCTTAAGCCCCAAATGTGCACTTTAGCCTCCAATCTGTCGTGTCCTTCAAAGTCTCCCACTATTTAATACTTGGCACATTATTTATCCAAACCACCAAAGCTTGGCATCTGCCTGTCTTTTTCTTAGTCCCCTGTCAAAGAATCTCAAAGATTCCAACTCTCAACTACATCTCCACACTGACTTCACACACCAGCCAGCTACACTTACCATTCTGGTCCAAGTCACTGTCATGTCTATCTCAAAGACTGTATGCCTCCCCGTGGGTGTCTATGTCCTCACCCATGCATCCTTCACTCAGTTCTCCAAAACACATGGGAAAAGGCACAAAATCCTTCTTTGGGTTCTCGTCACACCAAACCTCACATTTTAACTGTGACTGAGAAACGTTGTCTATGATCTCATTACCTGCCCCTGCCCCTTCTCTGGCCACACTGCCCCTTTTGCTGTTCTCTGAACAGCAAAGCTCATTCCCTCTTCTGGAGACATGACCTCACTCTCTCTTCTGCTCAATACATTTGACCCCAAGCCTTCACACAATAGTCCCTTGCTTAATTTCACTCTCTACTCAAGGGTCACCTTCTCCAACAGGTGTTCTGTGGCCACCTTGGTAAAAGTCGCTTCCGTCTCACTTCTACCCATTAGTCCATACCCTACCTCTATTTTTCTTCACAGAAATTTTAGAGTCCTTGTCTCCAAGATGGGAAGAATTCCATCTACCTTGTAAGCTGCTGTGAAGAAAAAAACAGATAGTGGGCCTGACGATCACAGCATCTAGCATTACACAGTATGAGTTATTAAAATGGCCACTCAAGTTTGCAGCTACATTTTCTGGTTCTGTCTTCATTGGTAGCAGAGAGCAGTGATTTACCCTATCAAGGTTGAATGACCCCTACGTGATTCATTTTGCGACATTACACACAGGACTCCACAGATGCAAGGACATTGAAATGATAAGATCTTTGAATCCAGCTGGTCAGGAGTGTACCACAGAAACTTAAAACCAACTCTTTTAACATGATAAAAGGAGAGCAGGATGCAATGTCACATGCCTGCCATCCTAGCACCTGGGAAGCAGAGGCAGGAGGATTAGCAGTTCAAGGCAAGCCTCACCTACATAGGAAGTTTGAGGGTAGTCTGGACTGCATGAGAGCCTGTCTCAAAAACAAAACAGAAAACATGCTAAAGTGGTAGGGGTGTTAAATAGGCAAATGACTACCAGAAACCAGGAAAGCAATGTGTGAATACAATGAAAAGATTAAGAGGCAGAAATTATACAAAAGAATTAGATAGTAATTCTGGAACTTAAATTATGATATTCAAATTTAAATGTGTGTGAGTCACAGAAACTCCTTCCTCTACTCGGGGACCACAGGACAGGTGGCCAGGGTTTCTGAATTTGAGGCACAAATCTCATGAGATTCTAGGGAGAGGCACTTCACTGTCATTAAGAGCATAAAATCTGAGGTCAGAAAATCCTAGGGTCCAATCCCAGTCCAACTGTATGACTATGGGCAAGAGATTGCCATTTCTAGACCCATAAGGAGTAGGAATAGTAGTCTGATAAGGGGGTAAAATAAAAACCATATGTAAAGCATTTAGGCCAGTAGTCAGGGCTCCTTAAAGGGTAGAGATATTATTACCAGTATTATCATGATCTCATCCATCCCCGTCTCTAGTCAGCCCCGCATTCCATCCATTCTCCAGAGTTCTGGCTCAGATTCACTGAACAACCCCATCCTTCCACTGGGGAGAGCACCTCAGCTTCAGACATTGAAATGTTGCCAGGCACAGAACAAGAAGGCTACAGCTTTGCCGATGTAATGTCAGACTGGAGACACAGACTCTGTGGTTGGTTGAATGCTTAGAGAAAGGTTCAAAGTTCCAAATGATTATCAGCAAAGTAGCATCAACACCTGTGAACACCATCCTTCTACAGATACACTGAAAAATGAAGAAAGTGTCTGCATCAATTTTTCCCCCAGAACTTTGGCAAGAAGATAAAATTAGACAACATCCATGCGAGCCCTGAATGAAGAAAAGAACTACTTGAAAGAGCTCCTGGCATTCGAGGAAACCTGTCAAAATACTGGGTAAACATAGATAAAGGAACTGCGATTTCAGTGACCACGTGTGACAAAAATAGTCTTTAAAAAGATAACATGCAGTCTCTAGACACACGGACGACTGCAGCTTCTGAACAGCCAAGAGCAAGAAATCAGGGGGAATGGAGATGATGTGATCTTCAGAGTTCTAATATTAGAAAATCCAAGTGTGCAGATCTTAACAAAATGGTAAAACATACAAAGAAATTACAAAGTATGGCCCATTCAATGGAAAAGTTAAGAAAACTCAGATATCATATCTACTAGAAAATATATTAGATCAGCTCTGTTAGATATATTCAAAGAAACTAAAGGAAATAAAGAAATGCATGGGCAAGATTAGCACATCAATAAAGAAATGGAAATTGTAAAGAGATGCAAAACCGAAGCAGTCTAATAACTGAAATGAAAAATTCAGTAGAGGAATTATAATAACACATTTGAGCAGGCAGAAGAAATAATTGGCGATTTTTAATACAGGACTATCAAAAATATTTAGTTTAAGAATGTCTACATCCAGAAGAATGGAATTAGACCCATATCTATCACCCTGCACAAAGTATTAGATCCATGTGGATCAAAGACCTCAGTTTGAAACCCAAATTACCGAAACTCCTAGAGGAGAATAAAGGCATTACCTTTCATACTATAGGTGAAAGGACTTTGTGAACTGGAGAGCACTTCCCCAGGAATCGAGGCCAACAATTGACAAATGAGATTTCATAAAACTTAAAAGCTTCTTTACAGTTGAGGAAATAATCAATCGAGTGAAGACAAAAAGCCCCAGAATGGAAGAGAATCTTTGCCAGCTATACATCTGACCAAGGATTAATATCCAGAATATACAAAGAACAGCAACCAAGTAGTCAAGGGAACAAATGAGCTAATTTCAAAATGAACTGTGGATCTAAACAGAGAGTTCCCAATAAAGGAAATAGAAATAGCTGAGAAATACCTCAAAAAGTGTGCATTAAAACCCCAGTCAAGATGACTAAGGTCACCAAATCTCAAGAACAGAAGCTGGTGAAGATGTGGAGAAAGAGGAACCCCCCCCCCCTTCACTGTTAGTGGGAATGCAAATTGGTGCAGCCACTCTGGAAATGAACATGGAGAATTACAAAACAAAAAGGAAAAAGGAAACAAGATCTACCATGTGACCCAGCTATACCTTTCCGTGGCATCTGCCCATAGGACTTGGCCTTTTATTTCACAGATACTTGCTCAGCCATATTTATTGCTGCACTATTCACAATAGCTAGGAGATAGAAACAGCCTAAATGTCCTTCAACAGATGAATGCTTAATGAAAATGTGGTGCCTATACACTATGGAATACCATTCCACTGTAAAGAAAAATGGAATCATGAAGTTTGCAGGGGGCCTGGCCCTAACATCTTCATGACAGTTTCCTGAGTCAATGGGTCAAGGGGCATCACAGAAGAGGGGGCAGAAGACTGTAAGAAGAATGCAGAGAAGTCTTTTGTGAAAGAGTCAGTCCAGAATTGGCTGCATAAAAAGAGATCAGGACAGTGGCAATATTAATGGACATGTTAACAGGAAAGGGAGAAAAAATTTCAGGATCTCTTTCTTAGAAAAATAACTATAGGTAACTAATGACTACTGGAAGAAGAGTTAGCCTCTCTCAGGGATGAGCCCCTTTCTGATTGTCCAATGCAGAGTTGTTATCCATGAAACCATACACACAAACAACAAAAATGGACTCTGGGATATATTTATATATATTCATATACACATACTCACATATGTAACAATAATAAAAGAAAAAGAGGATATTAACTTGAAAGTGGGGGCCTTGGAGTTTGATGGGAGTAGCTTGTAAGGGTTGAGGGAGGAAAGGGAGTAGGGGAAGTGGGAATAGGGAAGTCTCTTTCAATTAAAATCATGTTACAAAAGAAAATCTCAGGAAATCTATACAAAAAGCCAATATAACTAATAACTGGGTATATAGAAAAAAACAGAAGCTATTTCTCAAACTTGTATGGAGTTTTAAGGAAGTCCAACAGCTAAAAGCTTCTTGAAAAAGAAAAAATATCAAAGTTGGAGGACTCACATTTCCCAAGTTCAAAACTTCCTATAAAGCTACAATAATCTTTGGACGGGGAGGTAGCATCCCAGTCTGGCTAAGATCACTAGGCTTCTAGTTACTACCTACACCTATCTCTCTGTCATGCACCCAAGATTATTCTTTGTAGCCTGTGGATATTTTTCCCCTTTTCAATTTTTCTAGGCCAACACTGGCAGTAGTCTTTTCTCCAGTTGGGGTTATCTAGCACACCATGTTTTTATGAAGAAAATAATGAGATAGCCTCAGAAAGATGAATCAAGGATGGTCAGGGAACAGGAATGGAGAAAGGTCATTGTACAATCCTTTCACGTTCCAAAGACTACAGTCATAGACTAAGGAGAACCTCATAGCCAGAAGGGCTCTTAGTGATCAAAGTCTGCTCAATTCGACAGATTAGGCCTGGAGAATGTGTCTGGAGAATGCCTCACATTATGTAATTGCTGAACTCACTGTGTCATAGGACAACTGGGATGTAATACATCTCCATTGTACCACAGCTACTTCTGAATGTGATTCTCAGAGCAAAACAGCCACCATGTTTATCAGATCAGCTGTGCCTGCTTACAAGTGTTCATTATGACTGGGCTTATTGACTGTTGACATTCCCTCATTAAGGAGGGGTGAAGAAGGTCATTGGACCCTCACTTGAGTCTCCCAGCCATCTGTATGCAATTCTGCACTAATCACATGTGGCTTCAGGGTCTGGGAAGGTATTGGGGTATATAGGCTGGGTATATGTTAATAGTAGAGGACTTCCATCTATGCAGCTATGCAGAAGCAATCCTCTATGCTGAAGACTTTCCAGTGTGATGGCTCTGTGGTTATTTAGGCTCCTCCTGGTAGCCCTTTACTCATGATCTTTAAGTAAGTTCAATAAACTCATTTGTTCTCCATGGTGAACTTTGGTGTAATTATGCTTTAGGACCTTATAGGGTATGGGTAGACCTTGTTTACAACCCCCTTGGGAAGGATTTCTTGCAACACCAACCTTCCCGTAAAACTCCTAGTCCAATGCAGACATGTTCTCTACAACATTCTTAAAGGCAGCTAATTGTCAGTCTACAGCTAATCACTGTTACAAAAATGTTCCATCCTTCTGGAAGCAGACCTTTGTTTCTGTCATTCTAAAGACAAATAGGTTTATTGGAAAGGGTCCATGCCCTCTCGCTCAGCAGACCTTGAGTGACCATGGCAAATCCTATCCCATAGTATCCATAGAGAGACCTGGAGAAGTCTAGCCTCTCATCAGTTCTCACTATACTCTCCCCACTCCCTCTTCTGAGAAAGTCTTCTTTTTTGGCCAGTGGCTGGGGTTTTGTACCACTAAAGAAGCAGAGTCCCCTTTTCCAAGAACTGGATCATTATACACTTCCCAAGCGCCACTACCTTCTAAATGCAACTGAAAATGCCTTTTCTTCCAAATCCCCTTTTTGGTCATATACCAGAAATGGAAACCTTTCAGAGTCTTTTGGGGGTATTTGAATACTTGCATCTAGGGTGGCCTAAATTCAATCTGAACTCATGGCCTCACATCCAGGCTGGAAAAAGATGTTCCAGAGCCTCTGGAGCTCAGTAACTCCAGAACCACCTTTGCCTGGGGCGGGGGGGATACTCCTATCTACTCTTATTTTGCTCCTATCTCTCAAACCATAAGATCCTGGTCTCCCTGCTCCCTCGTCAATAACAAACAGCATTGTCTATTGTAAACTCTCCCATTTCACTTGTGGAAAAACTGAGGTCCCTACCGGGGCTATGCTGCTGGAGAGCCCGAAGGCATATGATTTTCACTCCTTCTGACCTTCCCCAGATTCTGAGCCTCACACCTTTGCCCACTCAGAGCATTCGTATCACCTGACTGACATATCAGGCTTGGAGAAATCCCAACCAAGTGGAAATCCTTGCACCTAGGAGGGGTCCACCATTGGCAGGCTTGGTGGTGCTTGCCATAATTTTCATGCCACGCATGCTTTCTGTCCATGTGCCTAACTCTAACCATCTGCTCTGTCCCCTATGAAGAAGATAGTAGTGCCAACAGGCACCCAGGGTTCACCTCAGCTCAGCTCATCCTGTTTAGGTCCCTGTAGGTCCTGAAACACCCTACTGATTGCCATGTTTGCCTCTGTAGCTGACATACTGGGGCAGGAGAAAGACACCAGCCTTTGTCCTCGGCCCACTCCTCCGGCTTTATTCCATTCTCTCTCCACCATCTCCCTCCTTGGCTCGTGGAACTTGCTTATAAATCCTGAAAAACCCAAAACCCCATAAATTCTCAATTCATTCTGCAGATATTTCCTGTGTTGGGGTTTTCGGCAGCATCTGCTGGTTTGAAGTTCCCTCTTTATTTGTCCTGGGGGCACCATTACTCTCAACTTTAGCAGTTTTCCTGCTCTGTAGTTCTGCCAGACTCCATTGGAGGAAGAGAAAATTGGTGAAAGAATAATTATTATTATTGTTATAAATATATATATTTCATTTTGGTCCCCCCCCCCTCAAGCCTTGATGAGAATCCCAGGCAGGGGCTGGCAAAGAGTTGGCTTCTTCACGGGCCTCGAGACAGTGTGCTTGCTCTGTCACATTCCAGCATTGGGCCCTCTTGAGAAAGACATTGGCAAATAGACCATTCCCCGCTAGTCTGCCCAACTCTACCTAGTTCTCCAGCAGGTTTTTTCACACCAAACCCTCCTGGATCAAGTTCTCAACTCTCCAGGAAGTATTCTTTGGGGAAAGAAAAGGCACATACTGCCTATGACGTATTTTCAAATGCTTGGGTTTGATGATTTCTTGTATCGTCGTAAGGATATTTCATTTTGACACACAGAGGAAGAAACTGGGGAGCAGGGAAGAGAAGTTAGTGGTTCACAGTGTTCCAATAAACAAGTAGAAGAACTAGGCATCAAATGCAGGGCCTCGTGCGTGTAAGTCAAGTGCTCTATCACTTAGCCACATCCTCAGCCCAAGAACTAAGACTTCAAATCAAATGTGTCTGGCCCCAAAGCCATTCTCAGTTCACTTGGCTGCATCTCCTCCTTGGCTGCACTCTCCAGCATCTCATACTTGAAACCACATTGCCTAGGCTTGCTTTACTGAATTCCACTTGACTACATAGAGTCTCAGAATTCTATGGATTTATACATCCATTTGTTTACACAAGGGAAAACTGAGCTAGAGAGAGCAGGCAGGTAACAGATGATAATTAAAGTGTGTTCTTCATGAGCCCTGGAGGAGAAGGGCTTTTCTATCCATTTCTTTCCATTTCTTACATATATATCTGCCATGTGAATACACAACACACACACACACACACACACTAACACAGTACTTTACATAATATTCAATGCAAAAATGCAAAACCCAATATTGCTTAAGGGACAGTAAGGTGTGAATAATCCTGACTGTCTATGTGGCCTAATTTCTAGATAATAACACTAAGGCTCAGAGAGGGAAAACAGTTTGTTCAAGATATACATTAAAGACCTGACCATGGCAGCATTAGAGTTCAGGATCTGATAGGCCACAGAACCTATCCTCTTCCCAGCATGGCACAAAGCCACTATAGCCAACAACATGGCCACAGGAAGCAGTTATCAAATGAACAGTAAGTATTAGGGACTACAGTGAATTCTTCACATGGATATTCCCATTTAATGTTTGTATTAATGATATGAGGTTTCTTCATTGTATTATTGACAAAACATGGATCCAAAAAGAGCTGAAAAACTTGCTCAAAGCCAAGAAACTAGCAAGGGGCTAAGCCAGGTTGATTTGACCCAAGGGTTTTCTTTGACCTTCTGGAAAAAGAGAAAAAAAAAAACCCTGCCTTATTGAAAAAGAAAAAAAAAACCTTTTTTTTCTTCAGATAATTGATGCTGGGGGAAATCCCACTGAAAATTAACCTGTTTCTAGTGTCATAAAAATTTAAAGGTTATTTGAATTTATTATAAAAGGCAGAACCAATATTACAACAAATTCAGGCTAAAAGTAGCATTCTGTCCTAGTTCTTAAGGGGAAGAAAAATGACTCAAAAATTAGTTGCCTTATTATGTGAATTTTATGACAAACCTGTGTAACGCCTCTGCATAACAGCCTTTACTTTGCTTTTTCTAGCACAATCATAAAAAGGTCATTTTATTTAAAAAATTCAAGAGCTTTAGTTTTCCCCAGGATATCTCTTAGTAACTGGAGTGTCGTCTCATTATTTCTGAAGTCTTCATCTTGTTTTCATCCTCGTCCACTTGCTCTCCTTCAGCTGTTAACTGGCATCACATGTCAATGGCTTTGCTGACATGCCAGCAGTTTTCCAAATCACTTAAGTTGATTTCATGAACTGAAGAGTCTTCTCTAATATTTGCAGTTTTACTCTGCAAACGGATTTGTTTTATACTTGCTCTTTTCTCTTTGATGTTTATAATGCTCAGCAATCAGAAAGGACTGGAGTAGCTGTTAGGGTCAATCTGGGAGGAATGCCAGAATAATTTTATAATTGGTGAATTTACTAGAGAATGTCTTAATGGTATCTGTCTGTTTGACCCAACCTATGGCTGTGGGGACTCACAAAGTGAACATGTGGATAATCAGGATGCCTTTGCACCAACCTCAGTAAGCCCTAGGCAGTTAACAAGTAGTAGTCAATAGGTCCACTGAGTAGGGAATCATGAGGCTTTGCTTTTCAGTTCCTTCATGTGCCACATATGTAACTTTGTGTAAGCCTTGGCTATGTCATCCCACGAGTCTTGGCCATCTTCTCTGCAGAGTAAGAATATAGTGTAGCTGTATTAACTGCTTTTGTATTGCCATAACAGAATATCTGGCAGAAACAATTTGAGGGAAGAAAGGTTAATAATTTTGGATCAGTGTTTCAGAGAATTTTGGTCCATCGTGGTGCATAAAGAATAGTCGGGAATCTCAGTCCATGGTAGCAGAAGCTTATGGTGGAGACTTTTTACATCATGCCTGAGCAAAAGAATGTAAGGCTCGAACCAGAGATCACGTGTAACCTTCAAAAGCCTGTCTCTAATGTCCTATTGATATCACCTAGGACTCACCTCCTACAGGTTCCATAGTCTCCAAAAATATTGTCACCCAGACAGAAATTAAGACTTCAAACATGTGAGTCTATAGAGGGCACTTCAGACTCGAAACATAACAGCAATACTTTAGCATCCAGCCATTTATTTCAAATGATAGGTACTCCAAACACGTCCCATCCATTCCCTTTACTCTTATGGGCCTTGGGGTGAGTACATGGCCCAGTCTTGACCAGTGAAACATGAAAGGGAGTCTCCCTGGGTGTCTTCGGGAAAGAGTCTTTCCTTCTGACGGTGACAAAAAAGTTTCTGTCTTGCTCCAGGTGATGCTTATGTCTGGTGATGATGCTTGCCCTTGCTGCAGCCCTGGGCAGTCATGGAAACAAGCCTTAGGACAAAGTTTTGCTGAAGATGGCAGAACAGAGAGATCAGAATTCCCTAGTGATGTGTATGAGCTGTTCATTTTGCCATTCCTGAGCTCACTCTACTTCTAGAATTCTGTTATCTGAGTTAATAAATGCCCTAACTGGCTAGGCCAGTTTGAGTTATAGTTTCTTTTTTTTTTTAATTTAATTTAATTTTATTTTTTTAATTTACATTCCAAATCACTTCCCCTTTCCCGTTTCCTCCCTCCCCGAAAGTCCCATAAGCCCCCTTCCCTCCCTCTTTTCTCCGTTCAACCCCCTCTCATTACTCTGTCCTGGCGTTCCCCTACATCCAGTCTTTCCAGGACCAGGGGTCTCTCCTTCCATCTTTTTAGAAATCTATTGATATGCTGATTGTGTCTAGGGTATTCTGAGATTCTGGGTCAATATCCCCTTATCAGTGACTTCATACCATGTGTGATCTTTTGTGATTGGGTTACCTCACTAAGGATGATATTTTCAAGTTCTGACCATTTGCCTAGGAATTTCGTGAATTCATTGTTTTTAATTGCAGAGTAGTATTCCATTGTGTAAATATACCACATCTTCTGAATCCATTCCTCCGTTGAGGGACATCTGGGTTCTTTCCAGCTTCTGGCTATTATAAATAAGGCTGCTATGAATATAGTGGAGCATGTGTCCTTATTGCATGCAGGTAAAGTCTCTGGGTATATGCCCAGGAGTGGTATAGCCGGATCCTCCGGAAGTGTCATGCCCAGTTTTCTGAGGAGCCGCCAGACTGCTTTCCAGAGTGGTTGTACCAGCCTGCAATTCCACCAGCAGTGGAGGAGTGTTCCTCTTTCTCCACATCCTCGCCAACAACTGCTGTCTCCTGTGTTTTTGATCTTAGCCATCCTGACTGGTGTGAGATGGAATCTCAGGGTTGTTTTGATTTGCATTTCCCTAATGACTAAGGATGATGAACATCTCTTTAGGTGCTTCTCAGCCATTAGATATTCTTCAGGTGAGAACTCTTTGTGTAGCTCTGTACCCCATTTTTTTATAGGGTTACTTGCCTCTCTGGAGTTTAACTTCTTGAGTTCTTTGTATATCTTGGATATTAGCCCTCTGTCGGATGTAAGGTTGGTAAAGATCATTTCCCAGTTAGTTGGTTGCCGCTTTGTCTTTTTGACAGTGTCTTTTGCCTTGCAAAAACTTTGTAATTTAATGAGGTCCCATTTGTCTATTCTTGATCTTAGAGTATAAGCTATTGGAGTTCTGTTCAGGAAATTCTCCCCTGTGCCCATATGTTCAAGGTTCTTCCCTAGTTTCCCTTCTATTAGTTTCAGTGTGTCTGGTTTTATGTGGAGATCTTTGATCCACTTAGAATTGAGCTTAGTGCAAGGAGATAAGGATGGGTCAATTTGCATTCTTCTGCATGTTGACCTCCAGCTGAGCCAGCACCATTTGTTGAAAAGGCTATCTTTTTTCCACTGGATGGTTTTAGCTCCTTTGTCAAAGATCAAGTGACCATAGGAGTGTGGATTCATTTCTGGGTCTTCAATTCTGTTCCATTGATCTACATGTCTGTTACTGTACCAATACCATGCAGTTTTTAACACTATTGCTCTGTAGTACAGCTTGAGGTCCGGGATACTGATTCCCCCAGAGGTTCTTTTACTCTTGAGAATAGTTTTAGCTATTCTGGGTTTTCTGTTATTCCAGATGAATTTTTGAATTGCTCTTTCTAACTCTATGAAGAATTGAGTTGGGATTTTGATGGGGATTGCATTGAATCTGTGTATTACTTTTGGTAAGATGCTCATTTTTACTATATTAATCCTGCCAATCCATGAGCATGGCAGATTTTTCCATCTTCCGAGGTCTTCTTCAATTTCTTTCTTCAGAGACTTGAAGTTCTTGTCATACAGATCTTTCACTTGTTTGGTTAGCGTCACGCCAAGATACTTAATATGGTTTGTGGCTATCGTAAAGGGTATTATTTCTCTTACTTCTTTCTCAGCCTGCTTATCCTTTGAGTATAGGAAGGCTTCTGACTTGCTTGAGTTGATTTTATATCCGGCCACTTTGCTGAAGTCGTTTATCAGCTGTAGGAGTTCTCTGGTGGAGTTCTTTGGGTCGCTTATGTATACTATCATATCGTCTGCAAATAGTGATAGTTTGACTTCTTCCTTTCCAATTTGTATCCCTTTGACCTCTTTTTCTTGTCTAATTGCTCTAGCTAGAACTTCAAGTACTATATTGAAAAGATATGGAGAGAGAGGGCAGCCTTGTCTAGTCCCTGATTTTAGTGGGATTGCTTCAAGTTTCTCTCCGTTTAGATTGATGCTGGCTACTGGTTTGCTGTAAATTGCTTTTACTATGTTTAGATATGGGCCTTGAATTCCTGATCTTTCCAAGACCTTTAGCATGAAAGGATGCTGAATTTTGTCAAATGCTTTCTCAGCATCTAATGAGATGACCATGTGGTTTTTTTCTTTGAGATTGTTTATGTAGTGGATTACATTGATGGATTTCCTTATATTGAACCATCCCTGCATCCCTGGGATGAAGCCTACTTGATCGTGGTGAATGATCGTTTTGATGTGTTCTTGGATTCGGTTGGCAAGAATTTTATTGAGTATTTTTGCATCGATATTCATAAGAGAGATTGGCCTGAGATTCTCTTTCTTTGTCGGATCTTTGTGTGCTTTTGGTATTAGTGTAATTGTGGCTTCATAGAACGAGTTGGGTAGTGTTCCTTCTGTTTCTATTTTGTGGAACAGTTTGAAGAGTATTGGTGTTAGGTCTTCTTTGAAGGTCTGATAGAATTCTGCACTAAAACCATCTGGACCTGTGCTTTTTTTGGTTGGAAGACTTCCAATGACAACTTCTATTTCTTCAGGGGTTATAGGACGGTTTAGATGGTCTATTTGATCCTGATTTAATTTTGGTACTTGGTATCTGTCAAGGAAATTGTCCATTTCCTCAAGATTTTCTAGTTGTGTTGAATACAGGTTTTTGTAGTAGGATCTGATGATTTTTTGAATTTCCTCAGTTTCTGTTGTTATCTCTCCCTTTTCGTTTCTGATTTTATTAATTTGGATACTATCTCTGTGCCCTCTGGTTAGTCTGGCTAAGGGCTTATCTATCTTGTTGATTTTCTCAAAGAACCAACTCCTCGTTTTGTTGATTCTTTGTATGGTTTTATTTGTTTCTACTTGATTGATTTCAGCCCTGAGTTTGATGATTTCCTGCCTTCTACTCCTCTTTGGTGTATTTGCTTCTTTTTGTTCCAGGGCTTTCAGGTGTGCCATTAAGCTGTTAGTGTATGCTGTCTCCCGTTTCTTTTTGGCGGCACTCAGGGCTATGAATTTTCCTCTTAGCACTGCTTTCATTGTGTCCCATAAGTTAGGGTATGTTGTGCCTTCATTTTCATTAACTTTCAAAAAGTCTTTGATTTCTTTCTTTATTTCCACCTTGACCAAGTTATCATTGAGTAGAGCATTGTTCAGCCTCCATGTGTACGTGGGTTTTCTTTTGTTTTTGTTGCCATTGAAGACCACCCTTATTCCATAGTGATCTGATAGGAGGCATGGGATTATTTCTATCTTCTTGTATCTGTTGAGGTCTGATTTGTGACCAATTATATGGTCAATTTTGGAGAAGGTACCATGAGGAGCTGAGAAGAAGGTGTATTCTTTAGCTCTAGGATGAAATGTTCTATATATATCAGTTAGTTCCATTTGGTCCAAGGCTTCAATTAGATTCACTGTGTCCCTGTTTAGTTTCTGCTTTCCTGAACGATCCATTTCAGAGAGCGGGGTGTTGAAGTCACCCACTATTATTGTGTGCGGTGCGATGTGTGCTTTGAGTTTTAGTAAAGTTTCTTTTACGAATGAGGGTGCCCTTGCATTTGGAGCATAGATATTCAGGATTGAGAGTTCTTGATGGTGGATTTTTCCCTTGATCAGTATGTAGTGTCCTTCTGTGTCTTTTTTGATGACTTTGGGTTGAAAATCAATTTTATCCGATATTAGGATGGCTACTCCACCTCGTTTCTTGGGGCCATTTGCTTGTAAAATTGTTTTCCAGCCTTTTACTCTGAGGTAGTGTTTGTCTTTGACACTGAGGTGCGTTTCCTGCATGCAGCAAAATGCTGGGTCCTGTTTACGTATCCAGTCTGCTAGTCTATGTCTTTTAATTGGGGAATTGAGACCATTGATATTAAGAGAGATTAAGGCATAGTGATTATTGCCATCTGCCATTCTTGACGCTATCTTTATGTTTGAGTGGTTATCTACTTTTGGGTTTGATTCAAGAAGGTTATTATCTCATTTTTTCCAGGGTGTTGTTTCTCTCCCTGTATTGGAGGTTTCCACCTATTATCCGTTGCAGGGCTGGATTTGTGGAAAGATATTGTGAAAATTTGGTTTTATCATGGAATATCTTGGTCTCTCCATCTATGGTGATTGAGAGTTTTGCTGGGTATAGTAGTCTAGGCTGGCATTTGTGCTGTCTTAGTGTCTGCATGAGATCTGCCCAGGATCTTCTGGCTTTCATAGTCTCTGGTGAGAAGTCTGATGTGATTCGGATAGGTCTTCCTTTGTATGTTACTTGGCCCTTTTCTCTTACTGCATTTAGTATTCTTTCTTTGTTTAGAACATTCGGTGTTTTGATTATTATGTGACGGGAGGTATTTCTGTTCTGGTCCAGTCTGTTTGGAGTTCTGTAGGCTTCTTGTACATTCATCGGCATCTCTCTCTTTAAGTTAGGGAAGTTTTCCTCCATAATTTTGTTGAAGATGTTTACTGGCCCTTTAAGTTGCAAATCTTCACTCTCATCTATACCTATAATCCTTAGGTTTGGTCTTCTCATTGTGTCCTGGATTTCCTGGATGTTTTGGGTTACGCGTTTTTTGCATTTTGCATTTTCTTTGACTGTTGAGTCGATGCTTTCTATGGAATCTTCAGCACCTGAGATTCTTTCTTCCATCTCTTGTATTCTATTGTTGATGTTTGCATCTATGACTCCTGATTTCTTCCCAAGGTTTTCTATCTCCAAAGTTGTCTCCCTTTGTGATTTCTTAGTTGTTTCTACTTCCTTTTTTAGTTCCTGGATGGATTTGCTGAGATCCTTCACTTGTTTGTTTGTATTTTCCTGTATTTCTTTAAGGTATTTTTGCATTACCTCTTTCAGGATTTCTTCCTGATGACCCACGTTCTCCTGCATTTCTCTGAGCGATTTTTGTGTTTCCTCCTCATGGGATTCCATCTGTTGATCCATCGTCTCCTGCATTTCTTTAAGCAGTTCTCGTGTTTCCTTTGTAAGGGCATCTAACCGTTGATTCATTTCTTTAAGCAATTTTTGTGTTGCCTCCTTATGGGCATCCGTCTGTTGACCCATATTCTTCTGCATTTCTTTATGCAAATTTCGTGATTCCTTTGTGAGTGCATCTACCCGTTGATTCATCTCGTTAAGCGATTTTTGTGTTGTCTCCTTGTGCGCCTCCATCTTTTGATCCATGTTCTCCCGCATTTCTCTAAGCGATTTTTGTGTTTCCTTTGTAAGGGCTTCTAACCGTTGATTCATGGTCTCCTGTAACTCTTTATGAGATTTATTTGTGTCCTTCTTGTGATCCTCTAATAGCATCATGAGAAGTGATTTTAAATCCAGATCTTGTCTTTCGGGTGTGGTGGGGTATCCAGGACTTGCTGCTGTTGGAGAGTTGGGTTCGGATGGTCCCACATTACTTTGATTACTGTTAGTAACATTCCTACGTTTGCCTTTTGCCATCTGGATACCTCTGGTGTTAGTTGGTCCTGCTGCCACTGGCTGTTGGTTGGACCTCCTGTGAGCCTGCAAAGCTATTTCTGCCCCCCCTGGATTACCAGGATTCCCCTGGCACCGATTTCTGGGGCCTGCCTGCTCCTGAGTGACTTTGGAGCCCTAATGTGCTTTGCCCCAAGTGATCTTATATTGGGGAGGCCTTGCACATCTAAAGGCTCAGCCTAGTGGATTCCTGGAGCAGAGGTCGCCAAAGGGAGGCTGGCAGGCTCCTGCCCTGTGCAGGGGTGTGTGATCTCTCCTGGGGGGGGGAGGGGGCGTCCCTCTGCCAGGCAGAAGTCCCACAGCAGATCTGGCGCGCTGGTCACTGCAGATCAGCCCAGCACCTGGGAGCAGGTTACACACAAGCTGCCTGAACCCGAAGCGATATTATGCCTGTCTGTCTCTGAGCCTGGCGGTCCCAACTACCTGGTCACTGGAGCAAAGATGGCCGAGGGCACTCTCCGTGGCGCTGCTCACCCTGTGGTCACGATGGCCCGCCGATCTGGCACCCAGATGACCACAGCGCCAACCCGCCCTCGGGCACAGACGGAAACCCCAACAGGCCGTGTCCCAAGTGATGTTATATTGGGGGGAGAGCCTGGGTACCGGTCTCTCCAGTGCAGTCCGCGGGAACAGAGGTCGAGGAAGGGAAGCTGGCAGGCTCCCTCCCTGCGCGGGGTCCCTCCACCAGGCAGAAGGTCCCACCGCGGAACTGGCGCTGGTTACTGCAGATCAGCCCAGCACCTGGGAGCAGGTTACACACAAGCTGCCTGAAACCGAAGCGATATTATGCCTGTCTGTCTCTGAGCCTGGCGGTCCCAACTACCTGGTCACTGGAGCAAAGATGGCCGAGGGCACTCTCCGTGGCACCGCTCACCCTGTGGTCACGATGGCCCGCCGATCTGGCACCCAGACGACCACAGCGCCAACCCGCCCTCGGGCACAGACGGAAGCCCCAACAGGCCGTGTCCCAAGTGATGTTATATTGGGGGGAGAGCCTGGGTACCGGTCTCTCCAGCGCAGTCCGCGGGAACAGAGGTCGCGGAAGGGAAGCTGGCAGGCTCCCCGAGTTATAGTTTCTATCAATCACTTGCAGCTCAAACCATCCGAATGGACACAAGAACTGATCATGCACACTTTAGAATAAAATAAGGCAATCCATGTAAAGGATTGAGTACTAAGGTACTCAATACATACTATCTTCAAGTACTTAGACGTTCAAATGTGTTCTCTTGTTGGATTACAATCAACATGAGGTTCTCTTCTGACTACTTTTTAGACAAGAAACAAGTAAACGTATGTCTATCTCGCTATACATTCTCATAACTAGTATTTTTCTGGACCTAGGCTAGAGGGAGACAGAACTGTGGTCCTGCCTCAGAATACTCAAGGGTTGATGTTCTTCTGCTGAATCACATGGGTTGAATGAAATAACTCCTTTTAAATGTGAGACAGGATCTTATTGTGTAGCAGTAGAGTGTCCTGGAACTCATTATGTAGTGTAGGCTGGCCTTGAACACAAGATCTTTTCATCTCAGCCTCAAGGCCTGGGATTACAGGCATTTACCACCATGGGTCCATTGCCTCTACAAGAAGTTTCAGAGTTTTCTTTCTTTCTTCTTCTTCTTCTTTTTAATTAAAATAACCATTTTTTATTAGATATGTTCTTTATTTACGTTTCAAATTTTGTCCTCTTTCCTGGTTCCCCCTCTCCCGCAAAATCCCATAAGCCATTTCCCCTTCCCCAATCAACCCTCCCCTGCTTCCCTGTCCTGGTATTCCTCTACACTACAGCATCAAGTCTTTCCAGGACCAAGGGCCTCTCCTCCCTTTGATGTCCAACAAGGCCATCCTCTGCTGCCTATGCATCTGGAGCCATGGGTAACTCCATGTGTACTCTTTGGTTGATGGTTTTGTCCCTGGGAGCTCTGGGAGTACTGGGTGACCCATATTGTTGTTCCTCCTTTGGCGCTGCAAACCCCTTCAGCTCCTTGGGTCCTTTCTCTAGCTCCTCTATTGGGGACCCTGTGCTCAGTTCAATGGCTGGCTGAGAGTGTCCCCTTCTGTATTTGTCATGCACTAGGAGAGCCTCCCAGGTGAGAGCTATATCTGGCTCCAGTCAGCAAGCACTTGTGGGCGTCCACAACAGTGTCTGGGTTTTGTAACTGTATATGGGATGGATCCCTGGGTAGGGTAGTCTCTGGATGGTCTTTCCCTTAGACTCTGTTCTATCCTTTGTCTCTGTATCTCCTTCTGTGGGTATTTTGTTCCCCTTTCTACAAAGAACCCAAAGATCCATACTTTGTTCTTCCTCCCTCTTGGGCATCATTTGATATGTGAATTGTGTCTAGGGTATTCCAAGCTTCTGGGCTAATATCCACTTAGCAGTGAGTGCATACCATGTGTGCTCTTTTGTGATTGGGTTCCCTTACTCAGGATGATTATTTTCAAGTTCCATCCATTTGCCTAAGAATTTCATGAGTTCATTGTTTTTAATAGCTGAGTAGTACTCCATTGTGTATATATACACCACATTTTCTGTATCTATTCCTCTGTTGAGGGACATCTGGGTTCTTTTCCGCTTCAATGCTCTACTCAATGATACCTTGGTCAAGGAAGAAATAAGGAAAGAAATCAAAGACTTTTTAGAATTTAATGAAAATGAAGGCACAACATACCCAAACTTATGGGACACAATGAAAGTAGTGCTAAGAGTTTTCTAAATAGGGATCACAAGGAAGGATTTACAGAACCAGAATATTTCCCATATAGAGGAGTCCGCTGAGGCTAAAGAAGAGTTCTTTTTCTAGTGTCCCCATCTCATAGAACTGCACCTCCATTCATTCAGAAGTCAGGAATCATCTTTGATGTTTCGTTTTCTCATCAGCCACCCCCATTAATGATATAACACCAACCCCTATTAGGAGGATGCAATGAAGATGAATTAGTAATGCCTGAAAATCAGAACGCAGTAGATGTCCAATACATATTAAATGCTCAATAGGTGGTAGCTGCTATCATTTTCATGAAACATACCAGCCCTGGGATTGGTGCCAAGCTATTTCCATAGCTTCCTTTAGCATAGGAGTGCTGGCTTTCATTTCCATAAAGAAAATGAACAAGAAAGAGATAAGGGAATAATTTAATTGACAAAATTACAGACAACCTACAAACAATCCACTTGAGTCAGGTCCATGTATGCCTAATGAAAGAGAGAACCTTCAAAGCCTGTCTCTTGAAATATGACCCTGCCATGCATCATGGACTGACACAACTGTGGAGATCCCATTACCTGTACCTCCTCTTCAGCCTCAGTCCATCTCAGCCTTGTGGGTTCCTGAACACAGGTGCTTGGACCACTGTCTCATTAGAACATAAAAGTAGCAACTCCTTGCCTTTATTTCCTACTCCTAGTAGCTCTCTGGTGGGTGAGACACAGCGAGCTCACAACTAATTGATGGAGACACGATGATTGAAGTCTTGCTGTCTTCTAGAAGAAGAAATAAAAGAAGAGGAAGAGGAAGACTTGTAGAAGCATAGGATGGAAGCTGGACAGATAGCGTTGATGCCTGAAAATAACTTTCTCTACTTATTCCTACATTCTGTGAGTAATGTTGATGATGGGAAGAATTTAGAGACTTGCCTTTAGCTATGGGAGTCACCAAACTCATCTGTATAGGACAGTATGTGTCCTGTTTATTGAAAGCCCATTAACAGATGCCACCCCTATGACAGAATGACTTTGTGGTGTGAGACTCCACATGCACTCTGGATCATGTTAAGGCAAAACGATCAGAAATCAGACCATTTCTTGCCTCCAACCTCTTCTATAGCACTCTTCCTGCCTCACAGACGTTTCCAGAGGGGCATACCCTTGATAGCTCATACATCCTCACCCCTATTCTAGTTCTATGGACACCGAACTAAGACACTCATTCACAACTGGAACTTGTGTCCCAAATTTTATCCCAAACAGAAGTATTTCTTGGGAAGTTAAACAGGCTTCCGATCCAAAGCAGAGGCTAACCTTAATCACACAGCAGCCCCACAAATGTTGGCAGGCAGAATAGCCTTGTCTTCAAACCATGTCACAGGAACCATGGCTTCTCAAAGTTGTATAACTTTCTCCAGGAAAACATGTCCACAATCTTTCTCTCTCCTAGGAACAGTTGATCATGGTCATGAAGAAAACACATTTCTGAGGCATGAAGAAGGAAGATGCTAGAGGTAGCTGGGGTCTCCCAAGAAGGGGCTCTTGCTCCTTGCATCAGCATCATCTGGGTCCCACACAGATATCTTAGAAAGCAATATTGGCTTAAGTGGTGATGATCTGGTAGAACAGACAGAAACACACACACACACATACACACACACACACACATACACACACACACACACACACACACACACACACACACACACACATCACCACCACCACCCCCACAAACAACAACAGCAAACAACCAGATTTAGTTAAATAAGAATGGACCATCCTTCTTACAACTTCCATAGCCTGTGACATCCCTATGGTCTTGTCAGGACAAACCAGGGCCATCATCAGTCTCTTGCACCATCCAACCATCTGACAATCTGTACTTCTCACCCAATGACACTGTGCGACATTAGCATTCAACAATAGTCTGTTGGCGTTGCAATTGACATCTAGATTAGCTCCAAGAAAAGATTTCTTGACATTAGCAGGAAACTGTTCAGCATTGCCTGAACTTGATTAATGTCATATTTCAGATAATGATGTGTACAATTCAATTCCCTGCTCCTTTATCCTTTCAAGGGTTAGTGACTTGACTCACAAAATCAATCAGTGAAGTAGTGTTGTTAAAGAAAGAGTTCCTCTCATCCGCACACAAATGTCTTAGGAATGCTTTCCCCCCCCATTTGTCATCGGCCATCTGTCTGCTTGATGCTGGCTGTTTAAGGATGATTCCCCTCTAGGTCTCTGGTGCCCTTCTCATCTCTCCCTTCTCAACCTTCATGGTTCTAAGAATGATTCCAGTCAGTGAGACTTAAGGGATGGCTTTCCAAATTTAAAAAGATGCGAGGTGCCTGTGTTGGACTGAAGAAGAGTGTGCTGAACTTAGGTGTCTAACCTCTGATCCATTGACTGAGCCTTCCCGTACGTAGCCTTCCTATCTTGTGCTCTGGTGGAACTGACCCAGTAATAGAGACTTCACCATAATTCAAGGCAGTCAGGGTAGATTGGTTCTTAAGCTAGTTTTAGACTTACCTCCCTATAGCTGTCACTTCTTATTTAGTTCCCTGAGGCCATAGAATATGTGCCTGTCTCCCAAGTCTTTCTGAATTTAAAAGCTGAAGTCATAGTTCCTGGGGGGACATGGGCTGCAAGCCCATTCCAATCACCCCACGCCCCATGACCTTGCAACAGTGTGCCCTCAGTGTATGGGGCCCCTTAGACTGGACATACCTTTAGGAGGCCAAGGCATTTGGCATCTTTACTCCTTACTTTACATATGCTTTTGGCATAGCATATCTGCCTGTTAGTCATGTCACTGCTGAAAGGGTCAGTTTACTGCACTGGGGTCACAGAGTCCACTCTAACCCTGCTGCTTTGGTCACGGTGAGACCTTGGTTAAGAGTCCAGCTGTCTGGACCTATTTCCTCATCTGCGCAATGGAGATTATAAGGGTGCCTGTTGCAAACGGTTGTCATGGCAAGTGAGATAATAGCTGGAAAATGCCTGACACATGGCACGAGCTCAGTATGTATTAGCTCTCTTTCACCTCCCTCATTCTCAGCCCCAGGGCCTGCCTAACAGCTGGGGGCATCTCCAGGCCTGTGTGTGAGGGAGCGCCAATGGGTGGGATAACAGGACAGTAAACATATGGCCTAGATTTCTGGGGATGAGCCTAATTTTAAATATTCCATTCTGTGGTCATATCATGCATTAGACAATCTGGCCTGATTTCGAGTTTGAAAAAATAGGATCAGAGGGGCGGATGATGACATAGCACCAATGCTGCTCTCACGTAGCCCAGCCAGGCCTGAGAGGGCAGAGCTCGGGTCCTGTCAGAGCATAATGTGTGCGCCTGTGTGGTGAAATTAGGCCAGGCTCTTACAGATACCAGGCACCAGAGGTTAGAAAGAAAAGAGAGAGAGAGAGAGAGAGAGAGAGAGAGAGAGAGAGAGAGAGAGAGAGAGAGAGAGAGCAAATGATGGGTAGATTTCCCTGGTACTTACCAAGTATACTGGCCTGGCCAGGGGTTGCTGTTTCATCTGGACTTGGGGAAGAATCCAGGTTGAGGCAGGTCTGTGTGTAATCTCCAGTCTCACCTATGAGTCTTTGCACCCTGCTGTGAAGTGGCAATTTGGCTAGGGAATCTTCTAAGGGTTCCCTGATCTACTATGGTGTAGCTGATACCAGAGAGATGTTGCCATCTTTGGCTTTCTTTGAACCTTCAGCCCACCGCTCCATCTCTGCCCAGCTCCTTTTCTTTCTCTGTCCCTCTCTCTGCAGTTCCCTCTCCCTCTTAGGCTCTAACTCTTAGGCTCTACCTCTTCCCCTCAGATCTTCCATCCTCCCCGCCTTTCACAGTTGCTTGGGACGGTCTTCTTCAGTAGACACCCCTTTATTCTACCACTGGGGGCCCCTTCTGCCACACACAGTGACTCCGCCTGCACTCAGGGCACAAAGTGCTTTGGGCTTGAAGCTGGGCAAACGGAATAAAGATCCTCTCTTCCTCCCATGGTCCTCTGCTGCCACCTGTCGTCAGTCCTGGATGACACCATTCTGGGGGTTGCCTGGGCCCACAGGGGCCAGGAATACTGCTCCCGCCAACAGGAATCCATTACTTTCAGTGTCCTGCCAGGCCTGATTTAAAGCTCATCCTGTAATCCGTCTTGCATCCCCCTCTGGGCCTGTCTCCTGTTTCCTTGCCTGTGAAATGGATGGAACTTGTCTTTGGCTCTGGCAGAGATCCTTGAGGCATAGGGGCTTGAGGGACACATGGCTTTGCATCCCATCCTGTCCCTGCCACTTGCCTGGTATGAATGCTTCTTCCTCTTTGGGGCCTTTAGTCTTGAAATGGATGGTATGGGGAGACACAGATGAGAGAAAAGGGCCAAGACAGATTGCTATGCATCAGACAAACTGAATGTGGCCAAGAGGTTAGAAAGGGGCATATCAAGTGTATCTATCCATAGGCCTTGGCCACACCTCCACCTCTCCAGCCACACTTTCCCGTTCATTTACCCATTCACTCACTCAGTCACTCATTCCATACAGGGAAACAACACCCATTCAGCTCTGCCACTGGCTCTCTGAGGGGGAGGCGAGTCTGGATCTCTCCCCCAGCCTTGTTCCCTTCCTCAGTGACACAAAAGGGTTAGAACAGACCAGGGGAGTTGGAATCCCTACCCTACTCTGCCATCCCAAAATGTGATTTTCCAGCTGTAGGTATTCTCGAGACATGCTGGGAAGCCAGGAATTACACATCCCATCCAGAGACCAAGCACACCCCCCTCTGCGGACCCCAGAATGCTCCTGGCTCTATCTCCTAGACCTCTGGAGAGCCTTTGCAGAGTCGCCTTTCCTCCTGTCAGCATGTTTCTAGGGCCAAATGTTGGTCACAAGGCAAACCCAGAGAGCCCTGCTGTGACATGATGATCCAAAGCTCTTGCCACAGAAAGGTCTCTTGGAACTCCCTGCTGGCAATGCCAACCCCAGGGACCCCGGAGTCTCAAACTGGGGCCAGGAAGAGAGCTGGCTGGAAGCCGGATGAGTCAGATGCAGTTATATACTCCCCCCTCTTCAGGTTTTAAAGCGCTGGACTGCTGCGGACGCACACGAAGACAGGGTCTTCATGCCCTGTAAAGGAGTCCCACCTGGTGGCTGGTGGCCTTTTGACCAAAGCTCTATTCCCAGAAACTTAAAGCAGAGGTGAGGCCTGGGATAGCTGCACACACATAGCTGCAGCTTCTCAGCCTGCCTGCCCACTGTGGGCAAGATGCCATGCACAAAATCACTGCCAGGTAGTAGCTGCCCAAAGGAGCGGCTCCTCACCTCCCTGCCCTTGCAAGCTCCACCCCCAGCCTCCCAGAAGGGAGGTCTGCCCACATCTGCTGCTGGCCGGTACATCTGCAATGGATTATAGGGCTGGCCCTGGCTCAGGCTCATCCCAGATGTGGATTCCCCTGGAATGTGCCTTCTCTCTAATTGTCCAGCCTCTGAAGGGTCTCACCCCCCCTCCTCTTCATCCGCCCCTGCCTCTGCTGCACCCCAGCGAGAGAGAGAGAGAGAGAGAGAGAGAGAGAGAGAGAGAGAGAGAGAGAGAGAGAGAGAGAGCGAGAGCATGCAGCACGTGGAGGCCTTCCTCCTTTCCCACAGCTTGTGCCGGAACAGCCACAGCCGGGACCAGGGCCAGCCCGGTGGGGGGCCACACTCTCCTCCAGCCTGGTCCATGGGGTTGGGGAGCAGGAGGTCTCAGCCCATCCCCCTTCTTTTTTTCTGGGGCCAGGCACTGAGGGGCAGAGGGAGAAACTCTGGAAAACTCACTATAGGTGAAAGAATTTGGCTCCAAAGTGCAGGCTCCCCTAATCCCTGGCCCTTCCTGGGAATGCTATTAACCTCCTCAGCCCCACTGATGGAAAGAACAGGTCTTCTCTAGGCCAGGCCAGCTCCTTAGAGGCTTTCAAATGACAGCCAGGATGCATAGGAGTGGCTCTCCTGGGCCACAACCAGCATCTTCACGCCCCAGTAATTCTAACACACTCCCAAGGAGTGGTGTGGATTCTAGTGTCTCCAGCTCTGCCATTCCCAGCTGAACCTCCGATTAAGCTTTAAAGCACACAAGCCTGGACTTTGGGTTTGCATCCTCCCTCTGCCACAGCCTGGCTGTGTGTTCCTAGACAAGTGAATTCCCTTCTCTCAGTCTCAGAATTCCTCTGTCCAAGATGAAGATGACACCATCATTATTTATGGCTGAGATTGTTTACTAAGCTGGGCCCTGTTAGGCATGTCGCATGTCTTACTAAAAGAGTCATATGCACGAGGTGTTTGTTCTCTTTACTTTTGTTTTACAGGTTATGAAACTGAGTTATTCAAAAGTTGCATTTCGTGCCTAAAGTAACACAACTCATAATATTAAAGCCAGGGTTTGAAGACAGACTGGCCAATATCTGAACCTTTGGAGAAGGCTTTGATAAATGGAACCAAATAACATCTACATTATTATTTGATTCGCAGAACTTCATCTTATCTGTTTTATTTTTACTTTGTGAGTGTGTGACTGGGTGGAGGCCAAAGGACAACTTCAGGTGTTATTCCTTAGTCACTGTCCACTTTTTGCTTTGAGACAGGCTTTCTTACTGGCTCAGAACTCGCCGAGTAGGCTAGGCTAGGCGCTCAACAAGTCTCAGGGCTACCTGTCTCCACCTCCCCAGGTCTGGGATTACAAGTATGCACCACCACCTGGATTTAATTTGAATTACTATTCAAAGTAATAATTGATCATCTCTTTGATTGAAAAATAGTTTCTCAATGCCCACAAGTTAAAGCTCAAAATCACCAGACTAACTTTTTTCCAAACTCTGGTATTTTAGCTTTCTCACTGGTCCTTTCCCTCTGCGTTCTGAGACCTCGGTTATTATTCCCTCTTATTCTCATTGTGTGGCCCGAGTCTGTCCATTTCAGCAATCTCAACCTGGAACCTAGTTTCTCTGCACATCTACTGTTCCCCTCTACCTTCTTTAATACTGAGACCAACTCTCAGAGTTCACAAAGATTTTGTGGAGAGCCCAGTACTCTCCCATGCATCCAGAACTTCTTGCTCATGTAGCTTTTTAGCTTAGATTTAAAAGATTGGCCCTATATATGGGTAGATGGATTCCAAAGATGTTATTCAATTTGCCTTCCTATGACCTAGTGCTCAGTGCCTGCCTGGGCTCTGGATGAATTTTGACACCGGCCAATAGCTTGGGAAAGACATATGGACAAGAGGAAAGGAGAGAGGAGAGGAGGGGAGGGTTGAGGAGGGAAGGAGGGGAGAGGAGACTTGAAAAGGGATGTCTTGCTGTCATACCTCCCTTTCTTGCTGTCTAGGTTCTTTTCTTGCCCCGCGGAACACGGCAAATATTTCCTTCTGACAGTTTGTCCTGTTCCCCTCTCCCCTGGCAGTACTAGAAGTGGTTCCTCCAGTCTACAACCCCCGACCTAGGGATGGACAGCTGCTACCACTAACCAGGATGGTTTGTTCTTTAGTGGAGGGGTGTCTAAGCCAGAAACCTGTGCTCGGGCTTCTGTGTGTCTTTCTTCATTACTGTTAGAATTGCTGTCTTCCATGTAAAGGACCTGTGTTCACAGAACTGAACCCCAGGGGAGAGTTCAAGTTAGCTCTGAGAGGGACAGATCCTTCCTTCTCTGAGAGATGAGCCGGAGAAAGTCCAAGTCGCTGTCAGAACTGGAGAGAATCTTTGAGAGTCATCTGGAGTCATGCTGCCTTTCTGTCACAAAGTGGTGCAAGTGAGGAATCACAGTTCAATGAACTTATCCAGAGCTCCCAACCCTACTCAATCCTTCATTTCCATCCTTAGCTCCTATGGAGGCTTCTCTCCCTTGAGCTGCTCTGGAGGAAGTCTAAGAGAAGCATGAAATTGCCCTTCTAGCCACGACATTTTGGTTCCATTCAAATACCTTTCTCTCAGTACGTCCTCTCAAGGCACCCACAGCCCTCTTTTCCCACCTCGGGACTCCCTGTTTCCTCAGCACTGCCTTTGCAATACACAGGTACCCCTGCTGTTTTTCTTCCATACAGTGTGTCTTTGCTGTGGTTTGTGTCCTGACGCCTCTCCTAAAATAACAATCTGAGCAACTGATCCACTAACTGGGTGGCTGATTGCCTAGCTGCTCATGGCTGATTGACAGACACATGGACTTTATGGCTGTCTGAATGACGCTGTCCTACTGGCTAATAGAGAAAGACAGTTGATGGGCAGGCTGACTGACATGCAGATGGGAGACACATACTGGGAATGCCTTGGCAAGGCTACTGTCAAGACACCTCCAATAGCCTGTCACCAAGGAGAACAAGAGGGAAGTGATCAGGCTGGGAGGGCCTAATGGAAACCAGATGTGCTGCTGGTTTGCCTCAGGAAGAGTACCTATGTGGAAACCTGACTTGGCTCTGGTACCAAGACATTCCTAGTAGGCACCTTGCAGAAAAACAGGCAGCAACCTAGAAGAGTGGGTACATGGGGCATCCTGCCCTAGCATGCTAAGCCTCATGGACCTGCAGGAAGATCAGTCTCATCCTTCTCTCTCTCTCTCTCTCTCTCTCTCTCTCTCTCTCTCTCTCTCTCTCTCTCTCTCTCTCTGATGGCCTCATGCAGCTGATATTAAGAAAAATAATAGACTTCATCTGACTTTTTAGGAAAAATGATGAGCCTGCAGTAAGCACATAGGATCTTGAGTTGGTTCCTACTAAGTTCTTTGCAATTGAAAGATATTTCATTTCTCAGGCAAATCCTCAGTATTCTGATGAAAAGCACAAGTGTGTGTTCTCAAGTTTTTCAGGGTCAATAATGTTATCTCCTTGTGTCTGTCACTATACTATGGAAGGGGAGCACACAGATGTTAGAAGAAAGAAAGGCCTTCTCCAATTCTTCCTTGGGTCCTTCTCTCCAAGATCCCATGTGTCCACAGGGAAGGAGGCTTGGTCTCATAGAAGGCCTGTGGTATCTTTCAAAGAGGAAAAGATGAAAGCAGCAAAAGAGATCTCTGGAATCAGGGAAAACAAGAGGGAGGAAATCACACTTCCAGTGTACTGGGTCCCTGGTCACTCACACATAATTGTAGTCATAACAAACACATTTGAAGCTCACAGGCCTACGCAAAACAATGTGATTTATAAGGAACGACATACAATGAATGAGGGTTCTTGACAAGCAAATTGTTTTCAGGGCCATGGAGCCAAAGAGAGACCAAGCTACCCTACTGGCCATCTGGCACCTCACCGCATGCCTGCTCTCACTGTTTCTGGTCTTTCCCATTTTTCTTCTCCTGGCAAAGTCAGGCTGTTACCCACAAACTAGAGAAAAAGAGAGGTAATGAGGGAAGGTAAAACTATTAGAAGGAATTTTTCCAGAGTGTTCCAAAGGTCAAGAAAAGAACATTGACAGCAAGAAAGGGTGGTGTGCTAGCAGGACAGCAAGGGAACACAGGCATGGACATTTTATAGTGAGTGGCAATGGAAAGGACCCGCCTGGGCGCTATGAGGTGTGGGGTAGCCCTAGTCCTACTGTGAGCCAGTGCTGTGATGCTGTAAGATTACTGAGACATATGAGTCAACATTAGAAAGAACCTTCTAGAAGTTTATGCTGCCCAAATAGGAAATAGTGAACTCTACAGGTGTGCTAATAGAGCTTGGTCTTAACTCATCCTTTGGAATTCTGGTGAAAGAGCTCAGGCATGAAACAATGAGGCAAGAGACAATTCCTTCTCACATGACATCTGTGGCTCGATGAGCTTGGAAAACCACTTGTATGGTCTAGATTTTGAATGACTCATCTGGAATGAAGCTATATTAGTTACTTTTACTAATGGGGGAAAATCATTTTGGTTCATCATTTCAGAGGCTTTCAGTGTATCATGGCAGGGAAAATACAGTGGAGGAAAATATATCCACTTTGAATGACAGGAATATGAGGTGGAGGCTGTTTCCATCCCAGTGGGCCACGATGCAGACAGCAAGACAGGCCTGCCTCTAGTGGCTTACTTTCACCAACCATCTCCTATCACCAACATTTCCACAGTTTCTCAAAATAACACCACCAGGCAGGGAGCAAGCAAACAAAACATGTCTGTGGCGTATACTTCAGATTCAAGCCATATGAGGGGAAATAATGTGAAGCCCTACCCACTTCCTTCACAATGATACGGAGAAGCTTGGAAGGGATGCTATGTGCACAACTGCTATGAAAAGACAAGAGAGCCAGAAGGATGCTAGCAGGCGCCCTCGCTTCCCCATGCCAGTGGCTTGCTTGGCACTGTGCAGCTAGGGGAGAAAGCAGCTTCTGGTGGAACTCTTTTGAAGTGACCAACTTCCATAGCCTGCCAGACCCAGTTAGAGTCCACCTCACCTCCTTATATTTAGTGACCACCTTCCCTGACCTTACCAATCTGACTGACTTTTCCATTCTCTGAGCTGCTGTAATCATAGAACTCATGATTCAGCTACCCAATAGTTCTCTAACGTCATTTTGAATGATCCTGAAATGTCTTCATGGTTGTTTGCTCCTTCCTATTCCTATTTTATTTACCACATACTTTGTTCCAAAAAAGCATTCAAGACGGGGGGGGAGGTGGGAGGTCAGACTAGATATTACGCATCAAACTAGTTATTAGACTGAGTTCTGTCACTCAAGGTGGCTGATAACACAAACTAGAAACAGCTCTAGCCTCTTCCCTCATGTTGGAAGGGTAAGCACACGGAACCAGACATTTAAGATTCTAATCCTTGAACAAGGGAGACGAAGTCCAGCCAACATCCTACTTTAGCAGCAGACTGCTACACACTGTCACTGACATTACCACCTCTGGACACTTGCCTCTGTGCCAGCAGACTCTTGGCTCCGCTCTCGTAATCACACATCATCTCCTGCCACGGGCTTAGAACATCCTATTGGCTATGCATAGATCACAACACTGTAGCTATGGCTGTGAGGGAGCTGGAAGAGGAACTGTGGCCCTCTTTTGAGCTCTGTGTGGTTTCTTATCTGCTTTGAGAACGCCCTCAAACACGCAGGGCACTCACATACTGGCCACTTACTACTGACCCATTGTTTCAATAGTTCTGAGGTGGATTTAATTTAGGTGTTGAAAGAGCTTTTCAGAATCCTCCCAGGTGCCCGGCCTCCACCAGACATACCACATTGCTGCATTGTTACAGAGAAACTTCCTTCTCTGCCCAGAGAAAAGGTCCCCCAAGGGTAAGTCCTCGTCCAGCCAAAGTTCAAATTCTTTTGAAAGGAGAGAGTCTAAACTGAGAGTGCCACTGAGGAGGTTCCCTGATTTTAAAAAGTACCCCCAATTTTTAAAGACTAATCGAGGCCAGTCCTAAAGGCACACAGAGGCCAAGCACCTAATTTAACTATGGTTAAGGGGAGCCTGTCTACATCTGCAATTTGGAGTAGAACTTATCAGTTTTACTCATGGGGTATTGGTTTTTCTGGCATGAACAATGCCAGAGTGAGGGGCTCATGGAGGCGGGTGTAAAGGTTTCAGACGGTCACTGAGACCAGGCAATGCATGACAGGCTGGGGGTGAGGGTGGGGGAAATGTTGTCTCTGCTTAAAACTGAAGATGAAGCCTAAGGGACAAGGGGAGGGTCAGGATTTTGGAGTTGTCAGGGCCATGGGACTGCTGTAAGAATGGAGTGGAGTCAGAGCGAGCATTCAAGGAGGAACTGTGTGTTGCAGGTGGCAGAGCTGCAGGGGTGGGGTTTTCCAAGTTCTCCAGAGCCCAGATGATTCCATCATAAGTCCCAAATGCCACACCCAGGACTGAAGGATTTAGCATTTTCTCGACTGGGTTTTGGCCTTGCTTTGGTCCATTCTTTCTTTGTTATGTCCTCATTCCTTTAGTATTGAATGAGAATGTTGACTCTGTGTCATTGTATGCCGGAAGTATAACTTGTTTTTAATGGAATAGGAGCTCATAGATAAGACAGTACCTGCCTCACAAGAGACTCTATATTTCTATGTTTGAACAGTGTTGAGAGTGAATACATTTTACCTTATGAGACAGCAATGAGCCTATGGAGACAAAAGGTGGAAAGACGTGGTTTTAAAATGCGATGTTCAGATGTCAAATGGACAAAGGATGGGCTTGTGAGTGTTACTATTGACTGGCAAATTGACGGGACCTGAAATCACTTAGGAGACAAAGCTGTGAGGTAGTTTCTAGATTGCTAATTAAGATGAGAAGGCCCACCCTAATTGTGTGTAGCAGTATTCCATGAGGACTGGGGGCCTGGACTGAATTCAAAGGAGAAAGCAAGATAAGCATCAGAATTCATTGCTGTCTGCTTCCTCACTAGTGAGACAAAGGCCATCTGCCTTCCGCTCCTGTTTCCATGACTTCCTCACCATGTTCACTTAGACCATGGGCCCAAATACACACATCCTTCCTTAACTTGTTTCTGTCGGGGATTTTGTCACAGCAACAAGAAAAGTTACTCAGAATGGAACTCGGGGCTTCATTCTTGTTAGGCAAGACCTCTACCATTGAGCTGCAACCCAGAACCCCTCAATTAGTGTAGCTGCCATCCATTCTATATACCTTACAATAGCTACTTCTGCACCAACAAACAGGACTTGCATTTGGGCCTGAAACCTAGGCTCATCTGCCTCAGCCTACCTCCCATTACCCATAAGAGTTTCACCTTCAATTGTGCAATGCCAGAAATAATTGTGGTTGGGTTGTGGCACAGAGAGCCAATTGCCCCAAAAGATTCACACTTCCCTTCCATAGGAAGGACTTTTCTATCTTTTGTTTCTTCTCAAGAACCAATTGCTCATCTATGTATCACATTTCCTGGTGTTCTCATAGAAATGTCACTTATCTACTTGCTTCTGTGGCAATAAGAAATGAGCAGAATTGATTGTTGTCACCTATAGGCTGAGATAGCTAAGTATTTGGTGTGCCCTCCTGACAGTCTCTTACTTTGCAACCTTGAGACCTTTATTTAAGGTGGTATCATTACAGGTGGGTGAAACTGGCTCTCTGAAGGTCAAGAGGGATCCTTTAAGACTTCCATAACCTTGCAGACCACATTAACTTTAGTAGTTAGCGTTTATCTTTTATTATGTTAAGTTGTCAAGATTTTGGAATTGGTACTGCAGAATGGAATGTACTGTGGATGGACTGAATGGCTTGACAAATAAATACCTAGTCATAAGTGCATTCCCGTGTTATCTCCTATATCCCAGTGTTAAGGAGCTCCAGTCAGCACCTTTTTGACCCATATCTGAGTCTTTGCAAGTTTATTAGACTCCTCTCTTTATTGCCTTATTGCATTAATTAGGTCTTCACTCTCATTCAAATAGCAGAGCTTTGAATCTCTGCCAGGAAGCTAGAAGTTGACATATGCTTCCGTAGTAGTTTCTGCACTCCAAATGACTTTTAGTACTTTCCAGCTATTTGCGTGGAAATGTTCCAAGACCCAGTGGATGCCTGAAACTTTTGATAATACCAAACTTTATTTACATCATGGTTTACACACACACACACACACACACACACACACACACACCATTGATGATAAAGTTATTTATGGATAAGGCATAAGAGATTAACTACATTACTTAATAGTACAACAGAATAAATATAATGACATACATTATTGCTACTCTTGTGCTTGGGGGCCATTTTTATATGCAATGAAAATTTCTTTAGTACAAGCACTGCAATACTCAACAACTACTCTGATAAGCAGCTACCTAACAAGTGGGTAGAGTATACTGTGTGGACATGTATTGGACAAAGGGATTATTTGTATCCCAGGTGGGAAGGAGTGGGATAATCTGAGATTTAATCACATAACCAGAATGACATGCTTATTTTTAGAATTTTTCATTAAATATATTTAGGCTATGGTTGGTGGCAGGCAACTGAAACTGTGCAAAGTAAACCATGGGTAAGGGAGTGGGGGGGATACTAGACACTAAAACCTGCTAACAACCATGGCTTAACCATGTTGTATCTTTGACCAATGTGTTACACCAAGAATGTCACTTTGCCACTTTGTTATGATTCTAAGACATTTCTTTCTGAAAAAAAATTATTAGTATGTTTGAGCTATTCTTCAAGCTCCTTTCTCGGGAGGTAGTTTACTGTGAACTGTACCTTACAGCATACCTACTTCCAAACAATCTCATAAAACACCAGACTTTGTTTCGGTGCCTAGTCAAAACTAATATAGGCGTGCCTTGTTCACCTGCCTCAAGTCTCTGTGTCCCATAGACTTCAGTGCCTACTATCACATCTCTCAGGGACCATTGAAGGCCTCATCTCTCCAGAAATAAACCCTTCACCTCTAAGAACTAACTTTCTCCGTCTGATTTCCCAAGAAACATCTTGGACTTGAACCAACCTTAAAACAAAGCCCAGTTCCACGGTGAAGCACTCATTTCTGAACATGACCATCTTCCAGAAGCTTTGGCACCAAAACCCTGTTTTTGTCTCCATCGTATCCTTTTGCTACTGAGAGTTGCCATTACTGCTTCTGATGCACCCCCTTGTCTTCCCCTCCAGGTTATTCTTTTGCTGATTCAGGAGACTCAGAGGCTCCCCGGTACCCACTAAGTATGCTGTGCTTTGTTTTTTGGCACAGCTACACTGTGATAGACAGTGGTCCCAGACTGACCTTATTTCCTGACCTTTTCTCCCCTGTCAATGTAGCCCTTTAAAATCAGAAGAGTTACATAGTATAGGCCTTTACCTTGGTGGGAATTATCTTCCTATCACCTGATTACTTATACACACAGAGCCTGGAACAATGTGAAGAAAAGAATTTGAATTTCTAGCTCAGGTCACCTATAGCATTCTGGAGAGTCATTTCTGTATCTTCCCTCTCCTCTTTCCAAATTAATAGTCCAGTAGGCCTTTATTTTTCTCTTTTCAAGGCAGCCCACAAAAAGCTACTCTCTCCTGGTGTCTCCGGAGTCTCTCCCCTGAGCCTCCCTCTCCTCTCCTCTCCCCTCCCCTCCCCTCCCCTCCTCTTCCCTCCCCTCCTTTCCCCTCCCCTCCCCCCCTTCCCCTTCCCTCCTGACATCTCTTTTATAACAAGCCTCTTTACACTCTTTGATGTCTCTACAAGATTCCTCCCCCCTTTTTTCCTCTCTGCTTTAAAGTTTGAGGTGCGATTTCTACTATTCAATCTCATTTGCTGACCCTGAATGGAGCAAGAAAAAGCTTTAGACTCTTGAAGGTGGAGAGGGAGATGAAGAAAAATGTCCTTGCTGGTCAAGCACTTTACAAGACAACCAGACCCTTCACACAGAAGAGAGTGACTGCCTCTTAACATGTCCCTTCCACATAATGCCACAAAAAGAACCTTCTATTGATTGGTTTCTCTTTTTAATATATCAACAAAATGTTCCCTTCTATTATCCAAATCCCATATTTTTCAGTCCCGCAAAAGGGTTCAGGAAGCAAGTGAACTGTCGGGTACATTAGGCACTTTTATGTAAGGTGTATTAATCTGCACTTCTTCCTCACCTTCTTCAGACTTTATTCCGTTGCCATCATCCATCTGATTCATCCATTTAGTCATCCATTTATCAATAACCACTGTGCCAGACCCGAAGCAAGATGCTGTCCTGCACTCTATGCTTGCTTCTCAACTGTGGTACAGGCACACAATGGAGTCTGCCCAAGTGTAATAGTCTGTAGCCAATGAGATTGTAACATGAAGGCAGGAGGAGTAAGGGAAGACAGAATGGGATTACCTAGTGCCTAGGAGAGAAGACTTTAGGATGGAGGGGGGGATGGAGGCCTGGAGGATGAGAGTACCATGCTGGAGGCCAACAACTCTATAATTTAGTGCTGCTGGAACAGAAACTACAAGGCAGAGTGTGGCAAAGGATGAGGTGGAGAAGCAGGTTCAAGGAGCAATCTTGGGACTAAACTAAGGAAGCTGGACTCACATCTATGTGGTTTAGTACAGGATGATGATAAATACTTGACAAATGGATGGATATATTATGTCACTGGTAAGATGAAGTGATGACCAATCAGAATAGAGGCTGCTAAGAGTCCTCAACAAAGTTCAGACCTCCCATGCCTGATGATGCAATGGTGAAGGCCAAGTGCGGGTAATAGCAGAGATTACATTTCCCGGGACTTCAGTGGGAAATAGAAATTGGACTTGGATCAATTTAATGAAAAGGAGGGAATTGGCTATTTCTCATAGGGGTAAAGCAGCCCCTAAAGACATTTGTATTGCGTTTGGTGTTCTCAGATGCTTTCCTGTGGGTATTGGGAAGTACCATGATGAAAGGCAGAATTGTGTAATAAATTTCCCTTGAGGGACTAGCTTGAGGGGGAGCTAACATTGTAGGATTTCCCCAATCCCTCCTCAACCTCTCCCATCTTCTTGGTAGATCACTTAAATAATCATAGTGCCCTCCAGTGGCCTACTGTGGCTCCAGGGATGAGGAAACCTAAACTACTTGTGCTGGTGTGTTTGTGGTTAGCTGATAGCCTGGGCTAGAAGATTGGCATATACTATACCCCTGAATTCTGACCCACTGGAAATGGCTTCACAAAGGAGTTGGGTGGCTTGGGTCAGTCATAGGGACTGAAGATTATCATGGTGGAGCACATGTGTGGTGGAACAGGCTGCTGAGAGGTAGGAGGTCAGGTCCTCCCACAGGTGGAGTACCAGTGACTCCTTCCAGTGTCTAGCCAGCTTTTAATCAGAGATTTAGTGAGTCCTACAAAGAAGCAATGATAGTTGTTCCAGAGGACCTAAGTTCAATTCCCACTACCCACACGGTAGCTTACAACCATTCATAACTACAGTTCCACGGGGGATCTGATGTCCGGAAACATATCCAGGCAATAAACCCATATACACAAAATTTCTTTTAAAAATCACATCAAAAAGAAATAGTAGCTATTGTTATAAAGAGGACTCCTGGACAATAGAAGGGGAAAACTGTACAGATTGTTGTAAATGTGGATTAATGAGGGAACCGGATCAGAGTTCTTGGTATGCGATCTGTTTCCATGGTGACTTGGGGATTTGGTGTATCTGCAGTGGTGCCTGTGGTTTCCCAGGCACAGACTTCTGTCTATTCCTTGGCCTCTGACAGAAATACATAATTGGATGTTCTTGCAAGCTAGAGTAAGAGTAGTCCAGGAATCCACACAGCAGGTGCGGCTACAATGATGGGGCCCTCAGGTTTGTGGTAATGCTGGAATGATGCCCAAGATCTTTCAGTCTTTGTTCCTTAGAAGACTGTGGTGAATGGTCCAAGAACTCTGCCAGTGTCCATAGAGCCTGCACCCTGGACTGTTTCCAGCCCCAAGGGAGCCTTGGAGTCTCTGAGGCAGTGATCTGTGAGGGAGCTCCCAGGCCAACAAGTTCATCAATTTTGGCTTCCCCTTAAAGTTGGCATGCAATGGCAGGATCCCTGGGGAATGCTGGCCTGCCTCTGTGAAGTTGGCAACTGTTCTGGGATGTAGTTTGCTGTTCAACTCCACCAATGTCCAAAGCCTTTGCAAAGTGACCCTTTCAATCTGAACCTTATCTCTGTGGAACAATCGTGCTAGCAGCCCTAAAAGACAGCAGGGTATTTCCCAAAGTCTCCTGAGGGCAGCAAAGCAGCCTCATGCAGTGTAAACTTTGGATCCAGCAGATGTAAGCTCCAATCCAGACTCTACCAATATATTTCCATGTCTTTATTGAGATTAGAACTCATACATCAAACACCTTACCTGTTGAAAGCACACAATCCAACAGTTTAAACACCTACCACTACCACAACCACTTTCAGAACATGTTCATCACCATAAAAGGAAATGCATTCATTAGCACCCACTCTCCATCCCCACCTCCAAGCTGTTAAAGAAAACCAGAGCCAGACAGCAAAGTGACAAAGGCAGATTATAATCAGGAACTACTGCAATTGGGATAAGAGATCTCACAGTAGAACCTGGCTTAATTCCTAACGCAACATGGACAAGCGTGGTGTATAGCCCACAGCAGGCTTGGCAGCATGGGATCTGTGGGTGGAAAATTACTCTGAGGCGATGCCAATGGTAGGGTCCTCGTGGACAAGCCTTTTTTAAATGTTCAGCAAATGATTATGCCTGCTAGTATTTTGTTCAAGGTTTTTGCAACCACAATAGTAAGAGACATTGGTCTGCAGTTTCCTTTGCCTGGGATGCCTTTTCCTAGATTTGCTGTGAGTGCAATACTGTCCTCAAAGAAGAAGTGGGCAGTCTCCCCTGCTCTTCTACTTTTGGAAGCTTGCAAAGATTGGTTATTTATTTCTTTAAACATTTGGCAGAATCCACCAATAAAGCCATCTAGGACAAAGAATTTTCTTTCTTTCTTTTTTCAATCTCAATATCAGTTTAGTGCTTAATGGTTCCAGGAGTTATGTAACAAACCTTATGATCCAGTTGAATTTAGAATTTTCCTTTCCATTTAAATTTTTTTCATAAAATATATTTTGATCATGGGGTCCATTTTGTGTTGTGCAACTACTCCTGGGCGTGAGACCTGTGTTGCTGTGTGGTTGATATATACAGGGACACCACATTGGGGAAAAAAAACCCCTGATTTTCTCATTCCCAGTAAGTAAAAGTTGCAAGTTGCTTCTTGGTTAGAGCTGGGACATTGTGTCTACTTTCTCTTCTCAGTGCTGAGATTTTTTTTTTCTGGTTTGAAGCTGTGCAGGTTTTGTGTGCACTGTCAGTCTCAGTGAGTTCATATGTGTGTCAGTGCTGTCGAGTCTGGTAAATGCTACTTCCTTGGAGTCATCCACCATCTCTGGCTCTTTCCTTCTATTCTTTCTTTTCTTCTATTCTTTCACATACAATCCCATACCTTGAAGTTAGTGAAGGTATCTCACTTAGGGTTGAGTGCTCCAAAGTTACTAATTAGTTACTAATTAGTTAGGAATTAAGCCAGGTTCTACTGTGAGATCTCTGTTCATTATCCAGTTGTGGGCATCTGTGTTTATTCCCATCTCCTGCAAGAAGGAAGGGTTGAATGAGGCACTGATCTATGAGTATAACAATATGTCATTTTATTTCTATATTCCTTTAGCAGAATAATAGAATTAGATTTTCCCCTTGACCCATAACATTTGATTTCAGGTTTGTGGATACTTTAACAGTATCAAATATGGAATCTATCTCATAGAGTAGACCTTAAAATACAATTACAAAGTAGTTGGTTACTTGCATAACATTTGTGCCAATACTGAATCAGTATTTCTTGTATGAAGGGTGCTATTGTAGGTCACAGGGTTTGTAACTGGGTGATACTGATGATTAACTTTCTCCTCTGGTAGCATGCAGAGTACCTTCTGTACATGTAACTTTTATTGGCTATGAATTGCTCTGTTTGGAAAGATTGCCTCTGAACTCCTCTGAACTGAACTGCTCCCAGATAAACTGAGCACAATTGAATTCAACTCACTCTCTTTCTCCCTCACTAATCTTTAATTACTCTCTTTTCTGTGCTATGTGTTAATTTTGTATCCTTTTACTTAACAGAGTGTTTCTTGGCTGTAGGAGTTTCCTGGTAGAGTCTTTAGAGTATAAAATCATATTACCTGCAAAAAAGATACTTGGACTTCTTCCCTTCCTATTGCATCCTCCTTGATCTCCTTCAGTTGTCTTATTTCTCTAGCTAAAACTTAAAAGTACTATATTGAATATGTATGGGGATAGTGAACCACCTTATCTTGTTCCTGATGTTAGTGGAAATGCTTTGAGTCTCCAGTTAGGTTTATGTTGGCTCTAGACTTGCTGTAATTGCTTTCATTGTGTTGAAGCAGACTCCTTGTATCTCTAGTCTCTCCAAGACTTTTATCATGAAGGGATGCTGGATTTTGTCAAAGCCTTTTCTGAGTCAAATGAGATGATCATGTGGTTTTTGTCATTCAGTCTGTTTATGTGGTGGATTACATTTATTAATTTACATATGTTAAATCATCCCTGCATCTGTGAGATGAACTGATAGTTGTGGATAATATTTTTGATGTGTTCTTGGATTCAGTTTGTAAGTATTTCATTGAGAATTTTTGCATCAATTTTCATTTGTTTTGGCATGAGGGTTATAGTAGTTTTATAAAAAGAATTAGAAAATACTCCTTCAGTTTTTGTTTTATGGAATAATTTAAGGAGTATTGCTGTTATTTCTTCTTTAAAGAAGAATCTGGTAGAATTCTGTACTGAGTCCATCTGGTTCTGAGCTTTTGCGGGGGTAGGAGATTTTTAATTACTGCTTCTATTTCACAAGTGGTTATGGATCTGTTTAAATTTTTTTATTTTACCTTGATTTAACTATGGTAGGTCATATATGTCAAGAAATTCACTCATTTCTTTTAGATTTTCCAGTTTGGTGGAGTACAGATTTTTAAAAGAATGTCATTATGATTTTCTGGATTTCCTTGGTGTCTTGGATTCAGTTTGCAAGTATTTCATTGAGAATTCTTGCATCACTTTTGTTTGTTTGAGCATCAGGGTTATAGCAGCTTTATATAAAACAGGTATCTGTTGTGATGTTCCCCCTTTTCACCTCTAATTTTATTAATTTAGTTCTCTCTGTGTCTTTTGGTTAACTTGGCTAAGAGTTTGTCAATCTTACTGATTTTCTCAAAGAGTTAACTCTTTGTTTCATTGATTCTTTGCAGGATTTTTTATTTCACTGATTTCCATTCTGAGTGTGATTATATCTTCCTTCTTACTCCTTTTGGGTATTATTTATTATTGTTTTTCTTGAGTTTTAAGTGTGTTGTTAATGTACTAATATGAGATCTCTCCAATTATTTTTATATAGGCACTTATTGCTATGAGCTTGCCTCTTAGAACTGCTTTTGTTTTCTCCATAGGATTAGGCATATTATGATTCCATTTTCATTTAATTCTAATAAATTTTAATGTCTTTATTGATTTTTGTCTTGACCAAATTTTTATTCAGTAGTGAGTTGATCAGCTTCCTAAGTTTGTATACTTTCTGCTGCTTCTCTTGTTGATATCCAGCTTTACTTCATGGTGGTCGGATAGGATGCATGTGTTATTTAAATTTTGTTGTATCTGTTGAGAGTTGCTTTGTGTCCTCATATATGGTAAGTTTTACAGAAAAGTCCATTAACTGTTGAGAAGAATGTATATTCTTTAGTGTTTGGGTAGAATGTTCACTAGATGCCTTTAAGTCCATTTGATTTTTTACATTATTTAACCCCTACATTTCTCTGTTTAGTTTTTTAAGTGGGGGAGATTGACCTGTTTACTGGCAAGAATGGGATATGAGTCAACAACTATTACTGTGTGTGCTGGCTAGTTTTTATGTTAACTTGACACAAGCTAGAGTCATATGAGAGGACCTCAATTGAGTAAATGCTTTCATAAGATCCAGCTGTATACTGGCAAGCCTGTATAACGTTTTCCTGATTAGTAATTGATTGGGGGGTGAACAGCCCATTGTGGATGGTGCCATCCTGGACAGGTGGTCATGGGTTCTACAAGAAAGCAGACTGAACAAGCCACAAGGAGCAAGCCAGTAAGCAGCACTCCCCCATGGCCTCTGCAGCTCTTGCTTTCAGTTTCATGCCTGGTTTGAGTTCCTGCCTGGGCTGCCTTTGTTGATGCAGAGGCCATGGAAGTGTAAGCAAATAAACCCTTTCCTCTCCACATTGTTTTTAGTAATGGTGCTTTATCACAGCAATAGAAACCCTAATTAAGACACACTGTGTTAAGATCAATATGTGATTTTAGCTGTAGTAATCTTTGCTTTATGAACTTGGATGTCCTTGTGTTTGTACACAAATACTTAGAATTATAATATCTACTTGAAAAATTTATCCTTTGTTGAGTATGCATTGTCCTTCCCTATATGTTCTTATTAGTTTTAGTTCAAAGCCTATTTTGTCAGATATTTAAAGAAAACAACTATGCCTGTTTACTTCTTGGGTTCATTTCCTTGAAATACCTTTTTCCAGCCTTTTACCATATGTCCTTGATGCGGAAGTATATTTCTTGTATGCAGTAGAAGGATGGAACACTTTTTCTAATTCAGTCTGTTAGTCTTTGTCTTTTTACTTGAGAATTGAGACTATTAACACCTCTGTATTGTTAATGAGCATATTATTGAGACTATTATTACCTCTGTATTATTAATGAGCAGTGTTTATTGATTTCTCTTCATTTGTTGTGGTATGAGTTTTTCTCTTTTGGTTTACATTTCTAGGATTATTTATTCCTGGTATTCTCTTGGGTGTACTTAACCTCTAAAGATTGAAGTTTTCCTTCTGTAAGCTGGATTGGTGGGCAGAAATTGTTTAACTTTGTTTTTATCTTGGAATCCCCCCACATCCGCCCCTGTTGATTGTGATAGTTTTGGTGGGTATAGTAGTCTGGGCTGGTATATGTGGTTTCTCAGAGCTTGTCAAATATCTGTTCAGACTCACCTGGTTTTCAGAGTCTCCACTGAAAAGTCAGATGTTATTCTGATGGATCTGCCTTTATATGTGACTTGACCATTTCCATTGTCATTTTTAATATCCCTTGTTTGTTCTGTACATTTAATGTTTTGATTATTATGTGTCATGTGAGGTTTTCTTATAGTACTGTCTTTTTGATCTTTTGTGTGCCTCTTGTACCTTGATAGGCATCTTTCTATTCATCTTTTTGGAGAGATTTTATTTTATGATCTAAAAAAAAAACCTATTTTATGTGCCTTTGACCTGGGTTTTTACTCCTTCTTCTATACCTAATATTTGTAGGTTTTCTTCTTTATACCTCCCATATTTCCTGGATGTTTTGTGCCTGGACATTTTTTAAGGTTTAACAGTTTGAAGCAAAACAAAAATTTAAGAAAGGCTGGGTTATTCATTTATTCTATCTCATTTTCATGACCTGGAATTCTCTTTTTTACATTTCTTAATCTTCTGGTGAGGTTTACCTCTTAGGTTTTTGATACACTGAGTTTTTCATTTCCAATTTTATTTCAGTTCAAGTTTTCTTTAGTGATTCTGTTTCTTTGTTAAATTCAACTTTCATGTTGAAAGTGAATTTGTTTCATTCAACTGTGTATTCACAATCTTCATTAAGGCATTTTATCACATCCTCTTTAAAGCCCTTGAACATATTCCAAATCGCTATGTTGAAGCTCTTGTCTTATGCTGCAGTGACATTGCTTTGCTTAGGGCATATTACACTAGGGTTGTTGGCTTTTCTAAACGAGATATATTGTTTTGGTTCTTCAATTTTTTGTTTTTGCACTGGATCTAGGTACCTGGTATTATGATGTTTAAAGTAGATATCAGGTATCATCTTTGTTAGGTAAGTTACTGTTGCTTATGATGGATCCTAGCTAAGTGTGGTAGATGTGATGTCACTGAGTCCTAGCCTAGTGTAGCCACTGGGTATCCATAGTAGAGAGTGGTTCTGCAGGCTGGTGGGTGTCACAAAAGAATAAAAAAAAGGGCTAGAAGCTAGGACAAGACTTTTCTTTATGGCTATTATCTTTATTTTTAAATTAATATTTGAATCTTGGATCTGGAAAGATGACTCAGCAGTTAAGAGCATTGGCTGCTCTTGAAGAGGTCCTGGGGTTGATTCTCAGCACCAAAACAGTGGCTCACAAGTGTAACTCCAGTTTTAGGGGATCCAATGCCCTCTTCTGGCCTCCATGGACACTGTATACATGTCAGACACAGACATACATGCAGGCAAAACACCAACATATGCAAAATAAATGATTCCTGTTATTAGTTGATCTGTTCAAATAGTTGTCTCCTCTGATCCATTTCAGCAGTGTGTATTTGACTTAACTCAGTATGTACCCACATACTAGAATAGTGTAATTTGTTCTTTTTAAAAATTTATTTTTAATTCTGTGTATGTGTGAGGGTATGTGAACATGAGTAGAGGTGCCTGTATATGCCAGTGGTTTTGAATCCCCCAGAGCTGCAGTTAGGCAGTTGTAAGCCACTTGACATGGGTGCTGGGAACCAATCTCAGGTTGCTTGGAATGACTGTATTCACTTTTAACTGATGAGCCATCTTTCCAGTATGCTAGGATACTGTAAAGAAAAGAAATTTGAGATCTGGATAAATAGCTCAGTAAGAACTATTACTACTCTTATGGAGGTCCTAAGTTCAGTTTCCAGAACCCACATGGTACCTCACAGCCTTCTATAACTCCAGTTTCGTGGGATCTGATATCCTTTTCTGACCTCTACAGGCTTATGCACACATCTGGTGTACATATATCAGGCAAGAATAAAATAAAATAATTTATCTAAAGTGGATAAAGAAATGTATTTCAAACAGTTAAAAATACTGGAAAGTCCAAATCAGGGTACATGCTGCTAGCTGCTAAAAGCTTTCCTGTGTGTCCTCACAATGCTAAAGGTAAAAATGGCAAATGGTGGGCTAACCTTGCACCTTCACACAGCATAAGAGAGATCAAAATCACAACTAAACCATTTTAGACTTATATCAACACATTCATGACAACTGCTCTCTCATGACCTCAAGACCTCCCACAAGACTCTACCCCTCCACTTTTGCAAATGAGGTTTTCATTCTATCTATCTATCTATCTATCTATCTATCCATCCATATATTTACATTGTATATGATAGTACATGCTCTGGTGCATTTGCAGACAGAGGACCACTTGTCATCTCACTTGTCAGTGATGTTTTAGGTACTGGAGATTGAAACTAGGGTGTTCTCCTTCCTTTCTTTTTATTAATACAATATCTCACTAATTGAACAAGCTGGATTTGAATTCACTGTGCAGCTCAAGTTGGCCTGAACATCACAGTTTTCCTACTTTAATCTCCTGGTTGCTGGGATACATACCTGTGTCCCTGAATTCAGCTTCCTGCACAGATCTTGTACTCTGTGCACCTGCAGAATTAGCATCACAAGGATGCCACTAAGGCTCACTGCTTGCATGCTTAGGAGCAGTGCTCTGGACTATACTCAGGCTTGCTTGAGCCACAGTTGGATGATTTGCTGAAATGGAGGAAACAGTGACCTGAGATGGCCTGGGCACAGAGTCCACAAGTACCCTGGTGCCTGTCTTTAAAGTATTCTGCCTCTGAGGCCCTGGTATAGCAACCTAATGAGAGGGACAGCCTTTAAGATCCCCAAGATGCCCTCTGCCCTCGCAGTCATTCCCTCATTGTCATAATGAATAGCACTGGCTTCCTCCTGTCTATTAAATGAAAAAAATAAAATGAAAGGAAACCAACTGGTCCGAGGTATGGAGGAGGAGGTTTATTATAGATATGTGAGAAAGCACAATCCAAGGCAGGATCATCTAGGAGAGTTCAGAGAGGACATAGCCAGGCAGAGCTATGCCATTCGGAGAGATGGGTAGTGGAAGTGGGAGAGAGATGAGAGAGATATGAGGCGTAGTAGCTAAGAGGGCCAAAGGCACAAAGAAAGCAGGTAACCAAAATTATTGGGTTATATAGGGAAGGGCAGCCCAACCACTGGGCTGGAGAAGTTAGGGTAGGGGCTAGGTATGCTAGCTAGGAGGGCCCTGTAACAGGTAGGACTGAGGGATGCAGAGAGGACCTGGAAGCCAGGTCCCTTGGATATGTTAAATAGGCACTTATCGTTTGTCCCAAGTTTGAAACCTAATATCTATAATATTCTCTTTCTTAAACAGTTGCTTGCCTAGCTACTTGGTTTTATTCTCTTAAACAGACCTCTTTTATTCTTTATATGACCAAGCTAAAAGATTTACAAAAAAATTATCTTCTTCCTTTTTAAGAAATTAATTTGTAATGGATTATAAAGAATTGGGTTTCACTATGGAAATTTCAAACCAAACTTGATTTTGTTCTTTCTTTCTGACCCTCTTCTTCCCCATTCCCTCTCCCTCTCTTCTACCTTCCCGCCCAAATACTATTCTGTCTTAGTTAGGGTTTCCATTGCTGTGAACAGACATCAAGGGAACTCCTATAAGGAACAACATTTAATTGGTCTGGCTTACAGGTTCAGAGGTTCAGTCATTTATCATAGTGGGAAGATGGCAGCTTCCAGGCAGGTATTGCGCAGGAGGAACTGAGTGTTCTACATTTTGTTCTGAAGGGAACCAGGAGAAGATTGGCTTCTAGGCAGCTAGGACAAGGGTCTCAAGACCCACCCTCACAGTGACACACTTCTTCCAACAAGGCCACACCTACTCCAACAAGGGCACACCTCCTAATAGTGCCACTCCCTAGGCTAAGCATATTCACAGTTCCTTTCATGTCACATATGTCCTTTGCCCCTAACAATACCTCTTGCTCCACTCTTGTCGTCTATTCAGTTTAACAGTCTACACCACTCTTACACTTCCTTACTTATGTACATGCAAACACTGACAATTAGGATCTACTTCTCTTTAATTATAAAGTTCATCTTTAAATAATCTTTCCCTTCTTCCAAATCGCAGTTAAAAGACATTTTACAAACTGCCCACAGTGGCACATCTTTAATCCTAGCACTGGCGAGGCAGAGGTGGGTGGATCTCTGTGAGTTTGAATATATATATATATATATATTCTCCAGGGCATCCAGTGCTATAGAGAGACCCTGTCCTACTAAACATCCTAGCTCACTGATTTTTTTGACAGATAAAATTTTAAACAGAAAACACATACAATAGTAGCAACACACATTTCTTCAAATTTACTCAGCTCTGAGTTTCAGATCTTCGCCTTGGGGGGTGGCTGTACACACATACAACCACAGCATGGTTTCATTCATAGAGTGTCAACCACTCCTGGGCTTCATGCTCTTCTGATGCATCTTCTTCACTTAAGATGCAAATATAGCTTTTGCAAAGGCTGTGGACTCAATGCAGTTGGCCTTAATGGAAATCATAAAGTAACCTCCATTTCACAGGAAGGTGTGGGCATTCAGGGTCACAGTCTGGGTTTGGTCTGGCTGGGCCACAACAGTACAAGTCACATCCACCATAAAGATAAACATGCTACTTATTTGTGTGTGTGCTGAGTGTCTTCAATCACAATACCAGTGTTAGTCCTCTTCTTGACCAAGGTGATGAGGTCACCGCCAGAGCAATGGGAGAACTCAACTGCATAATCTACACTCTCTGGGGACAGTATCAGAGATGTGGGAGATGGTGGTGCCTGAGGTTGCCCCAAGATTAGCTCCCAGCTTGATGTGGATCTGGTCTACAACACCCAGGATTGCTGCTGCCAGCTTGGAACAGAAGGGCTTCCAGGCTTGGCACTCAATTTTGTTATCTCCCTCTGAAATAAAGATTCTCTTCTCCCCATATACAGACTCTTTGAGATAAGGACATCATCCTTTCTGCAACAGATAAAGATGCCTTCATGCTGATGCACTTCCACCATCACATTCTTCCTGACTAGTTTCTTCTTTTGCCTCCTGGTTACCACCTCCATCCCAGTTGCCCTCAGACAGGAAACTTTCCACCCTTGTTCACTTCTTCCTCCATGTCCTAGGCCCCTGAAGCCTCTGCCTTGACCTCTGCCTCCACCAAAGCCTCCTTGGCCTCCTCTACTACCTCTGTTACCAAGGCCTCCTCTGCCACAAGAGCCACCTCCATTGGGGTTGAAAGCTGGCTTCATCACTGCATTCTGGTATCACTGCTCTGGCAGTCTGTGGTGTCCCCTACTCCACGAGTCTCAGGCTTTTCTAGTTCACTGATCTTAAGTTCTGTCTTCCACAAAGTCCTAGCCCAGGACATGGATGAATTCAGTGAAGTTCTTTGCCACTTTGTAACAAGGGTATCTTTTCCCTAGATTTCTGCCGAGGGCCTGATCAGAGCAGTCTATACTGTCTATATCTTAGCTAGTGTTTTTGTCTCAAGAAGACCAGGGCCTTCCCTACAGCTCTGCTTCTCTGAGTCCTTACTGGAACTGCCTCTAATGCTCCAACTCAGGGCAACAGGGGCTTTTCTTAGCACACACTTCAAAATTGTTTCATCATGCTTAGCCATCATTAGAGGAGCTTCCTCCTGCAGTAGATGGGAACCAACATAGAGACCCACACCTAGAGACTGTGTAGAGAGTGAGAGACTTTGGAGCATTCAGTCCTAGATGAGATGTTTTCATGAAACTCCTCAGAGCTCAGGGAACTCTGTGGAAGATGAGGCAGAAAGATTGTCAAAGCCAGAAGGTATGTAAAACAGCAAGGAACTAAGGCCTTTTTAAACATGGTGGAACCAACACACATGTGAACTCAGTCACTGTAGCAGCATGCACAGGGCCTGCACAGGCCTGGGCCAGATGCAGTATCAGCATGCAAAGAAATGGACACAAGCCCCCATTGCTAACCCAGAAGCTATTTCCAATTGATAACTGCTCACACATGAAAGGTTAGTTTTCTCTAATGGAGTCTTACTGGGTGTATAAGCCACATATAAGGGTAGGCTTCTTGCCCAGCAGTAGATAGCCAACATGAAATAAACTCAATGGTGGTTTTGCAGATTTTTTTTGTCTCATTTCTTTTTTTTTAACCTTACTGGTCTGCTTGTATATTACGGTTTCCAAATGTGTGTGTGTGTGTGTGTGTGTGTGTGTGTGTGTGTGTGTGCATGTGTGTGTGTGTGTCTGGTGTTTTAAGTACCTTGGGCATTCTCACAGGGCAGAAAGTGGAAGGACAGAAAAGGATGGAAGCTGTACTCATGGCAAAAGAGAGAGGAAATGAATCAAGTTCACTCAGCCTTTCTATAGTAATTCTGCTCTCATGACCTTCACACCTGACAGGCCCTGCCTCCCATCATGGCTGCACTGAAGAAAGTGTTTCTAGCACATGGGCTGGGGAGACACACACATGGCATAACATTATCTGTCTAGGAATCTATCCATTTCATCTAAGATATCTTATTTGTCAGCATACAATTGCCTATTGTATTTCCATATTTGCATATCCACATGGTCAATAACTGTGCTCTTTCTTTCACTCTTGCTTTTGGTAAATTGAGGCCCTCTGTTTCATGGTTAATCTCACTAAAGTCTTCTCAGTTTAGCCAGCCTCATTAAAAAGGAGCCTTTGTCTTTTCTTTTTGGTCTTTCTATTCCCCCGATTTCCATTCTAATCTGTATTATTTTCTTCCTTCTTCCTTCAGGCTTAGCTTGTTCCTTTTATTTTCCTTCAGTCAATACTGCCAGTTTTCTTGCTACACCATCCTGGGGAAGTCAATTCATCATTCAGAGCTGCAGTTCCTCATTTACAAAATGCTAGGACCTACCTCACTGGGGGATGAGACGAGAGAATGGAGATGGAAGTACTTGGTCCTGGGTCTGGCACAGGGACAGATATGAACAAATGCTAGCTTCTGTTATTTTTTCTAAAACAGCATATTTATTTATTTATCTATTTATTTATTTAGGCACATATGAGTAGAAGGCAGAGAAAAACTTTGTGTGGTCTGTTCTCTCCTTCCATCTTCACAGGAGTCCTGGTGTGAAGCTCAGGTCCTTAGAATTGTATGGAGAGCACCATTACCCACTGAACCATCTCCCCTTGATGAGTCTGTTACTATTTTGTGCACTTTATCTATGTAATGGTGGAATTGTTCTCAATGGTGTATTGCAAATGTAAAATCAACTGCAAGATTAAACAAATCTTTTACTTATGGTCAAGGCAAACACATTTGAAATCCAGAACATGTTATGAATAGCTGACATCATGTGATCCATGGACTTGCCTTGGATGGGTGCTTAGAATACTCTCACTCCTCCTTCCCTTCCTTTGAAACTTCTTGGTCCCATCTTCCATCCCCAGGTCCCTTGTCCTTTAATACCATTGTAATCTCTTGAATGTTTCTAGCCAAGATCATGAAATACCTCATCCTTCCCATGAAGCACTTCTATGTTGCACATATTCATTCTTCCCCCTAAAAATCCAACATATTATTATGATTAATTACTTCCTAACATGAAATGAGCATTTGATAGGAAGACTTGGTTGGCTTTTAGTGGGAAAAGACTCCCTGCTTTTACTCAGCAGGAATAAGGATAGTAGCAAATATCCCAAAGGAAACTCTTGACCTCTATGAAGAATATGGCCACATTCCCTTAGTGAGTTGGGAGAGCCTCTAGGATATCAAAAGTCTTTGTACACCAGAAAGCATCTAGGAATGTGAAATAGATCATCCCTGAGCATATTTAGATAACAGTAGGTCAGTCACTGGAGTTCTCAATAGCCTTTGGAAGACGTGCCCTGGATCCTCTCTTCAGACACTAAGAAGCTCTGTTCTCTGATCACTTTTCTGTTTCATAGGCTCCAACACCAAGGGCTCTAAATAATGTTTCATGGAGCCTTGCAAATTTCTGGTACCTTAAAAATTCTTGCTCAAAAGTCATCTCAGCTTCCCATGCTCTGTCCCTACATTCTCCTTTCTTCCACAACCTTGAGAATCAACAGGAAATCTGGCAAGTACTATTTATTATCTAGGACTCAGAGCACTCGATGTTCTGATAATCTCCCTGATGGTCCAATATGTTGCATTTTGTCAGTGTCTTTAAAGTGAGGCCCCAGGCCAGAAACACCAGCATTCACCTGAGGAACAGCTGGAAATGCAAATTCATTGTTTCTTCCAAGACTAACTTTCTCACAAATTTCAGATTGGACTTGGCAGTCTACATTTTATCAATTCTTAGAGGGGGTACTCATGCCCACATGTGTTTCAAGAGCCATTACATGAAGGATCCAGTTCCTGCTCCCCATCCTGTTCTATTTCATAAATTGGGAAGCATCCGGTACATTTCACTACCCAACAAAGAGCTGTCACCCAACAGTACAGTAGCTTCTGTCTATGCAAAACATTCACATGCTGAAACACAAACTTATTCAAGTGTCAAAGTATTTTCCTTTGTATCTAGGATGCTATGTTACTGCACCTGTGGACGTTTTTGTGAACTGGACCCTTACCTGTGCCTGTGGTCCCTTGTCACTGATTCCAAATGTATATTAGTAGCCATTCAGAGCTTCCTTCCTGACATCCAGAAGGATGGAGGGAGACTGGGGCCATTCCCTCAGTATCATGCATATGGAAAAGGTTGCCCACATTCACATTTATGTTTATGTTAAAGGCAGAGAGTCTTAACTGTGTTTATAAAAGTTCCTTACATTTTTAATTGAGAGATTCTTTGAATAATGATAGTAATACTTCACCTTTTGATTCCTGTCAAAGGAAATGGTTCCATGACAGCCCAGGGAACAATGCATCGATAATGGTTAATATTTATTGCCAAATAGACTGGCTCTAGAATCACCCAGAATGCAGACTTATGGACATATTGTGAAGAGTTATTTAGATTAACTAGGTGGGAAGGTGCACTCAAAGTGTGGGCTGGAGTCTTGGACTGAACAGAAAGAAGAAAACAAGAAAAGCACCAGCACTCCCCTCTCTCTCCTTCCTGAAAGCAGATGCAATGTGATTGGTCACTCATGCTCCTGCCATCCTGTCTTCCCCATGACAGTGGAGGATACCTTCAAATGGAGCCAAACCGAAAGAAAGTAAAGTTTGTCAAGTTCGTCCTTCCTTCCTTCCTTCCTTCCTTCCTTCCTTCCTTCCTTCCTTCCTTCCTTCCATTCTTCCTTTTTCTTTTGAGACAGGGTTTCTCTGTGTAACAGTCCTGGCTGTCCTGGAACTCTCTTTGTAGACCAGGCTGGCTTCAAACTCAAAGAACTCTGTCTTCCTCTCCTTCCTGAGTGCTGGGATTAAAGGCATGCACTACCACTGCCTGGTGAAAGCCCTTTCTTAAGTAATTGGGAGAAAAGTAAAAGCTATCCCCCAGGACACCTGTGCCATCTTGAATGTTCTCATATTCCAAGCAAGGCTCTCTGGGTGTAACAAACAGCCTGCTGTCCAGAAGTTTCCAAGTAGGCAATGATCTTATGTTTGAGATGTATTTCAAAGCCGGCTTGACCTGGATGAACCCTCTCGGTTACTTTCAGCCAGAGATACTTGCTTTATCCAGTTCCCTTCCATTATCCAGTCTCACATAATGCCCACCATAGGGCATCTTCATAATTCCACTGTTGTTCCACACACTTCTATAACCCATTCAAATATACCATAGCACCTTTTGTGACTGAAATGCATTTATTTCTGTGAGAGGGAATCAGACTACCTTTAGTTTAAAAAGTTCTTTTTTCTTTCATATATATATATATATATATTTTTTTTTTTTTTTTTTTTGGTTTTTCGAGACAGGGTTTCTCTGTATAGTCCTGGCTGTCCTGGAACTCGCTCTGTAGACCAGGCTGGCCTCGAACTCAGAAATCCGCCTGCCTCTGCCTCCCAAGTGCTAGGATTAAAGGCGGGGCAAAATGTTTTAAATGGTCTAGAGGGCTACAGAGTAGTGTAGGGGTTGTACTTTACACATCCACATTGGCAGGTTCTTTGCCATCGAACCTTGTTTCTGTCTCTTTACTAGATCCAATGTCAGTGTACCTTAGGAGAGTTTCACAGGAAAGAGCTCCTCTATCTCCGTACTTCTCAAATGATAAGGAATCCTATGAAGGCAGCCACTGAGCAGTATTTGATTCAGGACTGCTAAGGACATACACTAGAGGATGGATGTCCACATAAATTTGCAAGAGTACAAAGCCATGATATTTCACTAAAAACTCAGGATTTCTAAGAATTTGAGTTCTTTGCTTAACCTGTGTTTTAAATTTTAGTTAAAATATTGTACACTTTAACGGGATTCTATGTGATATTTCCATATATGCACATAGCATACATTGAAAAATAACCACCCTTTCTACAAACCGAAGTCTAATTTCTAGGGATCACTACTGTGCAGAGAGGGAGGGAAGGAGAGGGAGAGAGAGACAGAGAGAGTGGGGGAGGGGGGAATGTAACACTTAACACTTGCTTTCTGTGTTTGGTATAGTTCATCCAGTGTCCTCAAACTCCTTCCATTTTGCTGAAAATGACAGGATTTCATTCTTATTTGTGGCTGAAAAATACTTCATTGTGTATAGATACATGACACATACTCTTTATCCCAACAGCTGTTGATTGGTACCTAGGATGATTCCATATGTTAGCTATAGGGTATTATAGAACTTCAGTAAACATGGGTGTGCAGGTGTCTGGTGTGGTGATTTCCTTTCTTTTGGGTACATACACAGAAGTGGGGTAACCAGTGTCATAAGGTATATCTACTTTTAGATTTTTTGAGAAGTCTCCATACAACAGTAATGGTGTGCTAATTTATAGTCCCACCAATATTGTATAAGAATTCCTTTTAATCCACACCCACAGCACCATTTGCTATTTTTTTTTTTTTGGACAATAGCTATTCTAACTAGAGTGAGGTGGAATCATGTAGCTCTGATGCCTAATGAGATTGAACTTTTTTTTCATGTATTTGTTGGTCAAGGCATTTTTTTCTTTTAATAAGATTCAGATCATTTGCCATTTTTAATGGGATTATTTGGGTTTGTCTGTGAGGGTTTTTTTTAGTTTCTTATATACTCTGCATATTAACACTCTGTCAGATTTGTCACTGGCCACAATTTTCTTCCCTTTTCTAGGTTGCCGATTCACTCTGCTGATTGTCTCCTTTGCTGTGCAGAAGCTCTGTAGATAAACGTGATCTCATTTGTCATTTTTTGCTTTTGTTTCCTCCTCTTGGGGTTATAGCCCGAAAAAAAATTACTGCCAATGTCTTGCAGAGTTTTATTCTAGGAGTATCAGAGATTTGGGTCTTAATGTAGGTCTTTGACTCATTTTGAGTTGATTTTATTTTTGAAACAGGGAAGCACTATGTAACTCCGGATGGTCTTGAAGTCATGATCTTATCTTAGCCTCTTGAATACTAAGATTACAGGCAGGCACGGCCATGCCCAGCCTGCTAATTTTTGTACAGGCTGGGAAATATGCCTCATGTCTCAGTCTTCTACAGTAGTCTATTTTTAAACTTCTTTGTTTTCTAATAAATGTCTTTGATTATAACTTTATCTCTGAGTGCAACTTTGGCTGCTTCCCACTGGTTTTGATAATTAATGTTTTCATTACCATTAACCTCTAAATAATTGACAATTTTTGTTTTATTTCCTTTTTACCATGTTAATTTAGAATATGTCTTAAATATCAAAAATTTTGGATATTGCTATGATCTGTTTCTCCAATTCTTATTTTGAAAATTAATCACTAATTTGATGATGTTAGGAGGCAGATTCTTGGGGGGGGAATTAACATTTAAAAGCAGAATCTCCTTGCCTGAGATTAATGCTCTTATTATGAAAGAGGCTCCAGTTGGTGATCTAGCATGTTCTACCTTCGGAGAATGTTACCCATGAAGAGTTCTTCTTGGTCCTTGTCTTCTGCAGGGAGAGATTTCAGCTGAGAGATCCAGACAGTTTAAGGATATTTTTATTTAGCAAAGCAGAGTGCACACTGCAAAATGATTTGGGGTGAGCTGTCCTGAAGAATGGCTAGCAGTCCATTAGGTTCTGTCCACTGGATTTAAAGAAGTTTCTTAAGGCTTCTTAGTGTGACATCAATGTTAAGTTCTGCCCTTGGGTGCCTCCTTCATTTCACCCCACTCTGCTATACATGCTCTGGAGTCAGGATGCCCCTACAAGCTTTCTTTTCCCTCAGAATATTAACTGGTGGCCATGTATGGTGGGTAGGAAAGTGTCTTGGTGCCTATACTGGCTGGTTTTGTGTCAACTTGACACAGGTTGGAGTTATCACAGAGAAAGGAGTTTCAGTTGGGAAATGCCTCCATTAGATCCAACTGTAAGGCATTTTCCCAATTAGTGATCAAGGGGGGAGGGCCCCTTGTGGGTGGTACCATCTCTGGACTGGTAGTCTTGGGTTCTATAAGAGAGCAAGCTGAGCAAGCCAGGGGGAAGCAAGCCAGTAAGGAGCATCCCTCCATGGCCTCTGCATCAGCTCCTGCTTCCTGACCTGCTTGAGTTCCAGTCCTGACTTCCTTTGGTGATCAACAGCAGTATGGAAGTGTAAGTGGAATAAACTCTTTCCTCCCCAACTTGTTTCTTGGCCATGATGTTTGTGCAGGAATAGAAACCCTGACTAAGATAGTGCCTCAATTTCAAATACAGCAAAAGGAACCCAACTGTAGCTTTAAGAATGATGAGCCACAACAGTACATCCAAGCCACCAGGAGACATAGTTACCAAGATAAAGCAGCAGTTTCCTTGGTTACCTCACGTCTACTTCCTCTTCTAGCCTGCCAGAATATATCTAACCTCAAAACGGGTGCATGTACAGGACAACCTCCTCATTCCTGCTCATGTTTGCCTAGCTATCTACTCAAACATTGGCACAAGGAGAAAACATCATCTGTGTATGAGCCAGGAGCAGGCCCTTGCCAGACACCAAATCTGATGATACCTTTTGGACTTCTCAGCTATCAGAACTGCGAGAAATCAGTTGTTTTTTTTTTTTTTTAATTTCTATAAGCTGCCTACTCTATGGTATTTTTTATAGTAACATGAACATACTGAGGCCGACATTTATCTTTCTACTTTTAAAACTTACTGAATTGTGCTCAATAATACAGTCTATATAACAGAAACATTTTAAAATGTTTTCAGAAGGCTGGCTGTGATATACATGCTTGTAATCTCACCAACTGGGAGGCAGATAGAGGCAAGACACTTACCAGCTACATAACAAGACCCTGTCTCATTTTTTTTAAAACAAGATACTTAATTTGTATAAATAATCTATATACATTTGAAAGAATATATGTTTTTACTGGTTACAAGCCCTCATATCTATATACATAATTAATGCATGCTGTTCATATTATCAAGGTAGTTGATATTGTTAGTCAATACTTTCCTGCTTTGAGTTATTATTACTTTTAATTTTTTATTTATTTTATTTTTTTGTGCATTGGGCTTTTGCCTACTTGCATATCTGTGCACTACATGTATGGTGTCCAAGGAAACCAGAAATCAGTGTTGTATCCTCTGAAACTAGAGTGATAAACAGCTGTGAGCTGCTGCGTGGATGCTTGGAATCAAACCTGAGTCTTCTGGAGGAGCAACTAGTACTCTGAACCCGAGTTATCTCTCAAGTCCTGCTTTTATTTATTTATTTATTTATTTATCTTTTTGATCTAGTAGTCTTTTGATTTCTGAGAACTATGTAAGGGAATTAAACTTTTTTCTATACTTATTATTTCATAAATTTTGAAACAATCTCCTTAGTTGCATATGATTTTCTCCCTGTATTATAAACCACTGATGAACTGTCCTTTTAATTAATATGAAAATTTCCTCTTTGTCCCCTTAATGCTATTTCATTGGCTAATATTTTGTTGATATTGTCTGGCATATCACTTTCTGTCCATTTGAGTTCTCAATCTTCCTATGACATTTCATTTTAGGTATTCATTTTCTTCTTCTGTATTTACACTAAAGTCTCTGTGATTTATTAAATAATTCTGATCTCTTCACATAGCCTTTTTACAAATGCATATGTGTTTTCTATTTATCTTGACTTTTCTTTGTTTATTCTGGAGCGAAAAGCGGTTTTCCTTGCTGAACTAAGGTGAAAGGTAGGCATTCAGACAGCAGGGATTGGAGGTTGGACAGGCAAAGCATCTAGTTTAAAGGTGTGCCTGTCAGTGTGACCTCGATAACTTGTTGCCTTTAATATAACTACCTTAATGCTAAGTGCTAGTTCCAACCTGCTGCAAAATCAACTGTTCCAGGATTTCTGGAATGAAGCATGGTATGCAGGAGAAAACTCAAAATTAAGATCTTTTCTAATCTAGAAAATGACAGATAATCTTCACTGAGTGTGGTCTCTATGCCAGGCAGTGTTCTACCCTCGCTGTAATCACTGGGAATAGAAAGTAAGTACAATGTCCTGGTGAGGTATTCAAGGCAAGGCCACATGCTGCCTAGCGTTGGAGGTATCAGTGTTCTCTACCGTGGCTATAAGTCATATGAATACTAGCTTTTCTTCCCAAAGTACACAAAACAAACTTACACTGAAGCTTATTTCTTCCTTCATTTAACTAATGTTTACCAAGCATCTGCTATATACAATGCAGTTGTTTCTAGTTTCTTCTCTCAGGGAAACTATATTCTAGCAAGAAAAGCAGATAATGAACAAAATAACAATAACAAATAATGCTAAGTTCAGAAGAAAATGTAGAAGAATGCATTACAGTGACAAAGGTGAGTGGATAATGCTATTTTAACCAGGTTGTTCAGATAAGGCTAGTGATGCATGTGTATCTAGAGGCCGTAGATGGTATGTCTGTACATCTGACTGTACATAGTAAGAAGTCAGAGACAACCTCTTTGCAGAGGCACTTGTATATATGATGTTGAGAATTAAGAAAAAAGAAACACATGCATATATTAATAAGCATTTCAGACAGAAGGAATAGGCTAGGATGTAGGTTTGGATGTGTTTCAGGTGAAGCAGGAAGAACAGTGTCATTGAAGGCAAATGGAAGAATAAACTGGTGGGAGAAAACATCAGAGAGATGGTGGTTAGTGGCAACAATAAGCAGTGTCTTCTAAACCGTGGTTGTGAGTTGATATTGTTCAGAATAGGGTATCTTTTTAATTTGTTTTTACTATTGCTGTTGGCTTTGGCTTTTGTTATTTTATTCTGCTTTTATTCAAGATAATTTTGCTTCTTACCTTTTCTTTTCTTTTTCTTTCTTTCTTTCTTTTTTTTTTTTTGAGAAAGGATATCGCAATCTCATGTTGATATTGAACTCTCAATGCTCCCGCATCAATATCTTGAATGCTGGGATTATAAGCCTGTTGAAATCACCCCTCTCTACCTCCCTTTTCCCCCTCTGTATATCTCTCCATCTCTCTTCTTGTCTCTGTCTCTCTGTCTGTCTCCCTGTCTCTCTCCATATGTATATTTCTAAGCAAATGATGCTCTACTACTAAGCTCCATTCCTGGCCTTAATTTCCAAGCATATAACAAATTAGAGAGAATCATATGATGAATATTTATGCATCCATCATGAAGCTTCAATAATTAACATATAATCTCATTTCACATATACCTGCTACTCTCATAATGCACATTTAAGTATTAAACATAACTCAGCATATCCTTTAATCTATAAATACTTTATTATACATCCCCAGAAACTAGTCTGTGTTTTAAAATATTACCACAATATGTTAGAGGGATTTATACATTAAAGTGGTGTGGTGTTATGTATATTTAAAAAAATCACTCTGGTAACGTATGGAGAACAGATTATAGGTACTCATGGGTGGCAGTGAAGAGACTGGCAGGACTCCTGCCATGGTTCAACAGACAGATGGTGGTGGGTAGTCCATGAATAGCACTAGAGATGGAAACAAGCTGGGATAGTGTAGATACAAAGGTAACAGCAGTCCGCAAACACAGGAAACCTTGTAATTACAAAGTTCTAAGAGAGCTTCTGCTCTAAGACCACAGTATCTTTGTCAGCACTCTCTAGATGCTTTCAGAAAATATTATGGTCCTGGAAGAATCCACCCCATGATGGACAGGGATGGTTACTCTGTAGGTCATCCAAACCACTGGGGCTGAGGGGTACAAATATTTGTTGCCTGAGTGTATCTCCACTTTCAAGATCTGAGGCACATGCAGAATATTGATCATGATGTCATAAAATTAATAGCACTGCCAGGATAGCAAATACACAATAGTTGATCATCTGATGATCCAGGGTCCTGCCTACTAGTTAGACTGCTACAAGCCCACCAAGGCCTAAGCTAAGCTGGAAGACCAGCCAAGAGCCCTGTACCAATAGAGGTACAGCTGTAGCTAAGAAGAAAAAGTAAAGAACAAGCTGCAAGAGTGAGGTTGAATGTAAGACTGTGTTAGGAGACAGAACTAGGTTGGAGGGTCACATGAGGATGCCAAACATGTCACATTGTTGATGTCAAGAGAATCAGTGAAAGGATGGGAAGCCATGCATACTGCAAGTGGTCTAGGGCATAGGCTGCAAATCATTCAGGATGTCAGGGGCTAGACTTAACTATTTGGTTTGAGATCAAGGTGGAGATGTGGGTGGTTGATACCAGAAATCTGGTCAGGTAGAATGAGATACTGGCCAATGCTTCTCTGCTCATCAATCTCTTTCAGGGCTACAGAGGAAGATGTATGTCTACCAAAACTTTCAGCTCCCCTCCAAGTCTAGGACACTCTGAGTTTCTCTGATAGAAGGGGATAGAAGGTTTTGGGGTCAGTTTTGTACATTTTTATATGTGGGTGTTGACTGTCCTGGGGGAGTTCTATTTTACCATTTTTGACAAATGACTACCTCCCCCTGTTTCTCAAAAGTTTTTAGTCAATAGTAGTAGTACATACTCCTTTGGCCCTGGTACAGGCTTTCCTCTTTTCATATAGATTCATGCTCTGGAAATCAAAAAGATGATTCTATAACTCCCAGTCTTAGGAAGTGGAGCTTCCTGAGCTCATGCTCCTAGAATATCTCTGTAGAAGCCACGTATTTGGCCAGCATTTCAACTACTGGCAGAGTGGGTTGTCCAGCTGCTTGAGAGGCCCACATTAAGTGCTGACAATAGTAGATCAATGTGAAAGTCACTGCCCTACAGCGGTGAACACAGGAAATGAGTGACTACAAAAGTCAGCAATTTATCTAAAGTCAGCCTAGGTCAGGGCCTCTGGGGGAGTTGTAATAGGCTTTGCGCAGAACTCAGGATGATAATGATGTTGAACAAGATGATGATGGATGGTAATGGTGATGATGATGGTAATGATGTAATGGTTAGTATTTATTGAGCACTTACTGTGTAGCAGTAAGTATTATGCTAAGTGCTTTATACACACACAGATGGACTCTTCTTTAAGAATCATAGCTCTTATATTTTTTGCTGCTTCTTTCTTCCTATTTTATTTATTTGTATTTTTAGGATTATAATTTAATTATAACATTTCTTTCCTCTTCTCTCTCCAAACTCTCTATAGATTCTTCCCACCCTTCTTTAAATTCATGAACTTTTTTTTACACTAATTGTTATTTTGAATGTGCACACACATGCACACGCACATGCGTGCACACACATGCACACGCACATGCGTGCGCACGCACGCATGCACGCACGCACACCCACCCACCCACACACACCAATCTGTTGAATCCATATAATGTTATTTGTATGTTTTCACGACTGATCACTTGGCATAAGAAAACTCAGAAAAATCAATTGCTTTGTCCAAGATTGTCAGCCAGAAAGTGGCTGAGCTCAAGTTCAAATGCATTCACTCTGACCACAGAGCCTGAGCTCTTGGCTCTCTGTTTGAGAAACCCACTGAGAACATAATAATTACTTTCCCTCTTGCTGTGACAAAGCATCTGACAAATGCAACTCGAGGACTTCCTTCCGGTTCACTTTGTCTTGTGATAGAGGCTGTAGCCCACCCTGGCAGGGAAGATATGGCAATGAGAGGGGCTATAGCTGTAATGACAGGAGGACAAAGATGCAGATAACATCGCCTGCACTCAGGAAGCAGAGACAAATGCTGGTGGCACAGTTCCTTTTCTCTCCCAGTTTCTTTTGAATTGTTTGTGAATCAGAGTCCATGGGGTGGTGACACTCATTCAGTGTTGGACTTCCCTCCTTAGTTAAGCATCCCTAGAAACACTCCCCACAGACACATTCAGAGCTATGTTCCCTAAGTGATACTAAATCTACTTAAGTTGACAATGAAGATTTACCACTAGAGTGTCCATGCACAATATGACAAATCTGGGGCAAAATGCCAGTTAGGTATACTGCAGTGGATCCCTGTGGACACAACTATATGTTACTGTGGAAGATACTATGCTCTGCCTAATCCTCAATGTGAAAAGGAGGTAGTCATGAAAGTTGGATGGAGGAAGGGCAAGCCCAAACATCCAATTCTCTAATGGCACAGCGTTAATGGTGTTTCTCCCAATAAGAATGTTTGGCTTTGGGTTCTAGATTGTAGACTTATCCAAACCCATGGTTCCCTTTTGATTGTAGGAAGGAGTCAACAGTAATAATTCTAGTCATGCAAAAAACAATGATTAGCTTGCAGCATTCATTCTAGTCATATTCATGACAGACCCACTGGGTCACATTTCCCACTTCTAATACCTGAGACAGATGATTTTGTAAGAGCCCAGGTAATCCCTTCTACAACTAGTTACCAGGTGTATTATTATGCAAGACCACATGAGTTTTCAGCAAGACCATGAAATGTCAAGACAGAGAGGCCACCTGGCCCTACCTTGACTCTAAGTGACACACTACATTTTTACATTTTATGTGTTGACTCTGTGTGCTACCATATTAAATAAAGGCATTAATGTATAATGAGCATGCTTCCCTTCATATTCTGAACCTCCCTCAATGTAGTTTTGCTTTTCCTTTAATTTCTTGTAAGCATGCCTGATTTTATGTTTCTATATAAAATCTAGGACCCATATATTAGAGAAACCACACTATTAATCTGAAACTGACCTATTTTGTCTACCATGATTAACTTCAGTTATATCTATTTTTTCTGTAAATGCCATAACTCTATGGTGGAAAAATGTTCTACATTTTCCTTATCCATTCCTCTGTTTTTGGACATCTGTGTTGGTCTCATACCTTATCACTGTGGACAGTGGTGAAATAACCATTGGTTTAAGTATCTCAGTGATACACTGATGTGTAGCCATGAGAAGAATACTCAGGACTGGTACGATTGGGTAAACTATGATACTTCTAGTTTTAGTCTAGCTAACTGTTTTTCGCCCCAGAAATCTTCAGATTGATTTTCATAATGGCTGAACTAGTTTATGTTCCATCCAGCAGCATGTAAGAATTCCCTGTAGGCTATATCCTGGCCAATAACAGGTATTATTTGATTTTTAATGGCTGTCCAAGTAAAAATACTTGGGTGGGATGGAATCTTAATGTAGTTTTGACTTGCATTTCTCTAATGGCTAATGTGATTGAACACATTTTTATGTTTATTGTCTATTTGTACTTCTTTATTTCATTATTCATTTATTTATCTAGTTGATTGATTTTCTTTACTTCATTGTATATTCAAAATATTAATTCTAGATCAGGTATATAGCTAGCAATTATTTGTCTACCATTCTATAGGCTGTCTCTTCACTTTATTAACTGTATCCCTTTATATGAAGAAGCCTTTTTGTAATTTCATGAGGTTTTATTTTTCAAATATTAGAATTATTTAATAAATGGATGGAGTTTTATTCAGAAATTCCTTGCCTATGTCTATATCTAAAGTTGTTTTTCCTTTAACATATACAAAGTTTCATATATTGCATTAAGGTTTTTGAACCCATTTGGAGCTGACTTAGCTTTAACAGTTATTTATTTATTTATTTATTTATTTATTTCCCATCCCCTTCTCTCTGTGTGGATACTCTGGCACATATGGAGAGGCCAGAAGACTATTGGCAGGAGTCATTCTCTTCTTTTGCTATATATACCCAGATCCTGGTCCCAGGTGTTGGACATGGGTCACCAGGCTTGACAGCAAATACCTTTACTGCCTGAGCCATTTCATTGGCCCTGGACTTGGTATACAGGGCAAGAGATAGAGATCTAGTTTCATTTTTTCATATATGGGTATCCAGTCTTCCTGGTACCAATTGCTGAAGAGACAGTCTTTTCTTCATTGTGTACTTTTGATATCTTTGTAAATAAATCGCATGGCTGTAGTTGTAGGGATTTCTATGTGGGTTCTCTATTGTGCTTCATCAATTTATCATGCTCTTTATTGCTATGACTCTATAGCACAATCTAAGCTGAGATCAGGTATGGTGATACTATTAGCATTGTTTGTTTTGTTTTATTTTATTTTGTTTTTCTGCTAGGATTGTTTGGGCTATCCAGTGTCTTTTGTATTTCCATATGAATTTTAAGATTCTTTTAATTTCTATGAAGAATAGCATTGCAATTGAAAAGCTTTTTTACTTTATTAATCTGGTGACACAAACCCATTTTCATGCAAGTATGTAATGTATTTCAAGGATATTCTTGTTTCCTTGGGAATGGTCTCCCCTTTCTTTCTCCTTCTACCAGTGCCCACTGTTCTCCGATAGTTTTACATCTACTTTCATGTCATCTATGCACATATGATTTTACATATCCATATAAAATGCAGGACCCACAGATGATTGAAAACATGCAATATTTGTCTTTCTCAGAGTGACTTAATTTGTTTAATATGGTTATCTCCAGCTGTATCCATTTTTCTGTAAAGAACATAACTTTATCTTTCTTCATGGTTTAAATTTTTTCTATTGTATAAGATGAACTATAAATGCCCAGTAACCATATAGAAAATGTTCAATATCTCATTAGAAATAAGAGACATGCAAATTAAAACTATATTGAAGTTCTGTCTCACCCTAGTCAGAAAGGCAGTCAGTCATTAAGAAAACAGCAAATGTTGGTCAGAAGGTAGACAAAAGAAAACCCTTATATATTGCTAGTTAAAATGTTAATCAGTTAAACCACTATGGAAATCAGTATGGAGATTCCTCAGCAAACTAAAAATAGGCATTGAAATTCTGATGGATACTGTATTGAGTATGTAGACTATGTTTTGGCAATATAGTCATTTTCACTATAATAATTCTTCCAAATTATGAACACGAAAGGTCTCCAGTTTTGTTCTTTAGTGTTTTAAAGTTTTCACTGTAGAAACCTTTCACTCTACGCTTAGGTTAATCCCTAAGATCTTAACTTTATAGTATTTTTATTTTTATATTCTAATATAATTACATCATTCTGCTTGTCTCTTTCCTCCCTTCAGTCCCTCTAAATGAAACCAGATCTCTATCTCTTGCCCTGTATACCAAGTCCATGCATATATATGCATGTATATACCTATACCTATACCTATAGCCACACACATAAATGCAACCTGCTCCGTTTGTAAAATGTTACCTGTTTATATGTGATCTCAGAGCTGATCATTTGGTATCAGATAACCAATTAGGAGCTCACTCGTACCTTGGGAACAAAAGTTCCCCACTCTCAGCATTCTGCAGTTCAACATGATTCTTTGTCTAGGCTTGAGGTCCATGAGATTTTCCTCTTCCATGTTAACATGTCCATTGGTAACATCATTGTTTAGACAGCCATGTTGATGAGTGTTCATAGATGTTGCCTCTCTCCTAAAACACAGTCTCACAGAAAACTTCCTGTTTTTCTGACTATTGATCTTTCTTCCCCTTCTGCAATGATCCCAGAAACTAAGGTGCAGAAATTGTGTTGTAGATGTGCCAATGGGAATAGGGCACCATAAAATCTCTTGTTTGGCACATTTTGATCTGTTGTGGTTTTCTGTAATGGTCTCTGTCTGTTTCAAAGAGATGTTTCTTTGATGGCAAGTGAGATTTACACTTATCTATGAGTATAAGGATACACATTTATAATAGAGTTAGGAACTGTGTTTGTTAGTAAGTGGCAGTTGAAGGTTCTCCTTCAAGATCCAGGATTTCACTAGTGCCAGGCTAGGTTTCTAATACTATGCACAGTGCTTGTTAAATGGATCTCAAATCCAATTAGTGTCCACAACTGGCATTCATACCTTGGTAGTATTTCTATGGTTTAAGAAAATAGCAATTGTGAGTGGAATTATTTTTCTGATATCTTTTTCAACACATTGACTATTGGTATATAAGATGACTGCTGACTTTTTTATATTGATTATATGTCCTGCCACTTCACAGAAGTGCTTATCAGCTCTAAGAGTTTTCTTCTTATGTTTTTAAGGTTTCTTATGTGTAGAATTATATCATTGGCCAAAAAACCTAGCTTGATTTCTTTCTTTCTTTCCTATTTAGATCCCTTAATTCTCTTCTATTGTCATTAATACTTTAAATCTTAAATTGAATAAGAATACAATGCAAACCATTGTCTTCTTGATTTTAATGGAAATGTTTTGACTTTTATCCCATTTAGTATATTAGCTATACATTCGTTACATGAAACCTTTATTAAGTTAAAATATGTTCTTTCCATTCATCATTTTTTCAGGGCCTTTATCATGAAGTTTTTGGGGGTTTTATTAAAAGCCTTTCCTGTTTCTATTAAGAAAATCACATAGTTTCTGCCCTTTAGTCCATTTATGTGATATAATTACTTTTATTGATTTGCATATGTTAAAGCATCACCTGTGCCTCTGGAAAAAGCAGGAATTTGTGCACCTTATTTCATTTTTTTCCCCAAGAACCCATTTCAATGGGTTGTAAGCACTGCTAATGGGGGGTTTGGTGACTATACACATGGAACTGCCAATATTTATAATGCTGTATCACAAGGTAGTTCAATCTTCTATGTAACTTTCCTTTTTTCTTTTTTTTTTTCTTTTGAGAGTTTGTCTACATAATCCAGGCAATCCTCACATTTGATAGCTTCTTGGCTCTGCCTCCAAGTTTTAGGATTATAAGCATGCCTACCATGTACAGCTTCTTTTGTCTGTTTTACTCATTTTTCTTTTAAAGATGGAGTCTTGGTATGCAGCCCAATCTGGCCTTGAATTTACAATGGAGTCCAAGCTAGCCTCAAACTTGGGATTATCCGGCTTGGGTCTCCTGAGTGCTGAACAATAAGCTTGTGTCTCTTTGTCCTACTTCATATACAAGTGTTATTCTGGAAGTTAGTGTGGCTCTATATACATAGGAACCATTGTTTTATGCATTTGATAATCTTTACTCCTCACATTCACCTTGAGGTTTCCCATAGATTCTCTAACTTGTTAACATTCTGTCGTCTACCTCATGGTAGTTAAGCCTACAACACTGTTGTCTTGATCTTGCCAGGCATATGTGACAGTTTACATGTCTTTGATGATTTGTGGTACAAATCAAAGACACAGCCTGTGGAGGATACTAGAAGTGCCTAAAAGAAAGCAAGAATCTGTAGAATTGTGTGAGTGCTAAGATTTTGATTAGGTGCACTCTGACGTGCCGTGGTCCCTAATATCACTAGAACACACAGTCATAAATTGTATTTACCAGTCATCATTGGATTTCCTTCTTTGCAAATGGTTCTTCTCCACACACTTTAATATTAGGTATGGTCATGTGACTTGCTGTGGCTCATAAGAAAAGGAATAGAATTGACACAGGTCACTTCTGGCTGGAAACTTGGAGTCATGAGAAAACAGACTGGCAGTGGGGCACTGTCACATTTGAACTTAGGTCATTGATATTCTCAGAGATTTTACTAACATGGAGTGGACATTATCACTAGCAAGAAATAAACTTTATTTCTTTTGAGCCTAAGTTTGAGGCTTACTTGTTACTGAAGCACTTCTTCACCTACGTTAATGGATAGGAAACAAGTTTCCTTCTCAGAGATAAAAACCTAATAAACCAGCAAGCATACAGATAGCACCTTAAGAGTTCAGCTTCTCTTGTCCTTCCCATTTTACCCATGAAGCTCAAATCTTTGTAGAACTGAAAAGAATAGGAAAATCAAACTTTGGCAGAATCACTTGGCTTCAGCATAGTAAATGTAAGAAACCACTTTCTGTTTTAATTAACTCCAGACTCTTGGCTTTAATCCAAGTCAACTCAGAGTATTATTCATAAAACTGGACCTAAGAGACATTTGGGAACACAAGAGGGTGGCAAGTAGAAAATAGCCTTCCATTTATCTTTGAGGACACTGTCCCTTGAAATCAGCTTGAATTCCTCCTCAAGCATGCGGCCTGCAGCCAATCTTGGTGACCTTTGCACTTCAGCTCTTATTTTCTTCCTTTCAGCTCCACCCACCTTTCTAGTTTGCCTTTGCCTCTCGTTCCCTACTTTGTCCTCACTCTTTGCACTTGATAACTACACACGCCTTTTCCGGGTTTTGGGACCCTTGTCATTTGTTTATTGGTCCTTACCACTCCTAAACAGCATGGTTTAATAGCAGCCACAACACAACCTTCCATTATTAACTACCCATTATCAGCCAACCACTAGGCTAAGCATTACCTAATTTTATTTAATTCTCACAAGAGTGGTAAGAAGTAATACTATTAACATTTCCATTTTACAGATGAAAAGGGAGGCACATAGAGATAAAGTCAGCCCCAGGATTCTATTTGCCCACCAAGTTCTGCTCCTTAGAGCTTAACTATAGCTGTTTCCTGGCCATTATCTGACTTTTTGAAGGAATCCATTGTAGCCTTTACTAAAGGATCAAATAAAGCAGATACTTTGGGCAATTTTAATAATCGGAGCTGTCCTATGGCTCTTGCTATAACCTTGAGAGGTATAAGCTTGACATTTCTAGCCTTCTTGGACCAAGAGGTGAAAAAAAGACTGGGTCACCTCCTCACTTAGCAAATACCACTCCTCAAAGGCCTTTAGTCTGGGAACTGTCCACGCTATCTCTGCCAGCATCTGAGTTAACTAAATTGTATACCTCAAACAACTCAAATTCTTTTCCTGAGGTTGAGCCTGTCAATCAACTTCCAAACCTATCTGGAAGCCATTTGAGTCTTAGTTGGTTAGATTATAGGTGATAGGCACTTTGTTATTACAGGCCTTTTCTATGATCTAAACAACCAAGGTGGCTTTTTCACACAGGCGACCCGTTTACTCTTGCACTTGTTTTTCTAGGAAGCAAATTACAATCAACATAAGCTCTGCAGGAGGCTGGCAGGATAGAACAGCTGGCAGCAGGGAAAGATGCTCGCTGCCAAGTCTGAAGACCTGATTTGATGGAAGACCTGTGTGGAAGGAGAGAACTGAGTTCTTCAGGTTGTCCTCTGACCTTTTACACACAGGTTGTGGCAAGTGTGAGGCCTATGCATGTGCTCATGCATGCACGCGTGCGCGCGCGCACACACACACACACACACACACACACATATACACACACACACACACACCATAAATGAAAATAAACAAATGAATAAAAAAAACCAGTGAATAAATAAACAAAGAAAAAGCCCCACAGGGTGAGAATACAAGCTCCATTGAGCTGCATCTTTAGTTTCAATGATACAACCCTAGTCTCTCACCTTAGGTAAAAGTACCAGTACTACCAAAAAAATTCTACTTTAAGACTGTTTGAGATTTCCAGAAGACATTGGATAATCCGTGACATTAAGGATGTTGCAGATCATTTGGTTATGAATCCATCTTTTTTGAGATATTTTGGCCCCAAAGACACAGGAGGAGCTATGTATGACATGGCAAAAGTTTTGTATCAGACAGATGCTCACACAGTGAGGATAGGGTTGACCCCTTGCCAGAATACCTCCCAGTCAAAAAATTGCAGAAGAAAAGTACTGCTCCACTACAAGGCCATAGCCACCCAGCCTGGAATAGCTCACCAATATCTCTGCTATTATGTTGCTCTAGCAAACCACCCAGCTCCATTCTGGGCACTAGCACCGACACTCAGGATTTCCATTGTCCATAAATCTAGCTTTCACCTCATTAAAAAAAAACAAAATCCACATAGTTTACAAATCCAGAAGGCCATAAAGGCTACTGAAATCTCACTGAGATCTCTGGAGCTCTTTTTGCAGAAGATGCATATCTTGTGATCCATGTGGAGCTTGACTCCCTCACAGAGCCACAGGGCCCCCTGGTGTGGATATATGGTGCTGTATCTCATCCCCTGCTCCAGATTTTTATCTATATCAAATATTGCCAGTTTGTTAAAAAGGAGATTCAATTTCATCTCTCAAGATCTTGCATTTAATGCTTCTCAAAGTTCTCCATATGCACATTAGACTATCTACCATGCACTGACTACAGACCAGAGGAGTCAAAGAACTAGACAACAAAGGATATCACTTGATCTGCACACCAAATTCCCTCCACACTACAAAGCTTATGTCTAAGAAGTCCTTGTCCCAGACCATATCTCTCTAATAGCTGTAGTACCTCTATAGCTACAGATCACCCAGGAAAACCTAACTTGATACGATTCAATGATTTCACTGGGTTTAGGCCAATAGGCATCAAACACTGGCAATGGGGCTTGGAGGCTTGTAGCAGCTTTATTAAAAAGTCTTGAAGGATAATCCCCTATAACACTGAATGAGCTGTGATTTTTTTAAAGAAACTTCCATTGTGCTATTCCCTCAACTAGGCATATCTTCTGGCCATAGGCTACACCTGCTACACTTTTAGAAATGATCACTCAAATAATGTGCAAAGACTCAGTTGGTAGTAATTCAAGATGGGTATCAAAGGGAAATTCTTCTAACTCCCTGAAAGGCTTATGATTTTTGTGGAGGCTCATAGAAAAGCTCTGTTCATTTTTTAAAAATTATGTTTTTTTTTAGTTTAGTTTTATTCTTTAATTTTTCACACACTGTATTTTGATTACATTCTTGCCCTTCTCCCCACTTCTCCCCACCTCCCTATCAATTTTTTGTTCTCTGTATCAAAATAAACAAGAAAACCAACCAAAATGGTAAACAAAAATCAAAATAGACAACAGAACCCAATAACAAAAACCCTCCAAAACAAAACAAAACAAAAAAAAAACCAAAAAAAAACTGTGCACAAACCAAAACATGGATGGAGTCCATTTTGTGTTGTCCAATTACTGCTGGGTGTGGAACCTGCCCTGGAGTATGGTTGATATATTCAGAGACAATCCAGTAGAAACAAAACAGATTCCCCTTTCCCAGGAGGCATCCACTGCAAATCTCTTTTTGGTTAGGATTGGGACTTGGCGTCTACTTCACCTTCTTGATGCTGAGATTTTTGTCTGGTTTGTATTTGTGTAGGTCTTATGCCCACAGAGGTTCACAGAGAAACCCAAACCATGAAGAGTAGTTTGACCGGACAAAACTGTATAGAACTGTGGGTTCACTCTGTAGCCTCAACATTCTTACTGTCTATAGATCTAGTATTCTAGAGACAAGGACAATGTGGCTGGCATTTTCTTATTTGTCATCCCTTATCTTGAAGTTTACCCTCTAGACCTCTCTAGAGATGAAGCCTAAGGACCACATGGCTCACACAAAATTAGAATTGATCCATCTTTATTCTCTCTTCTCACAGAAAAAGAGCTCATAGGACTCATGGGAGGCAAGTTGCAGAGTATGCTAAGATAGCATACTGGCATTCTATCACACTTGAGAGATTCATTCTGCCTTACAGTTAAGGTACACAATCAATGCATATTGACTGCTATTTTGCTATTTCCATGTTATGTCTTTTTATTATTCTTTTTGTGTGACATGATCATTTTATGTAAACCAGTCTGACTTTAAACTCACTGTGTAGCTCATACTGGCTTCAAATTCATAGAGATCCTTCTGTTTTGTCTCCCGAGTGCTAACTAGGATTACAGGCCTGTACTTCCATGCCCGGTTCATTTTGTTATCTCTATATGACTTGCCTTTCCCTGTTATTTCTCTAATAAATTTTTTCATATTGTGTATGTTTTCTAATATACATTAAGGTTTTTGTTTTGTTGGCCAAATTTTATAAAGATTAAATGTTTGTGTGTGTGTGTGTGTGTGTGTGTGTGTGTATCTGTGATTTGCTTATATGTATGTACCACACATGAGCCTGATGCTCAAGGAGGTCAGAGAGGGCATCTTATCTCTAGAACTGGAGTTGTGGATAATTGTGAGCCAGCATATTGGTGCTGGGAATGGAGCTCAGGCCCATAAGAAGAGAAGCTAGTACTTTTAACAATTGAGCAATCTCTATTGCCCCACATACGTTTATTTTTAAAGGGGGGGAATCTCTCTGTCTTGCCAGGCTGGTCTCAATGGCCTGGCCTTAAGAATCCTTCTATCTCAGCATCCCTAGTAATGGGACTGCAGCCATGAGTCACTGTGTCTCACTGCATTCATCTTTTGAATCACTTAAAAAAAAGAAGAGTAAAATTGTATTTTATACCATTTTTATATTTATCTATATAATTGCCAGTGCTTTTTATTTCTATGTATGGATTCACATTGCCATCTAATTTGCTTTCTTTTCAGCTTGAAGGACTCCTTTTAGAATTTCTTGAAATGCAGTTCTGCTGGCAGTGAATTCTTTCACTTTGTTTATCTGGAGATATCTTTATCCCTATTTATTGAGATATAATTTTGCTGGATATAGATTTTTTAGTTTGTGGTCTTATTCTTGTAACACATTGAATATATTATTACATTGTCCTTTGGATTTCTTTGTGATGGAAAGTTAGGGACTCCCTTACATATGATAAGTCACTACTCTCCTGCCTCTAACAAACTTCTGTTTGGCTTATGGGGAACAGTTGAAGAAGTCACCCACTATCAACCTCTGGCCTTCACATGCACCCGTGTGTGTGTGTGTGTGTGTGTGTGTGTGTGTGTGTGTGTGTGTGTGTGTGTATTTGATGGAAAGTTTTTATTTCTTTGAATATTTTTTGATCTTTTCTCTTTCTCAGGTACTTCCAGGACTTTCATTAAATGCACATATTTGATGCTGTCCAGCAGGTCTCTTAGGCCATGTTAAGTTTCTTCACTTTTTTCTCTTTCTAGTTCCCAGTCTAAAGAATCTCACCACCAATGTGGATGTGCTATTCAGCCTCTCTAAATTTCAACTCTAGAATCTCTGTTTTTTTTTTCAAGTCATGTATATGTCCTTGTTGATGTTCTCTGTTTGATGAGACTATTCTTCTATGGTCTTTTGATTTGTTATATCTGGTTTAAAGACTCTGTTTAGCGAGCGTTATTTTTCCTGTGCTCAGGCCTTTTATTTTCATGTTTCTTTATGTGTCTGATACTTTTTAAAATTAAATGGGTAACATAATGCACAGCAGCCAGTCTGGTATCTGATCTGCCTTCAGAGCTTGTCTTCCTGTTGTTAGGTTTATGAATGTTCTTGCTTTGGCTGTTTTGCATAGTGCCCTGTGTCAGTTCTGCAGATTTCGTATTCTCAGTGTTCTGTAGTCATTGACTTTTGAGCTTTTGTTAACTTCCTAGATGGTCTAGCTTGAGTCCTCTTGCTGGGATAAAGTACCTGTGGTGGTCTGAATGAGAATGGCCCCCATAGGCTCGTGTATTTTAATACTTAGTCTTCAGGGAGTGGCACTACTTGGGAAAGAGTGGGAAGTATGCCCTTGTTGGAGTAGGTGTGCCATATTGGAAGAAGTATATCATAACTAAGAGTGGGCTTTGAGGTTTCCAAAGGCCAAGAGAGTCCCAGTGTCACTCTTCCTGCTGCTTATGGATCTGCATGTAGAACTCTCAGCCCCTTCCCCAGCACCATATCTACCTGTACGCTGCCATGCTCCCTGCCATGATGAAAATGGAATAAAACTCTGAACTGTAAGCCAGCCCCAATTAAATGTTTTCTTTTATATCAGTTGCTGTGGTCATTGTGTCTCTTCACAGCAGTAGAACCCTGACTAAGACAAATCCTATGACCTAAAGCAACTCAGTGAGAGAAAGACTTATTTGGCTTATAGGTTACAGTCCATCATTGAGGGATGACAGACCAGGAACTGAGGGAGGAACCTGGAGGCAGAAGCAGAGGAAATCATGGAGGAATGCTGCTTACTAGCTTGCTCCCAGGCTCATGTTCAGCTAGGTTTCTTATATAGCCTAGGCCTACTTGTCTGGGATTGGTACTGCCCACAGGGGTCTCGGCCTTCCCACATCAATTAGCAATTAAGAAAATGCCCTACAGACATCTCCATAGGCCACTCTGATGGAAGAAACTCCACAACTGAGATTCTCCCTTCTTGGATATGTCTAAATTTGTGTCAAGTTGATGAAAATTAACCAGCAAATTAGACGTCACACTTCGGTCAGTGTAATTTCATGGCCATCCAACGATCAATCAGATTTCTTTAAAGGCCTTGACTGCTTGTCAAGAGAACCTGTGTGTGAAGACTTGCTTTCAAATTACAAATAATTTACAAGTCAACCTTAGCATTCACTTTCGACTTGCCAAGCCCAGGCAACATTAAGCGAATGGAGTTTTTTTTTTCTTTTTTCCTGAGTCCCTTTGGATGTATGCAGAGCCTTCTAAATCCTTAAGAATATGTTGAGCTTTTCCAAAGTTCCCTATTGCCATCCAATTTTAAAGGCCTTCTTTTTAAGTTTTTGGCTAGAGTCTTGTTTTCCACAATGAAATCACAGATTTAGGTAGTAGCACCATTAACAGAAGATTGATGTTTTTATGTTACTACCATGGGAATAAGACTTTGCTATCTGGGAAAGGCATTTTCTCCCTGTTACCATTAGAGGTTAACATCTATCTATCTATATATGTATGTGTATATGTATATGTATATATATACATGTGTGTGTATGTGTGTATGATTTTTTGTGAATTTCACATCACACACTTTAATCCATGCCTTTGTATCTGCTCTCTGCCCTTGCAATCTTCCCCCAAAAGAAAAGAAAAAAAAGAGAAACAAACAGAAATCATACAGTGGAAGCTGCAGTGTGTCATACAGTATACGCTTTTGTTTATACATCTTTACTTGCAAATGTTCATTGCAATGAATTATTGGTCTGGTTTGAGGCCTCTGGCTTCTGTTACACTATAAATATTGGATCCTCACTGGGACTCCTCTTGGATATCCTGTTGTTGTCCTGTGTCATGGGGATCCTACAGCTTTGGATCTTCAGCCCCAGCCCCTTCTCATGCTCCAGCAGTTCATAGATGGGGTAGATGTTTGGGTAGACCAACTCAAAGCCCTGGATCTGGGCCTGGGCAGTATCTGAGCTGCTCAGTTCACCATCTCTCCCACATGCATACCAACATGGTGAGCTCTCCAGCACTGTGTCAACTAGCTCACCCAAGTGCTGCAGCCAGCAAGGGGCAGGGCCTGTTCTCCAGCTCTCAGCCCAGTGCACCTACCCACACACCACCAGGGCCAGTTCTACTGTGTTTCCCAGGTGAGGTGTAAAGCTGCTCTCCTGAGTGCCACAGCCAGTGGGGATAGGGGCAGCTCTTCGCAGACCTTGGACATCAATATGGCCCTAGGAGGAAGCTTATACCAGGGATAGCCAGAGGACCAGAAAGTTAGCTTTGAGAGTTTGTCTTCTAGAAATGACAGGGAAGTTTCACCCATGATACCTTAACAATATCACTACCTAAATAAGACTGAACAATGACAATACCAGTTGACAAACCAACATACATGGGAGAATTCTCACAAGGCTCAGCTATAGGCAACTAATGATTACAGAAAGAGGGACAATAAGTTTTCCCCAGTGATGAGCTACCTGATAGGTTATCCAATACCAAGTGGTCAGCCCTGAAATCATGTGTAAACACAAGCAACACTAAACAGAATCAGCAGGTCAGGTTATAGTTATGTATTGATGTGCATATATATGTAACAATAATAATTAAAGAAAAAGAGACCATAAATTTGAGAGGAAGCAGGGTGGGTATGGGAGGGGTTGTAAGAAAGAGAGGGAGGAGGAAATGATAATTATACTTTAATTTTAAAAATTGCAAACAACAAAAGTAAAATAATTTGAATCAAATATATAAAAGTAAAGGACATACACCTTTAGTCCCAGCACTTGGTAGGAAAAGGAAGGTGGATTTCTTTTTTCTTTCTTTCTTTTTCATTAAAAATCGACTTTTTTCATACACTATGTTCTGATTGTGGTTTCCCCTGCACCAACACCTTCCAGATTCCCCCCACACACTTATTCGCCAATGCAAATCCACACCCTTTCTTTCTCTCCCTCAAAGATACAAAGGAATCTTTAATAATAACAATATAAAAACAAACAAACAAACAAACCAGAATCATACAAATCAAACAAATGGGAAAAAAAGCTAAAGAAAAAGATACACATAAAGATGTTGATATGTCACAAAGAAACCAATAAAAACAAAATTGGAAAACTTAGTATATAAGCAGAAGACCTGTAAGATTAAAAATAATGCCAAATCAAAACATGGGGAGGAAAAAACATCCAAAATACTACTGAGTTTGTTTTGTGTTGGTCATCTACTGCTGGGCATGAGGTCCACTCTTACATGGTTTTTGTATACCCAGTGAGACTCCATGGGAGAAAACAAATTTCCCCTTTGCGAGCAATTATCAATTGGATATACCTTCTGAGTTAGGGATAGAGGCTTGTGTCCACTTCCCATCTTAGCAATGGGTCCCATTTGACTTAGACCACAGGACCTGTGTATGCTGCCAGTGTCTGTGAGTTCATATGTGTGTCAGCTCTGCTTTGTCTAGAAGGTCTTATTTCCCTGATGTCTTCCATCCTTTCTGGCTTTTATACTCTCTACCTCCTCTTCTGCAGAGTTCCCTGAAGCCCCAGGAGGAAGGATTTGTGGAGACATCCAATTTAGGGCTGACTGTTCCAAGGTCTCTCACTCTCTGAACAATGCCTGGCTGGAGGTCTCTGTATCTGTTTCCATCTGCTGGAGGCGGAAGCTTCTCTGAGGAATGCTGGTCCAGACGAACCTGCCCTCCATGATGAGTTTCAGGCCAGCTAGGGTTACATAATGTCTCAGCAGGTAAAAGTGCTTGCTGATTAAACATGGTGGAAGGACAGAACCCCTTTCAATGACCTACCTTGAAAGAAATGTCCAAGGTTCTTCTCAAGAAAATAAAGTCAGAATCCAAAAAGCTACATAAACAAGAAAGAAATAATGAAAGTACAATCTTTTTATTTTTCTTCTTAGTTGATCTAATAATTAGTTCTTCAAAGGCAATAAAAGCAATAATATATTAGTTGATTGTAGCTTATAGAGAAATAGAATGAATGCCTGTAGTGATATAAAAGACTGAGAGCGAATGATTAAATATATTGTTACAAGGTTTTCCTGGTGAAGTGGTATTGAAATGACTTCAAACTCTATTGCAAATAATACCTTAAAAAACAAAGGATAATTGATATTCTTAGATGAGAGGAAAATGGGATCTTATATATTTTCCAATTAAAATATGAAAAATTGGCCAGGCATGGTGGCATGCATGTTTAATCCCAGTACTCAGGAATCAATCAGAGACAGACAGATCTTTGTAAGATCCTGGTCAGTGTAGTCCATATAGGGAAAACCTTGTGTGTGTGTGTGTGTGTGTGTGTGTGTGTGTATGAAACATATATACCTAATACTAAACAATTAATTTCTTTAAATGTAAATGGTTAAAATAAGCTAAGATACAGATACAGGAACACACACACACACACACACACACATATCAAAAACTAAATAAAAAGCATAATAAAAACCAATACACTCAAAACTGACTAACCTATCAGAGGACTCATTCCTGGAGAAAATTGTAAAATTGTCTCTCCCTTTCTCTGCAGCCATCTGTAGCTCTTCATGTGGGGGGGGGGGCTTGTAAGATCTTTCCCATCTGTGTTGGCATGTCAACTGGTATAATCGTTATGCAATATGAAGCTCTCAAAAACATAAAAAACAAAAATATTCTTTAAAAAGATACAACTATGTATTTCTCTTCTCACACAAAAGTCTCATTAAATATAAAGACAGATATGTTAGAAGGGATAGAGAAAGACAGACCATGCTAACACTAAGAGAAAGGAGAATGGGGTAGCTTACTTATTTCAGGTAAAGCATATATCAGAGATAAAGACATCAGAGATAAAGGGACAGAGTATAGGCAGTGCTTAGAGAGAAGCTCACAGCTATTCTAGGAAATCCTATATATTTACTTACTTGTTTGTGTATTTACTTATTTATTTTTCATTTGTTCTCCTTCCAGAAGGCTTGCCTTCTACGTTCTTATATATTGGGGAGTGATGGGTTGCACATGCCAAGATGCAAGTGTGGAAAGTCAGAGAATGCTTTTTAGCAGTCAGTTTCTCCCTCCCGCCTTGCTGAGGCAGGGTCTCTTGTTTCTGCTATGGTGTTGTTTGCTCTAAGATAGCTGTCCTGTCTGGTGAATCTCCTGTCCTATTGGAGTTTTGGGTTACAGATTCACCATGGTTGTCAGGGTTCCATGGATAGATCTTTTACCCACTGAGCCAACTCCCTGGCCCTAAAACTTACTTAAACAAGTGCATATTACTTTCTGTTCTAGAGAACCCTCACAAATAGAGTATCCTTTCAACAAAAGGTACTGGAATACCTACCATGTGTATAAACCTTCAACCAAACAAAAGTGTGACCTAAACAAACAAACAACAACAACAACAACAAAACCACCAGCAGCAGCAACACCCATACTCTAAACATCACATCTTCTAGAAAAAGTAATCCCAAATGGAACACAGAACTAAATGTAAAGTTTCAAGTTATAAATTTTTAGATGAAAGCATGGGAAAATCTGGGGACGTGGCTTAGATGAAATTGTAGTGCAAACATGAGGATCTGAGTGCAAATCCCCAGCTCCCATAAAAAAAATCCAGTGTGACAACATACCTATAACTCTAGTGCTGGCGGATGCAGAAACAGATGGGTCCTCAGAGCTCACTCAGATAGTCTAGCCAATTCATGTTTTCTGGGTCCAGGGAGAGACCCTGTCTCAAAATACGTGATGGAGAGCAATAAAGGAAGATACTCTAAGTCAACCACTGGCCTCCATAGGCACAGGGTTCTCTAGAGTCACAGAACTTATGGGTAGTAAGGGAATTTGTTGTGATGACTTACAGTCTGTAGTCCAACTGCCCAACAATGGTCAGCTGTGAATGGGAGGTCCAAGGATCTAGTAGTTGCTCAGTCCTACGTAGCTAGTAGATTCCAACAGATGTGCTGGCAAGTAAATGCACTCTCTAGGCGCAGATCACTCTGCAGGGCAGATGAACTGCCCAGCTCTTGGGAGCAGGGAGCACACAAGCTGGCTGAGACCCAAGCGATATTATGCTTGATTGTCCCTATGCCTGGAGGTCCCAACTGCCCTGTTGCAGGAACAAAGATGGCGGAGTGCACTGTGCACCCTCTCCGTGCAGATCACTCTGCAGGGGGATGGCCCACAGCAGAGCTGGTGCCCAGACTATCGCAGCGCTGCCCCGCTCTTGGGCGCAGATGGAAGCCCAACAGGCTGTGTCCCAAGCGATGGTATATTGGGGTAAACCTGTGTACCTGTCTCCTCAGTGCAGTCGATCCCCGGAGCAGAGGTCACCAAGGGGAGGCTGGTACGCTCCCGCCCAGTGCGAGTGCCTGTACTGGCTTTTCAAAATTTGACTTATCTTTGACTTTTCCATGTTTGAGTGTAATACAGGTTGGTCCAAAATTTCTTACATTTACTCTGCTTGTTATTGGCTAAGACTCCTAGATTTGTAATTTGGTGTCTAACATTAATTTAGAGAAATTGTCAGTTGCTTTTGTGTCAAATTCTGCTCCTGTCCTTCAGTATCTTTATTCTGTTTATTTTTCTATTCCTGCTTTGAATATGTTGTTTCTTTTGTACCTTTTTGGATATTATGTTATGTTTGTTTCAGTCTTTCTTACACTTGCTCTTCAGGTTTTGGATGTTTCTATTGTCATGTCCTCAACTCAGAGATGCACCACTGGACTTATCTAGTCTGATAATTAGCCCATCAAAATCATTCTTCATTTGTGTCCCAGCGTTTTTGATCTCTATCATTTTTAAAATTATCTCTTCCTCTATTGCTTATATTATCCATCTGCCTTGCATTGCTGTGTGCTTTGCCCATTGGCGTCTTTGGCATATTAATTATGGAGTCTTGAAAATCTTTGTCTGCTAAGCCGTTTCTACCCCATCTGAGTCTTGTTTAGATGCTTCTTGGTTTCTTCAGACTATGCTTCTGCCTTTTATTATGCCTCGTAGGTTTTGTTGCTGGAAAGTGGACATGATGTACTAAGTACGAGGAACTGTAGCATAGAGTCCTGTAGTGATGCAGTGGTAAAGCACTGGAGGGAGAATCATTTACAGACATGCTTAGCTCTGAGCCTCTGGATGAGCCTATGGCCTTGGACTGTGAACTTAGAGGGGCTCATAGAGTCTCCCTGTCTAGTGGTTCAGGGAAGTAGAAGGGGCTAAGCTAGGTATTTCCTTCTTCTAGGTAAGGGAATCATTTTTAAAAGTTCCCAGCAGATTAGAATCATAAAACGGTTTCTCCTTAGGGAAAGTCTTGGTAAGATCATATATTTCAAAATGTTTAATCTTCTCCTACCCTTGCTGGAAGCACGATGCAAGTATCTTTGAGAGCTTGGTAGAGCTCCTGTTGCTAAAATTCACAAAAATATCGATCCTCCTATAGAAATGTTAACTCTTATATCATCCATTCGGAGACTCCAGCAATTCATCAATTGCAGTGCACACTTTCCCAGTCTTGCACTGGTCCCAGTACAGGTTGCTAATGGCAGGGCTCTGCTCGGGAACATTATGGTTTCTGTATATCCCTTTCCATTTCTCCAATTTTTGAAGCAGTACTTTGTCTTGTGACCTTACTACTCTCAGATTTAAGAAGAGTTGCTGATCCCTGTCCCCTCCTTTTTTGATCTTTTCTTTGTTAGGATGGAGTGGCAATTTCTATGCTCCTTGCATGCTGGACGGGAAGTTCTGTGTGTTCATTTAGAAGATAAATTTTTTTAAAGAAAAAATTCTCAGACATAACAATAGTCTAGATGATGCCTGGCTGCCTTTTGAAAATGCTGGTGTGAGTCATTTTTAGATCCCAAACCCAGGTTATAGACCTGCAGAGAGACTGTGAAAGTCTTAATCCTGCCTGTATCTCCTTCATAGTTTTGGGGGTGCCATTCATGTATTGTCTAGGATCAACAAAAGTAGTAGCTCCCCAAAGGGAAGTTATCCAGAGTACTAGAACTATTTTGAAAAATGAATTCATGCCTCATCTGAAGAATTTCTAATTTAGGAGATTTCTGTAAGGCCAGAGGAACTACTGCTCTGTTCTTATATTTTCATTTATTTGTCTTTTAATTTGCATTTTGCTTTTCAGCCATCAACATGTCTAGAAAGGTTTAAGAGCTACCAACTGGTCAAACCTTTTTTTTTTAAATTTTCTATATTTTTTTTTTACATTCCAAATGATTTCCCCTTTCCCGTTTCCTCCCTCCCCGAAAGTCCCATAAGCTCCCTTCCCTCCCCCTGTTCCCCATTCAACCCCCTCTCGATTCTCTGTCCTGGTATTCCCCTACATCCAGTCTTTCCAGGACCAGGGGTCTCTCCTTCCATCTTCTTGGAAATCTATTGATATGCGAATTGTGTCTTGGGTATTCCGAGATTCTGGGTTAATATCCCCTTATCAGTGACTGCATACCATGTGTGTTCTTTTGTGATTGGGTTACCTCACTAAGGATGATATTTTCAAGTTCTGACCATTTGCCTAAGAATTTTGTGAATTCATTGTTTTTAATTGCAGAGTAGTATTCCATTGTGTAGATATACCACATCTTCTGAATCCATTCCTCCGTTGAGGGACATCTGGGATCTTTCCAGCTTCTGACTATTATAAATAAGGCTGCTATGAACATAGTGGAGCATGTGTCCTTATTGCATGCAGGGGAAGCCTCTGGGTATATGCCCAGGAGTGGTATAGCAGGATCCTCTGGGAGTGTCATGCCCAGTTTTCGGAGGAACCGCCAGACTGCTTTCCAGAGTGGTTGTACCAGCTTCCAATCCCACCAGCAGTGGAGGAGTGTTCCTCCTCTTTCTCCACATCCTCGCCAACAACTGCTGTCTCCTGGTTTTTGATCTTAGCCATTCTGACTGGTGTGAGATGGAATCTCAGGGTTGTTTTGATTTGCATTTCCCTAATGACTAAGGATGTTGAACATCTCTTTAGGTGCTTCTCAGCCATTAGCTATTCTTCAGGTGAGAACTCTTTGTTTAGCTCAATTTAAAATTGTTAGCACATTTTTAATAGGGTTATTTGGCTCTCTGGAGTCTAACTTCTTGAGTTCGTGCTGGTTCAACTGGAGGTCAACATGCAGAAGAATGCAAATCGATCCATTCTTATCTCCTTGCACTAAGCCAAGTGGATCAAGGACCTCTACATAAAACCAGACACACTGAAACTAATAGAAAGGAAACTAGGGAAGAACCTTGAACATATGGGCACAGGGGAAAATTTCCTGAACAGAACACCAATAGCTTATGCTCTAAGATCAGGAATTGACAAATGGGACCTCATAAAATTACCAAGTTTCTGTAAGGCAAAGGACACTGTCAAAAGGACAAAGCGGCAACCAACAAACTGGGAAAAGATCTTTACCAACCCTACAGTGGTCAAACCTCTTAATCTGACTGGAATTTCAAGTAGTCATTATGCATTTCATTGCTGTGACCTGCAGGTGGCACTGCTGTAGTATTCCAGTACAACTCTGAACAATAGCTATGGAAAACCAATAGGCTTTTATTTTTTTTCTTTTTCTTTTTTTTATTATTTTCTAAGTTTTTTTATTTACATTCCAAATGATTTCCCCTTTCCCGTTTCCTCCCTCCCCAAAAGTCCCATAAGCTCCCTTCCCTCCCTCTTTTCCCCATTCAACCCCCTCTCGCTTCTCTGTCCTGGCATTCCCCTACATCCAGTCTTTCCAGGACCAGGGGTCTCTCCTTCCATCTTCTTGGAAATCTAATGATATGCGAATTGTGTCTAGGGTATTCCGAGATTCTGGGTTAATATCCCCTTATCAGTGACTGCATACCATGTGTGTTCTTTTGTGCTTGGGTTACCTCACTAACCAATCAGCTTTTAAAGAAGAAATAATGTAAAGTCAGAATAAAAGATCTCAAAATTTAGGGGACGTAAAAAAATAAAGATTGACCCATGCCTAAAAATAGTCATTTGTTCCTTCTAGTACCTCTAAGTGGGTCTAAAATGTGACTTCCACCCTTCTAATTTGAGTGACAATTAGCCAACAGGTCAAAGGTAGCATATACTTGAACGTTACTCGAAATGCATCGCCTTTACCCACTGGAGATATTCTAACACTTGAAACTATCTCTCTCCCCCTTTACAGAGTATCAGTTCCTGAGTAGAAGAATTGGAAAACTTAAACCTACACTGTAAATTTTTATATTTGCAGTCCAAGAGCCTGTAATCCTGAATCAAAGCGAGCACATTCCAGCTCCCAGGACCACAGGCCCAACGATGGCATCCTTGGTGAACATCTAAGACCCAAGGTCTGGCTGAAGTTCTGATACAGGATTAGAATTTTCATTTCCTAGTTTTTATTTTAATTTTTAATATTTTCTCTTGAGAAAAGGTCTCATGTAGCCCAGACTGACTTTAAACTCACTAGCCAGAGGATGACCTTGAACTCCTGATCCTCCTGCCTGCACCTCCCAAATGCTGGCACTGCAGGAATCCACCACCACACCCAGCACATTCCTTGTTCTTAAAGTGCCTCCCAAATAGATGGCAATTTCCTTAGCAAAATGGATAACCTGGCATCAAGCCTGGCCTAAAGATATTGTTGGCAGCATGCATCATAGATGAAGTTCAGGGTCTCAGTTGTTCCAGAAGATACATTTCTAGGTCTCAAGATAGATATATCTAAGGTCAAACATGTTTGTGGCCAGAGAATAGGAGTTTGACTCACTTAGCATCCTGTTCCAAGATGCTCTCAGAAACAAATGTCCTTCAGTAAAGGAGAGCTTCCCACCCTGTGTGACACAGCACAGACATTAGTCTTCTTGATTTCAAGTGTCTGAGAAGACCCTGAGGATATCATAGTCTGGATCAGTCACCTCTGCCCATGAGCAATTATTTCCACTGATCCTGCTGAGTTAAACAAACGCTGTTATTTTGTATATATTCCCCAGCACAGGAAAAACTATGGAGTTTTTACTTTGTTTTGTGGTGCTGTGGATGGAACCCAAGGCTTTGTACACAAAGTAGGAAGTTCTAAAATAAATCCTGCCAGGACTCTGCAGGGAATACCCACTGGGCTCAGTTCTTCAATACCTCTAGAAGATGACTAACACTTTGACCTGTTGTGTGCTATAGTCTAATTCGTCCAGATTAAGGCTTCCCCTTGGAAGCATGGATGGCCTCAGGGTAAGACTGTTCAACTTCGGAGATAAGCCATACGTGATCAAATGACAGCAACCTGATCTGTGCCCAATTCTAGAGACAGAATAAGGAAATACTAATATTTTCTACCAGACATGAATGTAATATGGTGTTTTATTTGGAACTGCTATTGCTGTGATGAAACACCATGATCAAAAGCAACTTGGGGAAGAAAAGATATTCTGAATCAGTCAAATGAGGGAAGTCACGGCAGGCACTCAAACAGGGCTGATGCAAAGGCCATGGAGAGGTGGCGCTTATTGGCTTGCTCCCCATTGTTTGTTCAACCTGATTTCTTATAGCACTCAGGACCACAAGCCCAAGGATAGCACCACCCACAGTGGGTGGGTTCTTCTCCATCAATCAGTAACTAAAAAAATGCCCTACAAACTTACCTACAGCCAGATCTTGTGAAGGCATCTTTTCAACTGAGGCTCCTTCCTTTCTAGTGACTAGTTTGTGCCATGTTTACATAAATCTAATCAGCACATACATTTAAATAGCTCATGGAATCTTTCCTAAGGCAAGAAATAAACTGTTTCTACTATATATTTGACTCTCACTCATAGTCCTTTCCCTGATAAGAAATGCATGAAATATGCCACTAACCCCAAATTACCATGAGTACAGCAACATAGAGACTCCCCCCAATATACACATGCACCCTGTTGAAGGTCCAAGGTTATCGGCCTTAACCTATATATTCTTTTTTCCCATGGGAGTCACTGGGACTGTAAACATAAGGCCAAACTCAGCTAGTTGGCTCTTGGGGAAATCTATAATTTTTATTCATCATCTTGAATTTGATATTTATCCAGTCTTCTGTGGTCAATTGTAAAATGCATGATGGAACAACACTTCAAGGACAAACATATCCTGTTGTCCTTTCTCTGGCCCACTGAGGCCTGTGTACAGAGGTAGAAACAAGTGATAGCATGTTTATTTCAGGACTCATATGTGGTGACAGTGTGAAGCCACAGAAACAGTAGGAAGAATGAGCATGTGGGCTGGAAGAGCAACACTTTGTGCACAAGTCAGTGCTTTGGGAACAGTCACAAAGTTGTGCAGCCATCACCATTACTAAGTTTAGAACATCATCATCACTTTAGGAAGAAATGTCACTCTTCACTCTAGTCTTCCCTTAGCCCCTGCGAACCATTAATCAACTTTCTGTCTCATCTCTGTGGATTTGCATATGCATAAATGGAAGCACACCATGTGCTTTTATATTTGGATTCTTTTATTTAACATGTTTTGAATGTTCGTCCACGTTGTAACTATTGCCAATACTTCATTCCTTTCATAGGTGAATAATATTCCATTGCATGGACAAACCAAATTTTATTTGCCAGGCTACAGCAATAACAGTATGTAAGCCAGTATATCTGGAATAGAGCAAGCAAAAGAGCAATAGAGTGGTGGACAAGGTCAGACAGGAAATGGCTTTGGCCAGGGAAAGTTTCTCTGATGAGCCAGTGTTTGAGCAAATAGCTAAATAAAAGCATGTGGATAAAGGGAACAGTCAGGGCAAAGGCCCTGTGGTGGCAGCATACTTGGCTTTTCAGAGGACTAGCCAAGGGCACTAGTATGGCTAGAAGAGAGTAAACAAGAATGGGAGTGATAGAGTAAAGGCAGGCAGAGATACACAGGGAGGGGAGAGGCTATAGCACCTTTGGTATGGTTTAAATATATTCTCTCCAAGTCATGTACTGAAGATGTAATTCCCATACAACAGTGCTGAGAAGTGATTTAGAGGTAAGTAGGTCATGAGACTGTCACCTTCTTGTGTAGATTAATGCTGTAATCATGGGAGAAAGTTAGCTTATCACAGGAATGGGCTCCTGACAAAAAGATGGGTTTGTCCCCATTCTTTCCTTCCATTTCTTTGTCTTTCTGTCACATTCAGTCACTGTATACTTGCTCCTTCTGGCCATGTGATGCTTTCTGCCACATTATGATGCAATAACAAATCCTGCAAGATCAGACTTCCCAGCCTTCAGAACTGTCAACCAAATAAACATCTATTGTTTATAAATTACCCAGCGTGTGGTATTTTGTTCCAGCAGCAAGAATAAATCGACAAAATGATCCTGATGGCCGTTAAGCAAGTATATATTTTACCGACAAGATAAATGGAGCATTATGTGGGGGATTTTAGAAGCAGCAGAGGCTGTAGCCCAGTGGCAAAGCATTTGCTGATGGTACATGTGGCTCTGGATTCAATCTCCAGCCCCATAGAAGAACCACTTTCTTAAGAAAGGAAGATCAGGGCCTAACTTGTATTTTAGGAGACTCCCTTTGGCCACTGTGTGAAGTGGGGCTGCAGAGGTGACCAGATTCCCTATAGCTCTGCTCTTTACCTGACCTGGAAAGCAGGATATGCACAGATTTGTCAGTCAGAGGGATGTGTTTACTTAGATCACATTATCCCCTGTTTAACACCCTCCAATGGTTTCCCCAGCACATCCAGTCTCTCTGGTGCCTGCCTTTGTTCTCAGTGCTTCCCACTGACCCCTGTCCCTCCAGCTATGCCCACTGACCCCTGTCCCTCCAGCTATGCCCACTGACCCCTGTCCCTCCAGCTATGCCCACTGACCCCTGTCCCTCCAGCTATGCCCACTGACCCCTATCCCTCCAGCTATGCCCACTGACCCCTGTCCCTCCAGCTATGCCCACTGACCCCTGTCCCTCCAGCTATGCCCACTGACCCCTCCAGCTATGCCCACTGACCCCTGTCCCTCCAGCTATGCCTACTGACCCCTGTCCCTCCAGCTATGCCAGCCTCACTGAGCGACCTTCCCAGTGGCCCTGTTGTCCACACTCACCAGGCTTATTTTTGATTACTTTGCATTTTTCTTCTGCAATAATTTTCTCCAAAGTTTAATCATCACCCAGAGCCCAGCTGAATATCACCTACATAAGAAAGAACTTCTCTGTCCCCTTGCCACAGAGCAGCTCAGGAGCCCTCCCTCTTACCACACTCACCCACAGTGCTCTGTCTCACACTTCTCTTTGTGATTATCTAGACTATTTACATATTTTAAGGTCACCCTTGAATGTGAGCTCCAGAAGACAGACACTTTATTTTATCCAGTATTGTATTCCCAAGAACCTGGGAAAGTGTTGGCTCACTGTACGCATTTCTTCGATGTCTGTTGAATGGACAAAGGCAAGAAAGTCAAGCCATTGCTCTTGAGTTTTCTAGCCATACAAGGACAGGCTAGACTTTTTGAAAGAGTCTGTGCAAAAAGTAAAGGAAGCTAAAAGTACAACAAAGGAAGAAAATGCAAAAAGTGTGGCTAAGCTTTTTAATAAAGCATGGGTCACTGAAAGCTGGACTGAGCCTCTATTCACATAAAAACCACAGCTAACCTCACACTCAGTGGAGAGACTGGATACTTCCCACTAGGAACAAGATGCAGACACCACTCAGGCTAATTCTATCCAACACTGAAATAGACATTCTGCCCAGGGTAGTTAGGAAGAAAGTAGAAGAAAAGGCCTCCAAATTAGGATGAAAGTTGAAAAAAACCACCTCTTTTTGCAGGCAACATGATCTTGCATTTCAAAAATCCTAAAGAAACCACTAAGATAAACACCAGTAAAATCAAAGTGGGCGGTCAGCAACGCTGCAGGGAGCTTGCAGGGCATCAGGGCCAGAAGACAGGACTTCCTGCCTGTGCAGAGTTGCTGGAGCAGCCTTTCCATGCTCTAGGCTACCATCTCTGTGCAATGAAATAGTCCAGGCACACAAAGACTCATTCTGTCTTTCTGTAAGCAGCGCTCCAGCTCCAGCCTCATCTCCTTTGTGCAAAGGTTGAAGGATTATATTCTCATATCCTGTGTGCCTTGTGAACTGTGCCAGCCACGACAGTCTGCAGTCAGAGTGTAGTTATCTCAGGATAAGGAATTGGACTCTATAAAGCATCATTCTTTAAGCTTTTGTATTCTCTCTTGCACTCTCCCTCCCTCTCTAGTTTTGTTTTTCACTTAGTTTCCTAGCAAATTTCCTTTTGAGAAATTCCAATATTGTCTCATCTGAACCAAAGGGAATAGCATTTGTCTACAAGTTGGTCATTGTAGGGCTAGCTTAGAGGTCAGGGGTCCCTTGAGGCTAGGTGTGGGGGTAGCTGCAGCCAGCACAGCTGGAGATGCAAAGAAGGGTTGAAACTGTGCAGATTTGTTTTTTTGGACGATGGCTTAAGATACTGAAATGATAGGCTTTTGGCTAAGGATCGAGTGCATCTCACTAGGGAAGAATGTGGTTGCTTGGAGACTTGCCGATCTGATCAAGATGACTTTAACTGGGGGGGAGGGGGGACATGCCCATATCGCACTGTAAGGCCAGATACTATAGACAGCAGCAGGCGTGTCAGGGACAGAAGAATAACAGAAAGACACCCTGTGATTTTCAGGAGAAAATGGCTGAGAAGGAAATTGGGTATGGTGCTTCCAGCTTAGATTGTCAATATGCCAGTGTGAAGAGTGAGAGCAGAAAACAAAGCAAATTGAGATTGTTTTCAAATACAAAAAAGTAAGGAAAAAATCAAAGCTATCACCGAGACTCAGGAGTAAAAAATCCACAACTGAAACACATTCACCATCTGATAGTGACTTGAGTTTCCCACCCATAGGACAGAATCCTTTGTGCTCATTTGTACCAACTTTGTGGCATCCAGAGGGTAAGATTAGGAACACAGAATCAGAGAGAGAAGTTCTGAGGAAATGAACATGAAGTCCAATAACTGTGGAAAGTCTTCCCTTGGTGGTGCCCTTGGTGCCTCACATTGTGGACAGATGAGTGAAGAAGTCAGACAGGGCTTCTGTTCTCACAGAGCTCCTACTGAGAGCAAATAGAGAAATGCAGACTCTAAAAATGAACAAAATACCTCCAGATCACTAAAAGATCTGCAGAGAGAGTGCGAGTGATTGCAATGAAGAGGAGGGAGGACTGGGAAGCTTGGGTGCACTGAGGTCACCTACCTGCAAGGGTGACTGTTGACTGCAGGGAGAACAAAGTGTGGGAGTAAACCATGGGAACAAAGAGAAGTGCTAGGAGACAGGAAACAGCCAAGGACCAGAAGGTGGTCCAGGCAATAGGTTCAGCTTTCTCCTGCCAGAAACAGGCAGGAGTTTAGGTAGCTTATTGGGGGAGGTGGGAATTACGGAAAGGCAGCATGGAAGTCATAAGGGAAGAAGGAAAGCCCAAGTGAGGATGCTTCAATCCCACTTAGAAGAGGGAACAAAATAATCATGGGAGGCAGAGGGAGGAAGGGACCTGGGTGGGAGAGGGGAGGGGGAGGGGTAAGGGGGGCAGGATCAGGTATGGGGGGGGGAGACAGGAGAGAAGCCCAGAGGGCCAGGAGAATGAATGGAAATATGTAACTGCTGGGGGTGGGGTGGGGGTGGTGGGAATCTCTAGAAATTCCCAGAGACCTAGGGTATGAAAGGCTCCCAGGTCTTGAAGGGGATGACCTTAGATGAAATAGCCAATAGTGGGGAGATGGAACCTGAAGAGACCACCTCCAGTAGATAGACAGCCCCCCTCCAATGTAGGAATGGGGTCACCAACCCATCTTCATAGTTTTTGACCCAGAATTTTTCCTGTCTAAAAGAAATACAGGTTAAAAATGGAGCAGAGACTGAAGGAAAAGCTGTCCAGTGACCTTTTAAAAGTAACAATGGCCCAACTTGGGATTTATCCCATGGGAAGGCACCAAACCCTGACACTATTACTGATGCTATGTTGTACCTGCAGACAAGAGCCCGGCATTACTGTCTTCTGAGAGGCTCTACCAGCAGCTGACAGAGACAGATGCAGAGACTTAAAAGTGAATTAACTATAGGACTGAGGTCCAGGATCCCTATGGAAGAGTTAGGGAAAGGATTGAAGGAGCTGAAGGGGATGGCAACCCCATAGGAAGACCAACAGTGTCAACTAACCTGGACCCCTGGGAACTCCCAGAGACTGAACCACCAACCAAAGAGCATACACCAGCTGGTCCAAGGTCCTCAGCACATGTGTAGCAGAGGATTGCCTTATTTGGCCTCAGTGGGTGTGCCTAATTCTGTAGAGACTTGATGCCCCAGGGAAGGGGAGTGCAGTGGAGGGGAGGGGGAGGGGGGGAGGGAACACCTTCTCAGAGGCAAAGGAGATGAGGGATAGGGTGAAGAACTCTGGGAGGGAGCATTTGGGAGGGGGGACAACATTTGGAATGTAAATAAATAAAATGAAATTTTTTTTAAAAGGAAAGAAAGAGAAGAAAATGTGGTCAGAAGCAAATGTGTTAATAAGCCATCCATGTATTGGGGAAATCCCTGGGAAACAGAGCAAGTACATCTTTTCAGAGGCACACATTCTCCATGAATAACACCTTCCATGTTTCCAGACCAAGCATCTAAAAATCAGCTAGAATGCTCTGAAGTACCAGATGGAAGGGATCTGGGAAGGGCTGACAATGTCTGCTGTTGTCACAAGGAAGCCTGGAGCAGAGTCAGAAAAGGGACAATCCAAAAAGACAAAGCGGCAACCAACTAACTGGGAAATGATCTTTACCAACCCTACATCCGACAGAGGGCTAATATCCAATATATACAAAGAACTCAAGAAGTTAAACTCCAGAGAGGCAAGTAACCCTATTAAAAAATGGGGTACAGAGCTAAACAAAGAGTTCTCACCTGAAGAATATCTAATGGCTGAGAAGCACCCAAAGAGATGTTCATCATCCTTAGTCATTAGGGAAATGCAAATCAAAACAACCCTGAGATTCCACCTCACACCAGTCAGAATGGCTAAGATCAAAAACACAGGAGACAGCAGTTGTTGGCGAGGATGTGGAGAAAGAGGAACACTCCTCCACTGCTGGTGGGATTGCAAGCTGGTACAACCACTCTGGAAAGCAGTCTGGCGGTTCCTCCGAAAACTGGGCATGACACTCCCGGAGGATCCTGCTATACCACTCCTGGGCATATACCCAGAGGCTTTACCTGCATGCAATAAGGACACATGCTCCACTATGTTCATAACAGCCTTATTTATAATAGCCAGAAGCTGGAAAGAACCCAGATGTCCCTCAACGGAGGAATGGATTCAGAAGATGTGGTATATTTACACAATGGAATACTACTCTGCAATTAAAAACAATGAATTCACGAAATTCTTAGGCAAATGGTCAGAACTGGAAAATATCATCCTTAGTGAGGTAACCCAATCACAAAAGAACACACATGGTATGCAGTCACTGATAAGGGGATATTAACCCAGAATCTCAGAATACCCTAGACACAATTCGCATATCAATAGATTTCTAAGAAGATGGAAGGAGAGACCCCTGGTCCTGGAAAGACTGGATGTAGGGGAACGCCAGGACAGAGTAACGAGAAGGGGTTGAATGGAGAAAAGAGGGAGGGAAGGGGGCTTATGGGACTTTCAGGGAGGGAGGAAATGGGAAAGGGGAAGTGATTTGGAATGTAAATTAAAAAAACTTAGAAAATAAAAAAAAAAAAAAAGAAAAGAAAAGGGACAATCTGGAGGGTTGAGCAGGACAGAATTACAATCACCCCCAGCCAAGACCAGCAGCAAGCAGAGAAGTTTGAGTCAGTCTGCGCAACATTTACCTTTGTGTTTGTTTGCTTTATTTCATGTTTGTTTTTAAAGTTCAAAGAGAAAATCAGAGAAGTTCATATATGGTCCTAAATTTCAAGTTCTTTAAGAAAAAGATCTCTCAACTCCAATAATAGTGAATTGTCCTTAGGTAAGATGACAATGGAGTAGATGCCTCATTTGGGAAGGTCCTATACTCTCCAGTGAAGGGGTCTTCACTGAGACTGTAGTAGGTGATGAAGGATGCTAAAGTGAGTGAAGGTGGAGAACAGGCCTGGAGCATGCCCAAGCAGACAGAGCCTGCCGGGTCATCAGACATAGCAAACAGATGCAAGAGCTTAATTTGCCTTGTAAATGTCTATATTAGAGAAAAGCAGAAATCAAATAACTAGTCAGAAACAGCCAATATACTTTTTATTATATAACTAGGGATGCTCCAACTAGATAAACAACACAAGACAAGCAAATTATTGTAACTCATCAAATGTTTTCTTGGTTTCTTCTGCATCCATCCTAAACAACAAATTTGTTCAGTCTCTGTACAGAGTGAGGTTAAAAATGGAATTAGGTAGCCATAAGAAGGTTATGGCAGTGAACTGGTTACAAACTGATACAGCCTTGTAAATGGAATCTGGTGGGCATGAAAGGCAGAGAAAGAATTAAGTATGTAGTTTCCAATGGGTAGGACAGGGTATGCTGATATAAGAGTGATGGACAGTGAAGAATTTTAGCAGGACAGGTAGATTTCTGCCTCTAGAAGTTATGGAATTCGTCCACTAATTGATTGAAATGGGAAAGGCTATAGAAGTAATGGTTGAGTGGGAGGAGAACATGCTCTATTTTGAACATAATATGTATTTGAGGTGTTTTCTAGACATTCTAGTGGAGATGTGAAACAGGATCTCATAAATTCTGTCGAGTCAGAAATTCAAGTGAGGATGTGGGTGGCTTGAAGAATGGGATGTGGAAATTATCAGACTATAGCAATGGGATTAATATATATATATATATATATATAAATTTCTGGCAATATTGTCTGTGAGATGCTCAGGCAGTATCTTATTCCTACAAAACACCTATAAATTCTGGACAAAAGATAGCATATACCTTTTTAAACACATTACTCAGCTCAAAAGGAAATAAGCGAGATTCAAGAGCCCAAACAGAGAGAACTGAACTGAAAGGAGCTAAGTACTCTACCACTGAGCTACATCGTAACAACAACCTTTTGATTATTTTTTAAAATGCACATAATTGGCATTTTGGGAGAGCATCTTTGTATCTTTTTGGTGACCCTTTACATGTTTTCTTAAAAAAAAATGCTCACTCAAGTTCCTTGTCCATTAAAAAGATTTAACTTATTTTAAATTGTGTGCATGTATCTGTTTATCTTTGCGAATATGTGCACATAAGTACAGGTGTCAGTGGAGGCTAGAAGAGGGCATCTAATCCCCAGGGCTTGAGTTATAGTGGCTGTAAGACAACCCATGTTCTTGGTGGAATCTGAACTCATGTTCTCTCCAAGAGTAGCAAGAATTCTAAACAGCTGAGGCATCTCTCCGGCTTCTTTTGTCCACTGTTAATTGGGTTTTTTTTCCTGCTGAGTTGTAGTAAGTCTCAGTAGTTATATATTTGGGATATTAATTGCTCATACAGACACATAGAGCAATAAAGTATAATGAAGACCTCAGATTTGATGTTTGTGTTCATGTACTACTGAACTTTTACAACAAATAGTATTGAGAAAATTGGAAAGTCACCTGCAGAAGAATGAAATTGGACCCTTATCTCTACTCTACAAAGTATAAACTATATTCCTCAGGTGAAAATTCTTTGTTTAGCTCTGTACTCCATTTTTAATAGGGTTATTTGGTTCTCTGGAGTCTAACTTCTTGAGTTCTTTGTATATATTGGATATTAGCCCTCTGTCAGATGTAGGGTTGGTAAAGATCTTTTCCCAATTTGTTGGTTGCCGTTTTGTCCTATTGACAGTGTCCTTTGCCTTACAGAAACTTTTCGTAATTTTATGAGGTCCCATTTGTCAATTCTTGATCTTAGGGCATAGGTATTCTGTTCAGGAAAATTTCTGTGCCCATGTGTTCAAGGATCTTCCCCAGTTTCTTTTCTATTAGTTTCAGTGTGTCTGGTTTTATGTGGAGGTCCTTGATCCACTTGGACTTGAGCTTAGTACAAGGAGATAAGAATGCATAGATTTGCATTCTTCTGCATGCTGACCTCCAGTTGAGCCAGTACCATTTGTTGAAAAGGCTATCTTTTTTCCACTGGATGGATTTAGCTCCTTTATCAAAGATCAAGTGACCATAGGTGTGTGGGTTCATTTCTGGGTCGTTAATTCTATTCCATTGATCTACCTGCCTGTCACTGTACCAAAATCATGCAGTTTTTAATACTATCGCTCTGTAGTACTGCTTGAGGTCATCAGGGAAATGCAAATCAAAACAATCCTGAGATTTCACCTCACACCGGTCAGAATGGCTAAGATCAAAAACACAGGAGACAGCAGGTGCTGGAGAGGTTGTGGAGAAAAAGGAACACTTCTCCACTGCTGGTGGGATTGCAAGCTGGTACAACCACTCTGGAAACCAGTTTGACGGTTCCTCAGAAAACTGGGTATAATACTACTGGAGGATCCGGCTATACCACTCCTGGGCATATACCCAGAGGATTCTCCAGCATGTAATAAGGATACATGTTCCACTATGTTCATAGCAGCTTTATTTATAATAGCCAGAAGCTGAAAAGAATCCAGCTGTCCCTCAACAGAGGAATGGATACAGAAAATGTGGTGTATATATACACAATGGAGTACTATTCAGCTATTAAAAACAATGAATTCATGAAATTCTTAGGCAAATGGTCAGAACTTGAAAATATCATCCTTAGTGAGGTAACCCAATCACAAAAGAACACACATGGTATGCACTCACTAATAAGTGGATATTAGCCCAGAAGCTTGGAATACCCTAGACACAATTCACATATCAAATGATGCCCAAGAGGGAGGAAGAACAAAGTATGGATCCTTGGGTCCTTTGTAGAAAGAGGAAAAAAATATCCACAGAAGGAGATACAGAGACAAAAGGTGGAGCAGATTCTGAGGGAAAGACCATCCAGAGACTACCCCACCCAGGGATCCATCTTATATACAGTTACAAAACCCAGACACAAGTTCTGGTTGACCGGAGCCGGATATAGCTATCACCTGGGAGGCTCTCTTAGTGCATGACAAATACTGAGGGGGACACTCTCAACCTGCCATTGAACTGAGCACAGAGTCCCCAATGGGTGAGCTAGAGAAGGGACCCAAGGAGCTGAAGGGGTTTGCAGCACCATAGGAGGAACAACAATATGAGTCACCCAGTACTCCCAGAGCTCCCAGGGACAAAACCATCAACCAAAGAGTACACATGGAGGGACCCATAGCTCTAGACACATAGGCAGCAGAGGACGGTCTTGTTAGACACCAAAGGAAGGAGAGGCCCTTGGTCCTGGAAAGACTTAATGCTGTAGTGTAGAGGATACCAGGACAGGGAAGCGGGGGAGGGTTGATTGGGGGAGGGTTGATCTCCCCTTGGAGATGGCTTATGGGATTTTTGGGGAGGGGGAACCAGGAAAGGGGACATTTGAAATGTAAATAAAAAATATATCTAATAAAAAAGTATAAAGTAAAATTGAGTTATACTCGAACAGAAAACTTTGAGTTCCAACGAAAACATGGGATAAACACTTTGACATACATCACAGTTGATCATTTTTATAGGACATCAACAAAGTTTTAAAAAATGACTTAATGTTAAATATCATTACTTTCTCAGGATTTGTTTTTACCATATACAAAATATCTATTTTTTTCTAGTTTATACTCCATTTAAAATTAGACATTGATTAAAATATAATATGCAAACAGAAAATCTTATGTATGCCATAAATGTTTTACTTAAGGAATTATCCAGATGGACACACCTTGTGTAACCAGATCTTTAGTCAGGAAACATAATATTGTCCCTAAAGCTCCATCCCCTTCTAGCCTGTTCTGTCACTGTCCTCCAAAGGTTCTAGATTTCAACATCTAACATAGTAGGTAAATTCTATGTGGTTTGTGACTTTTTAGCATGGAACATGATAGCATGGATTGGTGCATGTCTGGCCACTTTCATCCATGATACTGGATATAAGTGTAATTTGTTCATTTTCATTTCTATATAATACTTCACCATATAAATACACCAGAATTTATTTATGCATTCTACTTGTGCTGGCTGTTGTGGTTGTTTTCAATTATTATTATTATACATAATCCTGCTAAAACATCACTTCATACATATCTTTTGATTAACATACATCTGTATATGCTAGTACTGCTTTGTCAGTGATATGATGTATGCATTGAATTTCTTTTTTTTTTTTTTTTTTGGTTTTTCGAGACAGGGTTTCTCTGTATAGCCCTGGCTTTCCTGGAACTCACTTTGTAGACCAGGCTGGCCTCGAACTCAGAAATCCGCCTGCCTCTGCCTCCCAAGTGCTGGGATTAAAGGCGTGCGCCACCACTGCCCGGCATGCATTGAATTTCTGTAGATACTGACAAGCACTTTCCAAAGTGGTTGTACAAATCTATTCTCACACAAACAGTATTCATGACTTATAATTGGGTTAGGAATGTATCTTAATAGTTGAGTGCTCACCTAATTTTTGAAGGCTCTAGGTTCAATCCTTAGAACCACAAGGGGACAAGAGCATAGTTCAGTGGTAAAGTGCTTCCTTAGCATGTGAAGTTTCTGGCTTGGATTCTTAGTATTATGAAAACAAACAAACAAACAAAAAATCTTAGCCCCTTGTAACATGTCTCCTCACTTTTTAAGTATGGTTCTCGATAAACAAAATCTTAGTACAACTCAACATAAGTTTTTCCTGTATGATTATCATGGTTATGTTCTGATCATCCAAACATATATGAAGATGCTGAAGGAACCATAACCTTGGTAGTTACACTAAAAAAATTCCACTTGATAATAATGTAAGAGAACAAGTAAATGTAACTGTTTTGGCTTCAGAATTTTTATGTATGTACTAGTGAATAAGATCTCTGGAAAATCCATAACCACAAAGAGTTATGAATAAAATTAATATGACCTGGATATCCAGGAAATGGAATCCAAAAATTAACAAAATATCCTAGGTTGCTGGGTTCCTGAGAAGCAAAAGTAAACCAACTCCATAGAATGGAATATCAAGCCAGGCCAGACAGTTCACCACCAAAAATCTCACAAAACTGAATTAAAACGCCTGAAGAAATGATACTATTAATACGAATTGACAGAAAAAATAGGCAGTAGGGTTATACCTGTGTGTAACCCCTGAAACGAACACAGAATATACAACTATTATAGTTAAAAGAAATAAAATGAGGGGCTGGAGAGATGGCTCAGTAGTAAAGACAACATATTTATTCTTACAGAGGACTTGAGATTGCTTCCCAGCACCCATGTTGGGTGGATCACAACTTCCTGTAATTCCTGCTCCAGGGGGCCCAATGCCCTTTTTTGACATCCACAGATGTGTTCCCATTGGTGTTGCAAACACTCACATAGACACACATGCATGAATAAAAATAAGCCTTTAAAGAAGAATTAAAAACGAATAGGACAAAAATGGTAGTAATAATAATAATTAATAATTCTTTGAAAAGACTAGTTTTTTTCTTTTCCATCCACATTAGGATATAGCAATCAATATTTTCATATTTTTAATTAAAAGAATTGTAGACTCATATGCATTTACCAGAAATAATACATGATCCTATCTAATTTTCACCTTGTTTTCCCGACTGAGAAAACCATGCATTATTAAAGTATAATATCATAATCAGAATTTTGACACTAGAACAATAGAACTAATTTTATTTGAATTTCCCCAGTTTTACATATACCAAGCATTTGTGTGGGCATTTATGCTGTTATACTCTGCCTTGTTTCTGCCTTTTCCCCCATACTCAATCATAAGCAACCACTAATCTGTTTTACATCTCTATAATTTTGTCATTTCAAAAATACACGAGTTGAATCATGCTGTATATAAAATTGCAGGGTTAGCTTTTTTTAATGAAGATGACTCCTTTGAGATTCATCTACATGGTTGTGTGTAGCATGGTTTATCCCTCTTTCGATGACTAGTATTCCAAAGCCTGATATACAACAGTTTGTTTATGCATTTGCCTATTAAAAATTTGAGTCTTTTCCAGGTTTGGGCCATTTTGAATAAAGCTGCTATAAACATTCACATGCAAATTTTTGTTTGAGTCTAAGTTTTCTTTTCTCTGGAATAAGTGCCAAGGAGTCCAATTGCTGGACAACTTGTACATTACACATAGATTTTAAGAAAGAACTTATTTGAAAACAGAAAGGGACATACTTCTCACAGTAATTTCACTCAGAATTGCTTTAGTAATCCAGGGTCTTCTCTATGCCTATATGAATTTTAAGATTTTAAGACTTTTTTTCTTACTTCTGTAAAGAATTGTATTGGAATTGTTTTGGAGATTGGGTTGGATCTACAGATCATTTTGGTAGAGCAGCCATTTAACAATATCAGTTGTTTCCAATCCCCGAAAATGGGAAGTTTTTGCAACTTCTAGTGACTTCTGCAATTTCATTATTCAGGTTTAAAATTTTCATTGTAAAGATTTTTCACTTCTGATTAGACATAGTTCAAGGATGTTTTTACAGACCATTGAGAAGGGACTATTTCTCAGTATGTTTACCATTCATCCATAGAAAGGCTCCTGATTTTGTATGTTAATTTTATATCTTGCCATTTTGCTGCAAGGGGTTATTACCTCTATAAGTTTTCTGATGAATTCTTCTGTGACTCTTATGTATGCAGTCATATCATCTGCAAATAAGGATACCATGACTTCTTCCTTATCTACATTAAGCCCTTTTATTTCCTTCAGTTATCAAAGTATTTAATACTTCAAGCTGTATATTGAACAAGAGTATAGGAAGGTGACACTCTTGCCTTGCTCTCCTGGGCGCTTTCACACTATCAGGGACTTCTTCACCTACAACACCCCATGCAGACCCCTCCACACAACCAGAGCCAACTGCACTGTGCTGCCTGGGGCAGGTACAGGGCCTGCTCTCCTGGGCGCCAGGTTTCCCAACTGTTACAGGTGGCAAGGGGTGAGTGGGAAGGGCATATCTCCCTCTCCAAAGGTGGTAGCAACCTCTTACCTCAAATTTTACTAATTTGAGTTTTCTCTTTCTTTTTTCTTTTTATCTTTTTTGTTGTTGTTGTTGAAGTTGTTTATCTTCTCAAAGAACCAGGTCTCATTTCAATGATTATTTCTCTTGTTTTATTCATTTCTATCTAATTAATTTCTGCCCCAATATGATTAGTTTTTCCCATCTATTGCGTCCCATGATGTTTTAGGATATTTAATTTTTATTTCAGAGGTATATACCTTTTTAACTTTTGACACTAATTATAAAATTTCTCCCTTACCTTTCCTCCTTCCTAACCCTCTCAGATACTTCTTGCCACTCTATTTTAAATTCATGGCCTCTTTTCCATGTATTGTGCTTGTGTATGTGTGTGTGTGTGTGTCTGTGTGTGTGTGTGTCTGTGTCTGTGTGTCTGTGTGTGTATATTCCTAGATTTAACTTGTTGAGTTCATATAATGTTACTTATATGTAACAAGGAAGACAGCAATGAACATTCCAAAGTGGACAGGAAAGAGGCCACGAGGCCTCACCGCTATACAGATAATTCCAGGTGAGTGAATACAGCGGGGCGCGGAAGAGCTGATCCTTCCCAGTGCAGAGCACATCACTTGATAGTCTAGTCACTAGACTCCAATGCCAAATGGTAAGCCCTCCACAAATAAAGGTAGCACACATCTTAACTTTTCCTTATGACTTCTTTTTTTTTTATTGAAAAGAGATCCTTCTGTCATACAACACAACACAACCATCGTTTCCCCTTCTTCCACTCCTCCCAGCTCCCCCACCTCCCATTGCCCAGATCCACTCTGCCTCCATTTCCTCTTCAGACAAAAGGCCTCTAAAAGACACAGCCAGACAGGACAGAACAAGATACAATGAGACAAGATAAAAACCCTCACACTGAGGCTAGACAAAGTACCTCATCAGGAGAGAAGAAGCAGGCAAAGCTCCCACTGTTAGGAGTCCCACAAGAACACCAAACTAGCAGCCATGACATATATGCAGAGGGCCTGGTGTAGCCCACGCAGGCCCCATGAGAGTTACTTCAGTGGCTGTGAGCCCATATGTGCTCTGCTTAGTTGGTACCTTTTGTGGTCACAGGTTATCCTTAGAGATCGTCATGCTACTTTTTCCTTTCTTTTTGTCTTTGTATTCTGAGACAGGGCTTCTCTATATAGCCCTGGCTGTCCTGGAACTCATTGTGTAGACCAGGCTGGCCATCCTCCTGTCTCTCAGATTAAATGCATGTGCCACTATAGCTGGATTATGCTGCCTTTTCGGATTTCTGTTTGAATTACGCATGATGCAATTCTTTAAAATATTTGAGATTTTTCCAGGGCCACAGAGATGGCTCAGTGATTAAGAGTGTTCGCTCTTTGTGCTGGGGAGCTGAGATTGATTCTTCTCACTCACGTTAGGTAGCTCACACTACCTGCTCCAGGGTTCTGATGCTCTTCTCCAGTCACCCACACTCATGTGCATGTATTTATACCACATTCATGCTAGAGCCCATAGAACTTACAAAGGGCTATCAGATCTCCAGGTTCTGCAGTTACAGACGGTCGTAAACTCGGATGGTTGTGAGCTCCTCTATGGCAACAAATGACATCTCTCTAGCCACACACATATAATTTTTAAAAAACCAAAAACAAATCTTAAAAATTGAGATTTGTTAACATGTATGATTCTGAATTTCTCGTCAGAAATTTCAAAACCTTCACATTTAGTTACTTGACCTCAGTTTTAAAAGCTGGGATTTAGAGTATGGTCTTGAGATTGGTTAGTTTATATATGAAACGTATGCTCTGTGGTGAGTTTATCTCTAAATGCTCACTTATCCTGGGACAGACAGTTTCTGTCCACTCAGCAAGATCCCAGATGGCAGAGTGCCAGTAATATACAATATAAGAAAATATAGCTAATGTAAAGATAGACATTAGCTCTTGCCCTCTTGCTCCTCTCTTGCTCTTCCCTTCCTGCCCTCTCCCCATTCCCTTCCCCGCTCTCTCTCCATGTGCTCATGGCTGGCCTCTACTCCTCAACTTCTCTTCTCTTCTCTTCTCTTCTCTTCTCTTCTCTTCTCTTCTCTTCTCTTCTCTTCTCTTCTCTTCTCTTCTCTCCTCTCCTCTCCTCTCCTCTCCTCTCCTCTCCTCTCCTCTCCTCTCCTCTCCTCTTCTCTTCCTCTTCTCTTCTCTTCTCTTTGCTTCTCTTCACCTCTCTCTCTCTCTCTCTCTCTCTCTCTCTCTCTCTCTCTCTCTCTCTCTCTCTCTCTCTCTCTCTCTCCCCTCTCTCTCTCTGCCTTTCTCTGCCTCTACTACCTTCTTAATTATCCTCCACATGCCCTTAATAAACTCTATACGATACTAAAAAATAAACAAAGATAAACATTACTTCCATTTATATCCTTTTCCTCTGCACACTTAATATTGTTGTCTTGGGTATCAGACATGTTCTACTCACCAAATACCATTTAGAAAACCAATGAAGATACTCTATTTTACATACTCATATTTCTGTTCTTTCTGCTGCCTCATGAGTCCTCTTTTTATTGTTTTATATTTGAAACACTTCCTTTAGAAACATTTTAAGGGAAATGCTACTGCTGACCAATTTTTTGAGCATCTTTTATGTAGGAGTGTGATTTGCCATTTACACCTGAAGGATACTTTGACTAGACAAAGGATTTATATTTGAGAGGATGTTTTTTAAGTTCTTGAAAGATGTACCACTTCCTTCTGGTATTCATAGTTTCAGACAGAAAATCTTCTGATGGTAGAATTGAGAATTTTCATATTGGTAATCTGTCATTTCTCTGTCTCAACCTCTTTTCTCAATGTGTAGTTTTGCCTTTTGAAGGGTAATCCTTTTAAGGCTTTCTCAGCTTCTTGACACCTTTTATCCACTCTTGGTAGGTGTGCCATGTGCATGCAGGTGCCTATAGAATCCAGAAGACAGCACCAGATGCAACGGAGCTGAACTTACAGGAGATTATAAGCCTCATAACCATGAGTGCTGGGAAACTCAAGTCCTTTACAAGAGTAGTACCCACTCTTAACTACTTAGCCACATCTCTAACTCCCACCATTGTTTCCTTATGCCCTTAATTACCACAACCACTTTGTTAAAATCAAACCCTGGGACTTTGCACATGTTAGGCAAGTGTTCATCCACTGAGCTATATCCTCGGCCTATTTTCTTTTAATTCTAGGACTCCAATGACATCAGTGCCTTATTTTTGTTATTATCACGTAAGTACCAAGCATCTGTTTTCTTTTCAGTCTCTATTGTCTTTGCTGTTGAAATTGTGTCAATTCTATTGACCAATCCTCAAATGCACTGATTCACTAAATTACTGGACCCATATAATAGGCATTTAAATTTTATTATTGTACTTTTGGTTTTGTAGTGTCTATTTGACTATTTTATGTAACTTCTGTTATATTGCTGGGAATTTCTGGTTTCTCTTTTGTTTCAAGATAAGTTTAGTTATTTGTTGAAACGTTTATGATGATTGTTTTAAAATCCATGTCAAGATGATTCCAACATCTGATTCATCTTAGCACTAGCAGCTATGCATCATTATTTTCTCTTGCAAGTTTTGATTTTTCTCATTCTTATTGTGAAAGGATCATTGTGTCCTGGATTTCCTAAATGTTTTAGGTTAGGAGTTTTAAGATGATAGAGGCCTTTAAAGAGAAAATGAAAATATCCCTTTTAAAAATACAGGAAAAATACATTAAAACAGGCAGAGGCTTTTAAAGAGGAAATGAATAAATATACATAAATACAGGAAAATACAAACAGGTGAAGGATATGAATAAAACTCTCCAAGAACTGAAAATAGAAATAGAAGCAATAAAGAAAACACAAACAGAGGTAACCCTGGACATGGAAAACCTATGAAAGAGAACAGGAACTACAGGCACAAGAATCACCAACAGAATATAAGACATGGAGAGAGAATCTCAGGCGTAGAAGATGCAATGGAAGAAAATCATACATTGGTCAAAGAGAATGCAAAATCTAAAAAGTTCATGACACAAAACATTCAAGAATTTAGGAATTTTTGAATGGGATACTATGTAAAGACAAAACATAAGAATAATAGGAATAGGATGTAGGGGAACACCAGGACAGAGTAACGAGAGGGGGTTGAATGGAGAAAAGAGGGAGGGAAGGGGGCTTATGGGACTTTCGGGGAGGGAGGAAACGGGAAAGGGGAAGTGATTTGGAATGTAAATTAAAAAATAAAATAAAAAAAAAAGATCTTTTCCCAAAAAAAAAAAGAATAATAGGAATAGAAGAAGGAGAAGACTCCCAGGTAAAAAGCCCAGAAAACTTTTTCAACAAAATCATAGAAGAAAATTTCCCTAACCTAACGAGATGCCCATAGACATATAGAAGCTTACAGAACAACAAATATATTGGACCAGAAAATAAAATAACCCTGCCCCATAATAATCAAAACACTAAATGTACAGAAAAAAGAAAGAATATTAAAAGCTGCTAGGGATAAAAGGGGGCCAGTGAGATGGCTCAGCAGCTAAAACAGTGGTTCTCAACTTTCCTAACACTGTGACGTTTTAATACAGTTCTTCATGTAGTGATCCAAACCAGAAAATTATTTTTGTTGCTACCTCATAACTGTAATTTTGCTACTGTTATGAGTGATAATGTAAATATTTTTGGAGAAATAGGTTTGCCAAAGGGGTCACAACACATAGATTGAGAACCACTGAGCTACAGGTACTTGTAGCCAAGTCCAATGACACGAGTTCAGTCTCCAGGACCCACAATGTGAAAGGAGAAGACCAACTCCTCCAAGTTGTCCTTTGACCTCTATATGTGCAGCATGGTACAAGAGTGTCTGCACACCCAGGTGCAAAAGCTAGTATTTAAAAAGCTTATTACAAAAATCATTTTATTGTGTCCTAGACATGTCATCTATTATTTTCAGTAGCTCTTGATCCTATTTAAAGCTTTTATTTTGGCAGTAGTCACTCTACGTATGGCATACAGATCTTGGATGGTGCCTATAGACTCTGATTCAAGGGACAATTAAATTTGAGAGCCTCTGAAGGCTGTTTTCCCTGTTTGATTTATATGATGCTACAGGGGCTCCCACTGATTTTTGATGGTGAAGCTAAGTGGGCATAAGGAGTTTCCCCAGGCCATTAAAAGAGAATCATGCATCCTTCCTGAGCCATACCACTTTGGGTACAAAGTGCTCTTTGTGCTAGGATCTATCTCATATGCTAGCACCTCCAGCACTAAACCAGTTCCTTGCTCTTGTCAGGGAATGGGAGTATCTGTAAATGAAAGGCATTATTTCTCTTGACCCCTATGCCTTTTGACTCATCATATTTTGCTCCAGAATTTCCACTGGGATTCCTGTACCACCTAAGGGAAAGACAAAATCCATCTAGGCTGCCCTCTGTTGCTAGAATGGAATCAGTAGAAACTGGGGCTGTATGTCCTCCTCCTCCTCCTCCTCCTCCTCCTCCTCCTCCTCCTCCTCCTCCTCTTCCTCCTCCTCCTCCTCCTTCTACTTCTTCTTCTTCTTCTTCTTCTTGGCTGAAAGTTAATTTTTTTCCAGTCCTAAAGTACCAACAAATACATTTTAAACTTGCCACTTTTCAGAGTTCTCATTGGATTGAATCTGGTGTTGTTACCTGAGTTTATCTTATGAACTGTAAATTATTATCTCTAGGTCCAACAAATGGCTTATCTCAGATTGGTTTCAACTAGTTTCTGTTTCTCTTGACACTGAATTATATATTCCCATTTCTTCACATGTATTATAACTTTTTATCTTGTCTTTGACCTTGTAGATTATATGGGACAATTGATTTCTTGTTTTGGTGGGCAGATAAATCACTATTTAATAATATAAAATTCATAGGGATTTGTTTTACAGTTCACATATGTGTAGGGGTGTGTGTGTGTGTGTGTGTGTGTGTGTGTGTGTGTGTGTGTGTGTGTGAGAGAGAGAGAGGGGGGGTCAATGTTGGGTGTTTTACTCAGTCTTTTCTCCATTTTATTTTGAGACAGGATTTTTCACTGAATCTGAAACTCATCTGTTTAGCTAAACTAGCTAAACAGACAAGACCCAGAGACTCTTCTGTCTTCACTGGACTTAAATATGCACACTCAGATTTTTACTTGGGTGCCAGGGATCAAAAATCAGGTCCTCTTTATTGCATAACAAGCACTTTACCAAGAAGTCATTCCCCTACAGCTTTGTCTTATACTTTTTAATGGTAAGTCTGTTTCAGTAATTAGCTTTTATTCTCAGGGAAAGTCTTTTCATCTTTGGACAGTCTTTGCTCCAGCCTTCTGAGTTTCAATGGGAAACTTGAAATCTTTACCCTTTTATTTGGCAATACTCAAACTTCAAATTCTGTCTTCTCTGAAGTAGGCAGAGGCTGAAAGCCCTATGTAGGACTTTCAACCTTCTAGCTATTGCTTTCTTCCAAGTCCTTGGAGTCCTTCCATGCACACAAAGCCCAGTGTCAGTTGAAGATTTTAGAAGCTCTCTTCCCAACTGCTGACTGCTCTGACCAGCCCAATCTCTATCCTCTGACAATGCAAAAGGAAATATTGTGTATTTCTCATTAAGGTGCAGTAATTCTGTGACACAAGAACTATGGCTAGACACAGGGAAAATGATACATAGCTGTGGCTTTCAAGCAGTGACAGTCTCCTCTTTGAGGAATCAAATCTCTTCTAGTGTCTGTCTGTTTTTGTTTAGTCTCCAAAGCATTCAAATATATTTTTAAAATTTCAAATAGTCTTCCTAAATAATATTTTATCTAGGGTTTATAATCATTATTTGTGGAACAATTAGATTGACATAAGCTATGTTGCCCTTACTAGGACCAGAACTGGCCCCCTTTCTGCTATTTTCAATCATGGCCTCTTCATTTGAGTTGATATCGAAACAGACTCCTTCCAGGTTTCTTTTTCTCTAGCTGTACTTGTAAACCATATTATAATCACCACCGGAGTGGTTTGCTTTTAAACTGTTCTCCTTTCTTGGTTTTCAGTGTCTTTCCTTCTCATCATGCAAACTCTATGCATCAGACATTCTGTTACTATATTGAACATCTAATACATACTGTTGAAAGGATAAAGGATTTTTTTAAATCACAATTTCAAAGTTGTTAGTTTACACTCCTTGCGTTCCCTATATTTGTTGTGAGGCAGAACACCATGGTGATGGGGATGTGTAGCGGGTTCCATTCACCTGATAGTGGACAGGAAGCAGAGAAAGAGGGATAAACTAAGACAAGATACAAGCTATACAACCATAAACCCACAGTGATCCACTTTCTCCATTTGACCTCACTGCCAAAGTTTCCACAGCCTTCCTAAAGAGCACAAATTATGAACCAAGCCTTCAATAAGGAACCTGTAGGACACATTTTATGTTCAAGCTTTCAGAATAGGGCAATGTCAGAATTCTAATGTATTGTTGGGCATGGTGACACGTGCTTTTAATACCAGCATTAGAGACAGAGGCAGGTGGATCTCTATGAGTTCAAGGCCTATAATACAGAGTTAGTATCAGTACACCTAGAACTACATAGTGAGACCCTGTCTCAAAAACAAAACAAAACAATTATATAGCATGACTAGACTCCCATCCATCTTTTAATCTTTATATTTGGACATTTGCTCATCCATCCAGATACCTATTCTTACACCATCCTGGATTGCCTGCATTTTCTCTAATATGCCTTATTTTATGTGGGGGCTTTTGTGCTCTTCCTTTTTAGGATATTAAAACAAGAAAGATAATTGGAGAAAATTATTTTTATAATAAAAATAATAGATAGCACTTACCTATTACTAAGTGTTCGGAGCTTTTGTATTCTGCCTTCTCTCTGGTAGTAAAACAACAAATGATAATTGAGGAAAATCTACTGTGATCACAATGATAATAGATAACATTTTTTGAGAGCATTCTGTGTGCCAGTGCTGCAGTAGATGCTTTCAAATTATTTTCTCATTTCATCCTCACAACAACCTTGCAAAGTAAGTACCCTTTTAATCCTTACATCATAGATGACAAAACTGTGGCTCAGAAATTGAACGTGGCAGTGGAAGGGTATTCTAGAATCCAATCATGTTCCACAATCTTCCATTTAAGCAAAGTGTATGTATTAGAGCTTAGGAAAAAAAAACCAAGATTACCCTTGAGAGCTGAAGTGTTGAATTAATGTAAGATGAATATTAACCAAAATATGCAGTGACACCTTAATAAGACAGAATGGTTCCCTTGCTAGCAAGAACTTGACTGTAACCTGATGGAAGTTATTGGTATGTCTAAAGAAATAATATATCAAATAGAAAGAAAGCTGGTCAACTGCACATGGATAAACAGAACAAAAGATTAATATGAGCATGCAATCCAGACACTTTCCAAATAATAACCTGGCCTAAGGACCTATCCCTGAAAACCCACATATTTTGGAAGAGTTTTCTAAATTTCTTGGCTAGATGCTTTTATATAAATAATGTAACCATATCCCTGCACTTTCTATCATGCCCAATAAGCAAGTTTCTCGTAATTTGATATCTACTACACTTTGCATGTCATAAAGGGATTTACAGGTATGGTTTATAGGTGGCTCTTACAACTGCAAGGGCAAGCATCCTAAGAGGACATGCAGAGGGTGCCATCATGGCTACCATGGCAGAGAAAATTGCTGGCTGTATTTTAGGCCCTACATAAAACTACAATGCCACTAAACTAAGCAGCCTTTCCTGTTTCTAGGGATCTTGTTATGGTTGAAGATACAACTTATTAATTTGTATTTTCAGTTGATTTAGAGCTTTCTGTAATGTATGGAAAGATTACATGAGATAAATTTCCAAGTATTTAATCAAGGGGAACTGGAGAGAATATGAGTGGTGTGAGGGAGTGTGACTGTGGTACTGGTAGACTGTAGCAGTGAAAAAGTGGTGAGGCTGATAGCCAAGGGCATATGAGCCTCAAAAGCAAGAGTTTAAAAATGACACCTGTTTTATATTACTAATGTATATGATAGGAAAAAGCAATGGTATGCTGCTAAGACACCACCTGGATTGTAGCTTTGGCAAGAGGTTGGTAGAAGATTTGAAGAAGAAGTTGAAGGAATTTTGTTACTCACAGTGTGGATTCTAGACTGTTAGTCTAGATCCAAAGAAGAAGAGGAGGAGGAAGAGGAGGAGGAGGAAAAATAGGAAAGAAGAGGAGGAGAAGGTAAAAGAGGAAAGAAGAGGAGGAGAAGGAAAAAGAGGAAAAGAGAGGAGGAGGAGGAAAAAGAGGAAAAGAGAGGAAGAGGAGGAGGAAAAATAGGAAAGAAGAGGAGGAGAAGGAAAAAGAGGAAAAGAGAGGAGGAGGAGGAAAAAGAGGAAAGAAGAGGAGGAGGATGAAAAAGAGGAAAAGAGAGGAGGAGGAAAAAGAGGAAAGAGAGGGAGGAGGAAGGAGGAAGAGAAGGAGGGGAGGAGGAGGAGAAGCAGGAGGAGGAGGAGGAGGAGGAGGAGGAGGAGGAGGAAGCAGCTATTGACCTGGTCAACAAGGAAAAAAGTTCAGAGTTATTGAGCATGAAGATTCTAATAAGAGTGGATGCTCTATGGACATATATGCCCTGGCTTCATTCCACTCTCTTTCTCTGTAAATTATGTGACTCACACGCTCTTAACAACTGGCTTTGGCTACCATGAAATATTAGTTGGAGATGGAATAGAAAAAGAAGTCAGAATGAGGTATTTCTCCACTGTCCCCATGTCTTCCAGGAGAATGTCTGGCAGTGGAAGCATCTTCCTCCACAATTTCAGCTTCCAACTGATGGTCATCATAATCCCAGATCGCATCAGCTAGCCTTGGCTTACCTCCTACTATGTGTTCTCCTAGTGTCAGGAATCACACAGCCTTGCTGCTGACCTAATCTCTGTATTGTTTGGCCAGTCCTTGGTTTAGTTTCTCAGCTCTTCTATAATCTGTATTAACAAATATTAATACTTTATCTAAAGTGGTTTATTTTTCTCACATTGACACCAATGCTTGAGACTATTTATGTTATACGCTTCCGTGTTAGACTTTCAATAATGAACTTTGGCCAGGAATTCTTCTTATATGGCTTAGTCCTGGCCTCAGGTTCCATTTCATATGGAACATGCAATTCCAGGACAAGTTAGTATATGTACCAGTATTTTAGGTATCAGCTTAGAAATTTATTTAGGTCCCACGATGGTCTCCCAAGCAGGATTTATTGAAAAAAAAAACAGATCCTATTCTAAAAGTATAATAAGGGTGCCATTATGATATTAAAATATGGAAATGTTTTGATATAAGAAGAACCATTGCCTATTTTGAGATTCGGATGATTTTAGAACTATTATATCACACTACCCAATACATCTAAGTTGTCATATCTGCTTCCATGTTCTACAGTAGACACCACACAAAAGTAGACCTTATATTTATTTTTGAACCAGTTTAAGACAATCTTTAAAAAAAACTTTGTATTGATTCTTTGTAAATTTCACACAATCCCACTCATCTCTCCATACCTAAATACCTGCTCTCTGCCCTTGGAATACCTCCCCCAAAGAAAACAACAACAACAAAAAAATCCTCAAATAGCAGCAGCAACAAGCATCTCCCATGGAAGCTACACATCTTTACTTGCAAATGTTTATTGCAATGACTTGTTGGTCTGGTTTGAGGCCTCTGGCTTCTGCTACACTATCAATCCCGAATTCTCAACAGGATTCCTCTTGGATATCCTGTTGTTACTCTGTGCCATGAAGATCCTGCAGCTTTGGTTCTGCAAAACCAGCCCCTTCACATGCTCCAGCAGTTCATAGATGGGGTAGGTATTGGGTGGGCCAGCTCAGAGCCCTGGATCTGGGCCTGGGTGGTACCTGATTCGATCAGTTTACCATCGCTCCTGCCCTTGAAGCACCAAGGGCCAGCCTTCCAGCTTTGCCCAGGAGACAGGTGAGGCCTGCTCTCTTGCCTGTGGAAGCCAGCAAGCGACAGGGCCGGCTCTCCTGTGTTCACACCCTTAGGGCCAGCTCTCCTATACCCACACCACCAGGGTCATTTCTCCAGCGCTGCCCAGGTGTGGTGCTGGAGCCCACCCTCCCAAGTGTTGCAGCTGGCGAGCAGCAGGAAAGACAATCATTGTAACCAAGCCTGGCCTAGAACTTGTGAGCCTTCTATTTTGGATTCCAATCCATCTAATTTTAAATCATATCCCTTGTTGCATTATGTTACTGTCTTTGAGAATGAAACTAAGCCTCACTCTCTTGCTCAGACCCATGTAGTCTTGGGTAATTTTGAACTCTCAATCATCCTCCAGTATCAACCTCCTGAGTGTTGTAATTACAGGAGTTAGCCCACCATTCCTGCCTCTACCTCATCTTTCCTGATCTTTTTTCTATCCCCTTGAGTTTACACCTCACTCTCTACCACCTTTCAGCCTTTTTTTTTTATTTCTCTGGCCTTAATGTTTTCATGTCCTCAGTGAACACCAGCTGGCTGTAGTGTCTTGGGATGCTTTGGGTAACTTCTAAGCCTACCATTTTAGTTTATCCTGTTTTCCCTGCTACTTGGCCACCTTATTTCAGTGTCCTACGGGTGGTGCTCTACTTGATTTTTTTTTTAATTTAATTTAATTTTATTTTTTTAATTTACATTCCAAATCACTTCCCCTTTCCCGTTTCCTCCCTCCCCGAAAGTCCCATAAGCCCCCTTCCCTCCCTCTTTTCTCCGTTCAACCCCCTCTCATTACTCTGTCCTGGCGTTCCCCTACATCCAGTCTTTCCAGGACCAGGGGTCTCTCCTTCCATCTTTTTAGAAATCTATTGATATGCTGATTGTGTCTAGGGTATTCTGAGATTCTGGGTCAATATCCCCTTATCAGTGACTTCATACCATGTGTGATCTTTTGTGATTGGGTTACCTCACTAAGGATGATATTTTCAAGTTCTGACCATTTGCCTAGGAATTTCGTGAATTCATTGTTTTTAATTGCAGAGTAGTATTCCATTGTGTAAATATACCACATCTTCTGAATCCATTCCTCCGTTGAGGGACATCTGGGTTCTTTCCAGCTTCTGGCTATTATAAATAAGGCTGCTATGAATATAGTGGAGCATGTGTCCTTATTGCATGCAGGTAAAGTCTCTGGGTATATGCCCAGGAGTGGTATAGCCGGATCCTCCGGAAGTGTCATGCCCAGTTTTCTGAGGAGCCGCCAGACTGCTTTCCAGAGTGGTTGTACCAGCCTGCAATTCCACCAGCAGTGGAGGAGTGTTCCTCTTTCTCCACATCCTCGCCAACAACTGCTGTCTCCTGTGTTTTTGATCTTAGCCATCCTGACTGGTGTGAGATGGAATCTCAGGGTTGTTTTGATTTGCATTTCCCTAATGACTAAGGATGATGAACATCTCTTTAGGTGCTTCTCAGCCATTAGATATTCTTCAGGTGAGAACTCTTTGTGGAGCTCTGTACCCCATTTTTTTATAGGGTTACTTGCCTCTCTGGAGTTTAACTTCTTGAGTTCTTTGTATATCTTGGATATTAGCCCTCTGTCGGATGTAAGGTTGGTAAAGATCATTTCCCAGTTAGTTGGTTGCCGCTTTGTCTTTTTGACGGTGTCTTTTGCCTTGCAAAAACTTTGTAATTTAATGAGGTCCCATTTGTCTATTCTTGATCTTAGAGTATAAGCTATTGGAGTTCTGTTCAGGAAATTCTCCCCTGTGCCCATATGTTCAAGGTTCTTCCCTAGTTTCCCTTCTATTAGTTTCAGTGTGTCTGGTTTTATGTGGAGATCTTTGATCCACTTAGAATTGAGCTTAGTGCAAGGAGATAAGGATGGGTCAATTTGCATTCTTCTGCATGTTGACCTCCAGCTGAGCCAGCACCATTTGTTGAAAAGGCTATCTTTTTTCCACTGGATGGTTTTAGCTCCTTTGTCAAAGATCAAGTGACCATAGGAGTGTGGATTCATTTCTGGGTCTTCAATTCTGTTCCATTGATCTACATGTCTGTTACTGTACCAATACCATGCAGTTTTTAACACTATTGCTCTGTAGTACAGCTTGAGGTCCGGGATACTGATTCCCCCAGAGGTTCTTTTACTCTTGAGAATAGTTTTAGCTATTCTGGGTTTTCTGTTATTCCAGATGAATTTTTGAATTGCTCTTTCTAACTCTATGAAGAATTGAGTTGGGATTTTGATGGGGATTGCATTGAATCTGTGTATTACTTTTGGTAAGATGCTCATTTTTACTATATTAATCCTGCCAATCCATGAGCATGGCAGATTTTTCCATCTTCCGAGGTCTTCTTCAATTTCTTTCTTCAGAGACTTGAAGTTCTTGTCATACAGATCTTTCACTTGTTTGGTTAGCGTCATGCCAAGATACTTAATATGGTTTGTGGCTATCGTAAAGGGTATTATTTCTCTTACTTCTTTCTCAGCCTGCTTATCCTTTGAGTATAGGAAGGCTTCTGACTTGCTTGAGTTGATTTTATATCCGGCCACTTTGCTGAAGTCGTTTATCAGCTGTAGGAGTTCTCTGGTGGAGTTCTTTGGGTCGCTTATGTATACTATCATATCGTCTGCAAATAGTGATAGTTTGACTTCTTCCTTTCCAATTTGTATCCCTTTGACCTCTTTTTCTTGTCTAATTGCTCTAGCTAGAACTTCAAGTACTATATTGAAAAGATATGGAGAGAGAGGGCAGCCTTGTCTAGTCCCTGATTTTAGTGGGATTGCTTCAAGTTTCTCTCCGTTTAGATTGATGCTGGCTACTGGTTTGCTGTAAATTGCTTTTACTATGTTTAGATATGGGCCTTGAATTCCTGATCTTTCCAAGACCTTTAGCATGAAAGGATGCTGAATTTTGTCAAATGCTTTCTCAGCATCTAATGAGATGACCATGTGGTTTTTTTCTTTGAGATTGTTTATGTAGTGGATTACATTGATGGATTTCCTTATATTGAACCATCCCTGCATCCCTGGGATGAAGCCTACTTGATCGTGGTGAATGATCGTTTTGATGTGTTCTTGGATTCGGTTGGCAAGAATTTTATTGAGTATTTTTGCATCGATATTCATAAGAGAGATTGGCCTGAGATTCTCTTTCTTTGTGGGATCTTTGTGTGCTTTTGGTATTAGTGTAATTGTGGCGTCATAGAACGAGTTGGGTAGTGTTCCTTCTGTTTCTATTTTGTGGAACAGTTTGAAGAGTATTGGTGTTAGGTCTTCTTTGAAGGTCTGATAGAATTCTGCACTAAAACCATCTGGACCTGTGCTTTTTTTGGTTGGAAGACTTCCAATGACAACTTCTATTTCTTCAGGGTATATAGGACGGTTTAGATGGTCTATTTGATCCTGATTTAATTTTGGTACTTGGTATTTGTCAAGGAAATTGTCCATTTCCTCAAGATTTTCTAGTTGTGTTGAATACAGGTTTTTGTAGTAGGATCTGATGATTTTTTGAATTTCCTCAGTTTCTGTTGTTATCTCTCCCTTTTCGTTTCTGATTTTATTAATTTGGATACTATCTCTGTGCCCTCTGGTTAGTCTGGCTAAGGGCTTATCTATCTTGTTGATTTTCTCAAAGAACCAACTCCTCGTTTTGTTGATTCTTTGTATGGTTTTATTTGTTTCTACTTGATTGATTTCAGCCCTGAGTTTGATGATTTCCTGCCTTCTACTCCTCTTTGGTGTATTTGCTTCTTTTTGTTCCAGGGCTTTCAGGTGTGCCATTAAGCTGTTAGTGTATGCTGTCTCCCGTTTCTTTTTGGCGGCACTCAGGGCTATGAATTTTCCTCTTAGCACTGCTTTCATTGTGTCCCATAAGTTAGGGTATGTTGTGCCTTCATTTTCATTAACTTTCAAAAAGTCTTTGATTTCTTTCTTTATTTCCACCTTGACCAAGTTATCATTGAGTAGAGCATTGTTCAGCCTCCATGTGTACGTGGGTTTTCTTTTGTTTTTGTTGCCATTGAAGACCACCCTTATTCCATAGTGATCTGATAGGAGGCATGGGATTATTTCTATCTTCTTGTATCTGTTGAGGTCTGATTTGTGACCAATTATATGGTCAATTTTGGAGAAGGTACCATGAGGAGCTGAGAAGAAGGTGTATTCTTTAGCTCTAGGATGAAATGTTCTATATATATCAGTTAGTTCCATTTGGTCCAAGGCTTCAATTAGATTCACTGTGTCCCTGTTTAGTTTCTGCTTTCCTGAACGATCCATTTCAGAGAGCGGGGTGTTGAAGTCACCCACTATTATTGTGTGCGGTGCGATGTGTGCTTTGAGTTTTAGTAAAGTTTCTTTTACGAATGAGGGTGCCCTTGCATTTGGAGCATAGATATTCAGGATTGAGAGTTCTTGATGGTGGATTTTTCCCTTGATCAGTATGTAGTGTCCTTCTGTGTCTTTTTTGATGACTTTGGGTTGAAAATCAATTTTATCCGATATTAGGATGGCTACTCCACCTCGTTTCTTGGGGCCATTTGCTTGTAAAATTGTTTTCCAGCCTTTTACTCTGAGGTAGTGTTTGTCTTTGACACTGAGGTGCGTTTCCTGCATGCAGCAAAATGCTGGGTCCTGTTTATGTATCCAGTCTGCTAGTCTATGTCTTTTAATTGGGGAATTGAGACCATTGATATTAAGAGAGATTAAGGCATAGTGATTATTGCCATCTGCCATTCTTGACGCTATCTTTATGTTTGAGTGGTTATCTACTTTTGGGTTTGATTCAAGAAGGTTATTATCTCATTTTTTCCAGGGTGTTGTTTCTCTCCCTGTATTGGAGGTTTCCACCTATTATCCGTTGCAGGGCTGGATTTGTGGAAAGATATTGTGAAAATTTGGTTTTATCATGGAATATCTTGGTCTCTCCATCTATGGTGATTGAGAGTTTTGCTGGGTATAGTAGTCTAGGCTGGCATTTGTGCTGTCTTAGTGTCTGCATGAGATCTGCCCAGGATCTTCTGGCTTTCATAGTCTCTGGTGAGAAGTCTGATGTGATTCGGATAGGTCTTCCTTTGTATGTTACTTGGCCCTTTTCTCTTACTGCATTTAGTATTCTTTCTTTGTTTAGAACATTCGGTGTTTTGATTATTATGTGACGGGAGGTATTTCTGTTCTGGTCCAGTCTGTTTGGAGTTCTGTAGGCTTCTTGTATGTTCATCGGCATCTCTCTCTTTAAGTTAGGGAAGTTTTCCTCCATAATTTTGTTGAAGATGTTTACTGGCCCTTTAAGTTGCAAATCTTCACTCTCATCTATACCTATAATCCTTAGGTTTGGTCTTCTCATTGTGTCCTGGATTTCCTGGATGTTTTGGGTTACGCGTTTTTTGCATTTTGCATTTTCTTTGACTGTTGAGTCGATGCTTTCTATGGAATCTTCAGCACCTGAGATTCTTTCTTCCATCTCTTGTATTCTATTGTTGATGTTTGCATCTATGACTCCTGATTTCTTCCCAAGGTTTTCTATCTCCAAAGTTGTCTCCCTTTGTGATTTCTTAGTTGTTTCTACTTCCTTTTTTAGTTCCTGGATGGATTTGCTGAGATCCTTCACTTGTTTGTTTGTATTTTCCTGTATTTCTTTAAGGTATTTTTGCATTACCTCTTTCAGGATTTCTTCCTGATGACCCACGTTCTCCTGCATTTCTCTGAGCGATTTTTGTGTTTCCTCCTCATGGGATTCCATCTGTTGATCCATCGTCTCCTGCATTTCTTTAAGCAGTTCTCGTGTTTCCTTTGTAAGGGCATCTAACCGTTGATTCATTTCTTTAAGCAATTTTTGTGTTGCCTCCTTATGGGCATCCGTCTGTTGACCCATATTCTTCTGCATTTCTTTATGCAAATTTCGTGATTCCTTTGTGAGTGCATCTACCCGTTGATTCATCTCGTTAAGCGATTTTTGTGTTGTCTCCTTGTGCGCCTCCATCTTTTGATCCATGTTCTCCCGCATTTCTCTAAGCGATTTTTGTGTTTCCTTTGTAAGGGCTTCTAACCGTTGATTCATGGTCTCCTGTAACTCTTTATGAGATTTATTTGTGTCCTTCTTGTGATCCTCTAATAGCATCATGAGAAGTGATTTTAAATCCAGATCTTGTCTTTCGGGTGTGGTGGGGTATCCAGGACTTGCTGCTGTTGGAGAGTTGGGTTCGGATGGTCCCACATTACTTTGATTACTGTTAGTAACATTCCTACGTTTGCCTTTTGCCATCTGGATACCTCTGGTGTTAGTTGGTCCTGCTGCCACTGGCTGTTGGTTGGACCTCCTGTGAGCCTGCAAAGCTATTTCTGCCCCCCCTGGATTACCAGGATTCCCCTGGCACCGATTTCTGGGGCCTGCCTGCTCCTGAGTGACTTTGGAGCCCTAATGTGCTTTGCCCCAAGTGATCTTATATTGGGGAGGCCTTGCACATCTAAAGGCTCAGCCTAGTGGATTCCTGGAGCAGAGGTCGCCAAAGGGAGGCTGGCAGGCTCCTGCCCTGTGCAGGGGTGTGTGATCTCTCCTGGGGGGGGGGAGGGGGCGTCCCTCTGCCAGGCAGAAGTCCCACAGCAGATCTGGCGCGCTGGTCACTGCAGATCAGCCCAGCACCTGGGAGCAGGTTACACACAAGCTGCCTGAACCCGAAGCGATATTATGCCTGTCTGTCTCTGAGCCTGGTGGTCCCAACTACCTGGTCACTGGAGCAAAGATGGCCGAGGGCACTCTCCGTGGCGCTGCTCACCCTGTGGTCATGATGGCCAGCCGATCTGGCACCCAGACGACCACAGCGCCAACCCGCCCTCGGGCACAGAAGGAAGCCCCAACAGGCCGTGTCCCAAGTGATGTTATATTGGGGGGAGAGCCTGGGTACCGGTCTCTCCAGCGCAGTCCGCGGGAACAGAGGTCGCGGAAGGGAAGCTGGCAGGCTCCCTCCCTGCGCGGGGTCCCTCCACCAGGCAGAAGGTCCCACCGCGGAACTGGCGCGCTGGTTACTGCAGATCAGCCCAGCACCTGGGAGCAGGTTACACACAAGCTGCCTGAAACCGAAGCGATATTATGCCTGTCTGTCTCTGAGCCTGGCGGTCCCAACTACCTGGTCACTGGAGCAAAGATGGCGGAGGGCAGTCTCCGTGGCGCCGCTCACCCTGTGGTCACGATGGCCCGCCGATCTGGCACCCAGACGACCACAGCGCCAACCCGCCCTCGGGCACAGACGGAAGCCCCAACAGGCCGTGTCCCAAGTGATGTTATATCGGGGGGAGAGCCTGGGTACCGGTCTCTCCAGCGCAGTCCGCGGGAACAGAGGTCGCGGAAGGGAAGCTGGCAGGCTCCCTCCCTGCGCGGGGTCCCTCCACCAGGCTCTACTTGATTTTTATCCAAGTTCTAAGTGTGAGATCCTTTCTTGTAGGAGGAGGTAACTCAGACATCTGTAGAGAGGAAGAATTTGGCCCCGAATGGTCATATGCTTTTTATTTCTGACACAGCATCTCTTTAGGGTATAATTCCTCCTAATTTAGTTCATGAGATCTGGATGGGGAAATCATCCCACCTGCCATCTTCACAGCCTTGTAAATGACCTAGCTCTAACTAATCAGACTGCTTAGGTAATTTCTTCAAAGTATCAATGAGGACTTTCATTTGCTAGACTATTGTTAGTTGAACTGGACTAATAACTAATAACTTTGCTGACGTTACAGCTACCACTTGCACTCCTGTGTTTTCTTGCATATGTGACCAACATTTAATTTTTGAGTAAGATGAATCTCAGTCTTTCAGCACTGAATACATTACAATGTCTTATGTGACTGTTATCATGGTAAGCAAATTAAAGCAGGGCTTTGGAGACGATGCTAGAGCATTTATCTCATGTGTGTTATATACCAGGCACATCTAGATATACTAATGTATTATTAAGCCATTCAACAATCGTTTCTTGGCTGCTACTGTGTCCTCTAGACACTGAAATATATAAGCAAGTAAAGTATATATTCAATGGGGATAAAATTAGATAGACATTGTCAAAAGGACCTGTATCCAATTTGATTCTAAACAAAAAATTAACTCAAAATGGATCAGAGAACTAACATAAAATCTAAAACTACAAAACTGATACAAAACATAAGAGAAACTCTTCATGAAAGGGGATTTGGCAATGATCTACACATGACACCAAATGCTTAGTAACAGAAGAACAAATAGATAAGACTTTCTCAAATTTAAAGCCACTATTTTGAGACTCTTGTTGTATATTCCAAGCTGGCCTGAAACTTGCAATTATCTTGCTCCAGCCTTTTCAGTACTGGTATTAAAGTAGCATGTAACCATCTCCATCGTAAATTAAAAGTTATTAAAAGAATACCAACAACAAAATGAATGAAATATTCCCAAATCATATATATATGATAGGAGTCAATAGGCAGACTATAAAAAGAAACTCTAAGACTTCACAAAAGTAATATCCAATTTGAAATGCACAATGAACTTCAGTAAACATTTCTCTGAAGAAGATATACAAATGGCCATAAAAACACATGTAACCACTCAAAGAAACAAAATTAACAATCACAATAAGATACTCCTTCATATCCATTTGTTTAATTATTTAAAAGAAAAACTTTCCTCCTGGGTCCACCCACACCTACTTTACCTTCCAACTTTGTGACATATATTTTTAAAATAACCCATTGAGTCTACCCTGGGCTATTTATACATGGAGTAATCTACTGGGATTTGGTCAATCAACCAAGGGCCTCATCCCTTAGAGAAAACTGAGTCTACCTCTCTAGGAAACCAGAATCTGTCCATATCTCTTCAGTTAGGGGTATGAATTAGTGAGCTCCTCCTCTTTTGGTACTAGAATGTTGCCTGGCTTGATTTTATGCAGGCAAGCACGGTTGCTGTGATTTCATAGGGGATACAGTCCTGTCATGACCAGGAGACATTGTGTCATACTAGCCTTCCCAGATCTTTGGCTTTTAAAACCTCTCTACCCCTTTTCCATGATTCTCCCTGATATTTGAGGGGAAAGGGAGATACAGATGTTCCTTTATGGATGAGCACTTCATAGATTTTTTCCCCTACATTTTAACTGGTTGTGAATTTCTATGTTAACCACCATCCACTGTTCAAAGAAACTTTTCTGGTGAAGTCTGAGTGTTGGGTTGATCTATGTGCATAGAGATATGAATTTAGAACACTGGTTTATACTGTATTCATTTAGCAGAATAATAAACTATAGAGTTTTACCCAGATTCACAGTGCCAGGCATGCATTTCTTCCTGTAGAGCAGGTCTTACAATTAATGAGGAAGTGGTTGGTTATAACCATGACATTCTTGCCACCATTGAATCTATGGCTAGATCTTGCCACACTGGTCATTGTTGTAATTTACAACATCCACAGCTGGGTAAGGCGATTAATATTTTCCCCAGAATTCTATGGAATACTTTCTATTACTATGAAAACTAGCCAGCAGGAAGGAAGCTTCCTAGTCAGTACCCAATTAATTTCTTCATGACCTGTGACGACCAAGGTATGTAGTGTCTTTAGCCAAAGGGTATTACAATCAAGTTCTAGTATGCAAGCAAGAGCAAAAACAAAGTTCTATATTGTCTTTGGGGTCTCCAGAACAACCCTTACCAACAAGACAAAGGGTGGTATTACATGCATGTTACTAAGCTTTAGATATGCCAAACTGGGAGAAGCATAATCTCCTGTGTAAGCATTAAACTCTTGTATATGAACACACACACATATTTATATTTTAAAAATACATGTATACATTTAAGGAAATTTATATAATAGTGGAGTTCCATATGTCTCTTTAAAACATTCTTAGTGTTGGTTATCCTTCCTCCCTTCCCCTGTGTTCTGCCCTACCCTCCCATTTGGATGGACATGAAGTCATAATCCTATTGCCTCCTGAATAGCTGGAATTATGGACACATACTAGTATGTACATCAAGATATAGACAGGTGTCATTTGGTATGCATTTCCTGTCAGTTTTAGTGTATTTTTAACTATATACTATTTCTAAGCATTTCATTTAAAATGTTTAAGAATTATAATTTTTAAAAGTTGATTTATTTTTATCTTGTGTGTATGATGTGTATTTTGCCTGCAGGTATGTCTGTGTACCACAAGTCTGTGGTATCCACTGAGGCTAGAGAGGGTTCAGACTCCCTGGAACTGAAGTTACAATTATTAGCCATCAAGTGGTACCAGGAACTGAACCTGGAACCTATGGAAGAACAGCAAGTACTGTTAAATAATGAGCCATCACTCTAGTCTGCCTAGGAGTAATTCATTATTGTTTGCTCATGAGGAAACATTTTCCCAAGAATTTTGACATTTTCTGTTTGTTTAGTTGTTCTTATTTATTCATCATTGAATAACTTTTGGAAATGGACTTTAAGTCAGTGAAAAAGTTCCATATTCTAGTACAAAGAACTTTTAGTCTCCAAACCAAATTGCTGACATGTGCCACCACCCCTAATCACTTTAGTGTGTATTTTTTACGAGTCAGAACTTTCTGTGCAGCAGCACAGCATTTCTAATTAGAAAGCAGATGGTAACATTCTTCTATCATTTAACCTTTAGACTCTTTCCCAAGTTTTGTTCCTTGTCTATAATGCCCTTTATAAGAAAACGATTCCATCTATATGCACGGATTGCTTAGACTCCATTAGTCTGCAATGTTCTTCAGTCTTTTGTTGATTTCCCGACGTGCAATCTTTGAAGGTAGAATGTCTTAGAGTCAGAATATTCTGATTTATCATTATTATTAGACTCAAAACATTGCTTTTGGCAAGTGTATCACAGACATAATTATTTTGTTTTTCTCATTGTACCCTATTATATGACTATAATTTTGATACTCTCATTAGTGATGATTTTCAGATTGATCACTAGAAGTGGAATTGCTTAGGCTTTTCTTGCATAATGTTGTTCTTTCACTTTGTATTTAGCCCTTTGTGAAGTAGCTGAGATTGTACTACTTACTAACAATACCTCATTAAATTAAATTTTTCATTTTTTATTTAGAAAAAGAAAAACAACAGGGCATAACAAGCATTGGCAAGGATGTGGAAAAAATGGAACCCTCGTGCATTACTAGTGGGGATATAAAATAATATAAATACTGTGGAACACAATTTTATGATTTCTAAACATAGAATTACTACATTATCTCACTTTCCACTACCAAGTATACTCAAAAGAATTAAAAGCAGAGGCTCAAGATATTTGTATATCAATGTTTATAATAATACTATTTTTATAATATTTTTATTATTTGGGAATTTCACATTATGAACTCCAAATGCCCTCAAACTGATTCCTTCCCTCTCAACACTCCTGCAAGAAGCCACCAATTGTGGAGAGCTACAGTTTAGCATTCTTATCACAGTTTTTCAGAGTTCTCTTCTGTGGCTTTCTATCTAGGCTGTTACTTTTGGGGGGCAGTGAGGGTTTGCCACATAGACCTTCTCTATGTCTCTCTTTCTCAACTGTGAGTTTGCAGTCATCAATACCACTACAAAATTATCTTCCTTGTCCTTTACAGTCATCGGGAGCATGTATCATGAACCTCCACATGAGGTCTGGCATCACTATGATCCCTGGACTTCAGCACAGTTCCTGGTGGCAGTACATACCACAGATATCATCATGGCCCCTTGCCACAGCATGGGGCATGGACACTATCCTAACCCTTTGTGGCAGCATAGGCCAAGGATATCAACATGGCCTTAGGTGGCAGTAGAGACCACTAATATCTGCATGATCTTCAGTGTTAAGATGGCCCACAGATATCCAAAGAGAAACTTGATGCAGTGGGACCACAGACCAGACATGGCTTTTAGCAGCAGCATGAACCATGGGCATCAACATGACCTCGGGTGTTTGAAAAGGCTACTCAGTAACAACACTCATCTTAAAAGCCCAAATTAGCAAACAACCCAATTGCTTCTCAATATATGAATGGATAGGTACATTATAATAAATATATATGATTAACATTTTCAGCTGTAAAAATTAAGTTTTAATATATGCCATAACATGAATGAACATGGCAGATATAAAAGCACCAATATGGTATGATTGTGTCTCTATGAGACATGTGTAATCAGTAAATCCAGAGAAAAAATGGAGACTAATAGAAATTGGGAGAGACAAGAATAATGAACTATTGTCTGGTGGGTACAGAGTCACAAAAAGAGTTTGAAAGTAAGTGGTGGTGATGTATTCTTAATATTATGAACATATTTAACACTAGTGAACTGTGCATTTAAAAATGGTTTCAAAGGTAAATTTTATATAAAAGACCACATAGAGATTGCCAATAGTGCTAATACCAAAGTTTCCAACTTTAAAAATTGTAAAAATTGAAAGAAAAATATACCATGCTAACACTAACCAATGAAACTTGGAGTTAATATATAAACTTGATCAAAAGAACCTTAGAACAAGGAAACTTATCTGGAATGATGAAGCTCTACCTGATACTAAAGTTCTCCAAGAAGTTATAAAATGCATTTGTGTTTACAGAGTGTCACAATAAATTAGGCAAAATTAACTACTGAACTGAGCAACAAACAAATGTACTATTACAGCTACAGACTTCCACTATTGATAATTGATAGATTAAACAGGCAAACATCAGTAAGGGTAGAGTAGAACTGAAGTGCAGCATCAATCAACTGGGTATAGTTGACATTTACAGAGTACTTCATGTAGTAAGAAAAGAATAATATTCTTCTAAAGCACATAAGAATCATTCACCAATATAGCCCACATTAAGGATCATAACAATTTTAACAGTTTGTAAAACTAGAAACCCTACAAAATATGTTCTCAGTACATGGTAAAATTAGGCCAGAAATATGTAAATGGAAAGATCCTGAACAATCTCAAAACAGAGATGAGGACATACATTTCTAAATAACATAGCCAATGAAATCTCAAGAGAAAATTTAAGAATGCTTCCATGCAAATAAAAATGAAAATTTGAATTGTCACAATTTTTCTGATGCAGAGAATTTCAAAGGCAAATTTATAGCATATATTGAATATATTAGAAAAGAAAATCTCAAATCAGTAATCAGAACTTCTACTTAGAAAACAAGATAAAATAGAGTAACTTAAGCTTAAATCAGGAAGAAAAAAGAAACATCAAACTTAGTACAGAAAATCAGTGAAATTGTGAACAGAAAAATAATACACAAACTTAGTGACACAGAAGGATCATTTTTAAAAAGCAACTATGAGCAATAAAATTGCAGATAGGCACACCAAGAAGACATGGATTCCAATATGAGACATGATCTTACTGATCCCTTGAACTATAAAAGGATAATAAAAATAATATAAAGATTGAATCAATAATAACATTCTAACCTTAGTTTTGGTAGTGAATTCTTCCAAATGCTTAAAGAAGAAAGTAAAATAAAAAGAACATCAAGCTTATATAAGGCTAGCAGAGGCCCATGACAAGAAAAGAGAACAACACAGACCATTTTATCTCATGAACATTGATGAAAATCCTTCGTAAAATACTAGAAAATGGGCTCCAAGATGTATGAAAGTAATCATGTCAGTAGATACTTTACAAAGCCCTTTCATAAATTCAGCATCACTTTTTGACGAAAAATTCTCTTAACAAATTAAGAATTTAGAAACACTCCTATAATTTGGCAGATCTGCATAAATCCTATAAGAGCTTGCATCAAATTTAATGGTAAGAAACATGATGCTTTTTCCATGTGATAAGGAATAAAACTAGGACACATCCTCTAACAATTCCTGTTCATCATTGTACTGAGTCCTGGATAGTATAATAAGAAAAGGAAAGGAAATAAAATATACATATCTAGAAAGAAAAATTATCTTTGTTTATAGATAGATGGTATAAATTATGTAGAATATTCTAAAATATATTAACATTTTAAATATGAAATATATAAACATGTCTTCACATATTTTGCATATATGAAAAATATAAAGGAGAAATTAGAGCTTAAAACTTATAACACGATATAATTACAATAGCATACAAAATGAAAATAGTGAGATACAAATTTAACACAACATGAACAGGATCAACATACAAAAGTCTATAAAATCAGATGAAAGAAAACAAATCTTTGAACAAATGGGAAAATGTTCATTGTTCATGTATAGGAAAACTTGTTAATATATAAATCCTTTCCAACTTGATGTATAGGTGCAATCTGGATGAAAATCTGGGCAAACTATTTTATGGACATCAGTAAACTGATTATAAAGTTTATATGAAAAATAAAAATAACAGGATAGCCAATATAATACTGAAGGATAAAGTTGGAAGACTGTCACTACTCAACCTCAAGACTTCCTATGAAGCCACAATAGTTGAGCCAGTGTACATTTACTGAAATATAGAATAAACAACCTATAAAATAGACTCATGCAAACAAAATGTTACTGACTTGTGGAAAAAAAACAAAGAACAATGAATGAGAAAAATATATGTGATTTGGTTTTAGCAATTCATCTTTTATATACTTATTGAAAGTGCAACTCATAAAAGAAAGAAATTGTAAGTTAGATTTCTATTAGAATTCAAAGCTTCTCTGTCAAAGACATTGTTTAAAAACCAAAGGTAAGCCACAAATTAAAAAGATAACATTTGAAATCACAAATTTGATAATGGACTTGCATCTCACATGTATCATAACACTTTAGAGTTTTGGGGTTTTTTTGTTTTGTTTTTGTTTTTGTTTTTGTTTTTTTGAAACAGGTCTCAGTTTGTAGCCATGATTCATCTGGAACTCAACTTGTATTTTTTTATTTTCTATATTTTTTAATTTACATTTCAAACGATTTCCCCTTTCCCGTTTCCTCCCTCCCCAAAAGTCCCATAAGCCCCCTTCCCTCCCTCTGTTCCCCATTCAACCCCCTCTCGATTCTCAGTCCTGGTATTCCCCTACATCCAGTCTTTCCAGGACCAGGGGTCTCTCCTTCCATCTTCTTGGAAATCTATTGATATGTGAATTGTGTCTTGGGTATTCTGAGATTCTGGGTTAATATCCCCTTATCAGTGACTGCATACCATGTGTGTTCTTTTGTGATTGGGTTACCTCACTAAGGATGATATTTTCAAGTTCTGACCATTTGCCTAGGAATTTCGTGAATTCATTGTTTTTAATTGCAGAGTAGTATACCATGGTGTAAATATACCACATCTTCTAAATCCATTCCTCTGTTGAGGGACATCGGGGTACTTTCCAGGTTCTGGCTATTATAAACAAGGCTGCTATGAACATAGTGGAGTATGTGTCCTTATTGCATGCAGGGGAAGCCTCTGGGTATATTCCCAGGAGTGGTATAGCAGGATCCTCTGGGAGTGTCATGCCCAGTTCTCTGAGGAACCGCCAGACTGCTTTCCAAAGTGGTTGTACCAGCTTGCAATCCCACCAGCAGTGGAGGAGTGTTCCTCTTTCTCCACATCCTTGCCAACAACTGCTGTCTCCTGTGTTTTTGATCTTAGCCATTCTGACTGGTGTGAGGTGGAATCTCAGGGTTATTTTGATTTGCATTTCCCTAATGACTAAGGATGTTGAACATTTCTTTAGGTGCTTCTCAGCCATTAGATATTCTTCAGGTGAGAACTCTTTGTTTAGATCTGTACCCCATATTTTAATAGGGTTATTTGGCTCTCGGGAGTCTAACTTCTTGTGTTCTTTATATATATTGGATATTAGCCCTCTGTCAGATGTGGGGTTGGTAAAGATCTTTTCTGAGTTTGTTGGTTGCCGGTTTGTCCTTTTGACAGTGTCCTTTGCCTTACAGAAACTTGGTAATTTTATGAGGTCCCATTTGTCAATTCTTGATCTTAGAGCATAAGCTATTGGTGTTCTGTTCAGGAAATTTTCCCCTGTGTCCATATGTTCAAGGTTCTTCCCTAGTTTCCTTTCTATTAGTTTCAGTGTGTCTGGTTTTATGTGGATGTCCTTGATCCACTTGGAATTGAGCTTAGTGCAAGGAGATAAGAATGGATCGATTTGCATTCTTCTGCATGTTGACCTCCAGTTGAGCCAGCACCATTTGTTGAAAAGGCTATCTTTATTCCACTGGATGGTTTTAGCTCCTTTGTCAAAGATCAAGTGACCATAGGAGTGTGGATCCATTTCTGGATCTTCAATTCTGTTCCATTGATCTACATGCCTGTCACTGTACCAATACCATGCAGTTTTTAACACTATAGTACAGCTTGAGGTCCGGGATACTGATTCCCCCAGAGGTTCTTTTACTCTTGAGAATAGTTTTAGCTACCCTGGGTTTTCTGTTATTCCAGATGAAGGTTTGAATTGCTCTTTCTACCTCTATGAAGAATTGAGTTGGGATTTTGATGGGGATTGCATTGAATCTGTATATTGCTTTTGGCAAGATTGTCATTTTTACTATATTAATCTTGCCAATCCATGAGCATGGCAGATTTTTCCATCTTCTGAGGTCTTCTTCAATTTCTTTCTTCAGAGACTTGAAGTTCTTGTCATATAGATCTTTCACTTGTTTGGTTAGAGTCACACCAAGATACTTGTTTGTGGCTATCGTGAAGGGTATCATTTCTCTTATTTCTTTCTCAGCCTGCTTATCCTTTGATTATAGGAAGGCTACTGACTTGCTTGAGTTGATTATATCTGGCCACTTTGCTGAAGTTGTTTATCAGCTATAGGAGTTCTCTGGTGGAGTTCTTTGGGTCATTTAAGTATACTATCATATCATCTGCAAATAGTGATAGTTTGACTTCTTCATTTCCAATTTGTATCCCTTTGACCTCCTTTTGTTGTCTAATTGCTCTAGCTAGAACTTCAAGTACTATATTGAAAAGATATGGAGAGAGAGGGCAGCCTTGTCTAGTCCCTGATTTTAGTGGGATTGCTTCAAGTTTCTCTCCATTTAGATTGATGTTGGCTACCGGTTTGCTATAAATTGCTTTTACTATGTTTAGATATGGGCCTCGAATTCCTGATCTTTCCAAGACCTTTAACATGAAAGGATGTTGAATTTGGTCAAATGCTTTCTCAGTATCTAATGAGATGACCATGTGGTTTTTTTTCTTTGATTGTTTATGTAGTGGATTACATTGATGGATTTCCTTATATCCATCCCTGCATCCCTGGGATGAAGCCTACTTGATTGTGGTGAATGATCATTTTGATGTGTTCTTGGATTCGGTTGGCAAGAATTTTATTGAGTATTTTTGCATCGATATTCATAAGAGAGATTGGCCTGAGATTCTCTTTCTTTGTCGGATCTTTGTGTGATTTTGGTATTAGTGTAATTGTGGCTTCATAGAACGAGTTGGGTAGTGTTCCTTCTGTTTCTATTTTGTGGAATAGTTTGAAGAGTATTGGTGTTAGGTCTTCTTTGAAGGTCTGATAGAATTCTGCAGTAAAACCATCTGGACCTGTGCTTTTTTTGGTTGGAAGACTTCCAATGACCACTTCTATTTCTTCAGGGGTTATAGGACGGTTTAGATGGTCTATTTGATCCTGATTTAATTTTGGTATTTGGCATCTGTCTAGGAAATTGTCCATTTCCTCCAAATTTTCTAGTTGTGTTGAATACAGGCTTTTGTAGTAGGATCTGATGATTTTTTGAATTTCCTCAGTTTCTGTTGTTATCTCTCCTTTTTCGTTTCTGATTTTGTTAATTTGGATATTGTCTCTGTGCCCTCTGACTAGTCTGGCTAAGGGCTTATCTATCTTGCTGATTTTCTCGAAGAACCAACTCCTAGTTTTGTTGATTCTTTGTATGGTTTTATTTGTTTCTACTTGATTGATTTCAGCCCTGAGTTTGATGATTTCCTGCCTTCTACTCCTCTTGGGTGTATTTGCTTCTTTTTGTTCTAGGGCTTTCAGGTGTGCCATTAAGCTGGTAGTGTATGCTGTCTCCCGTTTCTTTTTGGCGGCACTCAGGCCTTGAATTTTCCTCTTAGCACTGCTTTCATTGTGTCGCATAAATTAGGGTATGTTGTGCCTTCGTTTTCATTAAATTTTAAAAAGTCTTTGATTTCTTTCTTTATTTCCGCCTTGACCAAGTTATCATTGAGTAGAGCATTGTTCAGCTTCCTCGTGTATGTTGGCTTTCTGTTGTTTTTGTTGTTATTGAAGACCACCCTTGTTCCATAGTGATCTGATAGGAGGCATGGGATTAGTTCGATCTTCTTATATCTGTTGAGGTCTGATTTGTGACCAATTATATGGTCGATTTTGGAGAAGGTACCATGAGGTGCTGAGAAGAAGGTATATTCTTTTGCTTTAGGATGAAATGTTCTATATATATTTGTTAGTTCCATTTGGTCCAAGGCTTCAATTAGTTTCACTGTGTCCCTGTTTAGTTTCTGCTTTCCTGAACGATCCATTTCAGAGAGCGGGGTGTTGAAGTCACCCACTATTATTGTGTGAGGTGGGATGTGTGCTTTGAGCTTTAGTAAAGTTTCTTTTATGAATGAGGGTGCCCTTGCATTTGGAGCATAGATTTTCAGAATTGAGAGTTCTTCTTGGTGGATTTTTCCTTTGACCAGTATGTAGTGTCCTTCTGTGTCTTTTTTGATGACTTTAGGTTGAAAGTCAATTTTATCTGATATTAGGATGGCTACTCCCGCTCATTTCCTGGGACCATTTGCTTGTAAGATTGTTTCTAGCCTTTTACTCTGAGGTAGTGTTTGTCTTTGACACTGAAGTGCGTTTCCTGCACGCAGCAAAATGCTGGGTCCTGTTTACGTATCCAGTCTGCTAGTCTATGTCTTTTTATTGGGGAATTGAGACCATTGATATTAAGAGAGATTAAGGAATAGTGATTATTGCCACCTGCTATTCTTGACACTATCTTTATGTTTGAGTGGCTATCTACTTTTGGGTTTGATGAAAGAAGGTTACTATCTCATTTTTTCCAGGGTGTATTTTTTCTCCTTGTATTGTTGATTTCCACCTATTATCCTTTGCAGGGTTGGGTTTGTGGAAAAATATTGTGTAAATTTGGTTTTATCATGGAATGTATTGGTCTTTCCATCTACGGTGATTGATAGTTTTGCTGGGTATAGTAGTCTAGGCTGGCATTTGTGTTCTCTTAGAGTCTGTATGAGATCTGCCCAGGATCTTCTGGCTTTCATAATCTCTGGTGAGAAGTCTGATGTGATTCAGATAGGTTTTCCTTTATATGTTACTTGGCCTTTTTCTCTTATTGCTTTTAATATTCTTTCTTTGTTTAGTACATTTGGTGTTTTGATAATTATGTGACCGGAGGTATTTCTGTTCTGGTCCAATCTGTTTGGAGTTCTGTAGGCTTCTTGTACATTCATCGGCATCTCTCTCTTTAGGTTAGGGAAGTTTTCCTCCATAATTTTGTTGAAGATATTTACTGGCCATTTAAGTCGCAAATCTTCCCTCTCATCTATACCTATAATCCTTAGGTTTGGTCTTCTCATTGTGTCCTGGATTTCCTGGATGTTTTGGGTTACACGGTTTTTGCATTTTGCATTTTCTTTGACTGTTGAGTCGATGCTTTCTATGGTATCTTCAGCACCTGGGATTCTTTCTTCCATCTCTTATATCTATTGTTGATGTTTGCATCTATGACTCCAGATTTCTTCCCAAAGTTTTCTATCTCCAAAGTTGTCTCCCTTTGTGTTTCTACTTTCTTTTTTAGATCCTGGATGGATTTGCTCAGATCCTTCACTTGTTTGTATTTTCCTGTATTTCTTTAAGATTTTTTTGCATTTCCTCTTTCAGGATTTCTGCCTGTTGACCCAAGTTCTCCTGTATTTCTTTAAGCGATTTTTGTGTTGCCCCTTTATGGGCCTCCATCTGTTGACCCATATTTTCCTGCATTTCTTTAAGCGATTTTTGTGTTTCCTTTGTAAGGGCTTCTACACGTTGATTCATGTTCTCCTGTAATTCTTTATTAGATTCATTTGTGTCCTTCTTGAAATCCTCTAATAGCATCATGAGAAGTGATTTTAAATCCAGATCTTGCCTTTCGGGTGTGATGGGGTATCCAAGACTTGCTGCTGTCAGAGAGTTGGGTTCGGATGGTGCCATATTACTTTGATTTCTGTTAGTAATGTTCCTACGTTTGCCTTTTGCCATCTGGTTACCTCTGGTGTTAGTTGGTCCTGCTGTCACTGGCTGTTGGTTGGACCTCCTGTGAGCCTGCAAAGCTATTTCTGACCCCCCCCCCCGGATTACCGGAATTCCCCTAGCACCAATTGCTGAGGTGCTGCCCTGCTCCTGAGTAACTTTGGAGCCCTGATGTGCCTTGCCCCAAGTGATGTTATATTGGGGAATCCCTGCACATCAGAAGACTCAGCGTAGTCAATCCCCGCAAGGGGAGGCTGGTGTGCTCTCTCCCTGTGCGGGTGTGCTCTCTCCCAGTGCGGGTCCCTCTGCAGGGCAGATGTCCCACAGCAGAGCTGGGGCATAGGTGACCACAGAACTGTTCAGCTCTTGGGAGCAGGGAGCACACAAGCTGGCTGAGTCCCAAGCGATATTATGCTTGATTTTCCCTGCACCTGGAGGTCCCAATTGCTCTGTTGCCGGAGCAAAGATGGCATAGTGCAACCAATAACATAACATAGTTCAACCAATAACATTTTAAATGAAAATGAATAGTACAGTTCAATATGAAAATGAATAGTACAGTTAAGAAATGTGCAAATACAAAAAAATGTGCAAATACAAAAAAATACAAAAAAAATACAAAAAATGTGCAAATACAAAAAAGCAGATAACATCATAAGATAAAAATGCATATGAATTCTGTTAGTAACATTCCTACGTTTGCCTTTTGCCATCTGGATACCTCCTCCACTGCTGGTAGAATTGCAAGCTGGTACAACCACTCTGGAAAACAGTCTGGCGGTTCCTCAGAAAACTGGGCATGACACTCCCGGAGGATCCGGCTATACCACTCCTGGGCATATACCCAGAGACTTTACCTGCATGCAATAAGGACACATGCTCCACTATGTTCATAGCAGCCTTATTTATAATAGCCAGAAGCTGGAAAGAACCCAGATGTCCCTCAACGGAGGAATGGATTCAGAAGATGTGGTATATCTACACAATGGAATACTACTCTGCAATTAAAAACAATGAATTCACGAAATTCCTAGGCAAATGGTCAGATCTTGAAAATATCATCCTTAGTGAGGTAACCCAATCACAAAAGAACACACATGGTATGCAGTCACTGATAAGGGGATATTGACCCAGAATCTCGGAATACCCTAGACACAATCCGCATATCAATAGATTTCTAAAAAGATGGAAGGAGAGACCCCTGGTCCTGGAAAGACTGGATGTAGGGGAACGCCAGGACAGAGTAACGAGAGGGGGTTGAATGGAGAAAAGAGGGAGTGAAGGGGGCTTATGGGACTTTCGGGGAGGGAGGAAACGGGAAAGGGGAAGTGATTTGGAATGTAAATTAAAAAAATAAAATAAAAAAAATTCAAATGCAAAAAAAATGCATATGAACATTATGTCACTAAGTGACTGCAAATTCAAATGAAAATGACTTATGATTATATACCTATTAGAATGGTTAAAATATAAAAATGAACATTCAGTGTGCTGGTAATGATGTAGAGTTATGGGGACTCTCATTGTGAGTAGTGTTACTAATGTGGTATCATTAAGTGAATGCAAAAATGGAAGAAAATCTTTTCAGCTATACATGTGACAGAGGTTAATATCCAGAATAAACAAGGAACTAAAAAAAATCAACACAACAAAAAGCCTAACAAAATTTAGACTATGGAACCAAACAGAGAAGTCTCAAAAGAAGAAATATAAATGGCTAGTAAACAGTTTTAAAAGTGTTCAACATCGGGCTGAAAAGATAGCTCTGCTTCTGCAGAGGACTAGGATTTGGTTCCCAGCATCCATACAATGACTCACAACCATCTGTAACTCCAGTTCCAGGGGCTTCAACACCCACTTTTGACCTCCTCCTGGCACAAAACAAGCTCATGGTATGTATACATATATTCAGGCTAACACTTCTACACATAAAATAGATAAATCCAAATAAAATAAAGTGTTTAAACACACCATTAGTCTTCAGGGAAATCCAAATTAAAACCACTTTGATAGAATCAACTAGCCTTGGCTGAGCCAAAGTGCATGCATGGGACTGACCTAGGCCCTCTGAACATATGTAACAGTTGTGTAGTTTGGTCTTCATGTGGGACTACTAAGAGAGGGAGCAGGGTCTGTCTCTGATTCTGTTGCCTGCCTCTGGGACCCTTTCCTCCTGTGTGGGCTGGCTTACTCGTTTAGCTTCAATAGAAGATGCACCCAATCTTACTACAACTTGATATGCCAAGGTGGGTTGATATCCATGGGAGGCCTGACCTTTACTGAGGAAAAAGGGAGGGGGAGGGAAGATTGGGAAGGACTGGGAGGAGAGGGGAGAGGAGAAACGGTGGTCAGGATGTTAAGAAAGTAAATACATAAAGTTAAAAAAACACTTTAATATTCCTTCTCATCCCAGTCAGAGTGATTATAACCAAAAGATCAAAGGATAACAAATGCTGTTGTGGATGTGGGGAAATGAAGACCCTTATTCACTGTTGATGGGAGTGATGTGGTCACTATGGAAATTGGTGTTGCAGGTCTCACAAAGCTGAAACTTGAGCTTCCACATAACTCAGCCATACCACTTCTGGGCATATGTGCACAGGGCGCACAAAAGAGATGCTTGCTTATCAGTGTTCAATACAGCTATACTCTGGGCTAGACCCTGTCTTTAAACATGTATGCAGGATGAATAAAATATCACCTCTTCCTTAGGACTGTTAACTGCCAATAGTTCTTCAGAAAAGGGTAAGTGCTTTATGGGTACTTCCATTACAATAAATAGGAAATCAAATCAGTCGAAATACTCATCAATTGATGGGCAGGTAATGAAAATGTGGTATACAAACACAATATTTTACCAAGTTGTGCAAAAAATGAAATTTGCCAGAAAATTAATGAAACTGAAAATAATTAAACCAAACGAGGTAGTCCAAATCTAGTACATAAATGCTACATGTTCTTTCTCATATATAGACCCTGCCTTTAAATTTTTATATTTCTGTTCTTAAGAGGGAGTGTCTAGAGAGCCCAGGAAGCAAGAAAGGAGCCAGAGGATAGGAGTAGGCATTAGGATGTATAGTGAAACACACGACATATTAAAATAGAAGGGGGACTAACAGGAAATAAAGGTTTAAATAGGATGGGGAGAGAGAAAAAGAGAAAGGGGAGATGAGACAACAGGTTTAACACAAAAAAGCCACACAGAAACCTATTTCTTTATAATCTGACCAAAAATATAATTTGAAAATGGAGCTTATATAGGTGTATAATGCTGCTCCCTGAAGGCATAGAATTTTTGTTGCTGTTTATTTTGTCTTAGCTAACTTTTAATTTTTATGAGAGTATAATTTGATTGCATTCTTCCCTTCCTTTTCCCTCTCATATATCCTTCCCTGCACTCTTTCAAATTCATATTATTTTTTTTTTGCTTTAATAAGTGTTACTGCACACATCTTAGTGTGAAAATTCCAGAGCCACATTCAGGACATCTTCCTATAAGTTCTTGGTCAGAGAGGACTAACAGGCTTCCCAAATAATACAATTTATTGTCATTGATGTTGGCTGCCCACCAGGATTAGATAGATGGTAAGGCCCTGTTGCCAAAACATCACACACTTTGTCCCCCAAACATGGAGAATTCAAGATGGAACTGAATTGAAAGCTTTCTGCTGATTAGTGTTCATAGTGCTAGAAGCTGCTGTGTGGTTTGCTTGAGGAGAAAAGATATTGATGGTATTTACCCAACTGTGCACCCTCTGTGATGCAATACTAATTACTAGGCAAGATATGCCTACTGGTACGGTAGTGACATGGGTGTTTGTGGGGTAACCAGTAGCCTTCTGATAGGAATTGAGGCCCACACCATGGGAAGAAATACACTCTCGGTACTATAAGATAAATCAAAACCTATGGCTGGAAGGAAGGTTCACAGGCCCTGGTGGGGAGCCTACCACTGTTGTTTGGCTAAATGGACACGTTCTCAAATATCTTCTAAATAATTATGCTTGTACCCATAAACTAGTGCTGCCCTCAACCTTGGGCAAGGATGTGGGATTTATTTGTTTGTTCGTTTGTTTTTTCAATGGGTGAAGATTAGTGAAGGGACCTATATCTGGTCAGTGAACTGAGAATAAGTAACTGCCAAATGTTCAGCCATAAATGATACACCTGTATCATCCTTGCCACAGTCTGGAGAACACTGTAAGAGGTGAAAATACTGTAAAAGCTGGAGGAAAGGAGAAGTGCTATGGAACTGTCATCCTGATACAAAATGGCTACTACAGTCACAAATATATAGTATGTGTCCATTGCTGTACAAGGCCTATATGGGATTGGGCCCACCAACATTCCATAAACAATGAGGAAGTTACCCATGAGGCACCTGTCCTTTCCTAAAGAGCGATTGGTAATGGTTTCACCAGTTGCCTATACTCCAGCAAACTTTCCCCTACCTGTGCTTATGTAACCAAGCCTAACTAAAATCAGTAGATAGTCATGAGAATAAGAGAGGACCTTTTTGTGAAGAAAAAGCATTGAGGGAGAGGGAGACGGGGATAAGAAACCAATATGGGAGGATGAATGTAATCACAGTAAACTGTGCATTGCATAAAATTTAAGAGATAAGACACAGAAGGACACTATATACTATATACTGATCAAGGGAAAAATCCACCAACAAGAACTCAATTCTGAATATCTATGCTCCAAATGCAAGGGCACCCTCATTCGTAAAAGAAACTTTACTAAAACTCAAAGCACACATCGCACCGCACACAATAATAGTGGGTGACTTCAACACCCCGCTCTCTGAAATGGATCGTTCAGGAAAGCAGAAACTAAACAGGGACACAGTGAATCTAATTGAAGCCTTGGACCAAATGGAACTAACAAATATATATAGAACATTTCATCCTAAAGCAAAAGAATATACCTCCTTCTCAGCACCTCATGGTACCTTCTCCAAAATTGACCATATAATTGGTCACAAATCAGACCTCAACAGATACAAGAAGATAGAAATAATCCCATGCCTCCTATCAGATCACTATGGAATAAGGGTGGTCTTCAATGGCAACAAAAACAAAAGAAAACCCATGTACACATGGAGGCTGAACAATGCTCTACTCAATGATAACTTGGTCAAGGTGGAAATAAAGAAATCAAAGACTTTTTGAAAGTTAATGAAAATGAAGGCACAACATACCCTAATTTATGGGACACAATGAAAGCAGTGCTAAGAGGAAAATTCATAGCCCTGAGTGCCGCCAAAAAGAAACGGGAGACAGCATACACTAACAGCTTAATGGCACACCTGAAAGCCCTGGAACAAAAAGAAGCAAATACACCAAAGAGGAGTAGAAGGCAGGAAATCATCAAACTCAGGGCTGAAATCAATCAAGTAGAAACAAATAAAACCATACAAAGAATCAACAAAACGAGGAGTTGGTTCTTTGAGAAAATCAACAAGATAGATAAGCCCTTAGCCAGACTAACCAGAGGGCACAGAGACAGTATCCAAATTAATAAAATCAGAAATGAAAAGGGAGAGATAACTACAGAAACTGAGGAAATTCAAAAAATCATCAGATCCTACTACAAAAACCTGTATTCAACACAACTAGAAAATCTTGAGGAAATGGACAATTTCCTTGACAGATACCAAGTACCAAAATTAAATCAGGATCAAATAGACCATCTAAACCGTCCTATAACCCCTGAAGAAATAGAAGTTGTCATTGGAAGTCTTCCAACCAAAAAAAGCACAGGTCCAGATGGTTTTAGTGCAGAATTCTATCAGACCTTCAAAGAAGACCTAACACCAATACTCTTCAAACTGTTCCACAAAATAGAAACAGAAGGAACACTACCCAACTCGTTCTATGAAGCCACAATTACACTAATACCAAAAGCACACAAAGATCCGACAAAGAAAGAGAATCTCAGGCCAATCTCTCTTATGAATATCGATGCAAAAATACTCAATAAAATTCTTGCCAACCAAATCCAAGAACACATCAAAACGATCATTCACCACGATCAAGTAGGCTTCATCCCAGGGATGCAGGGATGGTTCAATATAAGGAAATCCATCAATGTAATCCACTACATAAACAATCTCAAAGAAAAAAACCACATGGTCATCTCATTAGATGCTGAGAAAGCATTTGACAAAATTCAGCATCCTTTCATGCTAAAGGTCTTGGAAAGATCAGGAATTCAAGGCCCATGTCTAAACATAGTAAAAGCAATTTACAGCAAACCGGTAGCCAGCATCAATCTAAATGGAGAGAAACTTGAAGCAATCCCACTAAAATCAGGGACTAGACAAGGCTGCCCTCTCTCTCCATATCTTTTCAATATAGTACTTGAAGTTCTAGCTAGAGCAATTAGACAACAAAAAGAGGTCAAAGGGATACAAATTGGAAAGGAAGAAGTCAAACTATCACTATTTGCAGACGATATGATAGTATACTTAAGCGACCCAAAGAACTCCACCAGAGAACTCCTACAGCTGATAAACGACTTCAGCAAAGTGGCCGGATATAAAATCAACTCAAGCAAGTCAGAAGCCTTCCTATACTCAAAGGATAAGCAGGCTGAGAAAGAAGTAAGAGAAATAATACCCTTCACGATAGCCACAAACCATATTAAGTATCTTGGCGTGACTCTAACCAAACAAGTGAAAGATCTGTATGACAAGAACTTCAAGTCTCTGAAGAAAGAAATTGAAGAAGACCTCGGAAGATGGAAAAATCTGCCATGCTCATGGATTGGCAGGATTAATATAGTAAAAATGAGCATCTTACCAAAAGTAATACACAGATTCAATGCAATCCCCATCAAAATCCCAACTCAATTCTTCATAGAGTTAGAAAGAGCAATTCAAAAATTCATCTGGAATAACAGAAAACCCAGAATAGCTAAAACTATTCTCAAGAGTAAAAGAACCTCTGGGGGAATCAGTATCCCGGACCTCAAGCTGTACTACAGAGCAATAGTGTTAAAAACCGCATGGTATTGGTACAGTAACAGACATGTAGATCAATGGAACAGAATTGAAGACCCAGAAATGAATCCACACTCCTATGGTCACTTGATCTTTGACAAAGGAGCTAAAACCATCCAGTGGAAAAAAGATAGCCTTTTCAACAAATGGTGCTGGCTCAGCTGGAGGTCAACATGCAGAAGAATGCAAATTGACCCATTCTTATCTCCTTGCACTAAGCTCAATTCTAAGTGGATCAAAGATCTCCACATAAAACCAGACACACTGAAACTAATAGAAGGGAAACTAGGGAAGAACCTTGAACATATGGGCACAGGGGAGAATTTCCTGAACAGAACTCCAATAGCTTATGCTCTAAGATCAAGAATAGACAAATGGGACCTCATTAAATTACAAAGTTTTTGCAAGGCAAAAGACACTGTCAAAAAGACAAAGCGGCAACCAACTAACTGGGAAATGATCTTTACCAACCTTACATCCGACAGAGGGCTAATATCCAATATATACAAAGAACTCAAGAAGTTAAACTCCAGAGAGGCAAGTAACCCTATTAAAAATGGGGTACAGAGCTAAACAAAGAGTTCTCACCTGAAGAATATCTAATGGCTGAGAAGCACCTAAAGAGATGTTCATCATCCTTAGTCATTAGGGAAATGCAAATCAAAACAACCCTGAGATTCCATCTCACACCAGTCAGGATGGCTAAGATCAAAAACACAGGAGACAGCAGTTGTTGGCGAGGATGTGGAGAAAGAGGAACACTCCTCCACTGCTGGTGGAATTGCAGGCTGGTACAACCACTCTGGAAAGCAGTCTGGAGGTTCCTCAGAAAACTGGGCATGACACTCCCGGAGGATCCGGCTATACCACTCCTGGGCATATACCCAGAGGCTTTACCTGCATGCAATAAGGACACATGCTCCACTATGTTCATAGCAGCCTTATTTATAATAGCCAGAAGCTGGAAAGAACCCAGATGTCCCTCAACGGAGGAATGGATTCAGATGTGGTATATCTACACAATGGAATACTACTCTGCAATTAAAAACAATGAATTCACGAAATTCCTAGGCAAATGGTCAGATCTTGAAAATATCATCCTTAGTGAGGTAACCCAATCACAAAAGAACACACATGGTATGCAGTCACTGATAAGGGGATATTGACCCAGAATCTTGGAATACCCTAGACACAATCCGCATATCAATAGATTTCTAAGAAGATGGAAGGAGAGACCCCTGGTCCTGGAAAGACTGGATGTAGGGGAACGCCAGGACAGAGTAATGAGAGGGGGTTGAATGGAGAAAAGAGGGAGGGAAGGGGGCTTATGGGACTTTCGGGGAGGGAGGAAATGGGAAAGGGGAAATGATTTGGAATGTAAATTAAAAAAAAATAAAATAAATAATTAAAAATAAACAAATAAAATAAAATAAAATAAAAAATAAAAAAAAGAGATAAGAAAAAGAAAATGGACCAGAAATATCTTACGAAGCAAAAAATAATCTTGGATATGTCAATTGCTCTCATAGATGTTTACATGGTTGATTGAAAAAGCCATGCTCTTACACACACCTGCATACTTTTTAAAGGACAGGGTTTTAAAAGGTAGCCTAAGCTAACTTCAAAATGGTAACCTTCCTGGGTCCACCTCTTGACTGCCCTATCATGTCTATCTGTATATATTCCTATTACAGTATTGTTCATAATCACCCGAGCCAGGGAGCAACCAAGATGTCTCTTATTAGTTGAGTGTGTGAACTTTGGTACTCCCAAAGAATGGGCAGTATTCAGTGGTAAAACAGAAGTGAATATCAATCCATGAAAACACATGGAAGAAAACTTGAATGCAGTAAAATAAATCAACCAAAGGAGACTACATAATGTACCATTTAAAGGACATTACATTTTACAGAAGAGGCAGTTTTAGACACAATGATTAATAGTTCCTAGTGCTTCAGAGGGTGGGAAGATGAAAGATAAAGCAGAAGGGATGTTTTAGGAGACTAAAATAACTGTGTAATCATGCAATACATATTTGCCAATCCCCATAGGATGTTACAGCACAAGGAATAGATCTTACTGTATAGCATGCAGTTCTAAGATGTCAGCTAGGTAGTCAAGGGTTCTGGCAAGGAATGCAGACTATCACAAGAGACCCTCAGTGTAGCACAAGTACTTGCAACAACTTCACTGAAAGATGTGGGAGGAACAGGTCTGGACCCCCACAGCTTTGGAAACATATGGAATCTGTAGAAGTAACACAAGATCTGTTCATAGTTACTGTAATAAAGCAGATAAAACCAGTTTCCCATAGGGCTATATGTTATCAATTATGATGATGCTATGCATATACATTGAAGTGAACAATTAATTACATAGCCTATGGTGGGAGCTATATTTCCCACTGCTGATGTAGAAATATAGAGATAAGCAAGAGGAGAAGACTAAGATGATCCATGTGGTAAGTTAAAGTTGGAAATATCGATACGAACTCAATATTGATACAGATGGATAAGTGTAGAACCAGTTATAGAAATATGTATATAAACACATTAATATTCATGAATGGTCTCTCTTATCTCTCTCTTACCTCTCTCACTCTCAGGTTCTCTCTTGCCCCTCTTGGGCTCTCCTCCCCTCACCCCCTCTCTCCACATGGTCATGGCCAGCCTCTACTTCTCTACTCTCTCCCTCTCTCTCTGCCTTTCTCTGCCTCTACTACCCTCTTAACTCCCCTCCCATGCCCTGAATAAACTCTACTCTATATTAAAAAAATATTCATGAATGTATTTCTTTATTCTGTCAGCTGAGACTGTCTGAAAGCAGTGAACCAAGCATACAGATCTTGGTATCCAATACCATTCTTTTAAAAAAAAAATGCATGATAGCTTTTTAGAGAAATGGGTGATTTTAGGACTGAACTGGGCAACACATGAGATGAAAGCCTAGCCTTTTATGTCACAAATTGAAGTGCCAAACACATGCACTGGCTAAGGCTGGATGGTTCTTTTTCTCCATCAGTTACTGAATTAAAAGACTGGATCAGATGTCTCAGCAGTTAAGCTCTTGCTACTTGTATAATGGACCCAAGTTCAGTTCTTAGAACCCACATTGACTGGCTCACAACCAACTGTAGCTCTGGGTCCAGGGGATCCGATGCCTCTGGCCTCTGTAGGTACACACACTCATGTATACATACCCACACAGTGATAGGGAAACATATACATAATTAAAAAGAAATAAAATCATTAAAAGAATTAAAAGATGAGAAAATAGGGCAGAGAAAAGTGAAGAGTGAAGTTTTTTGGTAAGTGTTACAGAGTTCTGGGATAGAGAGGAGTTCCACAGCTAGGCACCACTGACTCTGAGGGGATCTGGGCTTTTATTAGGTTCAAGCACTCTCTTCTTGGTGGTCCTATTGTCTCCTCTAGGACAGGTCCTAAGGTGCCAATGTGTCCCCTTGGCACAGAAATTTGGTTTCACATCTCTTTCTAAGTGGGTACCTGCTCATAGGTTTACTAGTACTGAAATGAATGTTGGTTGCTTAGGTTTGGAGACTAATTAGGAAGGTCCCTGTTGTAACAACCAGGAAAGAGAAACTTAATGGGGAAGAGAAACTTAAAGTAGAGAAAAGGAACTGGATACTTATCTCTCATCCTTGCCTTCTCTTTCCTGGGGCCCATGGCCTCAAAAAAACAAACAAACAAACAAACCAAAAAAAAAAAAAACCCACAAGACCCAACTAAGAGAATTCCCAATGACTAAATATAGAATCAAGCTAGCATGAAAATAAATTAAAAAGCACTAGATTATAACTTAAACCATAAAATAGAATCTGCATATGCTGACATATATAACAGGATAAAGTAATAAACAGGGAAGAAAGAAATGTCCTTGGTAGAATAATCACTATCATTGATGTAAATACTAAACCCCCAAGTAGGAAGAACATAATGACCAACTCCTTAGTATGAATTTGATATAGTGACTTCCTTCCTGATGGAATGACATGGCGTAGAGGTGGAGGAGTAGCAAATTCTAGCAATATTACCCTGGCAAACTCAACAGCAATAGACAGAAATCATGATCATATGTATCTTTACACTATGCCATACAATGGTACTTTAATTCTGTGTGCTTCCTCCCAGTAATCCATGGGACTATTTGACAAATTCCATATTGTAGGTTCTGGAAAATAGCTAACTGGTACTTCAAAAAAAATTGCAAAGAAATCTGAGAGATTACTGCAGCCAAGAGGAACTTAGGAGAAGATGCTATCAGCATATGCCTTTGTTAAGGTTTCTATTGCTACAATAAAACACCATCACCAAAAAGCAAGTTGGGAAGAAAAAGGTTTATTCAGCTTACATTTCAACATTGTTGTTCATCATCAAAGGAAGTCAGGACAGGAACTCAAACAGGCAGGAACCTGGAGGCAGGAGCTTATGCAGAGGCCATGGAGAAGTGCTGCTTACTGGCTTGCTCTCCATAGTTTGCACGGCCTGCAGGACCACCAGCATAGGGATGGCACCACCCACAGTGGGCTGGATCTTCACTCATCAAGCACTAATCAAGAAAATCCCTTACAGTTGGATCTTACGGAGGCATTTTCTGGAGAAGGTCTATCTCTAGTTTGTGTGTCAAGTTGACATAAGACTAGCTAGCACAGCATGCCACCTATTCTTAGTGGGTTGTGAGGACATAAGAATGATGGACAGTGGGTTAAAACTAGAGGAATATAAATATTGTTAGGTCTCAAACACAAGATAAATGGCTAACTGGGGTGCCTATTTACCATATCAAAGCAGACCTGGTTGCAAGATTCTCCTAGCTTCCCTCAGTCCCTGCCTGTTTAAAGGTATGGCTAGCATTCACTGCCCCCTACCCTGAACTCTCCAGCCCAGGGACTGGGTTGACCTTCCCCAAGCAGTTCTTCCCTACATAATCAAGACATTTTGGCTACACCAGTACTTTTTTACTCTTTACCCTCCTGGCCTCATGGTCTCCTGGTCTCCTGGCTCTCCCCTCTCCAGCTCCTGCCTCTCCTCACATGGCCAGGCTCAAGGTCTTGTTCATTCTGGACTCTCCCAGATGTCCCTGCCTCTGGCTATGCTGTCCCTTTTATCTACAGTAAACCTTCTCCTCATCACACCTAGGAGCAGTCATGTCCTTTCTTTTTATTTATTTTTTCATTCCAGTATGAACTTTAGCAATAAAGTTTTTACTAGCTCATCATTTTAGTGAACATATACTCATGTAGCACATTAATAATAAGGTAAACTGGGCTTGGGGTGTATGGGAACTCTGTGGTGCTATAAATACGGTTGGCCCAAGGAGTGACACTATGAAGCGATGTGGTCTTGTTGGAGGAAGTGTTTCATGTGGGGGTGGGCTAAGAGAGACCCTCCTCCTAGCTGCCTGAAGGCCACTCTTCTCCTGTTTGTCTTTGGAATAAGATGTAGAACACCTGGCTCCTTCTCCATCACCATGCCTGCCTGGATGCTGCCATGCTTCCTGCTTTGATGATAATGGACTGAACCTCTGAACCTGTAAGCCAGACCATATTAAATGTTGTCCTTTATAAGAGTTGTCTTGTTCATGGAAACCCTAGCTAAGACACTCTGTAATTTGTTTTCTAGAAACATAAAGCTGTTCTAGAAGACAAAGACTATCTTAAAATATCCCATAACTGAAAAATGATAAAGTCCATCACTATGTTTATTTTCAATTCTCTGCTTAAAAGTGATGTTGAACAGCATTTCAGTGCTTTACCGATAATGCCTGTTTTTCTTTAGTGATTTTCCTATTTGTGTCTTTTGTTCACTTTTGCATTGAAATATTTATACATTGTTAATAGTTTGTGAGATAAAAAAGGAAACCTTGTCCATCATACCCGCTCTTTCTAAACATTTTGTTTGTCTTTCAATCTGACATGTTCTGCTATATGGAAAAATTTCCATTTTTATGTAGGCAAGTCTGTCAATCTTCTCATTATGGCTTGTGCATTTCATATTATGCCCAAAAAGGCCTCTGGTAGCCTGAGACTGTAAAAATGCTCACTTACATTTTATTCTGCTGCTTTTATTGATTTGTTTTCTCATGTTTTCCATTATTACAACAAAGTTTTGTGTGACATAGGAGTGAGGCATTACTGTAGATTTATCTATTTTCTAAATAATTAATTATAAATGTATCAATATTAATTTTCCCTTGTAACTTGCAATGAATACTTTAACACCATAAATTTACATTTTGAATTTATTTCTGGATTTCTTATTCTGATTCTAGTGAACTATCTGTATTCTTAGGATAATATTACAACATTTAATAACTATAGCTTTAAAAAAGAAGATTTTTAATATACCACATATGTATATTTAAAATGTTTTAATAATAAAAAAACAAATACTTTAACTAGGAAAATTCTATATACAGAAGACACAATTCTTTAATATATATTACTAATAATAATATATAATATTAATATATATACATATATATATATATATATATATATATGTAAGTATATATGTGAGTCATGTACCTTGGAGACCAGGAAAAGGCACCTGATGGAAAACTGCCTACCATGGCTGCTGGAAATCAAGCTCAGGTCCTCTGCAAGAGCAGTATATGCTTTTAATGGCTAAGCTGACTCTCCACCCTGTTTGTAGCCCTATAATTAATTTTAATATGTTATTGGGTAAGTCCTCTCTGATTATCTAAAAATATCCTTGCTGATTTTTAATATTTATTCCTTCAGACAAGTTCTCTCAAAATGCTTAGAATTTTTTAGTATATTTCTAATTTGTAGGCTGATTATAAGAAAATAGACAGTATTCATAATATTGTCTTTTTATTTAATAACAGAGTATATCTTTAAAACTTTATTTTACACTTGGTACTGCGGTAGTGGTAGAACATTTACCTAGCATGGACAAAGTCCTAGATTTAGTCTTAGGCTTCAGAAACAAGGAGTTTTGTCTTCTCTAACCTGTGGTGGTTTAAATGAACAAAAAATATCCCCCCAAAGGCTCATATACTTGAACACTTGGTCCTTAGTTGGTAGCCCTCCTTGGGAGAGATTGTGAAAACTTGAGGAGGCACAACCTTGTTAGAGGAAATATGCCAGTGGGAGAGGGGGTCTTTGAAGCCTCAACCTACTTATTGTGCTTGTTCCCTTCCCCCATTCTCTCTCTGTTTCCTGTGTGTGGATAAGGATGTGACAATCCAGCTTCCTGTTTCTGCTGTCAATATATATATATATATATATATATATATATATATAATATGTATATATCAACACACATGTTAGTACTCTAAAAGTTGTAGGCCTCTCTGTCCCCATGCTCCCCTTTTTATCCTGAATCTGTTTCTCCAGCTGAAAAGTAGAAAAGAAAACAATTAGCAGCCAACTATATCAGTGAAGTGGTTACGATAAAAAGACTCCCAGGTAAGACTGCCTGAATTATACCACAGAGATATAGTAATACAAACAGCATGGTACTAGTCTAAAAACAGACTCATTGGCCAATGGAAAAGAAAAGAGGACCCATGTATGTATAAACCCACACTTGCATACCCAATCTGATTTTTTGGCAGAGAAGACAACAATACACATTGGAGAAAAGATACTATCTTCAACAAATGATGGTAAAATTAGATTGTTTGTTTGTTTGTTTGTTTTTAAAGAATTAGTTATTTTATGTATATGAGTACACTGTAGCTGTCTTCAGACACATCAGTAGAGGGCACTGGATCCTATTATAGATGGTTGTGAGTCACATGTGGTTGCTGGGATTTGAACTCAGGACCTCTGGAAGAGCAATCAGTGCTCTTAATTGCTGAGATATCTCTCCAGACCTGCAAAATTAGTTATCTGAACAAATATGAAACTTGATCGTTGTCTCTTGCTCTACACAAAACCCAAATAAATCAAGGACTTCAACATAAGACTAAATACCCTGAATCTAATAGAAGAGAAAGTAAAGATTATGTTTGCATTCAGTGTCACAAGAAAAGACTTTTGGAACAGAATCTTGATAGCACATGCATTAAGATCAACAATTAATAAATGGAACCTCATGAAACTAAATATTCCTGTAGAGTAAAGGATACCATCACTCAAGTGAAGAGGAAGCCTAAAGAATGGGAATAATCTTTGCCAGATGTACATTAAACAGAGAATTATCATATAGACTGTATAAATAGCTCAAAATTAAATATCAAGGAAAGAAACAAGCCAGTTAAAATGGGGCATGGAACTAAACATAATTCTCAAAAGATAAAATACAAATGACTGAGAATTTTTTAAGAAATATTCAACACCCTTGGCCATCAAGGAAATGTAAATTAAAACAACTTTGAGATTTTATCTTACCCTAGTCTGAATGGCCAAGATTAATAAAATAAACGACAGCCCAAATTGTGAGGATGCAGGGGAAGGAAAGCACGTTTCAACTGCTAGTGGGACTAAAGACTGCTACAACCACCAAAGAAATCAGTGTGGAGATTCCTTTAAAAGTTAAAAATAGATGTAGCACATGATCCAGCTATATCACTCATTAGCACACACCCAAAGGACTTTATATCCTACTACAGAGATACTTGCACATCCATATTCATTGCTCAACTCACAACAGCCAGGAAATGGAGACAGCTTAGATGTCCATCAACGAATGAATGGATAGAGAAAATGTGGTGCATTTATGCAATGCAATATTATTCATTTGTTCAGAAAAATGAAATTATAAACATTCATAGGTAAATGAGTGGAGTTAGAAACAGTTGTTATTCTGAGTAAGGTAACCCACTTCTTTCCAAATTCATTAATTATTGATGAAGGAGGGAAGAAAGAGATTTTAAGTTATCTAGATTGATCCCTTGGCTCCCCTGGCTTCTACCAAGCAAGATTAAGTATGCAGCCATTGGGTTAATATCTATGTATAGTTGCTTTCATTAGATGTAATCAAAATAACAGGACCTTCAAACTTTCTGGTCATAGGTAGAACTTTACTTTTGTCTTGACAAATCTGTCTTCAAAGGTGGAGCTTTTCTGCCACTCCCATCCCCCTCTTCTGGTGTGAGAAATTGTATAGTTAGGGATGTTAAATGTCTAGCCTGGGTTGAATTTCTACTTTTTCTCCTTAGTTGTTTTACATCACCACAATTTAAAAAAAAAAAACAATGCCAGATGACTCAGCATATAACACTGTCTAATGACTTGTCTTGATGGTGTAATTATTAGAATGTATTAACTTTTCAGTAGTCTTCTTTTAATATTGAATGATCTAGTAGCTACTTTTTAATTCTTCTTTTTTAGTCAGTATTGTATTTGTAACGAAATGGTGAAATTATATGCAAAAAATCTAAATTACATGCTCTGGAAACACTTTCAAGATGCATTTGGGCTAAAAGGATAACTGTATGAACATTTTCAGAATACAAAACAGCTAAAAAGCAGTACATCCATTTGCCTGCTTCCCTCCTTCTCCTCTCTCTTCCTCCTTCATTTCTTCCCTTCCTTCCTAGGCATGTTAAATAGCCAAGAGCTGGTCTAAAATTAGAGATTCTGTAACCTCACCCTCTTAAGTGCTGAAATTATAGGCCCACACCATCTCATTCTGGTGTCTTTTTCATATGGGCACTAGTGTTAAATGTGCGATATATTCAGATAGAAAAGTGACTATTTGTTGCAGAATAAGTGACTTTTGAGTGCTCCAAAGTACATAAGACATCTATATTATCCCCTACACTGCACAGGGAGCATTGCAGAAGAGGGCGCAGAGAGAATAAGAGCCAAGAATTGGGAGGAGTGCTATGGAGTGCTGACATGACCATTGGGCTCATGAACCCACAGCCTCTGTGGTTATCTGCACAAGAGCTGCACAAGACGGGTCCTGCCAACCTTACCTCGTGGATAGGCGGGGCTTATGCAGCCCACCCCTTCCCTGAGGAGCTATTGAGACTTTTTTTTTCAACAGTGTAGTCACCAGTAAGTTTCCCATGTTCCAGTAAATAACATCTCATACCCACGTTCCTGTAAATAAACCCATCATGAAAATAGAAGAAATATAAGTTAGGAAGAAGAAGAAGAGGTTAAGCTGGAGGAGGAAAATGACAAGAGAGGATAATGGGGGGTAAATCATCCAAATATATGAACTCGTCAAAATGTAAAAAGTGACAGGTAAGTTACAATGCATATTGATTATATACAGAAACCATATATTTGACACATTAAAGAAAAACAAACAACATGATGCTGTGTAGTGTGAATGGTGGTGGAATAAGAAAGACGATTTTAGTCATAAATGGTTGGTTTTGTTTTTGTTTAGATACAGCCTTGCTATGATCCTCTTGCCTTGGCATTGTGAATGCTGCTATAACAGGTGTGTGCCACCATGCCTGACCCCTACACATTGTTCTGAAACTTTTGTTATGTATTCATTCATATTATGTATGATTCTCCAAGATAAATGTCATTATTATCATCCCCATTTTCATTTACTTCCTTGATAGTTCACTGATAGTTTCATTTAGTTCTTTGAAAACTAAAAGCATTGTACAAAATTCTATCTTGGGAATGTCTATGACCAGAAAGTGTGGAGATCTGTCTTGTTATTCTGATTGTAGCTAGTGGTAGCAATCTTACATAAACATCAGGTCAATGGCTATATACAATTTTGCTTGATAGAAGTTTAGATGACTTCAAATTCTTTTCTTCTTTCCACCATAAACAAATATTCACTAATAACTTCTATATATGAAGCACTGGAAATTCGACTATAATGAAGAAATAAATTGTCTCTATCTTCATGAAGATTGTTTTTTAACTAGGAGAAAGTAGGCAGTAAACAAGAGATAACTTCAAATAGTGATAAATGTTGAAAAGATTACTAAACAAAGAATATGACATACAATATGACATTGGGGACTTACTTTGTAGAAAGTAGTAGAAGAGCCACATTATGGAAGGGATATTTAAGTTACAGTACTGTAAATATACAGCAGATTATTGCATTGAGTATAAAGTTAGAAATGAGAAGAGTATGTTGAAGAAAAGGATGGCAAGTATAGCTGACATTCTTTACACAATGCTATCCCAGAAATCTGTGTGATCAGGGAAAATCCTTAATGTAGTATTTTGGGAGTTTAGTGGCTTCATATATAACATTACCATCCTATACCCTAAAATGACTTGATTTAAAAAGCAACCCAGATATCCTGAATGACTACTATACTTCACCTACAAACTGCTAGCTTCAGTGATGGAAAATGGCATTGCTCACTTCCCTGGACCACCCATCACCACTTGGTCAGTGCCTCGAGAAGTTCTAGGCTGCTTCTCAGGATGCATGTCTGCTCACAAGCACAGAGATCACCAAGACAGAGGCTGCAGGCCACTGCAGAAATCAAGCCTGCCATTTCTCCAACACCACCTGCTTCAGCCAATCCTCATGTAAAGAAGCAAGGTTATTGTTGGCACCTTTCCAGATCTCTGAAATCATTACCCAGTCCCCCAACTGCTTCAGAATCTCTTACAGCAATGTCTAATATGTTCCACGTGGTTCTTTAGGTTCTCTTGAGCACACTGCTCCCTGCTGGACTTTATTACTACAAATTGCTTTTATTATAGCTTTTGCTTGTTTGTTTTCTGTGGTCTCTCACTAGAATATAAATTCAGTGAAAGGAGAGGCTACACTCTTTAAAAAATATTAATATAAGTTATTTACATCCCGATTGCTGTCCCCTCTTTTTCCCCTTGCAGAGATCTTCCCTCTACCCCCTCCCCCTAGCCTCTTAGAGGATGCCCTCCCCCCCTCCTAGGGCATCAAGCCTCTACAGGATTAGACACATCCTCACCCACTGAGGCCAGACAAGGCAGTTCTCTGCTACATATGTTCCAAGGGCCTCAGACCAGCCCATGTATGTTCTTTGGTTGGTGGTTCAGTCTCTGGGAGCACTCAGGGGTTCAGGTTAGTTGACACTGTTGGTCTGGTCTTTCTGTGGCATTGCCATCCCTTTTAGTTCTTTCAATCCTTCCTTCCCCCAGATCTTCCAAAGGAGTCCCTGACCTCTGTCCAATGTGTATCTGTGAGTATCTGCATCTGTCTCAGTCATCTCCTGGGTAGAGCCTCTCACAGGACAGCCATGATAGGCTTTTGTCTGCATGCACAACACAGCAACAGTAATAGTGTCAGAGATAGGTGACCACCCATGGGATGCATCCAATTCCTTCAGTCTCTGCTACATTTTGGTTCCTACATATTTTATAGACAGGAGCAATTTGGGCTTGTCTGTGAGTTGGTGTCCCCATCCTTCTACAGGGGGTCCTGTCTAACTACTAGAGGTAGTCTCCATACCTGCACAGTTGGGCATTTCTGCAAGGTCATCTGCATTGAGTCCTGAGAGCCTCGCCGCAACCCTGGTCTCTGGGACTTCCTAGAAACTGCCCCACTCCAATCTTCACCCTGGCAACTGCATATTTTCATTCATTCTCCTGGCCCTCTGGGCTTCTCTCCTGTCTCTTCCCATACTTGATCCTGCCCCCTTTTCTCCCCATCCCCTCTCCCACCCAGGTCTCTCCCTCCCTCTGGCTCCCATGACTATTCTGGTGGTTTCTCAGAAAACTGGAAAGATTTCTACCTGAAAACCCTGCTATACCGCTCCTGGGCATATACCCAAAAGATGCTCCACCATATCACAAGGACACATGCTCCAGTATGTTCATGGAAGCCTTATTCATAATAGCCAGAAACTAGAAACAACCCAGATGACCTTCAACTGAAGAATGGATACAAAAAATGTGGTTCATTTACACAATGGAATTCCATTCAGCTATTAAAAACAATGACTTCATGAATTTTTGCAACTAAATGGATGGAACTAGAAAATATCATCCTGAATGAGGTAACCCAATCCCCAAAGGACATTCATGGTTTGTGCTCACTGATAAGTGGATATTAGCCAAAAGATACAGAATTCCCATGACGTACTCCACAAACCCAAAGAAGGTAAACAAGGGAGGATACATTCATTCATGTGTTGCTGCATTTTGAGGACCTACCACATAGTGTGTGCTTCATAAACATTTGTTGAATGAATTTTAATTATAGCTTCCTTGTTAGGATTGGTCTCTCATGTCTATTTCTGTGTTCTGCATTCTGCTGCATTGTCCCATCTGTCTAGTTGTGCATCAAAACTACCTTTGCTATTCACCATAACTCTGTAATACATACTGATATCAGGAAGAGTAAATGTTATGTTGCTCAAACATAACATTGTTGTTATTCAAATCATCTACTATGTAGTTTAAATGTGGAGTCTAGGGCCAAATTTCCTGGACTTGAGTTCTACTTCTACTGTTTATTGGTTACACAAACTGGGACAAATGACTTAGCCTTTCTGTGCCTCAGTTTTTTTATATAAAAAATTGACTCAAAATAGTGCTGATTATTCGGGATTATTGTGAGTATTAAACAAGTGAATACATGTAAGCATTTATTTTTTTATTCTAGACCATATTTTTAATATAAGTGTATGATTTTTGGAACTGAAAAGTCAAGTTTTATTAATATGTACAAAGATATTTACATGTTAACCATCAAGTACTAGTGGTGGACTCAAGCAGATTTTATTATCAAAAGGAATATTAGGCATACGCTGTACTCAGAACCATTTCACTGTGTGGTAGAAATGACAAGAAGTAGTTATGTTACTCTAACAAGGAAGTCTCAGAAGATGCACATTCCATGTGTGGATGACAAGTAGTTACTATCTTTTAAACATGTCAGGTGATTTGCACAGTGATTTGTGTTTGTAGTGAAATGGAATGTGGTAAGATTATCTATGAAATCAACTCTTTATTATAACTTGTGTTATATTCATGCTAGGACACTAACTTTGAAGACTGTTGCCATTTTTACAGGTGTTACAAAATACATTTATTACTAAATAATTTTGCTAATGCAGAATTTAAATACCCATGTGTAAGCTTTAATTTTCTCAACAACCCTACTTTAAATGATGGTTCTTAAATACTTTACCCTCCCTTCTAGCCCACCACCCACCAGAGGTAGTGGAAAATAAAGGTTATTAAGATACATGAGAAATGGATCCGTTTAGAAATTGTTCTTTGGAGCAAATCTCATATGCGTTGTTAGGAAATCAGCAGTTCAGTTCACAGGAATTAGCAGCAACTAGATTCACTTGCAAACACTTCACAAATATACCAGCATTCCAGTTTGGTAGTGCTAGGATAGCAGAGACAGCTAAGCCTTGGCCTAATCAGCATAAGTCAGCAGAAGGAACCAGGATCACCAAGGATGCCAGGAGAAGTTCTTTGCCATTCCTCTCTCAATGAAGTGAAGATCAGCAAAGCTAGAAGATCAAGAAATGTTGCAAAGCTAGCTATGTAAGCAAGCCAGGCTCCTCTCACAGTCCTTTGAGTCCTATTTATACTCCCTCCAAACATCATGTGTCCTATGGGGATCTTGCCTCAACATGTGTCTTACATGTGTCAGCACATGATAGCAAAACTTCATGTGAGTTTGTATCAGCTGACATTACTCTGACAATCAGCCCAAATCCACAGAAGCTCCCAGTACTCCGGTACATCACCTACCACCAGAAGTTCTTTTAGTGTGTTCCCTCTCTGTGGAGTCCCAACAAATGATGACCAATAAACAATGGTAAGATGTACCAATACCATCCAGCATCACCCATTGTCTGTTGGGTCCTTCTTAACATCAAGCGTCCTTTCACTAGTCTGCCTTAGAGACGCATCCTCTCACCTCTATCCACTTCAGGACAACACTCCTTCACAAGTCTGTCCCACTAAAACACATGTCCTTTGTACTTTGATATGACTTGTAAAATCAGCTTTTTATGTCCCCCCTCAAAAGGCTGTGTTGGAATTCTGGGTTTAACTGTAATGAATTTACAGATCATGCATATATTTATAACACTGTCTTTTATTTCAGGAAAGTAGACGTCTTTAATGTCTCTCCACAAAGTTTTAGCATTTCTCAGTAAAGACCTTAGTCTTTTGCAAAACATTTTATTTAATTATTTATTCTTTTAAAAAATTATTTTTACAGTCCCTCCCCCACATCTCCCCCCTCATCTTCTTCTCTGAGAGTGTGGAGGCCTCCCCTAACACATTAAATCTCTGCATGGCCAGACTCATTCTCCCCCACTGAGGGCAGACAAGACAGCCCAGTTAGAGGACTGGGTTCCACAGACAGACAACAGTGGGGGATAGGCCCCACTCCAGTTTCTGGGGGAGCCACATGAACACCCAGCTGCACATTTGCTACATATGTGGAGGGGGCCCCTAGGCCCAGCCCTTGTATGCTCTTCAATTGCTGGCTCAGTATCTGAGAGCCTCAAGGGTCCAGGTTAGAAGTCACTTCCTGTGGAGTTCCTAACCCCTTTGGGCACCCCCACCCCCACCCTGCAATCCTTCCCTCCGTTCTTCCATTAGAGTCCCCAAGCTCAGTCCAGTGTTTGGCTGTGGTCCTCTGCATCTGTTTCAGTCAGTTGCTCGGTGGAGCCTCTCAGAGGACAGTTATGCTAGGCTCCTGTCTACAAGCATAAGAGTATCATTAATAGTGTCAGGGATTGGTGCTTGTCCATAATATGGGTCTCGAGTTGGGCCAGCTATTGGTTGGCCCTTCCCTCAGTCTCTGTTCCATCTTTGTCCCTGCATTTCTTGTAGACAGGACAAATTTTGGATCAAAAGTTTTGTGGGTGGGTTGGTGTCCCTATCACTCCACCAGGGTTCCTGCTTGGTTCTATAACCTCAATGCTGAATCATAGTTAAGGCTACCCCCATTGATTCTTGGGAGCCTTCCTTATCCAAAGTTTCTGTCATGCCTTGGAGATGCCCCCACCTCCCCACCCCTGTCAGTTACAGATTTACATTCATTCTCATGGCCCTCCCTACAACTGTTGCTGAAGCACTCCCATTCCCCCTTCCTATCCCCTCTCCCACCCAGTTCCCTTCCTCCATCTGCCTCTTATGACTATTTTATTCCCCTTCCAAGGATGTAGATTTAGGCATTCTTGCTTGTGCCTTCCTTCTTCTTTAGTTTCTGTGGAGTATTGCATGGGTATCCTGTATTTTACGGCTAATAGTCATTTACAAGTGAGTGACCTTTAGGGATTGGATTTCCTCATTCAGGATGATATTTTCAAGTACCACCCATTTGCCTGCAAGAAATTCATGATGTCCTTGTTTTATATGGTTGAGTACTATTCTATTGTGTAGATGTGCCACACTTTCTCTATCCATTCTTTAGCTGAGGGAAATCTAGGTTGTTTCCAGTTTCTGACTATTACAAATAAAGCTACTATAAACAAAATTGAGCAAGTGTCTTTATAAAATGTTGAAGCATCTTTTGGTATATGCCCAGGAGTGGTATAGCTAGGTCTTAAGGTAGAAAGAACTATTCTCAGTTTTCTGAGAAACCACCAAATTGATTTCCAAAGTGGTTGTACAAGTTTGCACTCACACCAGCAATAGAGGAGTGTTCCCCTTGCTCCAACTCCCCACGAGCATGTGTTATTTCTTGAGTTTTTGATCTTAGCCATTCTGATGGCTGTAAGATGGAATCTGAGTTGTTTTCATTTGCATTTCCCTGATGACCAAGGACTTTGAACATTTCTTTAAGTGCTTCTTGGCCATTCAAGATTCCTCTGTTGAGAATTCTTTTTAGCTCTGTACCACATTTTTAAATTGGATTATTTGGTTTGTTGGTGTCTAACTTCTTGAGGTATTTTTATATATTTTGGATATTAGCCCTCTGTTTTGGTGAAGATCTTTTCCCAATCTGTAGACATTTTCTGTTATTAGAAGTGTTTTAATTTCATGAGGTCCCATTTATCAACTGTTGACCTTAGAGCCTGATCCACTGGTGTTCTGTTCTGTTCAGGAGACTATCTCCTGTACCAATGTGTTCAAGGCTATTCTCCACATTAACTTCTATTAGGTTTAGTGTATCCGGTTTTAAGTTGATGTCATTGATCCATTTGGACTTGAGTTTCATGCAGGGTGATAAATATTGATCAATTTGCATTCTTCTACATGCAGACATCCAGTTAGACCAGCACCATTTGTTGAAGATGCTTTTTTCCCACTGTATGGTTTTGCCTTCTTTGTCAAAAATCAAGTGTCCATAGGTATGTGGGTTTGTTTCTGTGTCTTCAATTTGATTCCATCAATCAACCTACCTGTTTCTATACCAATACCATGCAGTCTTTATTATTATTGCTCTGTAGTACAGTTTAAGACCAGAGATGGTGATACCTCCAAAAGTTCTTTTATTGTACATGATTGTTTTCACTATCCTGGTTCTTTTTTTTCCACATGAGGTTGGGAATTGTTCTTTCAATGCTCTTATAGAACTTTTTGACAATATTTATATGAAAGATTGGCTTGCTTTTCTCTCTGTTTTGTGAAGTTCTTGTCAAGTTTGTTATCAAGGCTATAAAGTCTCACTAAATACATTGTGGGTTTTTTTTAATCTCTAGATGATTTTTGTATGAGTTTGAATTATTTACTTCTAGAATGTTGATATAGAATTCAAGTGGAATTATTTGGCTTTAGGATTTGGAATTGGTATAGAATTTTAACCACTGTGTCATCTATTCAAGGTTTATAGTTCTACTCACATCTTCAACTTCTTGAATCATTTTCATATGATTTGTATATATTAGTATCTGGTTTGTTTAAAGTTTCAGCTTTATCAGAATAGAATAGTTCATGACAATAACAAATTTGTTTTACTTTCTTTTACCCTAAGACACTCTAGTTGTGTATTTTTGTTGCTTTTACCTTTCTTGTTCATGAATTTATTAACATTGTCAAAAATTTATTTATTTTCAAAGAGCCAATCTTTTGAAGTATCAATATGGGTGTTCCTTAGACCTACTTTATTTCAGTTCTTTTTTCTTTTTTTACTTGGTTTCCACTCTTTTCTTTAATATTTCCTTTGTTCTACTTTCCCAGGATTATTTTCTTGAGACAAGGTCCCACCATGTAGCCATGACTGGCCTGGAATTTACTATGTAGACCAGATTGGTTTCAAATTCATAGAGTTCCACCTACATCTGCCTATCAGGTACTGAGGTTAAAGACATGTGCTAGGTTACCTTGGGTTTGTTTTATTATTGCACTTCTAACTGCTTATGTTTGGCATATTATATATAACTGATAATGTTTTCTTTTTATTAAAAAGAGTATATTCACTACTATAAATTTCTATATACAATCTTCATTTGCTGCACTCTACACATTTTGATGTGAGGCATTATTGTTAGCATTTATTATAAGTATTTCTCATTCACATGTGCTTCCTTCTTTGATGCATGAGTTAACCAAATATATGTGACTTTAAATTACTATGTCTCTCTCTCTCCCTCCTTTTCAAAAAACAAAAAAACTCAAGCAAATAAAACATACAAAACACAAGGCAAAAAACACTCAAACAAAACAAAATGAAACAAAAAGCCCACAAAAAATACATGTCTATTTCATTTTGGCTAAGCGCACCACTGTCCTGGTGTGTAGGTGATATCTTAAGTGACACTCCATTGAAGAAATCTAATTTTCCTCTCCCAGTGGCATCAATGGCAAATAGTTTCTTAGTTGGGGGTTGGACTTTATATCCACCTCCACTTTTCAGTGCTGGGACTTGGTTTTAGAAATAAGACAGATCCTGTGTGTGGTTTTAGTCCCTGTGAGTGAGCCCATGTGTATCAGTCCTGTTGTGTCTGAAAGACGTTGTCTCTTTGGAATCATCTACCACGTCTGGCCCTTATAATCTTTCTGCCTCCTCTTCTCCATAGATCTCTGAGTCTTAAAGAGAGAGATTTGATAAAGACATCCAATTTAGAGTTGAGTGTTCCGAGATCTCTTACTCTCTGTGCATTGTCCAGTTGTAGGTCTCTGTGTTGATTATTAACCACTGAAAGAAAAGGTGTCTTCAACAAGGGTTAAGTATAGGAATGTGTTGTTAGAAGTTATTTTATTGCTATGTTCCTTTAGCAGAATAACCAACATAGTTTTGTCCCTGGATAATCAGTTTCTAACTTTAGCAGTTTCAGGGATTGAATTCCATCTCATGGTATGTGCCTTAAATCTGATTAATATGTTTTTTACTTCCATAATATTTGTGTCACTATTGCACCAGTACATCTGCAGGCAGGTCATTTTTTTATAGGTCACAGGGTTTATAGCTAGGTGATCTTGGTGATTACCTTTTTCCTCTGGGAGGGTCCAGAGTACATTTAGAACCATGGATGCTAGTCCCTAGGGTATGAAGCATCCAACTGGGCACCAGCTCAACTTCTCCATATTTGATGACTTAAGTTGTGTATTCAGTAATAGGACCTTCCCAACAGGTTGTAGAAAATAACCAACAGCCTTAGCAACAGCCTGTAATGTTTGGGGAAGTATATGAGACCTTTCGGCCAATGACTCAATGACTCTACATGATGTAACCCATTTCTGGCACTAGAAGTTTTATTTGGAGGTATAAGATATCTTGTGAGCATTGTCTTCTTCGTTATATGCCAATTCTGTTTAAATTCCTTATTCTATGTATATAATAGGAAGCTTCTATAGAAGGTTTCCATGTGGCTTCTCAAAAGGCCTTTTGTGTTAGTTGTTCCTCTCCAAATTCCTTCTTAACTGCGCCACCACATCCTCTCCTCATGTAATCCTTCTATACTAGTTTCCCATTTGTCTCTTCATAACACTATATTCTATTTCCTCTTCCTTGGAAGATTCCTTCTACTCTCTTGGTCCCTCACTAGGGACCTGATATCTGTATTTCAGACTGAAGCACACATATGGAAAACTTAAAGGGTACCATCCATATACAAGAAAAAATGAAATATTTGACTTTTGGGGTCTGGGTTACCTTAAGAAATTGTCTAGATCCATTCTTTTATACATATTTATAACTTCACTTTTATTAGCAGCTAAATAATGTTCCTTGTACACATGCACCACATTTTCATTATCCCATTCATCAGTTGATGGACATCTAGAATGTTTTCAAAGTCTTGACTATTTTAAATAGAGCAGCAATGAGCAAGGTTAAATAAGTATCTGTGTATGGAGATGTATGCCCAAGAGTGGTAGATCTAGATCGTGAGGAAGATTGGTTTTCTACTTTCTGAGACACCTCCACACTGATTTCCATACTTGCTGTAACAGTTTCTGTACTCCCACAAGCAACGAGTAAGTATTCCTCTTTCCCTACATCCTCAGCAGCTTGTGCTATGATTTGCTGTGCTGGTCTTGGCCATTCTGACTGAGGTAAGGTGGAATCTCAAAGTACTTTTAATTTGTATTTTCCTAGTGGTGAAGAATAGGAAACTTTTCAAAAAGTGTTTCTCAGCCATGTGTGTTTCATCTTATGAAAACTCTGTTTAGTTTCATGCCCCATTTTTAAATTGAGTTGTTTTCTTGAGAGTTTCTTTAAGTTCTTTATGTATTTTAGATAATAACCCTTTATCAATCAGATGTATATTCTTTAAGCTGCCACTTTGCCCAAATGATGATGTCTTTTGCTGTAGAAAGCTCTTAAGTTTTGAGAAATTCCATTAATTAATTGTTGCTCCCAATACCTGTGCCACTGGCATTTGGACAAACCTTTCCTATGCCATTGACTTCAAGCTTATTACCTGTTTTCTCTTTTGTCCTTTAAAAAACATCACTGACAAAATTTAAAAGAATGTCACAGACTGGAATGAAACTTTATAAGAAATATGCCTGAAAAAATATTTTTTATCCTGAATATATATTTCTATAAATCATTGGTTCTCAATTGGGTATAAGTTTTTAGTCTTGGGGATAGTCAACCATGTATAGAGATATTTGTGGCTGTCATAATGAGGGGGGCAGTGTCTAGTGTTTCCTAGTAGATAGAGCCAGGAATGCTGCTAAACATTTTACATTGTACAGGACAGCTACCTACAACAAATATTATCTGTCCCTGAAAATACTATCATCCAGGAACCCTGATATATAAAGCAATAGCAAAAGGAAAAACAGCCTATTTTTTCCTTTTATTGAAAATGGATTCTTTTCTCACATGATATACCCTAATTATGGTTTCCCCTCCCTCTATTTCTCCCAGTTCCTCCACACCTTCCCTCTCATCCAGATCTATTTTCTTTCTGTCTTTCATTAAAAAAGAACAGGCTTCAAAGAGAAAATAATACAATATGACAAACTAAACTATAATAAGATAAAATAAAATCTATTGCACCTGAGTTGGAAAAGAAAAACCAGTAGAAGGAAAAGATCCTAAGAAAAGGCCCAAGAATCAGAGATCATCTTGTTCACACACTCAGGAATTGAAAGAAATACAAAGGACCTGATGTAGACCCATGCAGACCTTGTACATGCTGCTTCAGTCTCTAAACAGCCTATTTTAATGGCCAATGAACTTGAATAGAAACTTAACAAAAGAGCATACATAAATCATCAATAACAAAAGACATTCAATATATATATATATATATATATATTCATTTGAGAAATGTCAATTAAAGCAAAATATAACTACATAGCAGCCAGAACAATAAAGAAAAATTAGTAATATCAAATATTACCAAAGATAACTTGAAAAGTTTTAGGTTTTCCTATAAAGTTGTAACTACTTACTTTATCACACAGTAATTTTTTACTCTTATATATTTACCAAAAAGGCATATATATGGCCACAAAAGACTTTTAATATGTTTCTATTTTTTTTCATAACAGCCCTAAGTTGGAGATATCTCAAATAGGACCAGCAAGACCGGTCAGCAGGTAAATGCACTTGCTGCCAGCAAGAACTTCCTGAGTTTGATGCCTGAAATGTACACGCTAGAAGGAGAGAACTATTTCCCTCAAGTTGTCTTCTGATCACCACAAGTGCACTGTGGGGACATGTCTGCTTCTCGCACCCCCCAAAAATATAAATGTAAAAAAGGGAAATATCCTAAATACCCATCAATAAGATAATGGATACATTATGGCATATCCATATAATGAAATAATATTCAATAATAGGATTGGATACCTGATTTTTCAAGGTGCTTACTATACAATAAAACACTTTTCAGTAATAAAAGTGAAAATAAAGTTCAAAACAGCTGGGGGATGCACTTCACACTAAGTAGGATGTCGATAATCAAAAAGTTAAATGATAACAAGTATTAGTGACCATAGAAGAAATAAAAACTTTTAATACTGCTGGAAGAAATGCACAATGATGCAATCAATTGAAAAATATGATTGGTAGTTCCTGTAAAGTTTAAGCACAGAGTTGCATATGATATAACTATTCTCATAGGTATATATGTACTCAAGAGAAATGGATAATGTGTATATAGATAAATTTACAGCAGCATTATTAATATTATCCAAAAGATGGAAACAACCTAGTGTTCACCAACTGATGGACAGCTGCATATCCATATGATAACATAGTAAGCCATAAAAATGAACAAAATATTGCTACATGCTACAAAATAAATAACCTAGTTAGGTTTCTAATGCTGTGATAAACACCATGACTAAAAGCAACTTGGGGAGAAAAGTGTTTACAGCTGTGGTTCATCATAAAGGAAAGTCAGGGAGGGAACTCAAGCCAGGAACCTGGATGGATGCAGCAACAGATTCAGAGACCATGGAGGAATGATGCTTACTAGTTTGCTCAGCCTGCATTCCTGTATCACTGAGAATCAACCAAGGGTAGCACCAACAATAATAGGCTAGTCCCTCCAACATCAATCACAAATCAAGAAAAAGTTGTGTAAACTTGCCCACAGTCTCCATTTTCTCCACTGAGGCTCCTTTTCTCAGAAAACTCTTAACTTGTATCAAATTGACCAAAAAAAAAAAAAAAAACACCAAAAAACAAAACAAAACAACAACAACAAAGACAATAACCAGAATAATTAAGTCTGTCAATTTGACACATAAACACACCACTATTAATCCATAAATAGTTCTTCTATGTTTGTCCTCAAGATGTCATGGTAATGTAGACATATCCATATAAAGCATAGTATAACTTTAAAAGTACCACAATCTCTTTTCTTTTATCAAAAATAGCTTCTTCTCGCATACAATACATTCCAGTCAGTTTCCCCTCCCCCTACTCCTCCTAGTTCCCTATACCTCCCCATCTCCCCCAGATCCACTCCCTCTCTGTTTTCCTTCAGAAAAAAAAGTAGGCCTTTAAAAAACAACAACCAAACACAACAACAACAAAAATACAATAAGACATGGCAAACCCTCATATTGAGGCTGGACAAGGCAACCCAATAGAAGGAATAGTTCCAAGAGCAGGCAGAAGAGTCAGAGACACACCCACTTCCACTGTTAGGACTCCCACAAAACCACCAAGTTAACACACGTAACATATTTGCAGAGGACCTGGTGCAGACCAATGCAGGCCTTGTGCTTGCTGTTTTAGTCTATGTGAGCCCATATGAACCCTGCTTTGATTCAGTGGACAATGTTCTCCTAGAGTCCTCCATGCCCTCTGACTTTTATAATCTTTCCTCCCCATCTTCCATGGAGTTCTCAGTGCTCCAAGGGAAAGGACCCAGTGGAAACCTACAATTTAGACTCTCTCTATACATAAAGTCTGGTTATGGGTCACTGCACTCACTTCCATCTGCTGCTGGACAAAGCCTCTCTGATGATGACTCTCTCTGAGATGACTGGACAAGGCACTAATCTATGAGTCCCTCAAAGTATCATTAGGAATCATTTCACTGATTTTTTTTTCTCCAGTCTTGTTTGGTTTTACTCTAGGTCTCTGGGCTATCCAGTCTTCAGTTCCTGGCTATCCAGTGTCAGGGGTGGGATCCCTCTCATGGAGTAGGTCTCAAGTTAAACCAAACATTGCTTGGCCACTCACACAGGTTCTGCACCATTATTGCCCCAGGACATCTTACAGGAGGACAGATTGTTTTTTGTTTTTTGGTTTTGTGGCTGGTTTGGTGTCCAATTACTTTCTGTAACCTGCCAAGTATTTTCTGGCACCAAAGAGACTAGAATATGGGGGTGAAGGCTCCATGCAGGAACCAGCTCAACCTCTCTACATCCAATGGGCTGTGTGGATGTTGTCCTCGGCAATCCAACTCACCCAGCTGTCAATTTGCGGAGAGTGACCCTCTACCCTAGCATCAGCCTGGGTTGTTAAGGGATCTCCATGGGACCCCTTGGCCAACAACTCAACCAAATGCAACCTAGGCCCACCACTGGAAGCCTTGCCTGGCTACAAAATATGGCTTGTTCAGACTCATATCCTCCATCACAAGGAGCCCTCACTAGGGTCACCCTTAAAGATTACAGGAAGTTTCCACTGCACTAGGTTTCCACACTTCCCTCCCTGCAATTGCCCTTTAATTCTAGTCATCTCCTCTTGCACTTTCTCGCTCCATCCCTCCCCCTCTACCTGCTCCCTCCTGCTCCCATCCCCACCCACAAAATCTATTCTATTTCCCCTTCCCAGAGGATCCACGTGTCCCCTCTAGAGCCCTCTTCTTTACCTTACCTCTTTGGGTCTGTGGATTATAGCATGATTATCATTTACTTTACAGCTAATGTCCACGTCTAAGTGAGTACATACTATATTTATCTTTCTAGGTCTGGGTTACCTCACTGAGGATGATTGTTTTTCTAGTTCTATCCATTTGTCTGCAAATTTCACGATGTTATCTTTTTAACAGCTGAGTAATACTCCATTGTGTAAATATATCACATTTTTTAAACATCTGATTGAAGGATATTTAGGTTGTTTTCAGTTTCTGGTTACTATGAATAAAGCCACAATGAATATAGTTGAACAAGTGTCCTTGTGGTAGAATAGAGCATCCTTTGGGTATACACCCAAGAGTGTCTTGAGGTAGATCAATTCCCAATTTTCTGAGGATGTACAAGTATGCAGACTTATCAGCCATAGAGGAATGTTTCCCTGGTGGAACTTTTAGGGTCTCTTATGTATACTATCACATCATTTACAAATAATATTTTGACTTCTTCCTTTTCACTGTGTATCCCATTGATCTCCTTTGGTTGTCTTATTGCCTTAGTAAAACTTCAAGTTTTATGTTGAATATGTATGAACAGTTTTGTCTTGTCCCTGGTTTTAGTGAAATTGCTTTGAATTTCTCTCTCTTTAATTTGATGTTGGCTATAGGCTTTCTTTAAATTTCCTTTATTATGTTTAGGTATGTCCCTTGTATCCCTAATATCTCCAGAACTTTTATCATAAAAATGTGTTGGATTTTGTCAAAGGATTTTTCAACATTTGACGAAATGATCATGCATTTTTTCCTTTTCAGTTAATTTTTATGGTGCATTACATTTATTTATCTTTTATCTTGAACCATTCCTTCTTCTCTGGAATGAAGTCTACTTGATCATAGTAGATGATCATTTTGATGTGTTCTTAGATTCAGTTTGTAAGTATTTTGCTCAATATTTTAGCATCTATCTTCATAAGGGAAACTGGTCTGTAATTCTCATTATTTGTTGATTCTTTATGTGATTTGGGTATCAGGATAATGGTGACCTTGTAAAATGAATTTGGCAATGTTCTTTTGTTTCTATTTGATGAAATAATTTGAAAAGTATTGGTGTTAGCTCAGCTTTGAAATTCTGAAAGAATTCTGCACTAAAACTTTCTGGCCCTGGGATATTTTTTAGAGGTTGGGGAACTTTTAATGACTGCTTCTATTTTACTGAGGATTATAAGTCTATTTAAATTGTTTATCTGATCTTGAGTTAACTTTGGTAAGTGGTACCTGTTGAAAAAAAACGACCCAATTCTTTTAGATTTCCAATTTGGTGGGGTACAGGTTTTTAAATTGTTTTTATGATTCTCTGGATTTCCTCAGTGTCAATTATGTTTCCTTTACATGTCTGATTTTAATTTGGATATTCTCTCTCCATCTTTTAGTTAGTTTGGACATGGGTTTGTTTATCTTGTTAATTTTCTCAAACAATAAACTCTGTTTCATTCTTTGTGTTGTTCTGTTTGTTTCTATTTTATTTATTTCAGAGTGAGTTTGATCATTTCCTGCCATCCACTCCTCTTGGGTGTGCTTACTTCTTTTTGTTCTAGAGCTTTCAGGTATGCTATTATGTTGCTAATATGAGATCTCTTCAATTTATTCATGTACATATTTAGTAGTATGAACTTTCCTCTTAGCATGGCTTTCATTGTGTCCCCTAAGTGTGGGTATGTTGCATATTCATTTTCATTCAATTTTAGTTAAGACTTTAATTTCTTTCTTATGTGTCTTGATCCATTTTTTCATTCAGTAGAGAACTATTCAGTTTTCATGAATTTTCAGGCTTTCTGTTGCTGCTGTTGTTGATATCTAGCTTTTATCCATTGTGACTTGATAAGACACAGGGAGTTATTTCAATTTTCTTTTATCTATTGAGACTTGCTTTGTGACAGAATATGTGGTCAATTTTGGAGACTGTTCAGTGGGTACTGAGAAGAAGGTATAGTCTAGTTCAGTAGAGTCAGAATAGCAAACACAAATCAGTAGTGGTGACATGACCTAGCAGAGACAGCTAGGCCTCAGCCTCAGCACAAGTCAGCAGGAGGGACCAGGGAAGACCACCAGGAGGTTTCAACTGTGTCTCTCAGGGAAGTGAAGATCTGTGAAGATAAGAGACCCACAAGCATTGTACAGCTAGCTATATAAGTAAGCCAAGGTCACCTCTGTCTCCATGGGTCTTGCCCAGCATGTGTCTTGTCTTAGCATTTGTCTTGCTTCAGCACTGGTCTGTCTCAGTTGACATCGCATTGCCAATCAGCCTGAGCCCACAGAAGCAGCAAGAAACTGCAGTATACCACCAGAAGTTTTTTTGGTGAGTTTCTTTCTATAAAGTCCCAACAAATGGAGCTCAACTACGCAATGTGAGTTGGACCAATATATGTGTGCTGTTAGTGAAGAATCTTTTATCACATGTCCTTTGATGTGCTTGCTTTGGTAGAACATCTTTTCTCTTGTGTCTGTTTTAGTGAAACATTTCTTTACGAGTCTGCCTTAGTCTTTCACGTCTGTCCACTTCAGGAAAGCACTCCTTCATGTGTTTGCCCCAGCAAAACACCATCCAACACAACTGACTTTCCAAAGAACACTGGCCTTCTGTGCCAGTGTATTTACAGGAGTTCTTATTGGTATCAGAGGCTGAGCGAAAGGAAGGTCAGTGGGAGATGGTCTATTGCAGTGCTAGGAGTAACCCTGAGAATTGGGTCTGGGGAAATAGCAAAGGTGAAGAAGGTCTATAGGTAACCTACATGGTCTTCAGAGGTATCTGCCTGAATTGGGGGTTGGGACACTGAGATGAGGCAGGAAGGGGCGGCTGAGGGGGGTGGTCTGTGGGATCCACAGGATGCATGGAGTGGGGAGGAGAGGCAGCAGCTGTTGGGGTGTTAGGGATAACTCTGAGAACTGAGTTTGTTCTGTTGCAGTGCTAGGGATAACTCTGAGAACTGAGTGTGTTCTGTTGCAGTGCTAGGGATAACTCTGAGAACTGAGTGTGGGAGAACAGAGATACTGGAGTAGATTCACAGGCAATCTACCTGGTCTTCTCATCCCACAATCTCTTTAAGATTTATTTTACTTTTAATTATGTTTATGCCCATGTGAGGGTCAGTGCACACGTCAGGTGTTCAAGGCATCAAACATAGGTACTGGAATCAAACTCAGGTCTTCTGTAAGAGCAGTACACGTTCTTAACCACACAGCAGTCTCTCTGGACCCTAAAAGTTCCAAAGTCTTTTAAAATTTCAACATTTTAATAGTCCAAGTTGGTCATACAGCCTGGGTTTCCACTGTCACTTTTGCAGCATGACCCAAGAGACCCTAGCAGCCAGCCCATTACTGTCAGTATCTAACTTCTAGTTGTTTCAACTGCACCATCATGTTTGAGGCAGGCCTGGTCTAGGGCTCCATCCTGAAGAAGGTGCTGGGAGTGCACAAAGACTTCTTTAACAAGACCTGCTGGATCAACAGCTTGAGCGGTGTGAACCCACTGAGAATAGATTCACTGCAAGTCCCCTTGGTGTAGCCCACCCTGAGCTCTGAAGTCTTCAATACATACTACTTCAGCCACAACCAAGCTATGGCTGAGAACATCACCAGTGTTCACCAAAATATTAAAATGTTCTGGTAATGGAGACATTAAGGGCTGAAAATAAAGCTGATATGTTAGCACTAGGATTGAAGTGCCAGATCAAGAGAATTTGAGACTATGAAATGAAAGTAGTGTACTTAGCTATTGAGCAACTTGGAATTCCAGAACAGGAGTACAGCTGTGCAGTAAAGTGAATTTGTATCTTACATGCAGAGACCTTAGCCATATTGGAGATACTGCTGAAATATTCTGTGCAAAGGACTGGGTAAAGTTTTCCACAAACGGAGAGCTTGGAAATGGAAACATTAAGTTGTCACAAGAAAGTATTTGTGAGAACAGAGACTGCAAAATAGGGGGAAGGTGGAGGCAGAGCCTAAAAAGATGCCCAGGATTCAGACTCTGGAAACCAGCCTCAAGGTGTAGATCTAACTTTATTGTTTATTGTACAAGCTTATATATAGAATCTTAACCAATTAGGGTATGTTTATGTATTCAAGGGCACATTGGTGTGCAACCTGCTTTGTTTAACTGAATCTGACTCACCTGTTCATGAGCCTGTAGGGGAGGGACCAATCCCCTGGGGAGATTTCCAGGAAAACAGGGGAAGCAGCCACTGCCCTAGCCTTGGGTTCTTTGTGTTGTCTCATTGGTGCACCTGGGAGTTGGGGGAGCCATGTCGGATTGTAGGGTAGATCAGGACTCCTCGAGGAGTGGCTGGAACTTATGGTGCCTCACTCTCTGTCCTACTTCTTCCTCCAGCAGGTTAGCTCCACATCCCTCACAAGTCATGTTGATAGAGGAAACTGTAACCATAGGCATGAATGAGCCAGTTTAGCTAACTGTTGCATTCAGGTGTCTGAACTTTTTCACAAAAGCCACTCCATTGTACTATATCTGCAGGTGTACCCCTTTTGTAGATTATAAAACTGCTGACACAGGACACAAAGTATTATTTGGCTCCCAAGATTGAAGATGAAGGCTCTTAGGCATTGCTAGAATCTGAGAAATTTGAGCTTTTGAGACCTGTTTCTGAGATGTCAGTATGTTCTGAAGTCTTTCTGTCACCAAGTTTGTACCTGAGTACATATGTAGACATCTTCTATAAATAGCCTATTTTTTTTCTCTCCACTCTCCACAATTTCTTTAAAGAATGAACTCCAAAGTAAAAACTGGTTTTGTTAACGTAAATATTTCTGCCTGAGAAATACTGGCGATTTTTATGACAAAAGGATCTTGAAGTTGAAAGCAATGTTAAGAATTGTTTTTTCTCAATTTAGATAAAGTTAACTGAATTTCAAAAATAAAATGGCAAGTTATCTTTAAAAACACAATACCTCTCTAAATGTCCAAAGTCTTTCAACTGTGGACTCTTTCTTATAAAATAGAATAAAAAGTAAGTTATATGCTTTCTGACTTCAAAAGTAAAGAACCAATGAATAGTTACAATCATATCAAAGCAAAAATACGATTCAACAGTGTAGACTGAGTCCTGTAGTTCAATATTCAGCATCTGAGATTCACTTCTGGGCGCCTAAGGTTTGGGACGCTCCACCTCTCATACTTTGCCATTCATGGCACATACAACTTGCCTCCTAGGCTCAGGCTAGCTCCACTCCACAGTTGCTGCTGTCCTTGACAGTCATCCCATAGTCCTGGCACCTCCAACATACTGGGGTCTCCACTGCAACTGAGACTGCACCTTCACTAATCTTCTCTCCTAGGTTCTCTTCGGGGATTGTGCCCTGCTTCTTGGTACAAAGCCTTAGCTTCTCTCCATGACTGCTTCAATCCCAAGATTTTCAGTGCAACTGAGGCTGCACCTTCACCAATGACCTCTCTTAGCTTCCCATGATGCCCAACCTCAACTGTTCCACATTACCCCTTCATGCCTTCAAAACCAGTACCACCTAGGAGATTCTTAAACATTATCAATTTCAGCTGCCAGCATACAATGCAGCTTTGCCCTACCCTACCCCAACCCCTGAATCACAGCTTCTGTGTGCTGGCCCAGAGGAGATACCCCCAGTAGATGTTAACTTAATAATTCTGATCTATTAATCACTGCTGATCTCTCAGTCTCAGCTAGCCAGTGTTCCAGTAATGCAAAAGTTTCACTTTAGTGATTCTGGTCTCTTGTTAGTTGCAGCTGATTCTTTATCTTCAGCTGACCAAAAATCATATATATATTCATCTTCATGATACCACATAAATGGCCTCTCCTTTCTGAAGCTTCACAAGCCAGGTCTCTAGCATCTATATCTCAGAATTCTAAGGTCCCACAATGGCCTATTAAATTCTATACACCTAATGCTTTTAGGTCCAGCCAAAAGTTCTAGTTTTCTTCCATAATTCTCCCCAAAATAAGATGGTCAGGTCAGTCACAGAAATATACCAAGTCCTGGTACCAAATTCTATATTAGTTTGTTTTCTAATCCTGTAATAAACACCATGACTAAAATCAATCTCAATTAATTTCCTCTTACAGCTTACTGTCCATCATGAAGGGAAGCCAGGATGTGAACTCAAGGCAGGAACTCGAGGCAGGAAGTGAAGCAGAGACCATGGAAGAGTGCTGCTTATTGACTTGCTCCTCATCATTGCTCATCCGACTTTCTATACCACCTAGCAATATATGCCACTGGGTGGTATCACTTTTATTGGTCTGGGCTCTATAACACATAGCATTAATCAAGAAAATGTCCTTCATGAGCTGGAGAGCTGACTCAGCTGTTTCAAGCACTTATTGCTCTTATGGACTTGGGTTCAGTTTCCAGCACTCACATGGTAATTCACCCTTTAAACATGCTGAAACCACTCAATTGTATACTTAGGTGGCTAAAACATACAGTATATGAATTATATATCCATGCAACTGCTACAAAAAGAGAATGAAGTATATGATACACAAATCTGTAGAATATTTTGTCTCTCATCTCCTTTCTGTGGCTGTAAGAAAACATTCTGACCATAGTAACATACAGGAGGAAAGTGTTTATTTTAACTTATACTTCTAGGTCACAGTCAATCAATGGAGGAAGTTAGGGTAGGCAATCAAGGCCAGAACCTAAAGGCTGGTTTCTCCGGTTTCTATTCAGATATCTTCCTTATACTATCCAAGATCACCTGTCCAGTGAATTATATTGTCCACATTGGACTGGGCCCTCCTATATCAACTAACTATCAAGATAATCATCCACAGACAATAGCCACAGGTAATTTATAGAACTCTGATTCCAGCCTTGCTCTTTGCTTCTTGGGCTGCCATGATATGAACAGCTTCTGCCATTCACTCCTGTCATTGTGAAGTGAACTGTTCTACCACACATCATTTCCATGATGGCCAGAAAAGCCTTTGAAGCCATGACTTACTTTTATATGCCATGACCAAGGGAACATATACAAGAAAGAGACTGTTGGTGGCTTACAGTTTCACAAAGTAACTCCATGACCATCAAGGAGGGGAGCATGGCAGAAGGCAAGCAGACATGGTGTTGGAGCAGTAGCTGAATGCTTACATCTTATCCATTAAAGGGAAGCAAAAAAACGCTAACTGGAAATGAAACCTCAAAGTCCACCTCCAGTGGCACATCTCCTCTAAAACAGCCACACCCTCTAATCTTTACCAAACATTTCACCAACTGGGAACCAAGTGTTCAAATATATAAGCATACATTGGTCATTTGCATTCAAACCATTATAGTGCCCAAAGATATACTAGGACCAGAGAGTGGAATGTGTGCTAACTTGAGCTCTGGGATACCTCTGACCTATTGATGCTTCCAGGCAAAGAGTAGATTCCAAAATAGTGGCTCCTAAGTTTAACTGTGGAGAGCTGTGCTCCCTTTATGTTGGGTGCTTGGAGTTCTTGAGTGCTTCATGCTGAAGATTTGGGGCATGGGAACAATCTAGACAAGTGCTTCCATTTCTTTTCCTTTTTTCCTCTATTAAAATTTTATTTATTCACTTTACATCCTGCTTACTGCCCCTCCTCCTGGTCACTCCTTCCCACAATCCTTCCCCACAACCAATTCTTTTCTTAGGTGGTGGAGGTCCCCTCTGGGTATCCCCCCATCCAGGCACATCAAGTCTATGTGGGGCTCTGTGCATTCTCTCCTACTGAGGCCAGACATCTTTGGATATGTGCAGTGTAACATGGGTATGCTGTATTTTATGGCTAATGTACACTTATAAGTGAGTACACACCATGCATGTCCTTTGGGACTGAGTCACCTCACTCAGGATTATATTTTCAAGTTCTATGCATTTGCCTGCAAAATTCACAATGCCTTTGCTTTTGGTAGCTGAGTAGTATTCCATTGTGTAGATATACCACATTTTATATCCATTCTTCAGTTGAGGGACATCTAGGTTGTTTTCAGTTACTGGCTATCATGAATAAAGCTGCTATGAACTTAGTTGAGCAAGTGTTGTTGTGGGATGGTGGAGCATCTTTTGGGTATATGCCCAGGAGTGGTATAGCTGGGTCTTGAAGTAGAACTATTCAAAATTTAAACACTATCTACCCACAAATCCAGTCCTACAGAAAATAGTAGAAGGAAAACTTCAACCCAAGGAAGACAACTACATTCAAGAAAACACAAGAAATAAGTAACCCCCGTATCACCAAAAACAGGGGAAATACACACACACACACACACACACACACACACACACACACACACACTGTTACAACTAACATCAAAATAACAGGAATTAACAATCACTGGTCATTAATATCTCTCAACATCAATGAACACAATTCTCCAATAAAAAGACACAGAATCACAGTGGTTCCATTTGTAGTGTTTCAAAATTTCCTTCTTTCTCTGCACATTTCCCATATCCCCAGAACAATGCAGAGATGGGAGTTTAGTTGCCAGCCAGCGGGGACAGCACCACCTCTGCTACAGCCAAAATCTCACCCCTCTCAGCACTTACTAGTTTTGTCCTGCCCTTGTCCCAGGAAGGAGTCATGTTCCTAAAGGTATTGTACTGAGTGAGGAGTAAAGACCTGGGAAAAGTGACAAGAAATGTGGTAGTCTGCCTGCCTTTCTTCAAAAGTCACCCCAGGTGAGGGAAAGTAATCTCAGTTACCATGGGGGGGCAGCAGAGGCCAATTTACAGAACCTTAAACCTAGACTAAGAACTCCTGGCTGATGCTGTTTGGGTGCTCCAGTTCATGTCTAGTCTCATCCCACACTGCCATCGCCTTCCTGCAGGCCAGCACAGACCTGGCTCAATGGGCAGGGGACAGATTCAAAGATTAGTCAGAGAAGTCCAAGAAAAGGAAGATTCCAGGACAGTAAGACAATCTTGGGGACCAAAAATGTTACAATAGAAAAATGCCTGGTAAGAAAGGAAACCATTATTTGCATACAATTCAGTTCCACCCTCTTTGTATCTGTGCACAGGAATTCCTCCTTCCCAATGGACTCATTCCTACATGTTATTTCCCTCTTGATATTCTAAACTAAATTCTACTAGCCTAAAACTGCTCAGAAGAGCTGCTTGACCTTCTGCCCCAGACCACATCAGCAACATTTTTTCATGTCCACCATGCTGAACTATTCTGCCATAGAAGCGCTACCTTCTTAATTTTATGGCCCATGAATTTAAGGTATTCATGTATTATAAGGTGCAATTTGCTACTATTGGGAAGAATTCCATCCTCCTCTGATACACCTGAAGGGAAAGTAATTTCTTGGGGAAGAAGATGAGGGCAGTTACCTGTGCTAGCTTGTTTAGCTATAAAATCAAAAGGCATGGCTGTTTAAACTCTACAAATGAGCTAAAGTCCAAAAGCACTTTTGAACTGGGAAAGTTCAAAGGAGAGCTAAGACTTCAGAACAGGAAGAAAAGGGCTGCTAACTGAAATACCTGAGCCCCAAACATCATCTCCAGAGGCCACATAGCCAAGGCAATAAACTTGTCCACATAGGAGTTTAGATCAACAAAGGAGGGTTTCAAGTCTCAGAGACATGGACTGTACAAGCCTTACATGTGTTCCCCCCTTAAGTTTCCTAACCATGTGCCAGGTTCAAACCAATTCCAAGAGACCTCCTGGCTTCCATACAGGGGGTCCAGGTATCAGTCCTTTCCTTTTCTCCTTAAAGCTGCTGATAACAACCCATCCCTTTGATTTAGAGTGAGATAAAGCCAGTCTAACATACTCCCCACTGATAAATCTAAAGACAGTCTTCATGTAAAGGACTCTTCTGACCACCAGGAAGAACAAAAGAACAGAACGGAAGAACAGAAGTCTAAAAGAACGGATGTCACAAAATAAAAATATTGCACTTACTAGGTTTCATGGATTGTTATACTGGAATGAATATAAAATGGCAAAGGCCCATTTTCCAAAGTCTTCGGAGAGCTGGCAGATGGACACTGGAAGCTCATTTAGAGCTCTTTTCCTCCACTGTCCTTATCCTAAAGATGGAGGTTACTTTTCCCTAATATACAATATACAATGCACTCCCCTCACTCAAATATACATATATAATCCTCCCAAACCAGACCTAAAGCAAAGATGTGCTGGCCTCCATTCTTCACATAAGAAATTTAGATCTCTGAGGATATTTGCACTGGGTGCTGAAAAGAAGCACTCAACCCACAAGCTACAGCTATACATAGAAATTGTCCCCTCTAGGGAGTTTCCTCCCAGCAGAGAATCAGACTTAATAACCTGCCTGTGAATGTGTTTCAAGCAACAGAACAGCACAGAAAGATACCAGGAGAGATGGAAAATGGAGTGTTTATATCCCCTTCTACAAAGACTAGTTTAAGGTGGACTGATTATGTATAATACACTATAGAGTCATCACAATGTTTAAGATGCATGCCAACCTTATAAAGCAAATATTTCCTCATTTTACTGAAGAGGAAATGGGCTGTGATGGAAGTACTGGGCCGGAGTGTTAAACCAGGTCTGTGTGACTTCAAAATGAATACTGTATCCACTACCCATAATGGGTGGCTTTCTGAAGATGGTGAGAGGTCTGGAACTCCAAGAACCATAAACTAAGACCCACAAAACTAGATCAAAACGGCAAGCTCAAGACAATAGAAACCCTAACTAAAACAACTATGTATAGGTAATTCTTGGTGTTTGTATCTCTTGCCTCAAACCCCAGGGAGCTTGAGTTTGATTGGAAATTCCTCCACAGCCACTATTATAAAACCAGAATTCCAGACGTATAGTCTCCTCCTAGCCCCATCCAAGTCTGGATTTCCTCAGAAAAGAATACATTTCTTCTGAAAAATCATCCTCAGAACTCAGTTGCAATTGATAAAATTTATTTGCCCACATTCAGGTGAGAATCATACCCCACATTGTGCTTATAACACCCTTAACATCCAAACACCAAGATTTACCTATACATAGTTGTTTTAGACAGGGTTTCTATTGCTGTGAAGAGACCCTGACCACCACAACTCTCATAAAGGAAAACATTTAATTGGGGCTGACTTACTGTTTAGTCCATTATTATCATAGTGGAAAGCATGGCAGCATGCAGGCAGACATGGTGCTAGAGAGGTAGCTGAGAGTTTTACATCTAGACCTGCAGGCATCAGGAAGAGAGGGTGAAAGAGTGGACCTGGCTTGTGCTCTTGAAACCTCAAAGCCTACCTCCAATGATATAAGTCCTCCAACAAAGCCACACCCACTCCAACAAGGCCATACCTTTTAATAGTGCCACTTCCTGGTAACCAAACATTCAAATCTAGGAGTCTATGGGGACCATTCTTATTCAAACTACAACAATAGTACAATAAGGAACTCATTTGTTTCTGCTGTGAAATGTAGGAACTTACACTCAGCCATAACTGTGGGTTAGTTTAGAGGTAAACCTCTGTCTAGTTATGTGCAAGGGTATCTGAATCTTCTTTGCATAAGCTGCTTGTCTCCATGCATTCAGTAACTCTGGAGGCAGCCACCGGCTATGATTATATTTCTACAAGTTGTGGCTCATGTTTACTATTAAAACAGTCATGTTAGCAGGTGCATTAGAGTAAAGCCCTACCAGATGATGGAGTATGGATTGTTTAACTTGATGCATCTATTCACTAACTCATTTATTCTTTCAATAAATTGGAGCAATATATGCTATACAGTGTTCTTTGCAATAGAAAAACAAGGAAGAGCAAAATAAGATATGATTCCTACTCTTACAGAGTTTGCAATATAGTGGGAGAGATAGTACTTATTCAAGGAATTATACAAATAAGGATGAAAATATGAATAAATGCTATGAAAAACCATTTACCATGAGGGAAAGTGTAGTATGTGGGAAAGTGTTTGGTCACAACCTTACATGGCCTTGTAGGGTACATTAATAACCTCCTCCTTTTGACAGTAATTAGATGTTTATTTGAGTTTTGGTCCAATATGATAATGTTATCAGATTTAACTTTAGGAAGAATAGATCCCAGCACTGAGAGGAGAACATGGACGCAAGGTCCCACCACAGTCAAGAAGCTAGCTGCAACTGATAGCTGCTGGGAAAGGGAAAATTAGTTTTCTCCAACAAGTGTCATTGACTATATCAACCACACTGCAGGGTGGGCCACATGCCTATGAGTAATTGGCCAACACAAAACAAACTCTATAGGTTTTGTGCCATTTTTTTTTTGGTTTGGGTATATTTTATCTTATTGATTTTTCTCTTCATCCTCCTCCTCCTCCTCCTTTGTCTATTGGTTTTATCGTTTTGTTGTTTTTCTTGTTTTGGGGGGGGAGAGAGAAACATAAGAGAAAGAACATAGAGGAAAAACACTAGAGAGAAAGAAAGAACATGAATTTGGGTGGGTAAAGAGGTGACAAAAATCTAAGAGAAGTTGGGAAAAAGGAAGAATGTATTCAAAATATATTGTATTCAAAAACTTTTAATACATTTTAAGTGCTTTAGGGGCACTGTGGATGTGTAGATAGCAGTCTATTGCAATAAATAAAATGCAATATGACAAAAATAGTGGCGGGCAGTGCATCTACATATGGATGGCTGGACTAAAAGACTTCCAAATAGAGAAGACTTACTACAGACAGACTGCATATGAAGAAGAGGGAGCTAAGACAACCCTTTGTCTTCTGAATGGCTGACTTGGTGTTTGAGAGTGCCATTAACTAAAAGAGAGGTAAATGATAGAGAAGCCAGCTCTACGGGAGAAGGTTATGGGCCTGGACCTGAATTGCTATTTGAGCCATATTTCAAACATCTCAGTAAAGATGTGGGATGCAAACCGTGAGCATGTGTCCTGAGTTAGGATTTTACTGCTGAGACACCATAAGCAAGGCAACTCTTAATAAGGACAACATTTAATTGGGGCTGACTTATAAGTACAGAGGTTCAGACCATTATCATCAAGGCAGGAACATGGCAGCATCTAGGCAGACTTGGGGTTGGAGGAGCTGAGAGTTCTACATCTTCATCCAAGACAAACAGGAGAAGACTAGCTTCCAGGAAGCTAGGATGAGGGTATTAAAGCCCACACCCATAGTGACACACCTACTCCAACAAGGTCACACCTCCAAATAGTGCCACTCTCTTGGCCAAACATAATTCAAGGCATGTCATTTCCCAAGGAAATAGTAGAGAATAAGAAAGAAAGACTCTGGGAACTCTAACATTTGGTCCCAGTGACTCGGGAGGCAAAAAATCTGAAATTCAAGGACAGCCTGGGCTGCGGACTAAGTTCAAGGTCAATTTTTTCAACTTAGTGAGATCTCTGTTCCACAATAAAGGTAGAAAAGAGGTTGGGGATATAGATCAGCGGTAGAGAGAGAAATGGGCCCCAAAGAACTCCTTAAGGCCTTATCAAAGAGGTAGGGAAAAAAAAAACAGAAAAAAAAAGAAGTTAATGGCAAAAAAAAAAAATCTCAACAAAAAAGTGGCCAATCATGTCAAAGACCACTGAAGATTCAGGGAAAACAAGAATTGGAAACATCCTTTGGGCTTACTAACATACAGGTCCCTGGTGACATTGGAGAAAGTAGATTCAGGCTGTTTACAGGAGGTTGGAGTGAGCTGAAACAACTTTTCTGAGAAATGTCTTTGGAAGCAAAGAGTAATAACCAGAGGAGGGCAGACTGGGGTAGGGGGTATTACTTTAAGGTAGGAGGGACTATTTCACCTGCTACTAAGATGCACCCACTTGAAGGAAAGAGCCTTACCATATTGGAGTGAAAGAGGGTAGTTGACAATAGATGGTACGGAAGGATGTACTATGAAGCAGCCATGGAAAGTAGAGTCCCCCAAAAGAAAGGATGCTTCCTCCACCATTTCAGACAAGAGTACCTACAGAGAAGGAGGCCCTCAATGATACTTGCATTTTCTTGGTAAAATAGATGGTGAGGTTATTTGCTATGAGTAAGAAGGTGGACATGGGGGCTGAAGGTTGGGGAAAAGATTGAAGACGGTTTTAAATCATCATCCTGGAGAATGAGAGATAATTAAGACATTTAGTACAGAGAAGAACTCCGAACAATTGATGAGGACTTTATTTAGGTACAGTTGATGACAGTGCAGTGAGTGGAGGTCTGAGCTATAGAGGAATAGGTGATGAAATTTAAGAATCTGGAGACTCAGGTGAAGGTTGGATAATCGATTTATACATTGATATCTGTTATAGAAATTATTTAATCCCAACTCAGGTTTTCTATCCCACCTTGATCATTTAGTTCCCACATAAAACACACACACACACAACCTTTATATTTACAATAAGCCCTAAACAGCACAAGAGCTGGGCAGATACCTACCCTCTATGCTATTAGAATCTACTTTCCTATCGATAACCCCGAGTTAATACTGTGTTTCATCTGGGCTGCTCTTAACCCCAATTGGCCAGCCCTCAGGGCCACGATTTCATGACTCTCCCAACCCATGACAGCTTCTCCTTCCTCCTTCACCTTCTTCTCCCCTTCATGGTTCTCCTCCAACCCCCAATCCCAGGAATCCTAAGCCCCCCCTATGTCTCTTCTGCTCAGCTATTGACTATTGGCATCTTTATTTGCCAATCAGAAATAACTTGGGGGCAAGGTCACAGTGTCACTTGTGTCTACATGCAGATTCTCTCCTTTCTGGGACAACCAGTTTGGGGATCAGTGTTAGCATTAGAATATAAGCAATATCAGGCCAAGCCACTACAGATATTACCTCAGATGTTGACATTCCTTGTGATGGTAGGTGAGGAAGCCAGGTAGACAGAAACCAGAGTCTTCACTGAGAAAGTATGTGTATTGTTTTTCTAGGGCTAACCTAACAGAGTGCCATAAACTGGGTGCCTTGAAACAACAGTGTATTCCTTCATCATTAGAGAGGCCAGAAATTCAAAGTCCGAGCAGCAAATGCTTGATTGTTTCTAAAGAATTCCAAAGGGGAAAAAAATCTTTCCATGACTTTCTTCTAGCTTCTGGTGGCCACTGGCAACCCTTTGTGTCTAGCTACATCACTCCAATGTCTGCTTCTCTTACCACATGTCTGTAAATTATTTCTGTGTACAATTGTGTCCAAATGTCTTTATTCCTTAAGAACATTAATGCATCTCTTTAGGAGGTACATTTCAACTCAGTACAGAAGATATGATCTGGAGACTGGTGCATGACAGCAATGGGGAATGCCTAACACACTAAAAGTGATGCAAGACTCAAAAACTGGTGGCTTATACAAGAAAATGCAAATGCTCTGAAAGTGGCAGTCAGAAGCAAGCAAGACTTAACCAAACGCCTGACCACACAGTACTGGGAAAGGCAACTGGTGGCTCACACAGAGGAAGGCTGCAGGGGAAGCAGAGTCCTCCAGCTAGAGTTAGGTTTCAGATAGGCCAAAGGGCTTGATAATGCCAATTGAGGAGAGCTGGAGAGCTTATAGAGTGGCAGCTTTGGGAGGCAGAGGGAAACAAAATGAGCCCAGACTGACTGAGGTTAAAAGCAGAGAAGCCTGTGAGTCAGGGTGAGGGTGGACATTGAGCTTACATGTTGGGAGCTGACTGAAGCTTTTAGGACATATGGAGCAGAATGAAGGTATTCACAAGAGCATTGAGGAGATGAACTCTAGACTTGAGCCTAGTGGCTAGAAGTGTATCACTCTCTGCCAGAGCTGGTGACAGCTGTAGTATCTTCAGACTGTACACTTCAGGCTCCAGAGTACTAGTGACACTAGGGGCAGCCATCTCTGCTCCTTATGTCCTAAAGTGGATATTAGGATGAAGTCATTCTATCAGTTAGTTACCTAGGGATGCTGCTACCTTCCTTGTATTAAAAGTGGGCAGTGAGGCCAGGTGGTGGTGGCACAGCACTCAGGAGGCAGACCCAGGCAGATGTATGTGAGTTCAAAGACAGCCTGGTCTACAGAGCGAGTTCCAAGAGAGCCAGGGTTACACAGAAAAAAACATGGCTTGAAAGAGCAAAAAGAGGAGGTGAGAGGGAGAGCACACTAAGAACTAAAGTGTGGAGGTTTATTGCTCTGGCTTTTGACTATGATATAATATCAAAATATGTATATGGAATCTAAGCTGTAGAACTTAAAATGGTACCCTCCACTCCTAAATCCTGCATGCACCAGAGTACCTATAATTACCAAATAAGCCAGAAATGAAATATGTTAGCTCACATGTCAGTCTAGAAAATTACTTTACTATACACTTCTTCTAAAATGAGGGAAGGTAGGCATGAACTTGAGTTCAAATTCTGCTTTGGGCAACTGTTCATTGTGTGACCTTTGAGAAATAACCTATCTATGCTTCAGTTTTTTCCTCTGGAAAATGGAGAGACTAATAATCCCTACTTCACAGAATTATTGCCATAGAAAACTAAGTAGTGTCATCCATATTTGGCACTATTTACAACAGCTAAGTTATGGAATTTGCTTAGGTACCTATTGGTGAATGGCTATCAATAAAGAAAAACCACACACACACACACACACACACACACACCGCTGGACTTTCAATTGGTCAGAAAGGATGAAATTATGTCATTTTCAGGAAACTGGATGGAGATGAACATAATCCTTTTAAGCAAAATAACCATATTCATAAAAAATACTATGTTATCTTATATACAAAAGTCTATATTTTAGGAAGATATGAAAGAAGTTAAATTATTTGTGGGAAAGGAAGGTGACCAGAGGGAGAGTGGGGAGGCCATATTAAAGGGCAATGTTGGGTGAATACGATCAGAGTATGTTTATTTGTTTGGAAATAGCATAATGAAATCTATTATTTTATATAATTATTATATACTAATAAAACGTTTCTAATTGGAAAGGAAAGCTAAGTGACAGTATATATAAGTACATAAACCAGTATCAGGTGCATATTATGTTCAATGTAAGTATTTTGATTATTGTTTATTCTCTCTCCTGCCTTCCAATTTAATCACTTGATGTTCTTCTGCTTGCTGTCATCTCCATGGCTTTGCACCCTAACCTTCTGTTCTCTGTGCTCTTCTCTGAGTCTATTTACCTCTAGACTGAAGAAGCCCAGAGCTTTCAACTGTTTTCCATATGGTGCTGCTGCTGTTACTCCAGTCTGGTAACTCACTTTTAGACATCCTGCACTTTGTCATTGTATCGCAGTTTAAATGGGCTGTCTAGAATGGATCCTAGTGCTCCAGGTAGGATGTGACAAGTGTAGGAAAGAGCAGAACCATACCCTCTCTTGTTCTGGTTCTATACTTCTATTAATGCAGCCTAAAAATCTAATTAGCTTTTTTGGCAGCATCATCACTCTGTTGGCTCACATTGACTTTACAATCAAATCAAAGTCTTTTTCACATATGCCATTGTTAAACCAGGCAGGTGTCTTCTATCCTGTGCTAGAGGAACAACCAAGCTATAATCACTAGGAGAAAGTCCCATGCAGCAATAAAAGCCAAGTACTAGAAGAATTTAGTTATAAGGAAAAACACAGTCCAAGCAAGCTGTAGATAGTTGGGAGTCATGAAGGATGCTACTGGTTTCAGTACAATACTGATTTTCTTCTTCTTCCTTACTTACAGAATCCCACCATTGTTCAGAGCAACAATGTGTTAAGCAAAAGAAGACTGGACTTCCCAGCTTCCTTTGCAGCTCAGAATGTCCATGTAACACAGTCAGAGAGGAGTAGGTGGATATTATTGGATACAGAATATCATTGTGAATAAAAAAGCAAAGGCTCTGTAAACTGACCTTTGCCTTTAGTCTTCTTCCCATTCAATGTGTTCCTTTCTTCCTGTCTAGAATACAGGCAAGAAGCCCAGAGCTGAAGTAGTTATCTCATGATCCTAAAACACAATACAAATGAATGAAAGCCCACAAGAAGAATAGTAGAGATGAACAGCCAGGATCTTTCTGTTGGAGCAGATGTTTATAAGCACATTACATTGTTCAGGCTAGCTTCAACTGCATCATCTTCTGGGCTTATCCACTCAACTTACTGGAGCTTTAAGAATGCACCATCACACCTGGCAAAAGCCACGGTATTAAAGATGCCATTGAACTGCCATAGTGGCCCTAGATCAAGGAAATTTTGTTAAACGAAACAAACAAATCTTTATCTGTTTAAGCTCCAACTGTAGATTTGTTTATTATTTGTGGCCAAAGAAATCTCTAATTGGAACAAAGAAATAACAGAAAAGCTAAAGATCCTAATGAAAGACAAACATGACTCTAGAAATCAAAAGAAGGGACTAAGAAATACACATATGCAATTGGGTCTGCCAGGAGCCTTCTGTAGTGGGGTTAAGGTTCAGGGTCAGTACTTTCTGTAGAGGGCAGGCTTGGGTCTTGCTAGGGCATAGGTATGAAACTGGGACTTGGGTATAGGATGTGAATCAGAAGAAGTAGAGAATGAAGCAGAGGGTCAGGAAACTTGAGAACAAACTTAGACCAGTAGCAAAAACAGATGCTGTATTCCAAGTAGGGAGTTGGAGTAAGATGGGTTTACTTTAAGGCTTTTCATCTTAGTGTAGGTGTGGGCTATACACAGAAGAAAAATTCTCCAGATCATGCAATAGACAGTGCCCCCAATGGAATAAAGTCAGAGCCTGACAACCTTTAACTTAAGTTGTGCTTAAGCCATCTTGACACTCTATTAGATTCACCCTTCCTTGCATGCTCTACCTCCCTGCTTTTGCTGGTGACTTTTAAAAAACCTGGCTTTAACAGAAGGCCTCCTGTGTATCCACACTGGTCTCTTTAAGCAGTTCCCACTTTGCCTTCTTCCTATTGTCAGTATTGTACCATGGAAACCTTTCTTTCCCTTCTCCCTCCACTCCCAGTTGTCGTCTCTCTGGTCCAGTTTGAGGGTGTGCTTCCTGGGAAATGTGTGTCCCCTCAGACAAGACTGGCCTTTAGCCTCTGGTCTCTGCTTGGGATGCAGATGGAAAGCAAGAGCTAGAAAGAAGCCTGGCTGGAGCCTACCAGTGGCAGGAAGCAGTGTGCCACTTCAGTCCCCCTTTGCACCTTGGCTTCTTTGTTCTAGCAGAAGCCAATGCTTCCCCCACCCCCATTTCACTTTCCAGTGTCATCTAGAGTGAGAATGAGATTCCCCTCTGGCTGCTAGTGTGCTACCACTTCTCCTTTGTGTGTGCCTGGTGCTGTGTGGGCAAGTCATTGTGATATTGTACTCCTGTGATAAATGGACCTCTGGTGATACACATTTCACCTTAGAGAGGGAGTCTTGCCTGAATGACTTCTCACAGAATGCTCCAGAGGTACTTGGAGATGATAGCCTAGGCCAGGCAGGTTGCTCTTTCCAATGGAGAGAAAGGGTATCAATCATCACGGGCCAGCCAATTAGCTTTAAACCAGGCACACTAGCCTTCTTTGTTAAACACAACACTGAAATCTTCCAAAGACTGAACAAAGAATGGCTCTCCAAAGACTCCCTAGGTGGCCAGGAGGAGGCCTGCTAGTGTAGCTAATGGAGCTCTCTAGCTTCACCTTCCTTCCCCACAGAATTGTCTCCATTCCTCACACCTACGTCAGTCCTAGATCTTTTCAATTATACCTCTTTCATTTTCCTCCCATATACATTTCTTCTCCCGCCTCAGCTTTGTCCAGTCCTCAATGCTTCTCACTTGGACTCCTAAACAGTCTCCCAAACCATCTCCCTGCCTCCAGTCTTGCCCCCTCCAATGCAGTCTTCATGCTTTAGCCAAATCAGTCCTTTGAAAATACAAACCTGGTCATGTTATCTCTTCTCACAAATCTTCCAATCTCTTCTATGGGTTCAGGGACCCATGGTTGGGATAAAGTCCAGGGCCCTCATGATTAGGTTCCTGTCACATGCTCAGCTTCCATTTTGGCACCATTCCCACTTTATACCTAGTCACGGTAAACTACTTCATAGGTTTCTAAACATGCTTTTCCTGTCTTTGCTTCTACACCCTTACACATGACTTCTCTTCTCCTGAGATACCCTTCATATATCACTTCCTCTACTTTCTGTTTAGCCAAGACCCACTTATCCCATACCACTTCAACTAACCTTTTTCTGTCCCAAGACAGACATTGTACTCGTGTCTCTATCACTGTTACCCAGTATAGCACGTGAAATTTGGTGCATTTTCAAGTTGATATTTGCCAACTGACTTGGCTATGGGCAAAATTGTCTCTGAGGAAAGTTTCATAGTCAACCAGTCCATCTCTTTATGGAAGGGAGACCTCTCATTGATACCATTGTTTTGTATTGGGCTACAATCCCTTCCTTTGCCAAGTCTGCTTCCCCAGTTCAACTATAAGCACTTCCATAGCAAGGCTATGTCTGGACAATTGCAGCACCCAATGCAGGTCCAGGAGTGCTTAAATATAATGAATGACTAGGCCTCCTGAATGTCTGACAGTTTTTTCCTTTTACCATGGCTTGCTTTTCCTTGCCTCTAAAGTCTAAACTATTAGACTTACAAACATACATGTCTGCTTTCTACCCCTGAAATTTTTCTCTCCTGTTTCTTTTATCTAGAATGTCCTCACTCACCCAACCAATTCTGCTAGTTCTTTAGTAACCAGCTACAACCCCCCACCCCCACTCAGATTTCCAAGCATTCTTTGCAATTTAGCACTGAGTGGTGCTAACAGTTTCCACCCATCTCATTTAGCCCTTGGTATTCCCTCATGTTGTCAAGACGAAAAAATAGAACAGGGCACAAAGCATGGTCAGTTTTAGAAGTGTTACTTGAACCCACCACCTCTATCCATGAATTCCACTAGCCAGTATGTAATTCTTATTTCCTTATTAGGAGAACTGTTATTTCCTTTAAGACAGGTCTGTGTCTTCTACTCCTTCATCGTTCTAAGACCTTCCTGGCGCTGTAGAGAGGTCTAGGGTCAGACTCCCTGGGTTTCTGTCATGATGCACTGGGTATCTGAGGCGGTTTAAGGACACTAAATTTCAGCTTCCTTGCATGCAAATGAAGACAACGCTAACATCTATCTCATAAGGTTGTGAGATCAGAAGACTAAAGCAAATTAAAGTGCCAAGTGCAGTATCTAGCAAGTTCTATGAGTGCTCAATAAAGGTTCTTTTTCCATTGTTATGATTAGTAACAAATCCCTGGGGCAGTAGTCTGTTGGAAGCTACTACGGAAGAGTTGCAGAGGAAAGAGGGAAAGCAAAAAAGAAGTATACCACAGGAGCATTCTGAGATGTTTGTGGAGTCCAAACAAGGTTAGTAGCGCGGCAGGACATTTATATGTCCGAGTTCCTAGAGCCACGTGACTCTAAGAGCCCCGAGCGCATGGTTCCACCCGGCACAGCTTCTCTAACTCTGGCGCTCAGCTATTCTCAGCAGCCTGTAGGGGGAGCCAGGAAGCTAGGACGGGTTTTGCGGGGAGGCTGCTGGAAATCTTCCTAAGGGCAAAAAAACGACACCCCACCACTACTACCGGTCTTAGTGCACTCACTGCCTTGCCTCCTTCAGGACGCACTCCTAGCTCAGTCCTCTTCGGCGGCTAAACTGGGAGCTGTCCTTCAGCACCAGGGGCAGCCTTGGCCTCAGGCAGGACAGTGAGAGCGTTAGCAGAGTTAAGGACTCCGGACCGGTCCTACCCGCAACCGGTTTTAGTGTCACTTAGTCCTGAGGACGAGGGCAAGGCTACCCAGAGAGGTAGCAAGAAGCTAAGGAGATGCCCCCTGCTTTTTAGAATCACCCTCAGAAGTCCCTTAGCCCTCGGGGGGGGGGGCAGCGAGGGGCGGTCCTGGGGAGGGAGGCGGGCGGCCGCCTGGTGGGGGAGGGGGAGCGCCAGGCCTGGGACTCTGCGTGTGGCGTGTGCACACGGGAGCGGTCGGATGAACGGAGGCGCCGAAGTGAATGGAGTTGGGGGTGGACTGGAAACATCCCCAAACAGCACCGGCTGCGGCCGGCGGGGGCTGGGGTTGGGGAGGGGGGAGTCCTGAGGCGCAGGCGCAGTCGGGGCCCCAGTCCCGCTCCCTCCTCCTCCCGGTGCCTCTTTCTCCGCCCTGCTCCCCCCCAAACACACTCGCACACGGGCTCTCAAGGTGTTCTCCGCACAGCGGAAGATGGCGACAGACTGAGGGGGCATGGCCAGCGGGAGCCACGGGGCCATGCCTTTGGGCGGCCGCCACAGCGGTGCGAAGCAGAGGCGGAAGCGAGAGGCGCACTAAGTAAAGCCGGGCGTCCGCGTCCGGCGTCTGTGGCGCTGCGGGGAGCCAGGTGGCCCGCCCGAGCCGGAACTCCGGGAGCCGCGGGTGCGGAGCCAGAGCGGAGCCGGCCCGGGACCGGCCCCGGCGGACTGCCAGAGCGCGAGGGAAGCCCGAAGGGCCGGCGGCGGACCGGCCGGCCGGCCTAGGAGGGCACAAGCAAGGCGGGGAGCTGCACGGAGCGGGCAGCGGGCAGCGGGCAGACGGGCGGGAGAGGAGCGGCGCGGGCGAGGGGAGCGGAGCGGAGCGCGGCGGGGCCCGCACGGCGGCGCTGAGGGGCGCAGAGCCGCGCCGAGCCGAGACGGACGGCCGGAGCAGAGTGCGAGCCGGGGGACCGGGGGCGCCGAGTGAAGTGGCGCGGAGCCCAGGGCAGCTGAGGGGCCCGACACTATGAGGAGTGCGGCGCCGCCGCCGCAGCCGCCACCGCCCCAGTGCCCCGCACCGCCCCCCGCCGGGACGCCGGGCTGCGCCTAGCGGGCCGGGCGGCGGCGCCCCGGCTGCCAGTAGGGGAGCGCGGGAGGGGCGCGGGGACGGCCCGAGAGCGCCCGCCACTCCGGCCTGAGCGGGGCCCCGGGCCGGCCGGCCTGCCTAGCCATGCGGCCCCCGAGGTAGAGTCTGGACGGCGCTGAGGAGCGCGGTGCGGTGCGCAGCCCGCCCTCCCGAGACGGCCGTCCGGCCTCGCGCCTGCCTACTCCCTCCAGCCCGGACCCCCCTGAAATATGTTCAGGGGCGCTTGGATGTGGCCCGGGAAAGACACCGCCGCGCTGACTATCTGCTGCTGCTGCTGCTGCTGGGCTACCAGGCAGAGCGACAAACCTTGCGCCGATTCGGAGCGGGCTCAGCGATGGCGACTGTCCCTGGCGTCTCTGCTCTTCTTCACCGTGCTGCTCGCTGACCATCTGTGGCTGTGCGCGGGGGCCCGGCCTCGGGCCAGGGAGCTGAACAGCGCCATGCGGCCGCCCTGGGGGGCCGGCCGCGAGCGGCAGCCGGTGCTTCCTCGCGCGGTGCAGCCGCTGCCGCTGCCGCCGCCGTCACCCGGCGAGCCCAGAGCGTCCTCGGGCACCTGCGGCCCGCGATACAGCAACCTGACCAAAGCCGCCCCTGCAGCCGGCTCCGGGCCGGTCTGCGACGGCGTCCCAGAGCCCACCGGGCTGGACGCAGCTTGCACCAAATTGGAATCTTTGCAGAGACTTTTCGAACCGACCACCCCGGCTCCCCCTCTGCGGCCCCCTGACTCCCCTTCCCGTGCCCCGGAGTTCCCCTCTGCCAAAAAAAACTTGCTCAAAGGCCACTTTCGGAACTTCACTCTCTCCTTTTGCGACACCTACACAGTCTGGGACTTGCTGCTTGGCATGGACCGCCCCGACAGCCTGGACTGCAGTCTGGACACCCTGCTGGGGGATCTACTGGCTGTAGTGGCCAGCCCGGGTTCCGGGACCTGGGAGGCATGTAGCAACTGCATAGAGGCATACCAGCGACTGGATCGACATGCTCAGGAAAAATATGACGAGTTCGACCTCGTGCTGCATAAATACTTACAGGCAGAAGAGTACTCTATCCGGTCCTGCACGAAAGGCTGCAAGGTAGGGATTGGTGACCCACTCCACAATAGCTGCCTGACCAAAGGTAGTTTCTGTGTCAGTGAGACCAGGAAATAAATAAAGGTCTCCCTCTCCATTTCCCGTATGGCTCCCACCATTCCCAGTGTAGTACTGTGTCACCCTGAACCCCTCCCTAGAGAGGGAGCTACAGAGATAGATTCAGGTCAACTTCTACGAGTTTAAGGTTCGAACATTTTAAGGCTGGAGCCTCCTGGTGCACATGCGGGGGGGGGGGGGCGGGAAGTAGGGCCCTGGACTGGCAAAGTGGTAGGAGAGTCTGTGTTCCCCAGTCTCCTGGTTGGCTCTGAACCCTACTCCTGGACTAGAATTAGTCCGAGGACTGGCTATGGAAGGGTTGGGGGGTGTTTGAAAGGCAGGAGGAACAATAGTTGACTGCCTAATCCTCATCCTTTGGTTCCTGCCAATTGATGAAAGGCCAGGCCACGCCTGGTGACAGAGTACACCAACCACACTGTTGACCTTATATGACCTGAGATAGCTGGCCAGATCCTAAGCAGGGGAGCCCAGGGATGCCTGTCTTCTCTTAAGGAGGGAACCTGTAGGCTTCTGTCTTCTGAGGAAAGAAGGCTGGGGAAACAGGGCTTATCAGCTCTTGGAAGGGCCCTGGAAGGTTGATGCATTCATTACAAAACTCGCAGTGCTCTGGGGTGGTGAAAGGAAAACCTGGCTTTCTGGCTGCTAGGGATGGGCATCTAGAGGAAATTATCGAGTAGGCAACTGTAAAAGGGACCTTCCTAGGAAAGAATTGAGTGTTGAGAAATTTCTTGACCCTCAGTAGGGTTGCTCTGTATAATAATAGGTAGGTGGGGCTATACACATTTGGGGCCTGAATCTACTTCCCTGTTTTTCCTGCCTGGCCAGGTGGCCTGCTTTGGGGGAAGAAAGAACAGCAAGGTCAAAAGGTCAAGTCACAATGAGACCAGGTAGGTCTCCCACATTCTGGAGCCGGGAGCCATGGCTGAAGAGTGAGGCAGTTACCTCCTAGTGTAGAACATCTCCTTTCAAGGCTTTGAGAGAGGGGACCAAGTGCCTCTTTCCAGCAAGCACTGCTCCTGTGGACTTCTGCAAGGTTCTGCTGTTCTCTGTGAGCCCCTTGGGAATTTGGGGTAGGGGACTGGGGAGGAAAGGAGTAGCTAGTCCATCCTGACTTCACTTTCTCCTTCTCCCTTTTCCTATTCTCGTAACCTAGCAGTCTCCTCCCGCCTCACTCAGCCTCAGCTGACTCACTGCTTCACTCACACTACCAAATGAGATATTCCACTTCTTAAAGGTGTACAGACAGAGAGACAAACATATCCAGCCATGCACCACTAGCGAGACTCTGGACAAAGTCTTACAGAGGAACTGAGAGGTTGTCACTTTCATAAACAGTGCTGTGGAAGCAGGCGCCATGTCACATGCATCTCCCTCCCTATGGTGTCAGAGACATGCAATCACATGAAGAAAGACACATTTTTGTCATACAGAGGTAGAGATGCATACTCTAATTGCCCGCCAGGGATGCATATCCTCAGTGAGATCAGAAGTCTCCTAGCAGACACAATAAAGGATATCTATATTTTGTGGTCCCCTCTCCAAGCCCATGGCCACAACTGTTCTTTTGTCAGTCTCCAGAATGAATGAAAACCGTGGCATAACTTTTCTATGGGGGGTCTCCATGTTATAGTTGGATCCACGTTCCTTCTGACCCCACACTAAATCCCTCACATTGATTGCTGATAGAAAGCAGTTTGATGTCTGAGAAGGCAGAGGTTCTCTCTGATTCTGGAGGTCTTATCTCATCTGTTGAGGGCTTGTTAGCAGTTTGCTCTGCCTCTTCTAAGCTTTCATGTCCTCATTTGTAAAACAGGAAAAATACCCTTTCCCTGCCCAAATCCTGAGTGTTTTGTGAGGTGTAAGTGGGAATGCGTGACTAGTAGCATTTTGTGGTAAGAATTTAGTACCTGGCATAAATTAATATTTAGGGGTTTCAGTCATTCTTGTATGTTATGAGAGCACAACTGTCTAGATTACCTCCATTTTACAGATAAAGGAACTGAGATACATCCGGGTAATACAATTTGCCCTCAGCAAATGAGCAGGAATTCCAGTACTCCAATTCAGTCTCCTCATGCTAAACCTTTGCTTTTGCTATGGCCTTCTATCAAGTTCCCCAGGCCCTTTCCCCTATCTCCTTGTCTCTCTCCAGCAGCAAGTAGGCTCTCCTGCTCTTACTGTCTAATGCCTGCAGAAGAGATGTCCCAGCTCTTCCATTCTCCTCCTGGGTTTTCTACCTCTTCCAAAGCTTTCTCTTTCAACTGAGGCCCTGAGCTCAGTTTGCCCTGAGTCTTTAAGTCCAGTTTTCTGATGCCACAAAAGAGACAGGCAGTCCTGAGCCTGTTCTTCCTGACACCCTGTCTCCTCAGTCACTTACCCCATCTTGTCACAGGCCTTCTTTACCCAGACTAAGCCCTCCTCCCCCTGAGCTCAGAGCTTCCCTGTCTGGCCCTTACCCCAAGTAGGATCCTGTGGAGATAATATCCCACACCCAGAATCCTCTTAAGTGAGACCCTGAAGTCCTATGCTAAGATGAGGAGGTTTTCTCTATCTATAAACCAACTCTGGAGCTGGGTTCTAGAGCCAGGTGACCCTCAATCCCCAGGGTCTTTGTTCTGAGTGCCTCAATCAGATCTTTCTGGTGTGGCCCTAGAAACACTGTTCTCTGCCTCTGAAATGTCTGCCCCTGTTTTGGGCCACACAGGGCCCCAGGAATCATACCTGTCCTCACTGCTGCCTGTGACACCTCCCAATTTAGTACCAGCTGCAACATTTTCTTAATGTGCGACTGACTTCCTCTCACATAGCAGGGAGATGTAGCTAACTCGGGCCAATGCCCATCCCCATACTGGCCTCTCCTAGGTCCGAGGGCCACACCCCATCCTTCCCTTAATTCCCTGTGACCCCCCTCCCCCCACAACACACACATACTCCATCTTTCCCTTAGCTGCGCCCAGAGTTACCAAATAAATCCCCTCCCAGATTTTGTCCTCCTAATCTCGCCATGCCCCTGCCTGCTGCTGGCTGCCTCTCCCACCTTTTCCTCTTTCTTCCTCTCAATTCAGAACACTCAGGGTGAGGAGAATGAGGGCACGGGAGCAAACTCTGGATTCTTTTCTCACCGCTATTCCTCTAAGGTCGAGAGGCCCAAGAGGAGGGACGTTGTCAGCTCTTGCAGTAGCCTTTAGTTGCACTAATCAGCTAGTTCAAAGAAGGATGGGGTGGTGCTGATCCACTCCAGTCTGTCTGGCACCCACCTGGCAGCCTGCAGGTTTGATGCTGGGACGAATCAACTGATGAGGTGGAGAAGGAGGCTGGGACCTAAATTCCCTGGAGAGAGTTAAAGGAGTTTGACTTGGAGAAGAGAAGACTCAGGAAAATATGGCCTCAGATTTCACACCGCAAAAGGGTTGTCCTTGTATAAAACACGTATGTCTTGATTGGCTCCAAGGGACTTCATAGAAAGTCCTGCATTCTAACCTAAATGTTTCACTTCATACCATTCTGACCTTGACCCTATGAACTCCAAGCCTCTGAGCCTCACTTTTTTAGTCTGTCAAATGGGGTTCGTTCCTCAGGAAAATTCAGTATTAATGAGAAGTCTGTACAGCATCAAGGCTTAGCAAAATCAGAGGCTCTCCCTCCAGCTTTTCTTTGCAAAGAAGTAACAGACTGCTTCTGAGCTCCTGTCCCCAGGAAGTATCTGGCCTAACACAAGTGGACTGCTAGGGGGAAATGCCATGACTGTATTTGCATGGAGGAAGGAACTGGAGCAGGGGACCTCAGGGGTCTGTGTGAGTTCCTCAGCAGCAGCACTGGATGCTAGAGGCTAGGGAGGAGGTTTGGCCTCAACACCCTCATGCAGGGAGGGGGTGGGGGCTGCCGGAGACAGTACCTCGCCTTCTGCCCATACTTACTGGGGCCCTGCTCTTCCTCCACTCCCGGCTGGCAGCTGTTTCTGCCTCATTGCCTTCTCTCCTCCCACCTGCCACAGCTTTCCTGCCAAACAGGACTCTCAGGCTAACAATGGAGATGACGGGTACTAAGAGCCAGGGGCCTGAGGAGTCCCAGGTTGAATAGTAGTTCTTGTTGTCACTGGCCCAGAACTCTTAAAAGCTAGAAAGGGTGCCCTGGTCCCTGTTTGGAGGCAGAGGAAGAGGAAAGCTGGCAATCAGCAGCCTCCTGGGAATCAAAGCTAGCCCTGGGGGCGGGGCCTCCAGATCCATAGCAGTTCTCCTCACCACTAAGGACTGTATGCATGTTGTTCTAGGAAAGGTTGGTGCCCCAGAATCCAAGAGTAGGCACAGAAAGGAGGCGATGCTTACAGCTAGGACAAGGATATATGAATTTTAAAGCTGGGAGTGACAACATAGTCAGTTGCTGAAATATACCTCTCCAGATCCTTGGCCTATATCCTTACCCACTCCCACTCCTCCAACTCCCATGTTCTTTCTACATTGTAGCTCATGCCCACATCCCCATCTATATTTCCATGAGCACCAACTAGACCATGTTTTATCACCCTAGACCCTTCCCAAAGCACATCCCACACCTCACTCTCTAACCCTCACTTATGTATTTACACACCTCTGCTCCTCCCAAAACTTACTTCTAATCTTCCTGGCCCGACTACTTCCTGTCCCACTTTGTTCCTCTCCAACAGTTGAATGTTCCCATGCCACTCTCCCATCTGCTTTCAACTTCCCAACCCTCCTGACCTTTATTGCAGATCTCGCCCCTTCTCTGCTTTGCCTGCCTCACGTCCTGGGTACCATACTCCTTGCCCTTGACACCTCCATGCCCCCTCGCAGGATACTCACACTTCGCCTCCCTCATCCCTATCTCTCTTCAGGCCTTGATTTTCTTTCATGTTTTTATTAAGAGATTTACTTATTTATTATATATGAGTACACTGTAGCTGTCTTCAGACACACCAGAAGAGGGCACCAGATCTCATTGTGGATGGTTGTGAGCCACCATGTGGTTGCTGGGATTTGAACTCGGGACCCCTGGAAGAACAGTCAGTGCTCTTAACCGCTGAACCATCTCTCCAGCCTCTTCTTTCATGTTTTGATCTTCTCTTCTTTTTCCCCTTTCCCTCTCTCTCCTACTTTCTTCCTATGATCTTTCTTCCCCCTTTTCTACCTTTTTTCCAGTCCACTCAGGGCAGATATATGCATGAGTGCATGCACACACACACTCATATACATAGATACACAGGCATACATCTCCCAGTCTTTGGGGCTACTTCCCATCCTTCCCACAAGCCGGTGGCCTACTATAGTTTCCATAGCAACATGTACCTCCAGAAAGGATGTATTGGTATCTCCTGAAGATGGGGTTGAAGGAGTGAAGAGGGAGGAAAGGAGCCCATCAATCTCCTACCCAATATTGTTCTGGCTGGAAGGGTCTGCTGCACATGGTAGAGGTGGTGGTGAGGGAAGATAAAAAGTGTGTGAGACCAAGATCAAAAGAGAGCCAAGGATCTCTAGGTACATCAAAAGGCTGAGAGGGTACTCCCAAGTTATGTGAAAGTGTGCTGGTGCCTTCTGCAGACATTAGTACCTCAGGGAAAGAGTACACACACCCACGCTTCTCTGTGTGGTTGGGGATGTAGACCAACACCTAAGACTTAGGGATCAGGGCTTTTCTTTGTAAAACTTCTCTCAGGGCAATTCTTTTGGAATCCCTATGCTCCAAGACTGTTTACCTGTGGTGTGTATCTGCAGATTAGAACTAACCTGACCCTCTGCTCCTCTCAGTCATATGACATTCTAGCTGCATAGTCTCCTCTGGGAACTATGTACAATCTGGGGGCCCACAAACACAGTTCTCCAACAATGGTCAGGTAGGACTTTGGAAAATGGCTATGTCTGAATTCCTGTGGTTACAGGCGTACAGCTCAGAATCTATATGAGGAATGATAAACCAGTCTTTTGTCCATGGGCATAAGAGAGAGAGCTCAGAGTAGCCTGAATTTATGAGACCCTGAATCAGGTAGGATTTTAGAGGGAAGAGCAAGGGCACCAAGTGGGCTAGGCTTAGGGGAGGGTGAGAATGAGTTGCTACAGAAGGAGAAGGGTTGACACAGCCAAAGCTCTTGCTCAAATGGATTCTGGAAATGGGATCTGGAATCTAAGCCACAAGTTTCTGGGCCAAAAGATGAGTCCAGCTGGCTCCAAAGAAGAAAGGGATAAGAAAGGGAAGGCAAAAAAATAAAATAAAGTATAAGCTTTTGAGTATCTAGGAGGCGTATGTGTGTGTATTGGGGGATATATACGTCCATAAACTCAATCTTGTCAATGATCCTAGCAGGAAAGTACCATTATTATCCTCACTTTACAAACGTAACAGTTGAGGTTCAGCAAGAGGAAATGACTTCCCTAAGTTACATAGGGCAGGGAGCTAGGATGCAAACTTGCCTTTGTTCTTTCCCCAGTGCACAGATGTATAGATGATGTTAATATTCTCTGCCAGATGCTGGAGACAATGCCCTGGTGGCTATGAATAGACTGGTGAGAAGTTAGGCTGGCTAGAGGGGAGGCTCAGTAGAACCTACTTAGGGAAACCTTTAGAGTAGCTCAGATTTAGGGAGGACTCATCAGCACCCTCTTTGTTCAAGATACATGTTTCTTGTCCTTGAGATCCAGTGATAGATTTCCCCCTCCCTTGGCAGCCATTAACTGCTTATAGTTCTTCATGACAGGTTATCCAATCCCAAGTGCTCAGCCTTAAACACATCATAAACATATCAACAACATTAAATGAACTTAGCAGATTTCTTTCTGTGTGTGTATGTGTGTGACAATGATAATTAAAGAAGTCATGAATTTGAGCAGGAGTAGAAGGTGACATGGGAGGAGTTATAGGGGGAAAGGGAGGAGTAGAAGTGATATAAATATAGAATGTAGCAAATTCTCAAAAATATTAAATTAAAATTTGATTTTTAAAAAGATGCAGTGACTGAGGTATCCTCTTGGGACAGAGGCAGGAAGATGGAAATAAGAGGTTTGCTCCTTCCTTTTTCTGCAGGCTTAGAAAAGAAGAGAAGAGTTAAGTTTCACTTGTCTTGAGAAAGGGTATTTCTGTTATCTTCTCAACTCCAATATACTGAAAGTATAGACCAGGGAAGAAAAAGAGAAGGCACCCTATACAGACCTAATGCCTGCCTGAGCCTCAGCCCACCCACAGCACACACTGGTAGCTGGTAGAACCAAAAGGAAACACAAATGCAGTGAGATCTTTTCATGTAAAAGTCAGATAAAGCCTGGCCTAGAATTTGGGTATTCAGTTTCCATGCCAGGATTTTGTTGAGTCCCCAGTCTTAGATGCCTGGTCTTCTCCTTAGAAACAAAAAGGAAGAGGCAGCCTATAGAGAAGGGCATGTTGGAGGTGTGACTGTTACCTGTGTTTTCCTATTTTACTTGGTTTGAAGCAGATAGCATGTCTACCCAGCTTATTTGTGAAAGATGAAGTATGTCTGTTGAGTCCCTACTCAAGTTAATTCTTCAAAATTGCTATAGACTCACAATCTTTAAAAATATTTTCCTTGATTATTAAAAAATGTGGCCTTTGAGAACTTTTGGAAATTAGAAATTTGTTAGAGAAAGGGGATTAGAGGCATTTGGGTTCTTTTCATTGTCATAAAGTATACAGAACTTACATTTTAAGTGTATAATTCAGAGGCATTGGGTACTGTACTGGCTGGTTTTGTGTGTCAACTTGACACAGGCTGGAGCTGTCACAGAAAAAGGAGCTTCAGTTGGGGAAGTGCCTCCATGAGATCCAGCTGTGGGGCATTTTCTCAATTAGTGATCAAGAGGGAGGGCCCTTGTGGGTGGTACCATCCCTGGGCTGGTAGTCTTGGGTTCTATAAGAAAACAAGCTGAGGAAGCCAGGGGAAGCAAGTCAGTAAGAAACATCCCTCCATGGCCTCTGCATCAGCTCCTGCTTCCTGACCTGCTTGAGTTCCAGTCCTGACTTCCTTTGGTGATGAATAGCAATTTGGAAATGTAAGCTGAATAAACCCTTTCCTCCCCAATTTGCTTCTTGGTCATGATGTTTTGTGCAGGAATAGAAACCCTCACTAAGACAGATACATTTCCATTTCATTACTATTTCTAAAACATTTTCATCCTTCCCAAACAGAAATTTTCTACCTGTTAAACAATAATTCCCCATTTCCTCTTCACTCTTTCCTCTGGCAACCAGCAATCTACTTTCTATCTCTTTTAATTTGATCCAGATAACACAAGGAAGTGGAGTCAGATATTATTTGTCATTTTGTGTGGCTTATTATATTTTATATACTATATGTATGCTTTATATATTACATATAAATTATATATATATGATGTATAAACATATATGATGCTTTTAAGGTTCATCAAAGTTTTAACATTTTTCAGTATTTCATTTCTTCTTATGGCTGAAAAATATTCCATTGTGCACATATGCCACGTTTTGTTTACCCATTAATTTCTTAGTAGATATTTGAACTATTCTACTTTTTGGCTATTGCGATCAATGTTGCTATGAGCCCTGCTCTACCAATAGTTGTTTGAATACTTGTTTTCATTTCTTTTGAGTATAATTGGGAAAGGAATCACTTGGTTATATGATAATTCCATGCTGAAATGTTATTAGCTTGTTTGTTTTAGACAGGGTCTTTCTATGTAGCCTAGACTATCATTGAATTCAAGCTCCACCTACCTCAGCCTCAAGTGCTGCTATTACAGGCATGTACCATTGTGTCCAGCTTATGTTTAACTTTTTGAGTAATTGCCTCTCAATTCTCTATAGCAGCTGTGCCATTTTACATTCCATTCTTAAATTTTGCATTCTGAACCATTTTCCATACAAAACCGCAGTGACCTGAGCAAGGGTCCAAATCTCCACATCTTTGTTAACACTTGTTATTTTCTGGGTTCTTTTGATGATAATACCCGTGTTGATGCAACCACATGGTTCCCTAATGATTTATTATAGGTCTTTTTAACTTGCTTGTACTCTGAGTACCTTTCCATGTACTTAAAAATTCATAAGCTCCATCCTTGATGAGTGTATGATATTCTGTCACAAGTTACATAATTGATTTAACAGGCCATGTACTGTTAGATATTTAGATGACTGCAAACTTTTTACTATTATAAATAATCCCATGGTGACTATCTTTGTTCATCAATATATATCAGATCTATGATTTTTGCTCATAAAGGCTATCTCAGTCATTCTTCCTTATTCCTGTACTTGCTGAGTTCTTTGAATCACAAATGATACATCCTTATTTTATCAAATCTAACAATATAAAGATTTATAAAGAGAATGTTAATAATCCTCCTCAGTCTTTCCTAGTTCCACTGCCCTAAGGTCCTGGACGTTAGCAATTTTGTGTGTATTCTCTTCTCTGTAAGCTTACATAAACATCTACACAAAATGACTCTTTCTTTGTTTTGCATACAAATGGAAGCATAAGCATCCATTCTGTAGAATGAAGTTTGGAACTAGATTTACAGAATCACAGTATTAACCTTTTTAATGCTACTGGCTTACATTACTAAATCTCTTTCAAATTACTAGATTATTCTAGTTTATACCCACAACAAAAATGTGAGGCTAATTTACTTGAAAAATGATCTAGCCTTAGCTTCTCATTGACATTCCTTTGGTCAGACATTTGTTTTTATTGTTTATAAGCCATTTTCAGGGCTTGTTGGTAGATTGTTAGTTCATGTTTTCTGTTTTTATTAATGCTTTATTTGTTCCCCCTTATATGGATTAATGATGTTAGCCTTTTCTGATCACATTTGTGGCAGACTTGCAAAGCTTGCTGTTTGGATCTTAGAGCTGAAAGGAGAGAATGAGAAGGAAAGGTGTGATCCTAGTTGTGTCGAATCCTTTACCTTAATTCTTACACCTGCCTTGTGACGTGTATACATAATTGTCCCCATTTTGCAGTGGACAAGATCATCTCAGAGGAGTCAAATGGAGTCATCAACCCATAGAGTTGAAGCTGGAAATTATGTGTTGGCAGACAGCACTACTACTCAATTGGTGCTAGTATGCATATGGATAAAGCTTTCTCCTTTTGTTTTAGAGGCATTATTTACAGAGAGGTGAGGATAGTTTCTTTTTTAAGGGACATAGCTTGTTTATCAGGAAATGGTTGTCAGAGAGGTCAACAATCTTGCCTGTGCTTTTATCACCAGCATGGGCACACCTTGGATTTTGACCACAGGTCGGTTTGAGTTTTAGATGTTTGACCCCATCTTCCTACCATCTTACTTAAACACTCATCTTCTCAGCTCAGGGAAGAAAAGTACTTGGCTCATAGTCATGTAGCAAAATAGTAGCCACAACTCCTTTCTAGTGATATGTCTAAGTTTACACAGCTACTTATTGGCAGAGGCAGCTTTGACTACCTATCCATCTGTTGGAGCAAAGGCTACTTGATAAAGAATATTTGTGGGGAATGCTGTGTGGAAGGAGCAATTATGTGGGGGTATATAACATGCCACTTTTTTTTCCTGGTCTCTGGCATTGGAGTCTTCCAGTACAAAGCTACTCCAGAATTCCCAGAAACTCTCAAAAGATGGGACTTGGGACAGGAGAACTTATGTCCTAGTGGCATTAAAACATTTCTACTAGAATTAACTTCCAGCCCTGCTCTAATTGTGCATGTGTATTCTTTGGGATTTTTTTTTTTGCTTTTCATTCATTTGTTTATTGGTCTGCAGTGCTCAAGCATGAACTTTGGGTCTTGCATTGGCCAGGCAAGTGCTATACCATTGAACTACATCTCCAGTCTGAACAGAGTGCTTTGATAAGGGAATAGAAATGATCATTTGTAGTGTCTAGTGTCCAAATGTTCTTTCCCTTGCACCCACTTACAAGGCAAACTCTACTTCTGTGTGAAGTGAGATGAATAGATTGATTTTGGAAAAAATCATTCTTCTCTATTCAAGCCTAGAAATCTCTCCTCAATTTGACCTGAGATTACACCAAAAGGAAATTTGTTTGAGTAACATGGTTTGATAGTGGTGGTAAACTGAAAGGACCTTCCCCAGGGCAGCATGGTTGGTATATAAGAACTTGGGCACTAAAGCTCAAGCTGTATATATTATATACATATACATATGTGTGTGTATATATATATATATATATATATATATATATATATATATATACACACATACAGATAACACTGACTTTGGATGCTACTTTGAAATCTGCTCTGTAGAATAGTTGTGACATTCATTGCATTACATTTTTGTACATTTTAAAATGATATGTATTTGTGTCTATGGGAGTTGCACATGCAACAGTACACAGGGGCAACCTCTGGGAGTCAGTTCTCTTCCACAAAGTGGATGGATCATGGAGATTGAACTTATCACATGAGACTTGGAAGCAAGCATCTTTACTGCTGAACCATCTTGTAACCTTCAATATATTTTTTAATTTCACTTGGAACCCCACTTTTTTCACCTTCAAAACTAAGAAAGAGGGTCATTATGAGGCTTGAATGATATACATCATCCTGATTTCTTATAATGTCTTTGTGGTAGAAGGTGCTCAAGAAATGCTAACTGCCATTATGATTATCATGAGCTATAAGCCTTGGAAAAGTTATTTAAACTCTTTGGTCCTCTCTGTCCTTATCTGTAAAGATTTGTATCTCCCTCAGAGGGTGATTATGGGGAATCAATGAGTTAATAAATGTCAGGATTAAATGCTTAGAATAGACCTGGCATATAGTAAGCACTTAATAAATGGTAGCTATTTTCTCATCTTAATTAGATGTGTTTAGTCCAAATGATTGCTTAATACCCAATTGAAATTCTCAACACTGAGGTAGGTTGCTGAGGAGGAGGAAAAGGTAGTGTTTTGAAGAAGAGGTAAAGTGTCTAGGGTGGGGTGGGAATTGGAAGCTAGAAGGCAACTGTAGATATTTTAGTAAGTGCATAAATACCTGCTCAGATGAATGAGGTAGGAGGTGGTGAATGAGAGAAGGACTCCCAAGTCCTTGATTTACATTATAACCAAAGAATAGCTGTAGTCACCTTTGATCAGGTCTCTGTTCATTCCAGCCTGTCATCTACCTAGAGGAGGAAGGAGAGGCAGCACAAGGGAGTTGGTTTTATTTTTCAGTGATTTAAGTGATAACTGATGATGGTTTTCTGTAAAAAAAAAAAAAAAAGTGTACCTTGGAGAGAAGAATGTAACTCCAAAGACACCATAGTTGCATGTGTCTTTCCTATGGTGACCAGCACAACCACTGTGCAGAAAAGATCTAGAAGCTTCCCTCCTCCCATCCTAGCTTCTCTCTTTGTCTATAAGGCTGACTCCATGTTTGCTCTTTCAGTTTGTTAAGTGCACCTGGATGGAGCCTATAGCCCAGACACTGGGGATGGATTAGCTGACCCAGGGCCTCTGGGGCAAAGCTACATGGACTGAATCTGGCAACCTTGGTCATATCAAGTTTTAGATGTTTTGTTTTGTTTTTTATTAGGTTCCTGACTGCAGATGAGTTTTTATTTATTTTTTTATTTTATCAAAGTAATGTATATTCATAATTTTCAGTTACATTCATATTACACATATGCACATGTATATATTTCTTCTTTCCTGGTTGATTCTGATTTTGCCACCACATTATTAAATGTTATATTAATATTATTAATTCTTGATTTTTCTAGGTGCATGTACACATATAAAAGGACAAAAGTCCACCATGCACTTGTCATTGAAACAGTAGCTGTGTGTCTCACCTTTGACCTCACTCTTGAGTGTTGAATACATCTGATTCTTCTGACTGCTTTGGGGTTTGTTTGTTTGTTTTTGTTTTTTGCTAATATTTACCTTCACACTTCTAAATGACACATCAATATGCTATTGCTTGTTTTTTTTAAATATTTATTGACTTTTTAAAAAAATTCTGGTTAGAGGAAGATTTAGCTTTCTTACTATCAGTAGCACCATAAGTGCACACACATGTCCCCTCCCTTAATATATCCAATATTGGCATATCCAAATTTCTTCTTTTAACAGTTTAACTTATTTATATTGTTAATTTTATAACTATTGTTTACATCTAGCAATGTAAGACTGTGTGATTAGCATTTTATTCCTTGGTCAACTTGCTTTCTGGGAGTTAACAATGGCCTCTCAATTCCCCTTTGCTTGGTTTTCTTTGAAATTTTGCTAACATCTCACCAATTTCTTCATTCACTGTAGAAATCCATAAAGATATACTTATAACCCATTATTTTCATTTTTTCCTTTCTTGGGAAAGTGCTTCACATTGTTCAATCTGGACTAGCTGCTGAGAACCTGGTTTTCAAGTACTTGGCAAACACCTTCTTGTGCATACCTCTTGTAGTCTGTATCAAGAGACCCTGTGAGCCCTGAAAAGAATACACATCTAAGTAAGATATGATCTGTCCTCAAAGAGCCTAAAGTCATAGTGATATTCAATTTGTGCAGAGGTCTTTGGAAAGCTTGAACTCAATCCTGAGACGTTGAATCAGGCCCTACACTTGAGGCAAGCTTCCCCCTTTCCATCTGCAATGGGTAATCAGAAGAATAAGATATAGTCCCCATAGAGCAAGTGGTATCTCAGGCTACATTAACAGAAAGTTTCTAGGACAGGAGGGATGAAGGTTCTACTTTGCTTTGTGTCGAGAAACCCATATTCGGGGACTATGTTTAGTTGAGTAAAACAAAACAAAACAGAGGCTTTTGTGACTGTGAACAACAGGGAACTAAAAACTACATCCATTGAAATAGGTGGAAAACCTAGGGATATTTGACTTCTTGGAAGTTCTGTGTACACATACTTACCTCTACTCTTCTTGGCTTGCATTCCCTTTTTAAATTACTATGATCTTGTTTCTTTCCCTGCTGTTCCACCGAAACTGTTCTCACGGTGAGGAGACTGTGTCTTAATTACCCAAACCTTTGGTAAGTTGAGTGTTCTCAACTACATAAATCCTTATCTGCTGACCTCATTCCCCCCGCCCAATCTTTGACATTCTCTCCCTCTCTTAATTTACAGACTGCCATTCTCTTCCTTTTTCTCGTCTAATTGCTCTAGAGGTTTGTCCCAAGGCCTGGTGCATTCTAGGCAAATGTTCTACTTCTGAGCTACACTCCTAGCTCTTCTCCCATTTCTTATATTTTACGGTTGTGAGCCTAGCCTTTAACGGCTGAGCCATCTCTCCAGCCCTCTTCTCCCATTTCTTAAACCACTCATCCATCCATCTTCATCTCATTTCTTTCCTCCACCTGCATTTCAATTCAGTTAGTGTTTTCTCAGGAATCTACTGTTGAGCCCTTTGTCTCCTGCCCTGGCTTCTATATTGCTTTATCACCTAGAGTGAGCTTGGTTACACTGTCATAACGAGTAACCACAAAATATCAGAGGCTTAACACAACAGATGATTATTTCTTGCCATGATTCGTATCCAAGACAGGTCCACAGGGATAAGACAGCTCTTCAGAATGATCACTATATAGAGAAGAAGAATCATCTATCTCAACTTTGATTCCACAATTAGAAACAGAAGAAAAAATATGGAAAAACATATGTCAGCCCTTAAAGGTTCTCCTCAGAAGTATACTGTATCACTTCAAGTCATATTGATGACCATGCTTAACTTTAAAGAGGAAAAGATAGTCCTACTCTGTTCCTAATGACTAGCCCCTTAGCTCCCCATGACTTGAAGACCTTTATCTTTTTATTATGTTTTTAGTTGATTTTTTTGAGACAGAGTCTCACATAGCCCAGATTTTTTTAAAAAATTCGTCATGTAGACAAGGCTAGCTTGAATTTGCAGCAATTCCCCCTTGTTCTACCTCCTAAGTGCTAGGATTATTGGCATATTCTACCATATCAGGTTCAGATCCTTCTTTAGAGCTGAGGCCATTAGTCCATCTGCATCCTTGGCATTTCCATCTAGCAGATCCACATATACCTCAAAGTCAACATGACCCCAGTTGAATTTGTCTTCATCCTCAGACACACCCTTCCCCATATTTCTTTCCTTAATGAATGACATTAGCTAGGGGTAGTGGCATACACCTTGGATCCTAGAAGTTAGGAAGTAGAGGGAAGAGGATCAGAGGACTTCAAGGCCAACCTTGGCTACATAGTGAGTTTAAGGGCAGCCTGGACTACATGAAACCCTGTCTCAAAACAACAACACATTAAAAAATAATATGAAATTGGTATTCATCTTACTACCCAAGCTGGAAGTCTAGTAGCTATCCTAGTCCCCTCTGTTCTGTTTTCCACCTCTCTATGTAATCCTATTGGCTTCACCTCATTAACATCTCTTCTCACATCCACTCCTTCCTCTCATTTTGCTCTCTTCAGGCAAGAAAACACACACACACACACACACACACACACACACACACACGAAACTTACTATTGTTTCTTAACATTCATTCATTTAGTTTGTATTAGTCAAGTGGGTACTATTGCTAACCTTAGGGTTAAGAGAGGTTCCTACTCTCATAAAATATATTTATCCATTATTACCTTCAGATTATTTCAATACTCATATTCATTTTTTACTCTCAAATTTTAAATTCTGCCACTACTGTATTAGTTGAGGCCCTCATACTATCTTATTCAGACTGTTGCAATAATCTAGTTCATCTCACTGCCTCCAGTCTTAGTACTAATGCTCCATCCTCCATACTTGCAGACAAAAGGCTGAAAAAACTAGTCACAAAAGTGATAAGCATTCTCTCCCCAAACCCCCCTAAGACAGAGTCACACTAAATTGCCCAGACTGGCTCAAATTTGTAATACTCTTGCCTCAACCTCCCAAGCAGCAGGTATTACAGATCTGCACCAGCAGGCTAGCCATCAACATCTCTAAATAAGCAGTTATGTCGAGCTCATTAAAAACTCTCTTTTGCAGTGGAGATGATACCCCTAGCCCCGCAGAGACTTGAAGTGGGGGAGGGGGGGCATACCCAAGGGTGCCTCCACCCTCTCAGAGAAGAACGGGAGGGGGGATGGAGGAAGGATTGTGGGAGGGGGTGATCAGGAATGGGGCAGTGAGTGGGAAGTAACGTGAATAAATAAAAAATAATAAACAAATTTAAAAAAACAGTTCTCCATTGCCTATAAGAAGAATCCTAGTTCCTCCCCATATCTAAAACATGATGATACGGTCGTGTACTTCCTGCACAGCACATGTTCCTTCATAACCTCCTGTTCACACCCTCTAATTACACTGAACTACCTACATTGTCTGAATCCATCATTATTTTCTACTTCCAGGTTATTATGCCTGCTGATTCCTTTGCCTGAAGAGTACTTTATTCTCTATTTCACCAACTGAGCTTCTACCTACCCCCCTCTTTCAAGCCCTAACTTAAAATTTCCCCACATGGAAATGTTTTCTGTCCTTCAGCCTTGAAAACACAATCTTTCTTCCCTTTATCCTACCATGGTGCCAAATACATGTGACTTCACACTGAAGTTCATACTAATTGATTCACATGGTTGTTTCCTTTTCTCAAGACATGAGTCTTGTCTTATTCATTCTCTTTAACTGTAGCTCCTGATATAGAGCCAGGCACTCAGGTATTTAGAGTGTGTCCATTGGATTAAAAAAAATGAGTGAGGAGACTAGATTCAGAGAGGTCTACAAATTCTTAACAGTTGGCCCGAGGAACAGGATTGTGAATGTTATATATGGCCCAGAAGAGTTAGTAAGATACATGAGTAAAGCCACAAAACGGCATTTATTTCAGCTCCAAAGAGGAAAGAACTTCATTAATCACTAGAGTTGTCTGAAGCTATGGGCTCCCCTATGAGAGGATGAGCTTTCTGTAACAGTGTTTACAATTAAAAGCTGGATGGTGCTTTTCTATGATGCTGGGGCGGATAATGTGGTGGAGTGATGACTCTCACAGTCCTTTCCATTCTGGAATAGTTATGAATTTACCGCCTCTGCTCATCTAATTTGGCATCTATCATCTAGGCTCCTTCAGAACTGTCCCTGGATTATGGATACTACTTCTCTATTAGTCTACCCTTGGCCAGACTGGGCACGTCTAGCCTTTGAGCAGATGATCTAGGAGGCTTGAACATATGCAGACCCTCTAGAATGGACAAGCTTTAGGTTTGCACCCTCGTCTCCAGCCATCTCCTGCACCTTTCCTTAAGGCCAGACCAGGCCACTTTGACTCATAACTGCTCATACTAAGAAGTATAACAGCTATTGCTTATAGACCCTTAAGTAGAGCCCTGTCATTTGCTCTGTAATGCCTCTAATCTGATTCTGACTTTACCAATGCCAGCAGACTATTGCTATCTGCAGAATTACATTCATGTTCTGATGCTGACCTTACTTTGTTCTGATCCAACTGTTGGAGACCAGGGTAGAAAAAGAGCACTTTCTCCTGCCCAGTAGAGTACCTCACATAATTTGAGGATTGCTGATAGATGCTGGGCAAGAAGGCATCAAGTTAGTTGCCAAGGTGCCTCTCGCATCTCCAACTCAGTCAATGTATTGTCTTTCTATGGACCTCAGTTTCCCTATGGGTAAAAACTGGGGTTAGGTTGGTAACTTGTATACTGTGGCTTTTGCAGACAGTAAATTTTGTCCGAAGCTCACCCCCACCCCTTTGCTTCCATAAGCAGTGCAGCTGCGGCCCCTGGCCAGGGGTCCCATGGGTACATTAAGAAGATAAGCAGCCATGAAGAAAGGGTCTGTAGGGAAGATTTGGATGGGGAAACAGACCCTAGGGAGAGAAGGGAGTTAGAAATCAGGAAGGAAACTGCTTGCTTCCTGGCTGTAAAATAACTAAAGCTTTCCCCCAGGAGGGTTTTTCCAGCCCCAAACCTAGGAGTTGCCATTGGCCCTCTCTCTAAACCTTCTGGCCCTAAGTCCTGACTTTGGGATGTGACTGCATTTACACAGCCCTTTATGAAGTCACACATTTCTTTCTAGAGGAATGTAGGACTAAAATGCCCTGGCCAGGGCTACAAGCCAATAAGCTAAGGATGAGGCTGGCAGGGTCATTCTAGTCCTCCCTAAACTGACAATTGCAGAGTCTAGGAGGGGAGGGGATCCCCTTTGTCTCACCCCTCCTATTTGAGGGGTGTTTCTGTTGTTCAGCTGGGAGGAGGGGTGAGACAGCCTTCCTAGCTTCCTTTTTGGGTTAATTGGTGTTCCCTCTAGTTATTCCCTGTTTCCTTCCCCTCCCAGTTCCCATAGCAACTGGGCTGTAGCAGCCAGAACTTGATTGAGACCTGTGGTGGCCCTACTGAGGTGGGGAAAGGAGGGCACTGCTAGTTCAAGGTTTCCCTGCCACCTCATAGTCACCATTCCTGCTCCCTCAGGGATCTAGGATGGTTCCACTCAGAGACCAGGGAATAATGGAAAGGGCTTTTCTGACAGGGCTCCAGTTCAAAGATTCTGAAACTGTCAAATAGGCTGTGTTCTTCTCAGCGCTCTTCTCTTATCCAGGCCTCTGGTGTCTGGCCCCTAGTTTTAGGATGTGTTTTCTGGCAGGGTTTTTCAATAGGAAGATACTCGGAGCTAGAATTATGAAACCAGGTTTCCAGTTCTTTTCTTTGCCAATATTTTATGAAGTTATACTCAAATTCTTCTCCCCCTTTTAGGTCTCAGTTTCTCCATCTATATAATGGTAAAAAATTGACATTCTTAACCCTGGCTGCACGCTGGAAATTGCATTGCCTGAGGACATTTTCCAATTGCAGATGTGTGGGATTCTGCCTGCAGAGATTCTGACTTTTCGGTCTGAGTGCCATGTGAACCAGACAGGTTTAATTTTTTTAAAAAAAAAAAAACTCCCTAGTGGTCCTGGTATACAGCCAGAGTTAAAAATCTGAGAGCAAAAGGTCTCCACAGGTCTCCAAACCTCCCTTTCCTGGTTCTAAGACATTTCCTCCCCCAATGCTCACAGCAAGCCCTCCTAGCCCCTTCTCTTTCTTCAGAAGAGTGCCCAGGCCTCCTGCTACAGCTACCACACTGGTGAGAGAGGACAAGGTAAACAGGACTTCAGAGTCTAAGGTGGGCTTACTGCCAGTTGGTAGCACTGTGACCCATACTATCACTTGAAACAGGCCCCAGGCCACCTTAAAGCATATGGGCCAGCAGTGGCTCAGCTGGCCAGCTGTGGAGCTTAGGAATTAGATTACCTCTGAGCTCACTGTGGCTCTTCTGCTTCTATTCCCCTCATTAGCTTCTTGCCTGTTCCTGCCTCACCACCCACAGGCCTGGTGTCCTCCCCAGGCAATCTGCTCACCCACTTGTTGCCATGGTGACTCCAACTGGGGGTGTGGGGACTGAAGGGGGGTCGGCTAATTAAGGAGAAAGGCCATACTCCTACTGTCAGGCCACCCCTTCTCCCTCCCCCACCTCTCAGATGAAGGGAGTACCCAGACTCTATACTTTGTTACTGGGCTAATTGCAAATGTCTGTGAAGAGAGCAGGAATGTCACTGGGGACTCCTCCTCCTCTAGAAGCAGAAGCACAGAGCTAGGAGACTCTCTCAGGGCCCTGGGAGCCCCAGCTCCACTGATGACCACAGAGTAGGGGGCTGATTACACAGTTTAGGGAGAGAGTGACATGGGTCCGTGGGATTTGTGACTATGGACAGAGACACATCTTGGCACTTAAGGGCCCAGAGTATGGAGGGCCTCTTAGGTGCTAGGGCCCTTGGCTCTTGAGATTTTACTGTGTTGTCTGCCTCACTCTTCCTTCTCCGTCCCTCTGTCTAATCTTTGATCTTCCTTTCAACGTGCACCTTTCTCGTTTATTCTTGTCCCTGTTTATCCATCTTCATGTTCTCTTGTTCCCATCTTTTCTTACTCCCTTCCTTAATTATGCTATACACCCCTACGTTTTATCACTTCCTTCCTTACACAGCTTCTCTTTTACTACCTATACCACTGCAGTTTCCTCTTACCCCTTATGTACCTCTCTTTACCACCCTCTTTTACCCCTCCAGCTTTCTTTTCCTGCCTCTTCCCTTAGTCTGTTCTTTTCCACTCTTCCTTGACCCCATTATCCTTCTTTTGTAGATACATTTCATCTTAGTCATTTTACCTTTGGGAATTTGTATAAATAAAACTGAAGATGTGTGCATTACCCATGTATGCAAAGATATTCAGTGGAGCACTGTTATCATCCTCACAATGTAGAAGGCACTCAAATGTCATAAACAAGACTTTACTCTCCTTCCCGTGCCATCCACACGAAACCATTCTTTTCTTTTAGTCTATGTACTTACTTGCTCATCTCTACATTTTTGCTTAAACTATTGCCTCATTGGTGCATCCTATCTATAAAAATCCTTCCTTATGCCCAACATTGCTGGGGTTGTTTGTTTGTTTGAGATAGGAGCTCATGTATCTTCGGCTGGCCTCAAACTCACTGTAGACAAAGATAATTTTGAACTCTTGATCCTTCTGCCTCCACCTCCCAAATGTGACGATTACAAGCATACCTAGTTTTACAGTGCTAGGGATTGAGTACAGGATAGTATTATAAGTGTGTACCCCACACCTAGCTCATGGCATGCTAGGTATTGAACATATAGCTTCATGAATGCTATGCAAGGACTCTACTAATTGAATCACATCCATAGCATCCAAACTCAACTGCTATCTCATCACTGAATTTTTCCTCAGTTTACTAACCCTAATGAACCATAATTCAGCCCTTCCTATGGAATAAGTGTCATAGGTTCTGGAATTTTCATGAGAGAAAAGGACCTGTCTTGATATACGTCCAGTCATAAGATTTTTTAAAGATGTATACTGTACTGAACACACAGTGGTTAGTAGAGAAGCCCATGAGATTATATGCAGTTCACAGTTTAGTGGAGCTGGCAGAAACTAAAGCAAGGATGCAGACAGAGTAGTATCTGTGGTGAAGAAACAGTTAAGGATAATTAGGGGCTATGTCCTCTGATGAGAGTAGTGAAACAGACACTCTCAGCTGAAGTGATCTTTAATCTCAGCCCTGAAAGATGTAAAGGGCCCATTTATAACAAAAGTGGGGTGAAGAACATTCCAGGCCAGGTGGTCACATGTGCCAAGGCCCAGAGGTAGAAAGAAGTAGGGCACATTCAAGAAAAAGAAAGAAAACCTCTGTTTCGTGCAGCATGATGAGCTTGAAGAGAGACAGAAAATGAGGTTGGAGAAAGATGGGCAGAGTCGTGCAGGGCTTTGAAGTCTGTGCTTAAGCATTAGGCTTTTAGTCAAAATGCATCTAAGAGCGTGAAGCAAGGGAGTAGTATAATTTGATAACAGCTTGAGTCCACACTTATTCTCATGCAATAGATTAGAAAGAGCAAAAGTAGAGGTGGGAAGCATCTGTCATCCAGGTGAGGGATTATGGTGGCCTTTACAAAGGTGTGACTTGGGCTTCTCCCAGGGGGCATTTGACTATTGCTGGGGACATTCTTTTCATGTCATAATGTGGGAGAGGAGACACTGTTATTGGTATCTAATGTGTTGAAGCCAGGGATGCTTCTCAGTATCCTACAATGCCCAGCCCAACCCCTAGGGCAAAGAATTATCTGTCCCTAAGTGACTGAAGTTTTTCTGAGAAACCATAGACTCAAGGAGAGACAAGATATGGAGCAAGGGAGCTTTGTCACTAGAACCAGCGCTGGAGTGGGAGTGGGCTAGAAGAAGGGAAGAAAGTACTGGTCAAGTGAAGCCACAAAGAAAGATTCCAAAAGCAGTGCAGCAGCAGTGCCCGATATGTCCGTTCCCTGCCAGGGCTGCCACCAACAAGACAGAGCCTGGATTAAGAAGAGCTCAAAGACACATGTGCTGTCTGGAAAGGCAGATTCCAGTTTTTATTAAAGATAAGCCCTTACATTTGTAGTGCCCTTTAGAGTTCACAAAACATTTTCATATGTGCCATGCTATTTAATCCACAGTAGTCCAATGAGTTAGAGCATAAATTATTCTCATTTCCTTCTTGAAGTAGCCCATGAATTACTCTCATCATCTTGAATTTAGAAGCTCTGCACCATCAACAAAGGCAATGTTCATCAAGTTGAATGGACTGAGATTTGCCTCACTCCATATTGGTAACCTCTGAGGTGTCAAACACCTCTTTGAGCCATGCACAAAATGATAGAGTTGGATGAAATGATTAGTAAAGTTCCTTCCATTCTGACACAGGATTAATTTTGTGATTTTGACCAAGAAATCTAAATCTCGGATGATGGTAGATTAGAGAACTCAGGAGTCCTGATTTGAGAAGGGAGATCTTTGGGTAATATGTAGACACCTCCGACAAGGCCTTCGACAAGGCCTCCTCCAAACGCTGGGGTTCAGTTGGTTTGGTTCCATAGAGAGATGCAGGAAACCCTGTCCCACATGGCACACGGCTGACACTGTTTCTTTGCCTACACAGGCTGTCTACAAGGCCTGGCTGTGCTCAGAATACTTCAGTGTGACCCAGCAGGAATGCCAGCACTGGGTGCCCTGCAAGCAATACTGCCTGGAGGTGCAGACCCGGTGCCCCTTCATCCTCCCTGACAATGAAGAAATGGTGTATGGAGGCCTCCCTGGTTTTATCTGTACAGGTAAAGTCAGGGCACTGGGGAAGAGGAGGGAGATGAAAGAGGTTAGGGGGACTGGGGACAGGAAAGACATCAAGGGAAGACAGGCTAGATCAGGAGGTCAGTGGCAAAGGAGCTGCCAATCAGGTCCCCAGTTTGGGTGGGACAGGGCCAAATGGAACAGAGCAAAAAGACCAGAGTGGCCATATCTACTCAGAATATGCTGAGCCACGAGTTACTCTGGAGAAACTGGTGACATCCCAGGAAGAAAGGAACTAGAGTAGAAGATGTGAGGGCTGGTGGGGAGAGATTCTTGAGTAGGGCTACCTGAGCCTCAGCTTTGTGAACCCCCTTGACAGGTAAGGTAGAGCCATCAGCCCCCTAGAGCACCCTCCCCCAACACACCTTCCTTATCCTTTGGCAGGGTTGATGGATACTTCACCAAAGCGGCCAGAAACCAAGTGCTGTGATGTGCAGTGGGTCTCCTGTGAGTCGGAGAAGAAGAAGTTCAAGGACTCTGAGCCCCCTAAAACCCACCACCAGCAATTCCACCACTCCTATTTTCACCACTACCACCAACAGTACCACTACTACCATCCCCGCCATGAACCCCCAAGCCGCGTCAGCAACAAGCCCTCCCTGCTGCCGGTCTCTGGGGGCTCCCACCTCAGTCCCAGCAGGATCCGGCTCTGTGTCCTTGTTCTTATACTCCTCCATACCGTAGTGTCCTTCTCCAGCAGCCAGGGTGGTGGGGGACTGGGGTTGGAGACACTGCCTGCCCTAGAGGAGGGGCTGACACAGGAAGAGTGACCACGGGGAGGGAGGACAAACCTCCACCACACATTGACATCAGCTCCAGCCCAGCTCCAGGCTGGGGGAAGGAAGCACCTCCCATAGGGGGTGTAGGATCAGGTGGGGGTGGGGGAGAAATCGGGGACCAGATATTGTCCCCAATCTATCCCTGCCCTAAAAGCAGCTCCAACAAAATGGCCAGAGGGCCCCCAAGGAGCTGTAAAACTCACCCAGGAGAAAAAGGTAGGAGCAGCAGGTGTCCCCTCCCAAGCCCCACCTATGGGGCTTAGTTATAAAAAGGGGGGAGGGGCTGGAGTTGCCCACTCCTGCCAAGAGCCCTAACCCCAGGGAAGGAGGCTGCTTACCCAGCCTCAGCCCTGCAGGGAATGTTGGGGGGCACAGAGGGGATTAGTTCTCCCCCCTCCACATTCCTTCCGTTGCCAAGATCCTTAATTCCCTCCTGCCCATATCCCTACAGGTGACGGCAGACAGTGTGGTTGCCCTCCTGCCGCTTCAGCGCCCTGAGTGTGGGGCCCGGCACAGGATGAGGCACACAGTGTGACAGCTAGGGAAGTGCCCCAGTTAGGCCGCCCCCACCACCCTAGGCAATGAGGGATTGGAACTGGATATGGAATGAGTGGTAAAAGAGAAGAAAGATAGGGAAGGGAAGAAGAAAGGGGAGAGGTGGACAGAAAGCCTGAAGAGATGGCTACATTAATGATACCTGGCTTTTGGGAGGTGGGTGATTACTGTTGAGGCAGGTTTGAGAGCAGCCCCCCAAATCAGAAGGAGGTGCATAAAGAGATCCCTGGGAAAGAGCCCAGGAGCCAAATCCCAGAAGGTTGAGGGCACATGGTTGGACTGCCGCTGTCTGGAGGGCCATATCTTACAGAAGGTGCACACACTCCCTAGGGCTGCTCTGCCCTGGAAATCTTGGCCTTGTGGCCACGGACCTTTCATTTCCAATCTCCACAGGGAGGAGGGACTTGAGCCCAAGTGCGTCAGGCCTGGCCTGGGTCCCTACACTCCCCATCTTGTCCTAGCCCAGGCCGCCATGAAGGAGAACTGGTGGTGTTGCCCCAGAGCTCTCCAGAGATGAGCCTCCCCTACCCCATCCTGTGTCCATCCCCAGCCTACCAAAGAGTATTCATCCCTTCCCATCCCTGACCTTGTGGCCTATTGTCCCACTGAGGGACAGCTAGACTCCTCCTCACCCTTTAGCAGGTCCCTTTCTCTAGCCACCCCTTGCCCTTGCTGGACAAAGTTCAGAGACTGGCAAGAGGACTCTGACTGGAGATAAAGTGCTGCTGCTAACCCTTGCCTGAGGAACTCATTTAGTCAGGCTGGAGGGATGAGTGAGAGATGAGGCTTGGGAGCCTTTGGCCTTGCTTGCACTGACCTGTTGGAAGAAAAGGAAGGCCACACTGCCTGGGCATCTAAAAGCCAACCAAAGCATACAAGAACAGGAGCCAGATGCTTTGTGGGACAGGCCAAGGGCTTTCAGAGACCAAAAAGATGCAGACAGGATAGTCCTGGAGCAGCATTACAGAGAAACAGGAGGGGAGGAGAAGGGGCTGCACCTCGCCAGCTTTGTGATGAATGGAAGCCCTCCCTAGCAGACAAGGGTTCTTTCATTCAAGGGCCACTGTTGGATCCCAAATCAGCTTCTTGAGCCTATGGAGCCCTTTTCTCTGCCAATTTACTCATATCTCACAGCCTGTCCTCTGCCTGGACCCTGTGTCCTCCATCTTTTGGCCCTCAGCACTTCGGGCCTGGCCACATACCCCATCCCTAGAGTGCTCTTTTCAGCTGGGGAGGGTAAGAGGTGCTGGATCCTTCCCAGACGTGCTTATGTGTAAGTGAAAGGCAGGGGCTTGGGCTCCAGAGAGATCCCAGTACTGCCTTCTGACTCCTGCATCCTCAGGAGGGGATAAAGGACTGGGAAGCTAAGGGGGACAATATGGTCCCAGGGAATGGACCCTTGGAGACTCCCATCCTCTCTTCCCCCTCACCAAGTGCCCAGGAGACCCCTGGCTCAGACCAGCCCAAGGCCTTGCCCAGTGGCAGAGGAAAGGGGCACCACACTCCACCTCACAGTCATTTGACTGTCCCCATCGACCCAACCCCCTAATCCTCCACCTCCCCAGCTGCCCCGGCCCTCCGTCACAGGCAGCAGAGCTGGGCAGCTTTCTTATGCCATTTTCTACACTGTGCTTCATGAGTAGGACTTTCTTGCACTAGTTCCTATGACTGAGTCTCCAAGCTGGTCCCTTAGTAGTCTCCCATCCCTTCCTCCTTTCCCAGGCTATATGGTTCAGTTGTCTCTGCCTTTCTCTTTCCCTGCCTCCGTGTTTCAGTGAGAGTGTCTGTATGTGTACTGCTTTCTGTTTTGTTGCACTGTGGGGCAGAGACCTCTCTGCCCTTGTTTAACCCCTTAAAGAAATAAATGGTAAGACTTGATAACCCTCACTTTGTGGATTTACTCTAGAATCCAGCTTGCTGCTCTAGGAAAAACTTTTAAGGTCTGAGGAGGACAATGGGCCACAATATGCCAACTAACTCAGTTTAAATTTCAAGGGGAAAAACATAAATTTTGTAGTACACCATTCTAGACAAGGAAATCACAAAGCCATCCACTGGCAGTGGTCAAGATGGTAACTAACATAAAGGGAAAAGCTGAGGGAAAGTGCAGGCTCAACCTGGAGTAAGAACTCCAGGACATATGGAAAGGCCAAAGCTCAAGTCCAAGGTTTTACTGTGGGAATGTGAGGCATGTGGCCAGTCCTTATTTTGAATGCAAGAGAAGCCAGAACTCAAAAGATTTTGACATGATGCCTCATAATTACTAAAAGCTAATCAACCACCCTAACTCATTCCATGTGGGCCACTCTACTAGACTCATCTTCCCACTGCAGGAGCACGGAACACACAGTAGTTGCTGCTGAAGGAGCCTGTGCCACTGAGCCTCTTTTCTAAGAATGAAGAAAAGGAAAGCATGATTAGGCTGAGCTTCCAGATTGCTTTTCGAGGAAACAAGCTCCACTCCCAATTTCCTCCAAATGCAATGGAACATGGCACTTAGCACATGGCCTTTGAGACCAGACTGGATCTAAAAAGTCAAGTCAAGTTATTGTGAGAATAAGGTATGCACATAATCACTTGACACAATAGCTGGCAATCATTGATCATTTCATTTTCTTTTACTCCCATCTCAAATTCTGTCATTCTCTGTATTATGTACCAAGCCCTTCTTTCTACCCTGTATCCCACTAAGCCATTTCAGGACTTCAGGACCTCTGCTTGGACTATGATAATAGCCTAACTATTGTCCAGCTAATCTCTTTTTCAATTGCTCTGGCCCCAGTCAATCTTCCACCTAGCACAGTCCCAGATACTATGGAGAAACCCAATACAATAGCCATGGTTGTGGCTGGAGAGATGCCTCAGTGGTTAAGAGCACTGCCCAAGAGGAGACCCTGGTTCAGTTCCCAACATCCACACAGTGACCTATAACCATCTATTGCTCTACTTCCAGGATATCTGGCATCCTTTTCTAGACTCTGTTGGCAACAGGCACATGAATGTGGTGCATATATATACATGCAAGCAACCATCATATAGGCTGCTCCATAAGTGACCCCTGCACCCTCTCCTCCTCTGCTCTTTGCTCTCATTTGTTTCTTTTTCCTGGAATGTCTTCTCCCTATCTCTGTCCATCACTACCTTCCCTAGATTTCAAAATCCAGTTTAAATATCCTCTCTGCTATGATAGCTTTCACATCCTCTCTTTTCCCCAGCAGGAAATAATCTTTTCCTTGTACTTTGGTAATGCTTTGTACTTTAATCATGGTACACAACACATTCTGTGTTCAACTTATTCATTCATTCAAAATATACCTATGGAGCAATTACAACATGTCAAGCACTGTGTTGGATGCTGGCAGTACAGCAGGATGGATGTATTCTAGACATAGAGCATGACTTTTTAAACTTGACCATAACATTTACAATTAACACTTTGGCCTTCCACATGTCCATGCAGAGTAAGGCAGGCTCTCTTGGCCTTGGGTATATGACAGAGAGATGGATTCTCTGTATGCTACTACACAGGAAAAGTGCAGGGGTTGGGAATAAGCATCTAGGGAGTGCAGGGCATAATGGTATTGCCAAGCAAGTAGCTCTACAAGCTTTATGCCGCCCTTTGAATCTTGAGGTAGGCTAGCATCACCCTGCAACTACCTATGAGTGTACCAGTCTATCTAGACTCAGACTCTTGACACTCTCCCTCTGGTCAGTGTGACTACAGCCAGTCTTCATCTCAGCACAGCATGAAGTGGGGAGGACTTTAGTGACTTGAAGCCCTGGACTTGCATCACAATCACCTGGAGAGTATTAGAACAGGCCCTTGCCAGCGAAAAGACTAATCTAATTAGTGAGGGGTGAGGAGAGTTTCAGCTTTGTTTAACAAACTCTACAAGTGGTCCTAATGTGCAGCCAGGCCTGGCAATCACCAGTAAAGAGAAGACTGCAGCTACATGAAGTCCTTGTTATTCCAGGATAAGTGGTGCTAGAAAAGGGCTTCATTGTATGCTAGAGTTAGAGAAAAGGAAAAGTCTTGATTTGGTTTATCCTGGGAAATGAAGTTGAGCAAGTTGGAAATATCTTAATTTCTATTTAAAATTTGTAAATAATTGGAAATATTCAGTAATTCTTACAATGAACAACAGCAACAAAAAATGACTCAAACTGTGCAGGATAATATAATTTACCAGACCAAAGTGCATGAGAACACAGCGTTGGCTTCTGCAGCACAGTCATAGGCAAGGTTCTGTTTGTATAAAACTCAAGAGCTTCCTCAATTATCCCAAGGACCTCTTCTAATTCTCTGAGACTTGAGTTGTTCACTTTGAAATCTTGATCCTGTCATTACCCAGGTCAATTTGCCAGTTGTAACCAGCCTATCTCTGCCAAATCCCCATTTAGCCAGGGTTCTGTGCGACGTTTGAAATGGTCTCCAATATCATTTCCATTGACTTCGTGAAATCTTGAATCTTTTTTAAGACTTGCAATTTCACCCCAAGATTCACTTGCATTGTGCTGTAATACTATAAAAATTAACGAGAGGCTAAAAAGGATTGTAGCAGAATGGATGTGGATAAACAATTGGGGCAAGTAGGAAGAAGAGATTATTTGAGATTTAAAATAGTGAACATTCTATGTTATGATGACTTAGATTGTCTATCCAGCATCATAGAGTCCTTTTTATCCTTTTGGAGTTGATCTCTTAAACAAAGAGATGGGGTTAGATGCTAAATAGTTAAAGAACAACTCGAAATAACATAAGTGAAGGCCTTGGGTCCAGTTGCTAGCTCAGAAGACACAAGGATAAGGAAAGAAAATGGCGGAAGTCCATTACAGCAACAAACTCAGTGTTCTGCCCTACTACCATTTATGTCCTGTCACATGCACTGTGGTGGCCACACAGAATTCTATTTACTTAGTATTGAATGTTCACAAGGGTAACTACCTTGGAGTGTAGGACTGCATGTCAATAGGTTAACTCAAACATGGCATCTGCTCTCAAGAGTTCCTGCCTTGCGTAGGGAGAAACCCTAAATAGAGATCTCTCAAAAATGCATGTAGATTCTGAGAATGTCTTCTATGCCCATTGGTGCCACCTAGTTCAGGCCACTAGTGACTGTTAGACCAGAGGCAAAGATGTCACACAGCTGACCTATTCAAAAAATGGACCTGGTATCTGAAAAGAGAAGTCCCAAACACACACACACACACACACACACACACACACGCTAAGAAATATCTCAAAAATGTTCATCCTTCCTAGCAAATAGGGAAATACAAATAAAAACAACTTTGAGATTTCATCTTACCCCCCTCCAGTCAGAGTGACAAAGCCCAACAACCTAACTGACAACAAATACTGGAAGAGGTGTGGAGAAATAGTCTTCGGGACTCTGAGATTGTATCCTTCCTATGGAACTCTTCTAAAGATGAAGACCATCCCATATTCTCCTGCTAACAATTTCCCATAGTTTCAAGTCACACATAGAATACAGTCAGAACTCTCTATGGCTCACCAAGCTTTCCACAACCAGAAGCAACTAGCCTTCCCTTCCCTCATCACCTCCCTCCCTTCCATCCACCCCACTTATGCTGCCTTTATGTTTGCAGTTCCTCAGCCTCAGATGTCCTTCCTCAGATTTTTGCAAGGCTGACTCTTCATTATCAGGTTCCAGCTCACAAGTCAATCTCTCAGAGGGCTTCTCTTGACTACTCATTGTATAGTAGTGCCCCTCTTGCCCCAGTACTTTAACATGTCACCCTGCTTTTTATACCATCTAGACTGCATGAAACTATTTTAAATGATAAGTGGACATGGGGCAAAGGTTTTTACATCTGCTTTCTTGCTTGTTGTCTCTGCATTTGAATGGAAGCTCTAAGGCAGACCTTTTTATCATGTTTTTTTTCCTTTGCCATTTCTCTAGAGCTTTAGTCAACATCCACAGAGTGAATGAATGTGGAGGTGGTAAATAGTTCATGTGGGTAAGAAAGAGTGGCTTAGGATGTACAGAGTAGGTGGCCAGGGATGAGCTTGAACGATTGCCTAAGGCAAAAACACGAAAGGCCTTGAAGGTCAGTCAGAACAGGAAATCTAGGTTGGCCTCACATCGAGGTCCTTTGGGAGCCATGGAAGATTGTTGAACTTCAGAAGACTATTATCAACTGACCTGAGGTAAGGTTCGAGTAAAATCACGTACTGGATGGATTGCTAGATGAGGTGAACGGAGAGTCTGGCTTTGAAAGCTGATCAACCACAAATTGCCTTACCTTTGCCCAGGCTGTCCTCCAGGTGCTTCCCTCAGGCTCTGCACCATCCAGCTTCCAGCTCTTCTGGGGCAACGGAAAAGCCCTAAATGCCTTTCCCTGACACCGGCCGCTGGGTGGCGCTGTGGCTCCTCCTACCCGGGCGGGAGGCGCCAGGGAGGCGGAGGCGCAGCGGCTGAACAAGGCCCAGGCGCGGGGGTCCGCTGCAGTCCGCCCTGCCGGCCTTCCCTCCTTGGCCTCTTTCTCCTTCTTCGTGCTTTCCTCGCGTCTGGGCCGTTTGCCGCCTTCATCCACACCCAGGCCCTCAGTTGCCTGCTCCCCTCCGCCTCTGGCGGCCTTGGCTTTCCTACTACCCTGTCAAGCCAAAGGCAGGCTGAGGCTGGGGCATGGGCGGGGCGCAGGAGGCTGGGCTGGAGAGCCGGCCTCGAGGTCCCTGAAGGCCGGGGCCTCCCGGAACCATGCCATGAAATGCAACTCAGTGCTCCAGAGCCTCAGCCACAGCTTGGGAGCCGGCCGCCCCATCTAGCCAGACTGGAATGAAAAGATGTACAGGGTTGCATGGGCGGCCTTTTGGTGCAGAAGGAAGAAAGCCACTAAGGGGCCAATTCACTGTGCTAATGGCCTGCCATTCCCCCTGGCTATTAGAGCAAGAAGCCAGCCAGTTATCATCAGGGACTCCTTTGGCGCCTTCCACTCCTCCACCATAAAGACCCAGATGGTGTCTGGGTGTCTGTCTCTGTCTCAGTTTCTCTCTATCTCTGTCTTTTCCTCGTTTCCCCCTCTCTGTTCCTCCATCCCCCTTCCTCCTCATCCCCCTCTCTCCATTTACCCTGCCTCCTTCCTCTCATCCCCTCTCCCTCCCTCCTCTCTCCTACTGATCCATCATCATGCCTGCTATTTTGTCCCCAGATTTTCATTCTTTCCACACCTGCCTCCAGCCTCCTGCCCTTGAGGAAGAGATGGCCTGGCCTGGGGCCAGGTGCCTTCTCAAGCTTTGGTTTGACTTCCTGCTTCTGTAATGGTTCCCACTGGTTGGAGAAAACAAAAGCTGATATTCAAAGCCCTCCACACTCTGACCACACCATTTTGGCCAGTTGGCTTCAACTCTTATACTAAAAGGCTTACTTTGATGGGTTGCCATGACTTGGTCTAGAACAGTGGGAGACTCAATGGGACTCTGTGAAGGGTTTCAGAGGCATCTGTTTGAGCAGTCTTCACTCAGGAGTACATTTGTGACAAGACCGGAGACCGTATGCAAAGCACATGTGCCTGCCTTCCTAGAGCCCCAGAGTCCATCTGCATCCTCTGTGCTGTCCTCTCTTTGTCACACAAGCATACATTGATCTTATCACAAAGTGGTTGGTGACATGCATGATCAAGTTTTCTCCACAATGTTGAGTCCCACCTTCAGCAAGTACATTTTCTGTTTTGGTTATTCTTATGGAGCCTAATGTTTACAGATTCTAAGACAACAGATAGTTCTTCATGAGGAAATGATATTCTGTGTGTGTGTGTGTGTGTGTGTGTGTGTGTGTAGCCTTGTTGAACTTACCACATAAGCCTGTAAATTAATAAGAAAAAAACATAAATGTAGAGTCCTTGAGATAACTCAGAAGGTAAAGGCAATTGCCACCAATCCTGGAGACCAGAGTTTGGTTAGGACCCACACAGTGGAAGATAAAGCCTTCCATACACTCATCGTGGAATGTTTATGTTCATACAAGCACACACACAAGAAAATAAATATAATAAAAATTTTAAAACTGAAAGTGAAAAAAAAATGGCAAGGGAGATCATTGGCAAAGAAACACTTCTGGTAAATTTCAACATGCCCAAGCCCTTGAACTCCAGAGACCAGTGCCCACGGTCAGATAGAGCCATAGATGTGGCCTGGTGGATGCAAAAGTTTAGAATCAAAGCTAGAGCTCCGAGAAAGATAACAATGGCAGAAGAAGAGAGCTCATCATCCCTGGTTCCATTTCTGGGTAGCTTTCCCTGGGAAATGACATCTTCTGGCCTATAAACAAGCCCTACTGCTAAGAATATCCTATTTGTACTGTTCCTGTGTGCACAGTGTCCTGCTGCTCCTCACAATAACCCTATGCAGGAGAGATTACTAGTTGGGGTTTACAGGTGAGAAAACTGAGACTGACAGACACCAAAAGATCCACCCACTCCAAACAAACGAGCCAACAAACCAGAGTCAGAACCAGCCAGGCGTGGTGGTACATGCCTGTAATCCCAGCACTTGGGAGGCAAGAAGATCACTGCAAATTGGAGGTCAGCCTGGGTTACCTAGTGAGGCTCATGCCAGACTGGACTACCAGACAAAATCCTTTCCCCAAAACCCAAAGGCTAAAGATGTAATGGGAGTACACTTTCCAAGTCCTGGGTTCCATCCCCAGTACAGCCGAGGAGGTGGAGGAAAAGGAGGAGGAAGCCAAGAATTAGAAAGTGATCCAAGTGTAGGCATCTTTCTACCTCTAATACTGAGGGCTCTTGAGGTCCCAAAGCTAGGCCAACTGACCCAGCTCTATGCCTTCACCTTGTTCTCAAAAGCAATTGAAACAGAAGGCAGTATGACTAAAAGGCAGGTTAAAAAGGCTTGCTCCTCAGTCAGACCTTGTCTAGGCAGGAGTGCTAGCAAGTGAAATCAGCTAGGGTTGAGGTTTTTAGGACCATCTATGACAACAGTCTCATTCTAGAGTAAAGCAAGGATCTCTCCAGGCAGCTTCCAGCCACATTTTATCTGGTTCGGTAGCCTTGATTTCTCCAGTATTCACGTTTCAGTTAGGGGAGCCCAGTAAGTGGTTGTATTTTATAATTGTTAAGAACATAGCCTAGGGTTGTATTCTGAGTCTGCTGCTTGATCTGTATGACTCTGAAGGTCTTAAATTATCTGAGCTTTCCCTAGCTCATCTGTAATATGGAGATAAACAATAGCACTCTTATCTCCCTGGGTTACAATCAATATTATTATATATTTTTATCATGTCTTTTGTCCGTTTCTCTAGATCCTCTCTGCCATCCAACTTTATATTCTCTCTCCTCACAACATTAAAAATAAAATCAAATTTTAAAAAACCAGAGAGACAAAAAAAAGTCAAAAAAAAAAAAAAAACCAAAATGCTCACAAAGAAAAACATCAACAACATGGAGTTCATTTTGTATTGACCAATGACTCCTGGGCGTAGTAGGGCCTGCCCTGGAGTGGGGTTGAAATACCCAGTGAAAACTGATTTCCCCTTTCCCAGCAGGTATCAATTCCAAATAGCTTCTTGGTTAGCTCTTAGAACACTGCCTGACACATAGTAAGTACTCAGAGCTTATGCACTTTCTATTATTTTTCTGTACATGCTGGGGTTCATTTAAAGCCAAATTCCTGGCTTATCCATTAATAGGCGGCAGTGCTGGCAGCTAGAATTGAGTAAGCTCTAGAAGTCAGCCCCACTGTCACACCTTCCCCTTTGGTCCCTCGCTCAAGCTAGGTGTCAGTTGCCATCTGTCATCCTATATGAAGCTGGCTTCCTGGATTTTCATTATCTGCCTGGCTTCTAAAAGTAGTCTGCCATCTCTGGCCAGTGCTTCAAGTGGTTCAAGGAACAATAACCAAAAAAAAAAGTGTCAAAAATCGGGAACTGTTAGTTGGTGGGTGTATCTCAAGAGACTCCCTACCAGGCCATCTGAGCCTTTGGTTCCATTTTCCGGCATGTCCCAGGAAGCCATTTAGCTTCAGCAGACCAAAGTTCTGGAAAAGCACCCGAACTGGTAAAGGGTAGCAAATGAGGCCATAGCATTCCAGAGCACTCTGCCCTGCCACCTCACAGCTAACTTTAAAAGGTAGCACGAGCACTCTGTAAGAAGATATGCTTACATGCTTACGCCTCTGTTGGATGATGTGTACATAATAATAGCTGTTGTAAGATCATGAATCATACATATTACTGGAACTTAGATTTCATCAAAAGAAGAAAGGTTCAATAAATTTTGATGTGTATATACAATAACTTATTATACATCCACTTTAAAGAATATGAATGACAGTATGTCAAGACACTTTTGCATTTCTAAAGGAAAGGAATAAAAAAATATAAGCATACACCATGTGTTATTTTTAAACTACATCCCTTCATATTCCTGTTGGATTTTGCACCATTAACCTAACAAAATTGTGCCTCATTTTTCTAATTTTATTAAGTCCTCTTTAATATTCTCCCAAGAAGACCTGGGATTATCTTCCATTCAAGGAAGGCCCAGTAAGAAACAACCAAGAACCTGTACTATCCATAGCTTTGCTTGGCAATGCCATTTACACAGTCGGTACCCTATGGCTAATTGTGATGTTTAAACTAGGTCCACTCTTGAACTTCTTGTCCAGGTAACTTCTTCTTTGTGGTTAGGAAGGTTTTACTCAACCTCTAAAACTTTGTAGTGTGGGCCACCCCTTGGCACCCAATTGTGAAACTTCTGGAAACTGTAGCCAAAGAGAAAAGGGGTATATGCTGTGTACCAAGAGACCAGGCTACTGTGAATCCTCCCCTACAAAAAAAACATCTAGAACCATCTGGGTGGGAACACTGAAACAGCCAAATGGCACGCCTCCGGCAGTTGTCTTTTGCCAGATCAGTGGCCCAGAGTTCAACTGGATGCAGTTGAGCCATGCCTCAAGGCAGGCATAAAGGATCCCAAGGCACTGTGAACACAAGGGACCCACAGTATTCATTCTGAAAGCATCAGAGTTGGGAGTATTCTAGAGAAATAACCTTAGACATGGTTTTCCCCAAGAGTTCTGAGGTGCCCTTGGATTTTAAGGACAGATTTTAGGTAGCATGAACATTGAGAGCTGGAACATTTGATTTCAAGCTACTGAGTTGATATAAATGCCCCCATAGTTCTGTTGACATAATTTTGAACTCAATGGGCACCCTTCTATTAATCAAATATTGTTTTTCTCTCTTTTACAGAGTCGGATTCTATGTATGAGTTCATTAAAAGAGAGTTCAATGTTTTTGAAAGGTCTCCCTTTCTGACAGAGGAGGAATCTAACTCATAGGAAAAGAAAGGACTTTCCCCAAATCACACAGCTTGGCACAGGTATAGTCAAGACTGAAACAGGCCTCCTCCCTCCCCACTCCTACTTCTCCTCCTCCCAATATTACAGAACTCCTTAACCATCATTTTTCTGCATCATGCAGCCTTCTTATGGAGTATCAGCATTTACTAGGCCCCAATCTAGGTTTCCTTCTGTCAAGGCACCATTCTGCTGCCAGTTCCACTCTCCAGGGCTTCCTGGGATTCCCTCAAGCCAGGACTTGGGCCAGGAAAGCCAAAATTTACTACTTGCTCAACATGCCTTGGCTCCTAGCACCTGGGTCTGCGCTCCAAGCCTCTTGGCCACACTTCCTGGGGGCTCACATCCCTCGCCTTGTTCCTGCTCGTCCACCCTCCTCGCTCCCAGGTGTTGGCCCCATTAACACTCTCTAGCTGGCAGACGTCCTTGGAGGCCCTCCCTCTTTACCCGCTCTCCTGAAACCACTGGGTCTGCCTGAGACCTCCTGCCTTTTATCTTGCTCCAGAAGCCGAGCCCTCCGGTCCCTTAATTGTTCAGGTTGCTCTTTTCTGAACTCACTCCAATTGAGCTCCATAATTGTACATAATTGGACTGTCTCACTCAGATTACTGCCCCTGGGGCAGTGTCTTCTTGGTCTAGTACAGCCCTGCCCACAAAGGGAGGAGGCAAGGGAGGGACTCAGGAGAAGGCCATCCCAACAGACCCTCTCCCCCCAACACCCCCCCCAGAAAGAAGGCAGGGTCACAAGACCTGATTTCTCAGCACCAGCCTTAGCAGCTTGGCTCCCTACTGCTTGCCTTATCCTGATTGGTCAGGAGCTGTGTGAAGGCCGGTCCTTCTCCACTGATCATGTTGGCAACAATAGGCTACAACATAAAGTGGTTTTCCCAACACTGTCAACTGGTTTTTTGGATGAAAGAACCTCCTTTGTGGACGTCAGAATAAGTCACTAACAAATAGCTAGGGGTTTGTGAGAGAAAATTCCGAATACAAAGAATCCTGAGAAATTTCCACGTATTATCCTTTTCTCAAAAAAAAAAACAAAACAAAAACAAAAACAAAAACAAAAAACAAAAACAAAAACAAAATGACAACAAAAAAATGGCACTCCCTTTCTTGAGCACAGCCAGGAAGGTTGGCCTGACTGTGTTCTAGGCATCCAAAAAGATGTAAATGGTTGTTGCACCAAGATATGGTTAAAGCAAGGAGTAAGGGACTGAAACAGTAACTCTACAGACTCAGGACACTCCATCTGCCCACCAGGTCATGATTTCCCACTACTTTGGTAGTCTCATGGTCAGAGCACTCCCTAGAGCAACATTTTGGCCATTCTCCTCCAATATGGGAGCCATTTCACTCCACCTCTATCCAGGTTATGCTGATACAGGCTTATATATACCCTTATACTCTTACACTTCCCACTGTGTCAAACATTTCCTGACACTGTCCATCAAGTCTCCTGAAGGCAATGAGTCCACCGTCATACCTCAAGGGGCAGAACAGATCCTAGAGCCAAGTAATTGAATGAATTAGTAAATGCACTTATCGTTTGAATTCTCACACATTCTCAAGTGACAGAGAATTTAACTCTTTCCTTCCCTTATGTGTCTAAGACTGTGGAATTAGCTCATGGGAAATAGATTGGAGGTCCTGTTGTGTATCTCTCACCCCCAGTTGGCCTGTTTACAAATGATCTCAATGAGAAGGTTTCTAAGATTTCCATACAACGAGACTGAAAGAAAAGCAGCTGAGCTCAAGGTAAAGAAGTGTTCCATCTTGAATCAAAGACCCAGTCTGAGAGCTTTTCTTATCTAAGATCCTAATGTCAGGGGTAGGCACCAGAATAGGAGCAGGACTGGAATGACTTCCAGAGAGAATTTGGACATTCATTCATCCATTAGGACTTCACTAAATACCTACTAGATTTCAAGTGCCACTCGAGAGGTCTTCATCACTCCGGCTGATTGGTAGAAATACCATGGTGGAACCAAATGGCAGATATAGAGACAAGTGTGTAGGTGGTGTCACTATCATCACACTCAATCAAGGCAATGTAGAGAAGTAGATACAATAGAGACAGACTAAGTAATAAAGGAAATGAAAATATAGGAGAAAAGCTTGATTAATTGCAAGTGGAGATTAAGGATGAGAGAGACCATTCTGAGATAGCTGAAGCCATTCTGTTGTTAATGATGGTGTCATCAGCAAAGATAAGGAACATAGGACTTTGATTCTGTGGTTTCATGGTAGAAGATTCTGGAAGATAACAAACCTTGGTTGGTAGCACATAAAAGTTGAGTAAGTAGAAGAGAAAAGAGAAAAGATGCCCAAGCCTAAAGTTCAGCCTAGAGGCTTGACCTAAAAGGAAGATATTGGTAATCCTTACTATGTGGTTGTCTTTGGAGAAAATATATGCAAAAAAACCCCACATGACAACAAAGGAAAATTCCCAACCTTTAAAATGCATAAAGGACTGTACATTGTATGGCAGTGAAGACTTGGAAGAAAGAGGTAAGGAGGTGGGGATGAGCCATGGTACAGTAGAATCAAAGATGTTAATGGAGGATTTTAAAAGGCTGAAGTGGTTAGCACCGGATGGTGTACATGAAACAAACAAACAAAAAAAAAGGTCTGGAATGTCTAAATGGGTTCTGCCCTAACCACTGCCTTTGCAGTTCTTGGACTATCCAGGACCCCATAGCAGTGGGTTGAAATATAACTGAAAAGAGAAGAAATGGAGACAATGAGTTAGACTAATTGAGCTCCAATAAATGAAGATGGTAGCTGAAGGGAAAAATCAGCTCAAGAGAGACTATTTTAGGAGATGGGAGCAGTGTGTGTGTGTGTGTGTGTGTGTGTGTGTGTGTGTGTGTGTGCTCATTCTCAGTTATCAGAAGATGAAGCTGACAGAGGTTGAAGATTCAATAAAGAAAAATACATGATGATATATTCCACAACATGGGAATAATAATTAGCCTTGTGCTGGAAAAGAGGGAAAGGAAAAAGAAAAGGACAGTGGGAGAAGGAAACAAGCTTGCAGTTATGGAAAGGCAGTTCTTATACCATGGCTGCTACCTACAAAAGTGCAAAGGTTTAAAATACTGGCTAAGGAATATGAGAGGGGTCTAAAGAAAGAGAGAGACTCAGAGACAGAGACAGAGAGACAGAGACAGCAGGGAAATAAAACTCACAAAAAGCACATATTTGTAGTCACACTCATATAAATGGTACCCAGCTTTCTTCAGATATTCTGGCCAAAGAACAGGAAGGTTGGCTGCCATCTTGATTCAATGGAATTTTTAAGATTGCAAACAAACAGATAGGCAAGAAGACTTTGATGATAACGATAGTGATGAGAATAATCAACCCTGGGAGTCAGGATAGGTTGGGGATGTAGCAAGGATCTGGGCACAGACAAAGGTCTGAAATTTTACTGAGATGGATGAGGGAAGTAACAAATCCAGAAGCTTGACCTATTGAGCAGCCCTTTTTATGGTAGGCCAGGCCTACCTGGCTGTTGCCAGGTAACTGTGGGGTGGAGCTTAGACAGAACCCTAACACTTGGGATATCAAAACTTTGATGCAGTAAACTTCTAGGTGATTCTGATGTATGACAGCAGGCAGTAAATTATCTTCCTAAAGTGTAGAAGAGATGAGAATCTTTAGATTCGAAGCACTATGTGACCAAGCAGTAACCACTATGGACCAAGGTGAAAGTGGCACTGGAAAGCTTAAAATCCATCCTTGTAATCCTGGCACACTAGAATCCTTTTCGAATTTAGAAAGTCACGGACAAATTGTAGCCTGGAAGAAGCAGATTCAACCGCTTTGAGCTAGCTCTAAGCACTCATACTTTCTAAAAGTTTTCCAAGTAATTTCAGGTTAGAAAGACTGAGCTAGAAATAGGAGTAGAACAAACCATCTACAGCAAGAGAAATCAGCCAATGCTTCAACAAGAATTGGAATGTAGAGGGATATAACCCTGCCCTGACACTTTGTTGATTAGCTACACTGACCTATGGGTAGAGAGATAAGAATTTAGAGGATAATTTGATATTATATGAATGTATCAAACTAACGGCAGTAGTTTCACTCTCTGAGGCCCTTGAGCTCCCCAACTACAGATTGCTGGCCAGATCTGCAGTATGATTTACAGCATGTATTTCTTCCTGTGGAGTGGGCCTTAAGTCCGATTAGAACGTGGTTAGTTACCACCATCACAGTTATTGCACCCATGGGGCTATCTTGCCATGTCTGTCATTATTGCATTTCATAGGGTTCACAGCTGAGTAAGACAGTTGAAGACTATGTGCCACCCCTCCCCCAGCAACCTACATACTAGTACTATGGAAATTAGCTGACAAGAAGGAAGCTTCGTAGTTAGTACCAACTTGATTTCACCATCACCATGTCCTGGGACTAAGGTATATGATATACTGAGGGTCTTTTGAGGTCTCAATTGAGGATTAATAATAATAAAGACACAGAAACATCTATATAGTTTAAAGCTGTTGACCTATTTGCTGGGGCGGTCTCTCTGTCAGACCATCTAACTTAACCTGACTTCTCTGCCATTGAGTCTCTCCCTGTGGCTCTCACTGTCCCACCTCCCTGCTCTGTCCTGTCTGCTTTTCTCTTCCTCATTTCTGTCTGCCAGGTCAGTTGTTCTGCCTCAGCCTCAGCCACCAGCTCTTAATTTAAAAAAAAAAACAAAAACAAAACCAAACCACATTCCTTATTCATCCAGTCTGAACCAAACAGCATCAGCACAATGCCCATCCCATCTTTGTTGCCTTTTGGCATTGTCGGGTTTCATGTCCTTCGTCAGGGCAGCATGCTTTATAGCATGGTAGTCTCAGAGAATCAGCTTTTGGGCAAGTAAAGAAGGACAAGCATTTACATAAAGAAAGCAGGTAATGAGCCATGGAAATGACAATGCTAAATATCCTGCCAGCACTTGGCTCTGCCAAGCACAGCAATTAACAATTGAAAATACAGGTGCACACCTACATAGCCATTTGATACAATGTGCATTGGGGGTAGGTTATCCCAACAGTGGTACCTTCAACAGGGTCTGGTGGTCAATCAAGAGCAATGGCAAAATCCTATATTGTTTTGGGGGTTTTCAGTACACCTTTCACCAACAATGGCAGGGGAGATGCCCCACACCTGGCAGAGGGCTTTGTCTTTACAAGCCTATGATTTCTGAGACATAATCCCCTATGTAGGGTACTTCTAATTAAATTACTTTATAGAATCGAGTATATGTGTTAGTTTTGCCTCCTTTCATCTCCTCTTCTGCCCTGCCTCCCAATCCCCCTCTCCATTTAAACCCCATTATTGTCACTTGCCCCTTCATATAATCTATGTCCTACTATATCTCCCCTGGATTAATGCAGAAACTCACATCTGCTGAAAGTACAGAGAGTCTATTTTGAGTGCTTGACCATAAATAGGATATCTATACCACACTCTCTCCACACAAAACTCAGGCTTCATCTCAGAGGAGGGACCTGGAAGATTTTAAGGACCATGAGTCTGGGAGGACTAGAACAAATCCTTTTTTCCAGAATATTATAGGACTGCAGCTCATGAATTCATAGCAGTAGTGGTTGTCTGCACAGGACCTGCTTACAAGCCACACAGTCAATGTTTCAATGCAGAATAGGAAGGGGCTCATGAGCCCCTACCCTCTGCTAAGGAGCTATTGATAGTCAGTGGCTGTTGGGAGACAGTCAGTTTTCTTCAAGGATATGGTCCCTGGTAGGTCTTCCATGCTACAGTTGGTGGCCTCACACCCATGAATATATGGGCATAAGAAATTGAACTTGGTAAATTATAACAATTTTAAAAGGAAGACATGAAGTTGCCAAGGGGTGGGAGAGGTGAGAGGAATATGGAAGGAGTTAAAGGAGGAGTAGGAGGTGAATATGAGCGAAATGCATTGTATAAAGGTATGAAATTCTCAAAAATTAATAAGCATTAAAATTTTTCTGACAATGGAGAAAATATAAAAGAGAACGTGGGCACATGGAGCAGTAGGAAGGATGAAATGCATATGAAAGGCAGAAGAGACTACACAGCAGTGCACATCAGTGGCGTGGAAGCAACTGGGTAATGTATTCCCCCCCCCCCCCATTCGGAGACCCTGTGCAGCTTGGGTTGGGAGGAGCTCTGTGGTGCAGGAAACTTAGTACCAGATCAACCTGATTTCAACAGTTAGCATGGAAGGTAGATCATAAACACTTAAGAGGTTTTGAGGGCAGGAAAGTTTGCTGACCTTTAAATTCCATTTCCATAATATATACTGGAATCAGGACTGGCACACTGCTGTGCCCAGAGGGTACATTTGCATTGGTAATGACAGAGCTTGAGAGAAGATCTCACAGAGAAGGCTGACGGTGAGAGAATAGAATGTTTGTGATGTTATGAGACTCCTGTGCTTCTCATTCTTTTTCCCACATCACAGAGGGCTGAGAAACAGATCTAGGGTCCCATTCACTTCAAGTGTGTTTCTTCTACCAGCATTCCCCTTACACCCTTATATTTCTCAATCAAATTCTTTACTTGGATTTTTCTTGGGTTTCTCAGTCATTTTACTCTGTACAATCTTCCAGTGGTCCCAACTTGAAAGGACAATACTACAACTTGATTTCACCATGCTACCTTCTACTCAAGAGCCAGAAATTCGGGCTGAGGATGACACAGGAAACCTTAGGTTCCATTCCTACTACAAAGAGTCAAGAGAACTATCTGCTCCAGGGGCTCTGTGGTTGTGGTTGTGACTGGCCTGCTAGGCCCACTTGATCTTTGGATACAAAGTTTAGATTGGCATTTGCTTCCACAATCTTGGTTCTTTTGGCAGAAGAGACATTATAGGAGTCTCAGAGAAGATAGAAAAGATCCCATATTTAAAAAAAAGTCATGAGTTATCTAATCTAAGTGTCCTTTTTCTCCATCCCTCCCCCTTCCTCTTTCCCTTCCCCTTTTCTCCCTCCCCACCCTTTCTCTCTTTATTGAGGAAGAATATATAACCCAAGCTGGCCTCAAACAAACTAATGATCCATCTGTCTCAGACTCCCAAGTGCTAGTATTACAAATATGCAACCACGCTCAACTCCCAACCCTATTTTCAAAGAAAAGCCTCCTATAGTGGCAGTGGTACTCGGCTCTCACCCACCCCCACCTGAGCTTCTCTCCCTCCTCATCAGACCTGCTTGATACAAATAGTGCCCCATCCTAGCTTTGCTAGAAACAGCCAATTATGTTCCTAGAGGTAGAGAAAGTATCAGTAGAAGGTTCACAGCCTGTTGCATGCAAAATTTCAGGATGGCTTTCCCCCTTAACATTATAATTTGCATCATCTCCTCCCCTCAAGCCAAGGTGAGACCCGTAAATATAATAGACAGTAATTCATATTATTACATTGTTATATGGGAAAAGAGATGTTTCATGTGTAATTAAGGTCTATAGTCAGTTGACTTTGAGCTTAAAATAAATGGCGATTATTCAGAGTGTATCTAATTTAATCATGTAAGTCCTTAAAATCAAGAAATAGTGTTGCTGCATTTAGAGAGCCATAGGCAAAGGATAAAACTGTACATGAAGTTAACACCTTATATAAAAACTAATTGAAAGGTGGGGGATATGCTGGGGTATAGCTCAGTGTTAAAGTATATTCGATGTTTTTGTTCAGACAAAGTCTCATGCAGCCCAGAGTGGCCTTGAACTTGTCATGTAGCCAGAGACAACCTTGAACTCCTGATCTTCCTACATCCATCTCCCAGTTACTGGAATTACAGACCTGCAATATCACAGCTAGTTTTCAGTGGCAGAACATTGTTAGTATGCACAAAGCACTGGATTCAATCCTTAACACCAAACCAACCCAAAAAGAAACAAGAACAAACCCTCAACTGAAAAGGGAGTATAGATTTAAATATGAAGTGTAAGACGATAAAGCACAAAAAAACATAGGAAATCTTTAAAATATAAGAACTGATGAAGCAGTCTTAGGCTTGATATGAGAACTATAACCCATAAGAGAAATAAGTAATAAAGTTGACTTCATTAAAATCACAAATTTTATGGACAGCAAGGTGGTTCAGCAGGTAAGAGCACCAGTCACTCGGGCCTAACTACCTGGTTTTAATCCCTGGGATCCACAGGGAAAGAGAGAACTGTCTCCCAAAAGTTGTTTTCTGACTTCAACATGTACTACTGCACAGGTGCACCCAGGGTCACATGCATAGTACACACACATGCACATATCAATGTTAAATAAAAATTTAAATACATTTTTTTATTTGCTACACACTTCTGCTAAGAGGAAGAGAAGAAGCTATCTAGAGAGAAAATATTTGTAAAACGTGTGTGATAACAGTCATTAGCTAGACTACATAAAGTAGTCTCAAAATATAACCGTAAACAGATAAACAACCCAATTAGACAATAAGGAAAAGGCATGAAGGAACATGTCACTGAAGAGCATCTGCAGATGGGAACTATGTAAGTGCAAAGATGCTAACCACTGCTATCCGTCAGGGAACTGCTAATTAAAGCCACATATCCAAAAGGCTGAAGGAAATAGTGGCAACATCAAATGCTGGTGAGGATGTGAGAAACAGCATCACACTTTCCTTGCTGGTAGGACTATAAATGTATAATCTGGGGAGGACTGGACCTGTTTCTTTGAAACTATACATCTACTTAGCACATAATCCAAAATTACACTTTAAAGGAAAAATAATAAGCTCAGGACCTCCAAGACCAAGTTCTCAACACAAAGGAGATTGGTTTGCCCCAGAGAGATAGAGGGCAGGGATAAGAGACAAAGACAAGAAACAGAGGAAGAAGGAGAAGGGAAAGGGCTCAAAGGAGAGGGGAGAAAGGGGGCAAGGGAAAGGGGCAGGGATATTTGTCCCAGAGTAGGACAAAGAACTGTCTCTAGAGAGAGAAGGGACAAAGGTGACACATAGGACAATGACAGTTTATAAAGGTACAAGGGGAAGCCTCTTGTTAGAATGAGGTGTTTCATTTTAATTGGGCATATTAATTAGGTGAGTCAAAGGGGGCTTTTGATTTCTGGACTTCAATACTTAGATAGCTGGACCTTGGTAGTCAGCCTCAGGAGGAGGAAGTGATGAAATAAAGGAATAGACATTTGTGGCTAGCTTTAGTAATGTAATCTAATAGGTTTTAGCAAGGCTGAGGGAATGGGAGAGAGGGGAAAGGCCTGCCAGAGCCGTACTCACCATGCTCGCCATGCTCGAGCTGGCCGAGTCCCTTCAACACTCGTGGACATTTATTACAGACCAACAAATAACTATGTTGACACAAAAATCTTCACATATTTGCTTATAGTCTCTTCATTTGCCATGGACAGAACAAATTAAAACCACTAAAATGTCCCTTACTAGGTCATTGACTAAAAACTTATACATTCATAATATGGGATACTACCCAAAAATAAAAATAAAAGAAATGAACTATTGATACCAATACACAGATGAAAATGAACGGCATTATGCTGAGTAGACAAAAAGTCATTCACAAAAATGCCACATACTGTATGGTATATCGCTCCGAACCCGCGGGACAGTCCACAGGGGTCCCCGAATCACCTGGGAAAGAATGGAGACAGGAGATACAGAAAATGGACAGCAAGTCTGAAATATTGATCAAGCTGTCAAATTTTATTTTTCACATACGGGGTTATAAAGGGTAGCAACCAGGGGGAATGGGGAGGGGGAGTGGGTCAGGAGTTAGAAGAATATGTTCTAACTAACTAGCTCTTAACGCTCCAAGGGTCCTAAGCAATAGCTACAGAGCATTGGGAAGGGGCAGCCATTGTTTCAGAGGGGCCACCGTGACATGTTCCCAGGATCTAAGGAGAAAGTTGGCCACAGCTGTGAGAAAAATGGGCATCAAAAGTCCAGGTGCATATTGTGTTGCTATGCGACCCAACTGTAAGAGGGCTGCGTTTGTTCTGCAAGCGTGGAGCCTGTTTGACTAAGGCTTGTAGCAGTAGTTTTCCATTTTAGCAAATATGTGAGTCAAGGTAAGGGGCTATGAGTTACAAAGAGAGTGGCTCCTGGCAGTATATAAAGTTCTCAAAATAAAATGATTATAGCATTTATGGGTACGAGGTGACCTTTAATGATAGGATCAATTCTGAATCTTGACTGCATTGGTTGGTCGTTTCAGGAATCTACATATGATAAAATGACATAGAATTTAACAGTGCCAGTCTCTAGGGTATGATAGTGTAGTATAATTTTATAAGATGTGACTATTGGTGGGGCCATGGAGAAGGCTCAGTAGGTAAAGGCGCTTGACATGAAAGTTTGATTACTTAAATTGGATTCCCAAGAAAGGTAAAAGGAAGACAACCACTCTACATAATTGCCCTCTAACCTTCCCACATGTGCCATGGCATACACACAATCACTGGGCTGGCTAGTCTTAGGTCAAATTGACACAAGTTAGAGTCATCAGAGACAAGGAAGCCTCAATTGAGAAGATGACTCCACGAGGATCCAAGTATAGGCAAGCCTGTAGATCACTATCTTAATTAGTGACTGATGGAAGGAGAGCTAAGCCCATTGTGGGTGGTTCTATAAGAAAGCAGGCTGAATAAGCCACAGGGAGCAAGCCAGCAAGCAGGACTCTTCCAGGGCCTCTGTATCAGATCCTGTTTCCAGGTTCCTGCCTGTTTGAGTTCCTGTCCTGACTTCATTCAATGATGGACTACAATGTGGAAGTGTAAGCCAAATAAACTCTTTCCTCCCCATCTTGATTTTGGTCATAGTGTTTCATCATAACAGTAGTAACCCTGAGACACCCACACATCACACAGAGGGTGGTTTGAAGGAGAAGGAGGAGGAGAGAAACTGTTTTTGACACTGAAGAAGCAATTATATTGAGAATGACTTATGACAAGAGCTTCATGGCAGGGACCTCAGGTTGACCCATACTGACGAGAGTAATCCTTGACCAACAGCTGGCAAGAAAATGGGGGCTTAAGTCCTACAATAACAAGAAAGTAAACATTGCCAGCAACCAGATGAATTGCAGCCCTGCAGACACCTTGATTTTAACTTAGGGAGACCTGAGCAGAGAACCAGCTAAGCTGTGCCCAGATTTCTGATGCATGAAAACCATGAGCCAAAAAGTCCTGCTGTTTTAAGTCATTAGATGTATGGTAATTTGTTACACAATGGTGGATAACTAATGCACAGCCCCAAGGCCGAGATGCCATTAAACAACTGAGAGCTTTGCTCCCAAAGGCCACAGCCTAGACCTACATAGTCTGACAAAAGAAAGCAGCAACATCAGGAGAGAGGAGCCAGTCTCAGAGTTGAAACAGATGCTCATGGTCTTTCCCCAAAAAATGACTTTTCAGTTCAGAGTCTTGAACTGCTTCCAAACCACCCCAGCTCTGCTGGCTGCTTGACCCTGCACTCTGCTGTCACATCCCAAATATGCTGTTCACAATCACAAATGAATTGCACATTGATGGCACTATGCACTTGCCCTTCTTGCTGCAGATGTTCAGCTGTAGCTAATTCTCTTTGCAACTTTCTTGGCCTCACTTCGGGTGGTGGCCTTGCACCCAGAGTGCCAGCTGCTCTCACAACTCTGCCCTGTCCACGGACAGCTGCACCAAGCCAGCCAGAGCCTTAGACACTAGCCCTTTCCCCCCATTCCTTCCAGACTGTAGAATCCAACTGTGGAGGACACCCAGGCTGGCCCCCAGTGAATGCTAGAAAGGTCAAATACACTGTGCAAAGACTGCACAGTGGGCTGGGAACTTCCTTTCAGTCTTGGTTTCTGCTGCTGTGTATCATGATCACTGAAGTAGTTAACTTGGGTTGCCATAACAAAAATACTCCAAACTACATAGCTGAAACAACAGAATATTAGTTTCTTACTCTTCTGGGGACTATAAGGCTCACACTCAAGGTACTGGGCAGTTGGGTTCCTTTTGGAAGAATTTTTCTCACCAAATTTTCAAGTGTTAGAAAGGCTTATCTGCTGTCCCTTCCTCTTCTACAAGGGCACTAGCCATCCCGGGTCATAGTCTAGTCCTTATAACCTCATTTAACCTTCATGGTCATATCCTGGGCTCTATCTCCCAATAGCCAGTCACACTGGAGGTTAGGGCACCAACATATGAGTTTAGATGGGACATAGCTTTTAGTCCATAGCAGTCACCATGTACTGTGCTGGCAGATTTATAAATCCCAGTGGCAGGGTTTGGTGAAAAATAAGTGCAAGAACCACTTGGTCATGTCCTCACAGATTAGGCATTGTCTTATTTCCAGACTTAGAAGGCAGTTCCAGGCTGCGGTCAAATGCGTGTTTACTCGTAGATGTTGTAATGTCTTGGATAAGTTTTTAAGCCTTGGTTTGCCTCTGTCAAATGGACAGAATAAAAGATTTATCTCTCAGTTTGTAGACACAGCATCAGCACCTTGTACACTGCACTGCCCAGACCACTCTCCATTCCAGCCACTACATGCTTACTCTTCTCCAGACAGTCTTCTCCTTTACTCAGGGATGGGAAATGGTATTATTCCACATCCTTGAAGCAGAGACTGAAATAGACAGAACTTATACACGTGGTGAGCTATGCCTCTCACAGTCATTTTATTTCATGGCCCGTTTGCTCTTATAAAAGGGAGACCCTGATACATGCTACTACATGGACAAACCTGTAAAACATTATGCTAAGTGAAAAAATTGATAAAAACATATATATGCCAGGTACATGCCTTCAATCATAGCACTCAGGAGGAAGAGTCAGGAACAACTCTGTGATTTGAGGCCAGCTTGGTCTATAGAGTGAACTCCAGGACATCCAGGATTACACAGAGAAACCCTGTCTCAAAACACACACACACACACACACACACACACACACACACACACACAAACACACACACCATAACCTTCAGGTTTCTGCCCTGCTTGACTTCCTGTCCTGGTTTTCCTTTGTTCAGGAATGTAAGCTATAAGATGAAATAAACCTATGGATATAGAATCTGAAGAGGCCCCCTCCTGTAACCAAGCAGGACCCCCAGTGCAAGGATAAGGACACCAACCCACCCACAAATCTTTTGACGTGAAATTTGTCCTGTCAGCAAGAAATGTAGGGACAAAGATGAAGCAGAGACTGAGGGAATGACCAGGCAATAACAGTCCAATTTGAGAGCCATCCTATGGGCAAGAACCAATCCCTGACACTATTAATGACATTGTTATGCTTGCAGACAGAAACCTAGCATAACAGTCCTCTGAGAAGTTCCACCCAGCAGCTTACTGAAACAGATGCAAAGATCCACAGCTAAACATTGGACTGAGCTCAGGGAGTCTTATGGAAGAGTTGGGGGAAGGATTGACAGGGAGACCAACAGTCAACTAACCTGAACCCTTGGGGACTCCCAGAGACTGAACCCCTGACTAATAAGCAAGCATGGGCTGGACCTTGCCCCCTCTGCACACACCATATGTAGCAATTGTGCAGCTTGGTCTTCATGTGGGTCCCCTAGCAACTGGAGCAGAGGCTGTCCCTAGAGCTGTTGTCTGTAGGTGAAATACAGTTCCCTAACTGGGCGGCCTTGTCTGGCCTCACTGGGAAAGGATGAGCCTAGTCCTGCTGTGACTTGATGTGCCAGGGTGGTGTGATACCCAGGGGGTTCTCCACCCTCTCAGAGGAGAAGGGGAGGGGGAATGGGGGAGGAACGGTGTGAAGGGGAATCAGGAGGAGCAAGGCAGCGATGAGGATGCAAAGTGAATAAATAAGTAAATTAATGGAGAAAACGATGAATTAAGCCTTTTCTTCTCTAAGTTGCTTTTGTTAATGGTCTTCATCATAGAAACAGAAAGTAAAGTAATACAGGAGGTTTTATTTGTATCTTTTTTTTAATGGGTTCAATGTTTCACTTCAGGAGAATAAAAATGTTCTAAAGCAGACTTTGGCAATGGTGGTTACATAACAGCATAAATGTATGTAACATGTAAATGGAGTAAGTGGCATTCTTGTGTGTATAACCACCATAAAAAGAAATCTGATCAGCTGATATAGGGATAATGAAACTGTGGCACATTTACCCAGTGGAATATTATTCAGCTGTAAAATAACTATGAAATTATGGAATCTTAAGGTAAGTTGACACAGCTAGAAAAAAATCATCCTAAACGAGGTAACCTAGACCCAGAAAAACAAATATTACACATTTTATCCTACTTATGAATGTTAGATTTGAATCTTCAGATAGGTGTGTTTCCTTTGGAATATTCATAGAGGTCAGGAAGGTAGAAAGGGTTCAGAGGGGATTCGGGGCCTTTTAGAGAGAGGAGAAAGGGAAATAATGGAACAGAAAAGGTTAAGTCTTGTTGAGGGATGGGAGGGCAGAAGATAGGAGGAAATAAGCCGAGGGATCACTAACACTAAAGATCGTTCCAAAACATGGTGTATAAACTTACTGTTATAGAAGTTTCCTGAAATACATACCTGTATATAAAATGAGTCTAAATAGGCTTACCCTATAATGGAATGACAATGCTCCTACTAGACATCATAAACTAAAAAATAAAAGCCCTGGTGCCTTTTAGTGTTGTTGGTCCGTGAGGTCCTATTGACTCCTCAAACATTACAGGTTATTGCCAATTATCTTAGTTATCTTCCATAGTTGATAGTAATACCTTATCGCTGAAGACACCACACTGCCTGAGTCACAGAACATGGAGAAATCAAGTTAATACTCATCTGAAAGCAAGGTTAATACTGGTAACCTGTCATAGGCTAGAAAGTGCTATATACACTTAAAGAGAAAAGTAATAAGAAAAGTCTTACCCAGATTCCAATCTCCAGTCTCCAACAGCTACAATAATGACTTGCCTGGAAAGACATAGCCATTGGTACAATAGTGACAAGAATGTCATAGGAGTAATCAACCACTTTCTAATTGGACTTAAGGCTTACTCTACAAGATACGACCCATACCTGGCGCTGTTACTAGAACCAAAAACATGAAGCTAGAAAGGCACCCTAGGGGAGAAGCTACCAAACTAACTTCTAACGACTTGTTCTTTATAGTCATAGGTTATTACATTTCTCAACCATCATCAGAGAAGCTTCTTTTTGTGGTAGGTACTGATTAACACAGAGACCAAAACAACACAAGGTTCAGAGAACAAGAGATTGTGGGGTGTTCATCTCTACATGGGACATCTATATTATACCCTTCCTCCCAAGGCTCAGGGATCATTAAGTGTCAGCCACAATAGATGACTATAACAAAACAGTATATTCTGGACACAGCAGAGAAGTTGAACTTAAAAACTCACAGCAATTATAACAGCATGCACAAGATCTGTGCAAGTTCAAGGCAGACCAAATCTCAACATGGAAAGGGCAGGTAGACATGAAGTTTCACTACTAGCTGGGGAGCTATTGACAACTGATAACTTCTGGAATGGAAGAGTTCCTTTGCTGTAGGGATATGATCCTGGCAGGCCAATCATACTCCAGTAAAAGGCCACACATTCAAGAACCTGTGGACCACACAAATTAGACTTGATAGGTGTTTTTTTAAAAAAAAAAAAAAAAGAGGGCACAAAATGGGACAGGGGACAATCTGGGAGGAGTTAGGGGAAGGGAAGTAAATGTGATCAAAATACATTGTAGAAAATTCTCAAAGAACTAATAAAAAGGGCAAAAGAAAAGGAGGACATCTGGATGGATCTAATCTAATTATGTGAGTCCTTAAAAGCACTGAACTTTCTCCATCTGTTGGCAGAACGGAACGACAAGGAGATGAGAAAGACTTGAGACACTGTTGCCAGTTTGAAGAGGGCGCATGAGAAGAAATGCAGGCAACCTCTCCAAGCAGCAAGTGACCTCCAATGACAGCCAACACTGAAATGTGGTCTGAGACTAACAGCCACAAGGAAGTGGAGTCTGCCAATAACCTAAATAAACTTGGAATTCGATACTTACTTGGCTTTAAACTTGCAAGCCAGCTCAAACCTTGATCTTAAGCTTATGGGACCTGTAGAGAATTCAGCTGAGCCCACTCAGATTTCTGATCTACAGAGCTGTGAGCTTGTCCACCGGTGCTGTTATAAGCTGTTGTTTTGAGCTAGCTTGTTATAGCATTGCCAGAAAACTAACTCATGAACCTATGGATCTTACTTGCAGAGAGAAGGTCATAGCAGGCCCTGAAATGTATTGCTGTCAACTTTACTCATTTAGATATCTCCCCATAAACATTTCAGCATATCTGAGTGACTCCTATGTGACAGATACTGTACTACGGCTCAAGAGTGCAATAGCAAGGCATGGCTCTATCTGTGAAACTTGAATTCTGGTCCTGGAACTGAACAATGACGGTCCAACCCCCTGGCCAAGACTGAAAGCTGTAACATACAGGAAGTCTCACTCTTTACCAAGCACTCTAAATATTTAAATGCTTGATACCAGCCCCTAATGCTTCTTCTGGAAATGGCAGAAAGGGACAAAGATAGGAAAGTACAAGTTGGCAGCCTGGCTGATACCCAGAGCCTGGGTGTTGTAATTGTCCCACAGCATGTAGGTGTTAGGGAGATTGAACAGGGCTCTTGGTGTCTTCAGATAACTTAAATAACTATATGTCAAGGATACTGAAACGGGGAAGGGCAGGAGGTAAAGTGTTCCCTGGGGTCATTTTCACAATTTCTAGGGGGCATTTGAAAAGGAACCCATATGGGTTGGTACACGATGGCAAAGTCATTTTGTGGGTATTAAAATGTGGTTCAGGATGATGAAAGACTGCCAAAAGATGGCAGAGATATACAGTAGAGATGGGCAAGCGCCCAGGCTTGCAAAGCAAAATGAGCTGGAGTGGGATTCAAGATGGAGAAGCCAGGAAGAAAGAGGCAGTGATTGACAAGGGAAGGCCTCAGCCATCCAGCTCAGCTGCTCAGAGCTTGGGCAGAGATTAGGTTTTGGAGACCCAATCCCACTTCCAGGCCCTCCTGGGCAATCCTGAGGCCTAAGCATTGGGGTAAGTGCCAGGGACAGCTTAGAGCTCTCCAGCCCTTAACAGCCCTTCCTGATTCACTGGGAATCATTTGTTTATATGTTTGTTTGCAAGATTGGTTTCTGCTTCAGTGAGGGGAGTTTGGATCCCTGCCCTGGGGGCCTGGGTTCTGAGTTAAACAACCCCTCTTGGGGCAGACTCCCTGCCCCATTTGGCTGACTTTCCTCTGCCCTCACTTGTTTGTTAGGCTCATGAACAGTGGACAGAGATGTTCGGAGTGGGAGGAGTCTGGTCCTTCAGAACTGGCCAGAGAAGCAAAGGCCTCTGGTTCACCACAGGCCCAGACATCTGTGGGGGGAGCTCTGGGCAGGAACTCCGGCTCTATGGGAACCCTGAGAAAAGCAGACTGAAATCCTGCCCAGGGAAAGCTGCAGTTGTCCAAGGAGAGCTTCATTTCAATACATGTGGTAAGTTTTTTGTTGTGCTCATTCAGTCCGTAGCAGCTGCAGAGGGAGAGGCCCGTGAGGCGGGCAACGGGGCTGGAGCTGGGTGGCAGGGAAGGGAGATGGTAAAGGCTGAGTTACTATAGAAGGAAGAGCCCAGCAAGGGGAAAGGAACAGGCTGACACAGCCAAGGCTGAAGAGAGAAAGTTGTGGGGAACACAGGACTGTTTCAAGGGAGAAGGGAAGGGGGAGGGCTGCAGTCAATGCCTGGGGTGCGAGCCTGATTGGAGTGGCACATGATGTAGAGATAGAGTTGGGGGGGGCAGAGGAAGGAGGGCATGAGAAAGCAACTTTTTTTTTTTGGCCATTGATGGATTTTGTCTGTTCCTAAAACTCAGCATGTGAAGTGTCTTCCTTATTGCAAAACTGAAGAGAGAATATTCTGGAAAGTCATTCCCAAGGGTAAGAGAAGGGCAGCCGAGTGAATTATCAAAGAAAGCCTGGGGAAGTGGGTTCATAACCTGAACAGGAAAGGGGCTGGTGACTCCTGGAGCTCAAAGCCTGGCTCCTCTCCACATTGCCATTGAACGGAGAACTGGAGATGCCTCTCAACAAGATGCCAGAACTCAATGAGTCCTGTTGCATAGGGGAAGCAGATTGCGAGTGGGGGGAGCAGGAAGAGATGGGACATCTGTTGCTGACCCTTGAAGGAGGCTGACCTGATCCACAGAACTAGCAGAGACCTTGTGATTGTCTAACCCAACCTCTATTTTACACTCAAGGAACTGGAGCTCAAAGAAGGGAAGAAATCTGTCCAAGGTCACAGAGTTAATGACCTAGGCAAACAGACTTCAGAAGGAGGTCACATAGGCTCGTAGGCAGAAGCACTCCCAGATATTAGTTCAGAGAAGGTCTGAAAATACCTGTCAAACAATGCTACTGTCCACTCTTTCACCATGGGAGAAATTTAAGCCTAACTTCAGTGTTGATTCTGCTTCAAAGTCATTCTTAGCAGAATAGCTAGCAAAACACTAATTGGCCAGCATTGGCATGAACAATGAAAACAATCTCTTTTCAGGCCCAGGGTAGTAGTATGTCAGAGAAGGGTAGAGCTGCTCATGCTCCTCAACTTACAATGGTCGTGTAGCTTGATATACCCATCATAAACTGAAGACACTGTAAAAGTTAAAAAAATCCAACTTGATGCATGTAACTCATGTTTAGCAACATGTTATACTGTGGACTGTGAGTTGTCTAGCCTTGTGATCACATGATTGCCTGGGAATAAGGCATGTCACTAGCTCCAGAAAAGATGAAAATTGAAAGAATATTGATTTTTTTTTACTGAGTGTGTATTATTACTTCTGCACTATACAAAGCAGAACAACAAAGCACTGTAAATGGAGGACCTTTTGTAGTCCCGGTGCTTTGTTCATTACATGTCAGTATCCAAGTCTCATTTGGGTGCAACGCATAGAAGAAAGAATTGCTACAAGTAAGGACAAGAATCAGCACTGTTCTGCAACCCCAAACGGAAGTTAGTGGCCCATCTTCATTAATGCATCGCCACTCATGGTGGCACAGCTTTAATGACTGGCTGCCATGCTATGTATCCCGGTACCAGTTCCAGGTTCCAGAGAATTACATTGATTGGTTTAACTTGGAACAGATTATCAAATCCTGGAACAACAAACGATGTGGAGGGAATGAGATCATACAGCACAAGGTTGGCTTGGTCTCTGAGACTACGAATGGTGGGAGGCATCCCTATTGAACGTGAGTCAAGACCTGCTCAACAAAAAGGATATTATACCTACTCAACAAGGTACTGCAAACCTTGTCAAATACTCAGTGCTAGTGAAATCATAGTTATTAGAAGAGCATCTACAACCAATAATTTACTAAATAAACCAGCATAATACCTAACATCAATCTATAAACATTTGTCCTTATACCTACAGGTAAGTGTAGTTTTCACCCCTCGTAAAGCAAAATTCTCTTGGCAACAGAGACCAGTACAGAAGCCACAACCAATCAAATGCAGAATTGTGGAGCTCAGCACCAAGGCATACATCTACAAATCAAACAACTCCCACACTGAAGGCTCAAGGAACACTGAGGGAGAGGAGGCAGACAGATTGTAAGAGCTAGAGATCAGGAACTTTGCTGTGAGATTAAAGTCTCCCCAATACGGCGGCCCACTTGTGATCTGAACAAGGATGACACCAACAAATATGCTGGTGGACGAGGAAAAGCCCATGAGGCCTCAAATCCCACACAAAGAACTAGAGGCAACCGAGGAAAGCTGGGAGAAGAAGAGGCCCTCTTCCCCAGGGAACAGCACATCAATTGGTTGTCTAGTGCCCGAAAACAAGCATACAAGTAACATCGTATAGACAGAGCAGGTTATATTTAGAAATATATATGTATATATATATACGTACATATATATACATACACATACATACATATATACACATACATACAATAACAATAAAAAAGAGTCAATGAATTTGAGGGAGAGTGGAAGAGGTATACTGAATGGAGAAAAGAAAGGAAAAATGTAATTAAATTACAATATCAGAAAAATAGTAAAACATTTTTAAAAAGTAACAGGCAATGAAAAACAGAAAAATCACAGTTTATGTTTATTGTTAATATTATCACTATCATTATTTGATTAGCATACAAGTAATGGTTTCCATTATGATATCTTCATAAATGTATATCATTGTGATTTTCTCACTAGGCCACCTAAGAAGAGTTATAGAAACACTAGCTCGATAGCTAAAGTGTAACAGAGGCCTCTTTTGTGCTACCAAGGGAAAGTGCCCTCTCCGGAACCAGAAAAGGTACTGGGCAAGTACAGAGTTTTGGAAAGCCAAAAGATAATGTAGCGAGCACTAGTCCCCAGTCCTCTGGCAAAGTTAGATGGATAAATCGGATTCTGGAAAGGACAGGGAATCCTACCAGATCGTGTGGTGGCACCAAGCCAAACTTTCCAGGTAACAAGTCTGAGTAAAATGGTCAAGCATCCAAGTCAGACAGGACCAAGGCCAAAAATAAGAATGGGGATTGCGTGCTCTATAATCTGTGCCAGCCGAGCCCATCTGACATCTACCAAAAAATCATCATAAATTGTAAAGTCATTTATTCTAGGCTCAGTGGATGAAGATCATAGTTCTGATTCCTAGCACTAACATAAATACTGAATGGGCATGGAGGCCAGTCTGTGATCCCATTGCACAGGAGGCAGAGACAGAGTCCCAGAGCAAGCCTGCTATGGTGATCTCTGAGTTCAACTGGAAATCCTCATCTCAGCATATAAGGAGTGCAACAATTGAAGAAAGCACTCTACATCAACTTTAGGTCTCTACATTCTTGTACATATACAGATATGCATGCACATGCACACACACACTCACACACATATGTGCACTCACATCAGAAAACAAACTATGCACACATATACACCATTCACATATACACAAAAACAAAAATAATAAAGAAAACTGTCATTTGGTCCTAGATCAATTCCAATGAAAAGCATTTAGCTACAGGAGGATCGGTGTGACTAGAAAGCCTATTAACTACCCAGAGGAGAGGAACAGAAAAGAATAGGCCCAGCTAAAATCTCAGACTGAAGACTTGGAGCCCAAGCTAGAGCAAGAGGGGACATTTTATATGAGATTTAAAGGTTCTTGTTACTTTCCTCTTGGGAAATGAGTGTAGATGAATGTGATCCTAATAGGATACTATTCGAGGGATTTGAGCCTAAAGATAGGATGAAGCTGGTAAGAGCTGAGGATGTTACTCAGTGATAGTAAACTTGCCTAGTGTGTGCAAAAGTTCCATCCTTAGCACTGGAAGAAAAGAACTGATGAGGATTCTGGCTGTAAAAAATACACACACACACACACACACACACACACGTCACAAGTTACGTTACGTAGTCACATAAAAACCCATTTTCCAACAGACAGATCAGATAAAAGATTTAGGTTTAAAGGAGATATATACATTCTTGAGCCACAGCAGATGGATAAGAACCAATAAACTCAATACTCCTTTCCCGTCCTCCCACCCCAGTAATAAAACTTGTGTTACAGACTATACTAAGGGCTAAAGATTCAGATGTGAAATAACCACTACCTTCTAGTATTTTATAGTATAGACAGAAAAGAAGATAGGTAAAGGAAGCATCCTTTATAATGAAGTCTTTAGGAAAGGCGTATGTGTTTGTACAGGCTCTGTGGGAACATGGGGATAATATGACCACAGCCTACTGTATTAAGTCAGGAAAGGCATCACAAAGAAAGGATGAGCAAGATTTGTTTGGTGAACAAGATGCTTGGGAGAAACTTTTGAGGAAACTGCATAGCCAAAGCCCAGAGGGCTGAGAGAACAAATCTCATTCAACATTACTGAGGCTTTATATGCTACTCTGTTAGGCAAAGGTCAATTCTATCCCATAACCTATGCTATTTACATACATTATTAAAGACTTTTGATTAAGAAAGTGTATTATTTGGAGCTGGAGAGATGACTCAGTGGTTAAGAGCACTAGCTGATCTTCTAGAAGACCAAGGTTCAGGTTCGATTCTCAGCACCCACATGGCAGCTCATAACTGTCTGAAACTCCAGTCCCAGAGAGTCTGATGCCCTTTTCTCACCAATGAGGGCACCAAGCATACAAGTAGTACCCTGATCTACGGTGCAGGTAAAACATCCATGCCAATAAAAAGAAGAATTTTTAAAAAGTGAATTACCATGATAACCCTGGTATTTAGGCAAATCTGAGGGTATAGTGAAATTAAAGGTTAGATAAAAAATTTTCTGGGCAAAATGAGACTAATTGGAGCAGTGGAAACTAGGGTTGAAGAAAAAGAGCTGTATTAGAAAAAAAGCTTCTGAGAAGGCTGAACCTTTGGGGATGAGAAGTAAATTGGATATAAGTGGTGGCATATGCCTGTGATCTCAACACTTGGAAAGCTGCAGAAAGAGGACCATGAGTTTGAGACTGGCCTGGGCTACAAAGTAAGTGCTCTGTCAACCCAACTGGGGACTGGGAGAAGACGGAGGAAAAGAAAGAGAGGAAGAGAGGAACTGGGTGTGAGGACTGAGGGAGGGGTAAGGGTCTCACACTTGGCTGGTACTTAAGCGTCTGGGTAGATTAACATAGTATATACTGATATAATAACGTGAGAGGGAAAGAGAAGAAATGTGGTGTGGGGTCAGGGAAGAGATGATCAGTCAAAAGATTCTTGGTATGTTCAGGGATATCAGTCCATAGGCAACTCAGAGAGGAATCTCAGCTAGGAACGTAGGGAATAACACTGATAGGAACAAGAAAATGGCAGTGTTTAAAAGAATACAGAAGTACTTAAGGAGGTAGCTTGACTGTTCTTTAGAAGGTTAAACACAGAGTTTCCACTTGACCCAGCAATTCTAAGTACTTGTCTTTTTGCTGTGCAAAAATACCTGGAAAATACACTTGAGGAAGGGTGCTTTTGGCTCATAATTTGAGGGCATAGTCCACCATGGTGGAGGAGTCATAGTGTCAGGAACTGGGAAAGTCTGGTGGCAGGAACTTGATGCAACTGATCACACTGTATCCACAGGAAGCAGAAAGAGATAAATGCTGGTGGTCAACAACCTGTCAGGATCCCTCTGGCATGATGCAGATCCTTTATCTTGCCAGTTATCTAACTGAATAAATGAATGAAACAGATGCATTAACAAGAGTATGTGTAAATGTTGGCATATAGGAGATGTTTAATCTCTCTGTAGAGGGTTCAGGGAGTATGAAAATACAACACATCAGGTTTAGTGGAGGAGGTTTAGTGGAGGAGAGTGTACTCTGTTTCGGCAGTTAGGACCAAGCAGAAAAAAAAAAAAGCACCTGAGACAGTAGATAGGGACTGGTCTCAGGGGAAGCACAGGAATACCCAGTCCATGGCCATTCCAATTCCCACAACTGAAAACACTGACTAAGCAAGAAAACTACACAGCCAACATTGACATAAGGGATCAAATTTTTCTTCTTAGAGATGGACACAATTGCATTAAGAAAGAAAAGGAGTTTGTGAATTATGGGATATGTATCTCAAGGTTCAATTGTGGCAGATTGCTCAAAGGAAGGGTACCTGGGAAAAGAGAGATGAGGGACCAGCCAGAAAACAAAGATGTGACTGGACAAATGAGATTAACTGGAGCTGCCAGATAGGAGGCAAAGTCCTGGCAAGAGAACAATGAAAAGCCACCCTAGGGGAGAAAAAGCAGAATGTTTCTCTTCCTCCATTGGATACCACTGACTTAGAGTACAATGTAATTGTTTACTAGGGTGCTTGTTGTAACACTACAGTGAGCCCAGGGCCCATGCCCAACACTTCTGTGCATATGCCCCTATACCCTGTTCTTGTTTGTAGACTAAATCAATGGAGAGTGACTGAATGAGAAGATGCATGTTGCCATGATATATATTTTAGGAAATCATTCCAAGGAGGGAGGGGGCTCTATGTGTAATGTTTATTTTAATATCATCCATAGTAGTGAAAATGGAAATAAGAAAATGATGTTATATCTACTCAATGAAATATTACGTGGCCATTAAAGAGTGATAATGATGGATACACTGTAACAACTCAGCAAATGATTATGATTTTTTTCTGGTTTTTTTTTTTTTTTTTTTTGGTTTTTCAAGACAGGGTTTCTCTGTATAGCCCTGGCTGTCCTGGAACTTGCTCTGTAGACCAGGCTAGCCTCAAACTCAGAAATCCTCCTGCCTCTGCCTCCCAAGTGCTGGGACTAAAGGCATGTGCCAGCACTGCCCAGCTGATTATGAATTTTTTATTCATGCTATATTACAAGTATGTGAAAATGAGCCATGTATATAACCAAGTCCTAATGAGAACAACATAAGAAACAGAAACATATGACTCACTGTGGTGGCAATATTGTCAGGGATTTTTTTTTTCTTTCTTTTGCCTTTATGTTGGAGTTGTTTATGCTACTACAAAGGAGAAAATAATGTTGAATCCATGACCTTGACAAAAAACAGAGTGCTGGGAACAGAGATGAAGCTCACACAAAGCAAGCTGAAAGCAGACAAAGAGTGGGTGAGGGGCTGCTGGCAGGGAAAAGGAGGGGGCATGTTTGGTACACACACACACACACACACACACACACACACACACACACACACACACACAGAGCTGCTGTCTATTGTCTGCCTCTTTGCTCATCCATGACCAGGATAGATGGACTTGTGATGTAACTGAGAGTCAGGAGTTTGAAATCAGATAACTGACAATTTGCTCACTGTGGGATCTATTGGATAAATTCATTGACCTCCCTGAACCTCAGTGCAAGAATGTGTAAAGTATAGCTAACAATGCCACCTCCCAGGGTCATTGGGTGGAGTAAATGGAAGATAACAGAGGAAAAGCTATTTGGAAATGAAGAGGACCACACAACTATAAAAGAGATAGTAGAATCCTTGCTGTTATGATTTTAGTTGTTACTATGTATTCCAGCTTAACCTGGAGTTCCATGTGTAAGAGAGTCATTTCAATAACATGGAAATATCTTTTGAAGAACTCTAATGAATCAAGAAGTCAAGATAAGCAGAATAAGTGACCTGTTGTGATCATAAAAAGAGAAAGGGCTTGAGAATATGTTCTATTGACCTGTGGGGGAAGGGGTGCCTCCGCTGGCCTAGGCTGAAGCATGGCTTCCCCCTGAGGGACCAGACACACGATGGGATGGTATAGTATAGAATAGAGGTTTTTTTTAGGGCATGGGGAGGAGAATTAAGGGGGTAGTAGAGGCAGAGAGAAGGAGAGAGTAGAGAAGTAGAGGCCGGAAATGATCACGTGGAGAGAGGGGGAAGGGAAGAAGGAAGGGAAGAACCCAAGAGGACAAGAGAGAACAAGAGGATAAGAGGATTAATGAGAGAGGAGGCACAAGCATCCCCTTTTATAGTGGACCAGACCTACCTGGCTGTTGCCAGGTAACTGTGGAGAGGGGCATACCTGGCTGTTGCCAGGTAACTGTGGGGGTGGAGTCCAGACAGAGTACCAACATGACCCACGCCTGAAATCTTAACACTAGATCAACCTGGAGGATTGAGATTGTGAATTTGTGACCAACCTGGGGCTACATAGCAAGTTCCAGGCTGTATGGTAAGGCACTGTTTAAAAAAAAATAAACAAAAGGATAAATACAGTCAAAATAACCTAGTCTAGTGGTTCTTGACTCTGGCTGCTATTAGCATCACCCAGGAGGTACTTTTTATCCTAAATTGATAAACAGGTCAGACACTCTAGAAATGGAGTCTGGGCAGAAGCACCTTTAAAACTCCAAAACTGTATTTGAAGCTGAGATTCACCCACAAAATGGTCCTTGGGGCAGATAGTCCTGGTTTTGAATGACAGATTGAATTTTCAATCCTCTAACTTTTATGTACTTGGATTTGGAATAGATATATAACCTCCCCACACTTCACTGCCTTTGTCTTTGAAACAGATAACAATAGTGCCTCTCTCACATAGTTGCTGTGAAGATTAAAGGTTTTAATAAACATAAACGATCCTAGAACAAAGCTTGGCACACAGACCTGTCATGAGGCATTCACCATTTTGCTGTTTGTAGTCTTTGTTTCAATCCCATATGGAGAGACACATCCTGATCTTGGCATAGAAAAGAGAATATACAACCTAGGGGTAGGCTCATGACCGCTCCTTCATAGACTCTCTAATGCCAAGTCCCTCGTGTCTCACCAGACATCTCTATACTTTGGCACTAGGTCTCTGACTTGCTTTTTTTTTTTTTAACTACTTGATTCTTAGTGAAACTGGTTGTCTCCTGACTTCATATGCCTATTTCTGCCATCGTCACCATCTACACCTTCTGTATGCTGTGGTCTGGTTTTCAATGTGACTTCAACCTTGCCTCCCAAAATCCTTCAATGCATCCAGACCCCACCATCCTTCTTTAATTTCACTCTTACCTCATCAGTCTTCACTTAAATCAAATCTTGCTTTGTAGGTATTTCTGGAAACAAAACAAAACAAATACACTGGTTGTATATCTGTCTTTCTGGACCAATAAACAAAAACATGTAACTCCAGATTTATTCCTTGGTCGGAAGCTTAGAAAGTAGCAAAACCAGGCTGGACGTCTGTCTTCACTCTACATAGTCTATACTGGTGACAGACTAAAAAATGACCGGTCATGTTTTGCACTTTATGTATGTAGTCTTAGGTACAAAGAATACTCCAGTCCCCCAAACTCTAAACAGCAGTCCAAATATTTAGAAATGGGCACAATCTGAACTAAAAGAGGATTTCTCATGGTTAGATAAAAGCCTGAATTCCTCAGGAACTTGTGAAACTCTTTCCTCTCAATCTAAAGGAGTCATTTCCCTTATCACCCGCAGAAAGAACAAAAGGCTACCTATGGTGCCTATTAGCATACCAAAGCACATGCAGGTCTCCAGGCTTCTTCAGCATCCCAAGTACCTGCTACAAGTTTCAAAGTTCATGCTAGCATCCTAGCCCTTCTCATCTCCTCCCCCTACCCTAAAGTCCCTCAGGCTCATGGGCTTCCTTCTCCCCAGCTATTCATTCTCCTTTATAACCCTGCCTGCTATTTTTTTTTCAAAACTCAATTCCAATCTGTTCTTCTTTTTCTTTTTTTTCTTCTTGGATATTTTATTTATTTACATTTCAAATGTTATCCCCTTTTCCGATTCCCCCCCCCAGAAGCCCCCTATCCCATCCAGCCTCCTCCTGCTTCTATGAGGGTGTGCCCCCACCCACCCACTCCTGTCTCCCTACCCTTGCATTCCCCTACATTGGGGCATTGAGCCTTTGCAGGACCAAGGGCCCCCTCTCCCATTGTTGCCCTACAAGGCCATTCTCTGCTACATATAGCAAGGCTAGCCCTGCTATTTTTATATGCTAGTCTTCCTCTAAATTCCTCCCCCATTTCTCTCCCCTCTTCTTCCCTCTCTTGTTCTAGTTCTCTCTCTGTCTCTGTCTCTCTGTCTCTGTCTCTGTCTGTCTCTGTCTCTGTCTGTCTCTCTCTGTGTCTCTGTCTCTCTCTCTCTCTCTCTCTCTCTCTCTCTCTCTCTCTCTCTCTCTCTTCTCTCCTGGGCAGATCCAGTCTGCTGGCCATGTTCAGTCTACTTTCTACTTTCTCTCTCTGCTCTGAACTCTTCCAGATGCCTCTCTCTCATATCTATAATAAAAAAAAAATCTTCCCCTTAACCATACCATAGAGCTGTCATGTCTTCAGTTTATACACATAGATAATCCTTCACTAGCAACGGTTTGACTTATGTTTTTACTTTATAGTGAGTGGTATGAATGCAATACACATTAAGCAGAAACCATTCTTTGATTCCTGAACTTTGCCTAAGCTAATACTATGCAGTGAACTGCCTTCTCAGGATATTGGACAGAACAATAAAACAACAAAAATGAACAATTGACAAGTGGAGAACATGTCTAACCAGTGGCCCATCAGCCTCACGTGTCCCATGATAGCTATGAATGTGATCCACCATATTTGTAGATAACAGAGTCATGTCACAAAATCAAGAAGTTGGAACCCCCTGCTATATTGTACTGTTTTACTAATATGTAGCAATCGGTAGAGTGTATGCAGTTAATGCATTTTCAGCTTTAAAACTTTTTAAAATTAGAAGTCTGACGAGATAAAATCCCATTGTAAGTCAAAGAACATCTGTTTTAGTTTCATATAGCTGTGGTAACCAATGTCCACAAACTCAGTGGCTTAGGGTAGCACTCATTTATTTTCTCATACTTCTGGAGGCCAGGCATCCAAAAGCAATATTATTGGGCTGAAATAAAGGCTTTGACAGGACTACACTCTTTCTGAAGGCTCTAGGGGAGAATCTGCTTCTCATCTCTTCTGCTTCTGGTGGCTGCTGGCATCTCCTGGCTTGTGGCCACATCTCTCCATCTCTGTCTCCATGGTTGCACTGCCTGTTCCTATTATCTGCATGTCAAAGTTTCCTCTGTCTCTCTCTTGGAAGGATGTACGCATTTAGTGCTCACTCAGATAATTCGGGATAATCTCTAGAGCTCATGATCTTTAACAAACATCTGCAAACTTGTTTTCTAGGATAAAATAACATGTACAGTTTCAGAGGACATTTATATGGAAGTATTGTTAGGATACATTTTTAGCCTATCCCATAGTCCAAGGTGTTTTCCCCTTTAATTCCCCTTAGGCCCTCTTTCTTGTCCTTTGCTGCCTGAAAAATGAGGCCATTGAAGCTTCATGACTTTTGTTTGTGTCTCTTCTGTCTATGTTTATGGTCTGTTTGCTGTCTGTTATTCGATTGAATGGCCACTGCAGGGCTCTGAGCACCCTGTGGCCAGGGGATTTTAACATTCTTAAAAGAAATTCTCTCTTTGGCTGTGTGGATTCAGGCCTCACAGGGGCAGACTTTGAAGAAGCTGAGTGCTTTCTCTGGAGAGATGGACCAGTTGCAGGCCTGGGCCTTCCTGCCCCTGTCTGCTCTACCTTCCCCATTCAGCTGCTTCTTGTTAGGCCCCACTTCTCAGACATGACTTGTTTTGTGCTGTGCAATAAGTCTGCACCACAAGTTAGAGAAAGCAGAAGCAACACCAATGGAGAGAAAAGTAAACATAATTGAATGTGGTCCTAGGATGCGATAGTGCCAGAGAAGTACATATGTGAGTCATCTGGAAGGCAAGAACTGCCCTAGATGTCCAAGGCACCCTTACTTCACTTTCCCCAGTTCTTCTGGTTCCAAGATTCTTCAGGCTGTAGAGTGCAGGTTACCAGAATAAGTACACTTGGATTGGAGTCCTGGCTTTGTTCTTAGATTGCTATTGGACTTGGCTAACTTGCTGTACTTTTTTGAGCCTCAAATTTCCTCTGTGCTAAAAATTGAAGAGGGGGAGTATTAATAACAACAATTAGACTAGTGGGCTTTGTGAGGAGCCTGTGAACAGTGTGTGTGTGCAGGGCTGTATAAAATATAAAGCACCATAACCTGTTCCAGCTTATCAATCTGAACTCAGCACTCAGTCTTTTTCCTATTGTCCACTCTTTGGCTCCCTGAGGGAATTTCAAGCTAATCTTTTGTTTCAGCTAATTCAATCTTGATTTGTTTATTGTTTCCCGGAGTCCTGCCTTGCTTTCAACATACCAGGGAACAATTTGTTTCTCACCTATTGTTCTGCTACCAAGGCAATTGCTTGCTGGTCATACATTAACATTTACAAACAACATGTATAGAGAACTGTTACTTCAAAGTGGAATGTGGTGATTTGAATGGAAAATGCCTACCCTAGGCTCACATATAGAAGTAGTTGGTCCCTAGTTGGTGGTTCTGTTTGAAGAGATTGTGGAGCCTTGAGGAAGTGTAGCCTTGTTGAAGGAATTGGCCACTGGTGGCCGGCTTTGAGGGTTTATAGCTTTGCTGTACTTCTGGTTCTCTTCCTCTGTTTCCTGAGTGTGGATCAAAATGTAATCAGGTAGCCTCTTGCTTCTGCTCCCTTCCTATGCCTTTGTTGCTATGGTGAACTCTATCCATCTGGACTCATCTACTAAGATAAATCCTTTCTTAAGTTGTGTTTGGTCAGGTTATTTTATCATAGCAACAGAAAGGTAACTAATAAGAAGATTGTTTATCACCTCTCCAAAAGTATGCCTTGCCTAGACCAAGGCGGCTGTGGAGTTTCAACCACTCAAAGGAACAACTACAATGTATCAATCAGGTACTGTGTTAAGCACTAAGGGTATGGATGAGAGTAAGATAGTCACAGTCATTGGCTTTAGGGAGTTCAGACTAGTGGAAGAGCTAGGCCCCCAAACAGGTAATTTAACTTCATCGTGGAAGTTCAGTGATTTGAGGCTTTCGATACATGCATGAGTTCCTGAGTTTTATCCCCAGAACCACCAAAACAAAAAACAAAAACGAAACAAAAAACCAAAACCGTCTTATTGTTGTATGGGAGAATAGATCAGACCCAGGACTGAATGCAAAGAAATCAATTTGGAAGGCCCACAAAGGGATGAAAATGAGAGAGAGTCTTGCCCTGGATGGTGTGAGGGCAGCAGAGTTAGAAGAAACTGGAACAATGCATGAGTTTAATGGACCTAACTGGCAGGCCTAGGATGATCACTGATCAGATATTGGGACCGAGGAGAAAGAATAAGAGCCGTCAGATGTCTAACTAACTTAGCCTCTTAGATGGATGGCAATAGCATGTACTAGGACACGGAACATTGGAGTAAAGGTAGGCACAGGGTGAAGATTTTGGGGTGCTTTGCTTTTAAAATGCCTATAAGCATTCAAATAAATATGTAGCTATGCATGACTAAAGATCATGCAAGAGATATCATGCATTAGGGTTACATGATAAAAACATCATGCACACATAAGCTCCTCATGACTTGCACAACCTACTTTGTTGCACAACTCAGGACCACCAGATCAGGGGTGGCACCACCCACAGTGAGCTGGGCCTGCCCATATCAATCAAGAAAGTGCTGCAATGCTTAACTCAGGCCAATTTAGTGGGGGCATTTTATCAATTGGTGTTCTCCCTTCCTAAATGACTCCAGCTTCAATCAAGTTAACACAAAACTATCTAGCGTACATGGGCTTCTGATAAATATGGCTGGTAATTGAAGCCACGGAGGTAGATACGTTAGCCAAATTATAGTATTTAGTAAGAAAACAAAGATAGGGCATGGGCAAAGAGCCTGCTGGAAGCCCAGTCATTAATATGGGGGCTGAGGAGGAGGGATGTGCGCTCTAGTAAGTACATGATAAACAGGCCTGCTACTAGTTAGGTTTCTCAACACATTGACAAAATGCTTGATGTAAACGTGAGGGAACAAGGATATTTTGGCTCACAGTTTTAGAAATTTCAGTCCAGAAGCAGATGACTCCTGCTGTTGAATTAGGGAAGGCTGAATGAAGCTGAGGGCGACCCTGTAGGAGGACCAGCAGTCTCAACTAACCTGGACCCCCGGGATCTCTCAAACATTGGACCACCAAACAGGCAGCATACAGCAGCTGATATGAGGCCCCTGACACACATACAATAGAGGACTGCTGGGTCTGTGTTCATTCAGAGATGACACACCTAACCTTCAAGAGACTGGAGGCCCCAGGGAGTTTAGAGGTCAGGTGGGTAGGGGTAGGGACAGAAAAAAAAAAAAGAAATTTCAGTCCAAGGGTTCTTGGCTCTGTTAATTCTAGGTAAGGATGAATGTGATGGTCACTGATAATAGGAACACAGCCTCACAGCATGCCAACAGCTTCCTGGAGAGTTCTTTTCAAAACCTCTATGCAAGAAATTGGAATTCATGGTTTGAAGAAAGAAATTTATTTTGTACAGAGTCAAAGAAAAAAGCAAAGTAGAGTTTTTTAGTAGAAAGTAAGGTGTCAAGAGGGGTCAGAGATAGAGGAGGGGAAAAGGGAGGGAGAGAGAGAGAGAGAGAGAGAGAGAGAGAGAGAGAGAGAGAGAGAGAGAGACAGAGAGAGAGACAGAGAGAGAGACAGAGAGAGAGAGACAGAAAGAGAGAGACACAGAGAGAGAGACAGAGAGAGACACACACACAGAGAGACAGAGACAGAGACACAGAGAGAAACAGACAGGGAGATATGCCTCACAGGACAATTGTGGGCTTTTCTGAGAAACTCACAAGCAGATTTCTTTACAATGGTTACATATCACATTTTGTTGGCTTTCAAGTCATATCCTCTTACATCCGACAGAGGGCTAATATCCAATATATACAAAGAATTCAAGAAGTTAAACTCCAGAGAGGCAAGTAACCCTATTAAAAAATGGGGTACAGAGCTAAACAAAGAGTTCTCACCTGAAGAATATCTAATGGCTGAGAAGCTCCTAAAGAGATGTTCATCATCCTTAGTCATTAGGGAAATGCAAATCAAAACAACCCTGAGATTCCATCTCACACCAGTCAGGATGGCTAAGATCAAAAACACAGGAGACAGCAGTTGTTGGCGAGGATGTGGAGAAAGAGGAACACTCCTCCACTGCTGGTGGAATTGCAGGCTGGTACAACCACTCTGGAAAGCAGTCTGGCGGTTCCTCAGAAAACTGGGCATGACACTCCCGGAGGATCCGGCTATACCACTCCTGGGCATATACCCAGAGACTTTACCTGCATGCAATAAGGACACATGCTCCACTATGTTCATAGCAGCCTTATTTATAATAGCCAGAAGCTGGAAAGAACCCAGATGTCCCTCAACGGAGGAATGGATTCAGAAGATGTGGTATATCTACACAATGGAATACTACTCTGCAATTAAAAACAATGAATTCACGAAATTCCTAGGCAAATGGTCAGATCTTGAAAATATCATCCTTAGTGAGGTAACCCAATCACAAAAGAACACACATGGTATGCAGTCACTGATAAGGGGATATTGACCCAGAATCTCGGAATACCCTAGACACAATCCGCATATCAATAGATTTCTAAAAAGATGGAAGGAGAGACCCCTGGTCCTGGAAAGACTGGATGTAGGGGAAGGCCAGGACAGAGAAACGAGAGGGGGTTGAATGGAAAAAAGAGGGAGGGAAGGGGGCTTATGGGACTTTCGGGGAGGGAGGAAACGGGAAAGGGGAAATGATTTGGAATGTAAATTAAAAAAAATAAAATAAAATAAAAAGTTGCTAAGAAATCACCCTCCTCCCTAATATTGTACATAGAGAGGACTTTGTAGCAAGGTTAAAAGTTTGAAGCCAAGCTCTGCCCTACAGAGAAAAAAAAAGCTCAAGTTCCCTGAGCTTACCCCAAGATCACAGAATCCCACCAATCCCAGGCTACGTTGGAAAGCTCTCCACCCCAAGACATCCTACAGAAAGTCTTCCTCCTGCCCAGTTCTTTGCTGCTTCTCACCTGCGTAGAGGCAGCCACCCTCTTGTGTCTTTCTCAATAAATCTCTTGTATGAGGATTGTTGTACATTGTGACTTTATGGTATTTCTTGGCTCCTGGTTGTCAGGATACCTCTCCCTTCAGAGCTGCAATACTTACCTAGAGTCCTCATGATTCAGTCACTTTCCCAAAGCCTATCAGCCAAACTCCAACATATCAGGCCTTTGTTCATGATCTCTTCATATCTAAGGCAACCTAAATTCAAGATGGCAAATACATGCTGCCATCCAACTGAATAGTAGGAATTGCTTGGCATGATATACTGAGGAGTCAGTGTATACAATCTTAGAGTACTAGAAATGATTAAGGATGTCTGTCAGGGGTGAAAAAAATAGGAGTTGTAGGACATGGATCAAATTTTTGTTGTTGGCCTTTACTTTCACTTTTGTGTTCTCTTCTCCCTCACCATCTGAAGCTGTAGATGCAACCTCCTCAGTTAGTCATGAACTGGCAAGTCTTCTCGCCTTAAAGAATTTGGTCTTCATGAAAATAAAAATGAGTATTTGTTGAGAACTTATCTACTGAGCAAATACCAACTAACTTGTCTACTCCAAGAAATGAAACTAGCTCCTAAGGGTTTCATACAGGACACACAGTTGTGTGCTATACCGTGGACTTCATTGTGTTGAACCAATGGGATAAGTCTCAAATGTTGGTATTCACACGGAAATGGAGCATAATTATCTTTATTCCCAAAGCACGGGTAATGTCCACATTTAATCTAAGGCATGCACAGACAGTGAGGATCTCTGTACAATCTAGTTCTATATTTTTACCTTAACTTACATCATGTTTACTGGCCAGTGAATACAGAGGGGAAAAAAGCTATTTCTTTTTACAAAGACTTGTAAATCATATAACCACTTCAGCACAGTCTAGCATATTTTCTCACACACAGTCACTGCTTAAAGCTTGTTCTGTGTTTCCTCTCTTTTTAAACACCACACTCTTCATCTTTGCATTCCTGCGAATACCTCTGCGGAGTTCAAATTCTCACTTCAGGCTTGTTCCAGGTATGGTGTAGTGCCCTGCAAAGGGAAGATAAGGAGTGCTCTCCTGAGCTCATATAAAAAGCTCCAGGGCCAGTTCTGGAGACTCAAAAGTGATAATCATTCCTCTCCAGTAAACTGGCGATGAACTGGATAGTCACTGCAGGCCAGACACCAGAATTGAAGTGTGAACCCTTTCAAGGCTTAGGAAATTGGAAGCATCAGAGTGAAGTCTTTAGCTGCTGTTACCCAGAAATGAAAGACTGTAGGTGGTAGAGTTTGGGCTCAGTGCATTTGTGAGCAAACAATAGGGAGGATTCAGGACAGAGGGCAACAGGAAAACAAGAGCTGTTGAAGCTGCAGAATCATGTCAACTCATCAGCACCTCTCTGTCCCCTGCCTGCAAAGGGAGCTGGTACCCACTGGAGTGAGCTATGCAATTGAGAGCTGTGGAGCGGGAGAGGGGGAGACGCTACGACACCCTGGGACAACTGTCCTAAACCATCCAGTTTGTTTCAAGAGAGGGTCTGCAGGCTCAGTTGGAATTGTGGAATTCAGAATCTGTAGTATAGAAACCCGACTTAGACTTTCCATTTTCCCTTAGGATTCAATAAAATTCTTTAGAGGATATAAACTGTGCTAAGAAAAACAGAAAGTTGTTTTGTTTTGTTTTGCACTGTGGACCTAGGTTTTAAAGGGAGAGCAAGACAGCCCAAAAGGTTGAGCATTATGTATTCAGTTATTAATCCTTTCAACAAATAGTTTAATATTTGTGTGTGCTAAGCATTGTGCTAGCTGCTGAAGATTTATGGAGGAATAAAATACATCATAGAACTTAGTTTCTAATATGGGAACTTAGTTTCTAATACAGGGGACATTCATGTAAACAAGCTAGTGAACTAAATAATTAAAAATGGCTTTGAAATCTAGCACTACACTCAGGCATGCGTGGTGATGAGATAGAATCAGGGCAGGAGACAGTGTAATAGGTTAAGTATTGTTAGTTGCTGTAACAGATGAACTCTCAAATCTTCATGACTAAGCTCAATAAAATGTATTTCTTGCTTTCAGAAGCTTCAGAAAGAAGATTGTTAGGATTCTGTCTAAGCTCCACCCCACAGTTACCTGGCAATAGCCGGGTATGCCCCTCCCCTCAGTTAGTCTGACCCACTATAAAAGGGGCTTCTTGTCCCTCCTCTCTCTCTCTTATTCTCTTATCCTCTTGTTCTCTTGTTCTCTCTTGCCCCTCTTGGGCTCTCCTCCCCTCCCCCTCTCTCCACATGGTCATGGCCGGCCTCTACTTCTCTACTCTCTCCTTCTCTCTGCCTTTCTCTACCTCTACTACCCTGTTAACGCTCCTCCTATGCCCTGAATAAACTCTATTCTATGCTATACCATCTTGTGTCTGGTCCTTCAGGGGGAAGGGATGCCTCGGCATGGGCCCTCTGAGGCACCCCCTTCCCCCACACCGCTTTAGAACATATTCTTATGCCTCTTTCTCTTTTTATGATCACAACAAAGATGATCTTTGAGTTGGATGTCTAAGGGGAAGCAGTTATTAGGCTTTGAGGTGCTATGGAGCCTTAAAATAAATAAATAAAAACTAGGGGATGAACGTGGGGGTCACTGCTGCAGCCGTTTCTTCCTACTTAGAGAGTGCCTTCCCAGAACTCATTTGTGTGATATCATCTAACTCTCCACTCCATACCTATATTTTTAAAAATAATTTTTGAGATTATAATTATACCATTTTCCTCCTTCTTTTCCTCTCTCCAAACTCTCCCATGTATCCCCCTTGCTTTCATTTAAATTCGTGGCCTCTTTTTCTTTGCTTCTGTCTGTCTCTCTGTCTCTGTCTCTCTGTCTCTGTCTCTCTCTCTCTCTCTCTCTCTCTCTCTCTTTCTCCCTCCCTCTCTCATACACACACACACAAACACACACACACACACACACACACACACACACACACACACACTAGAGTATAAAATAAATCCTGCTCAGCCTACTTAATATTGTTTGTATGTATATGTTTCAGGGGCTGATTATTTGGTACTGGATAAGCACTCTTCCCTGGGGACAACTATTTCTCTAGATATAAGCATTTTTTTTATTTGTGTGTAGTACTTTTTTTAGGGCTGAGGCCTTCTATACTTTTTGGCTTCCATATTAACATGCTTATTGGTATCATCCTTCTTTGGGTCATGGATTGCTTGCCATGTTGTTGAGATTTTATAGCTTCTTTGAGACTTCTAGGAGTCAGTTTCCCAGAAAACTCCTTGTTTTGTAACATGAAAGGCAACCTGGTTCCTGATCTAGCACAGGCTGGAAACCTCGGTGACCCTAAGGGACAGAAGGTGTTTTGCTACACTCACAGACACCAGTTTCCTGACAAGAGACCGCAGCCCTCCATAGTTTTGTGTCCTTCAGTCATGTAAGGGTAATGTCCCCAAGCCCCTCCACAGGTAGAGGATGTGGTCTCAAGGCAGATCTCCATTTTAATGAGGTACCTAAAGGACTAGGGGACTTAGCCAATAAGCTTTCCTTTCCAGACCCTCCTCTCTGCAAAAGGTATTTAATCTCAGACCCACCTGGAGAAGCGGGGTACAGTTTTTACTAATCCACTTTTCACCATGACAATAAATGTCTTAAAACCATGGACTGCCTCTTTTCATCAGGATCTGCAGTGGAGAGCAATGGAACAGGCCTTCGTCTAAAGTCTAAAGAACCGCCCCCCTAATTTCCTGCAGAAGGCCTCCCAGCGCTCCCAGCCATGACCTACACCAAGCCAAGACACCTGCCAAACAAGCCAAGGACTCGCACTCCCACGGGGATCCAGCCGGAGCTCCCCTTTTCCCCTTCTGAGCTTCCCACTTTCCCCCTTTGGCCCCGGGCTAGATCCAGCCCGCAGGCCCCAACTCCATTCTCAGTTTTTCCACAGCGTCCAGTGGTGCCTGGGGTGTCCAAGAGACCTGAGAACCAGAGGGCCTCCGACCTCCTTGCAGGTCCGAGGACGCCCCCCCCGCCCCCCCCCCCCCCCCCCCCCGCCTCCCAGCGAGCTCTGGCTGTCCCCAGGGACCTCACACTGAACTCCCCCATGGCAGCTGTGTCCCACCTCCCTGAGCTGCCTGAGCCCTGTGTGGCAGAACGGATACTGGACAGCACAAACCCTACATTGTTTCTCTGGTTCTTACAATCATTCCATTCCTTTTTGCATAATGATCCCTGACTCTTAGGTTTAGGAGTTGTGTTACAGATACATATGTTGAAATCAGGCTTCACTACTTTGTATTTTGATCAGTTGTAATTTTCTGTAATGGTCTCCATATATTGCCAAAACAAGTTTCCTTCATGAGGGGCAAGCGTTGCACTTATCTGTGATTTAAAGGTCAGTGTTTCAAATAATGTTAGGGAGGAGGCTTTCTGGTTAGATCCAGCTTGGGCCTTTTACATACTCACTTGTTTTCACTCCTAGCAATCCTTAAAAGCTTGCTTTTACTGTAACTTAGTTCTAGAGAGTCTTCTGTGTTTATTCCACTATGGAAGGTTCTCTTTCTAGGTTGTCCTATACCATTTACTTATTTTATGTAATTATTTAAATGTATACTCTTACAGTGTGTGTATCTTAAGGTCAGGAAATATGTCTGGCCTCCAATGAAAAGGGTTAGCACTGTATACCACACATTAAGCCCTTGATGAGTATCTGTTAAATGAACGAGTCTTTTCCAACCATGTCCTCTCACAATATTTTCCTCAGTCATTTATGTTGTTTGTCAGTCAACAGACACTCAGTTCTTATTAAGTGTTAAGTATTTTTCCATGTACTGGAATTAGTGATAGGTAAAAACTTGGGGGTTTTCTTTGTTTGATCTTTTTTTTTTTATTTTATTTTTTTAATTTACATTCCAAATCACTTCCCCTTTCCCATTTCCTCCCTCCCCGAAAGTCCCATAAGCCCCCTTCCCTCCCTCTTTTCTCCATTCAACCCCCTCTCATTACTCTGTCCTGGCCTTCCCCTACATCCAGTCTTTCCAGGACCAGGGGTCTCTCCTTCCATCTTTTTAGAAATCTATTGATATGCGGATTGTGTCTAGGGTATTCCGAGATTCTGGGTCAATATCCCCTTATCAGTGACTGCATACCATGTGTGTTCTTTTGTGATTGGGTTACCTCACTAAGGATGATATTTTCAAGTTCTGACCATTTGCCTAGGAATTTCATGAATTCATTGTTTTTAATTGCAGAGTAGTATTCCATTGTGTAGATATACCACATCTTCTGAATCCATTCCTCCGTTGAGGGACATCTGGGTTCTTTCCAGCTTCTGGCTATTATAAATAAGGCTGCTATGAACATAGTGGAGCATGTGTCCTTATTGCATGCAGGTAAAGTCTCTGGGTATATGCCCAGGAGTGGTATAGCCGGATCCTCCGGGAGTGTCATGCCCAGTTTTCTGAGGAACCGCCAGACTGCTTTCCAGAGTGGTTGTACCAGCCTGCAATTCCACCAGCAGTGGAGGAGTGTTCCTCTTTCTCCACATCCTCGCCAACAACTGCTGTCTCCTGTGTTTTTGATCTTAGCCATCCTGACTGGTGTGAGATGGAATCTCAGGGTTGTTTTGATTTGCATTTCCCTAATGACTAAGGATGATGAACATCTCTTTAGGTGCTTCTCAGCCATTAGATATTCTTCAGGTGAGAACTCTTTGTGTAGCTCTGTACCCCATTTTTAATAGGGTTACTTGCCTCTCTGGAGTTTAACTTCTTGAGTTCTTTGTATATCTTGGATATTAGCCCTCTGTCGGATGTAAGGTTGGTAAAGATCATTTCCCAGTTAGTTGGTTGCCGCTTTGTCTTTTTGACAGTGTCTTTTGCCTTGCAAAAACTTTGTAATTTAATGAGGTCCCATTTGTCTATTCTTGATCTTAGAGCATAAGCTATTGGAGTTCTGTTCAGGAAATTCTCCCCTGTGCCCATATGTTCAAGGTTCTTCCCTAGTTTCCCTTCTATTAGTTTCAGTGTGTCTGGTTTTATGTGGAGATCCACTTAGAATTGAGCTTAGTGCAAGGAGATAAGGATGGGTCAATTTGCATTCTTCTGCATGTTGACTTCCAGCTGAGCCAGCACCATTTGTTGAAAAGGCTATCTTTTTTCCACTGGATGGTTTTAGCTCCTTTGTCAAAGATCAAGTGACCATAGGAGTGTGGATTCATTTCTGGGTCTTCAATTCTGTTCCATTGATCTACATGTCTGTTACTGTACCAATACCATGCAGTTTTTAACACTATTGCTCTGTAGTACAGCTTGAGGTCCGGGATACTGATTCCCCCAGAGGTTCTTTTACTCTTGAGAATAGTTTTAGCTATTCTGGGTTTTCTGTTATTCCAGATGAATTTTTGAATTGCTCTTTCTAACTCTATGAAGAATTGAGTTGGGATTTTGATGGGGATTGCATTGAATCTGTGTATTACTTTTGGTAAGATGCTCATTTTTACTATATTAATCCTGCCAATCCATGAGCATGGCAGATTTTTCCATCTTCTGAGGTCTTCTTCAATTTCTTTCTTCAGAGACTTGAAGTTCTTGTCATACAGATCTTTCACTTGTTGGTTAGAGTCACGCCAAGATACTTAATATGGTTTGTGGCTATCGTGAAGGGTATTATTTCTCTTACTTCTTTCTCAGCCTGCTTATCCTTTGAGTATAGGAAGGCTTCTGACTTGCTTGAGTTGATTTTATATCCGGCCACTTTGCTGAAGTCGTTTATCAGCTGTAGGAGTTCTCTGGTGGAGTTCTTTGGGTCGCTTATGTATACTATCATATCATCTGCAAATAGTGATAGTTTGACTTCTTCCTTTCCAATTTGTATCACTTTGACCTCTTTTTGTTGTCTAATTGCTCTAGCTAGAACTTCAAGTACTATATTAAAAAGATATGGAGAGAGAGGGCAGCCTTGTCTAGTCCCTGATTTTAGTGGGATTGCTTCAAGTTTCTCTCCATTTAGATTGATGCTGGCTACTGGTTTGCTGTAAATTGCTTTTACTATGTTTAGATATGGGCCTTGAATTCCTGATCTTTCCAAGACCTTTAGCATGAAAGGATGCTGAATTTTGTCAAATGCTTTCTCAGCATCTAATGAGATGACCATGTGGTTTTTTTCTTTGAGATTGTTTATGTAGTGGATTACATTGATGGATTTCCTTATATTGAACCATCCCTGCATCCCTGGGATGAAGCCTACTTGATCGTGGTGAATGATCGTTTTGATGTGTTCTTGGATTCGGTTGATGTCAACCTCTTTTTAAGTATTTGTCTAGAACACAGTATGCCTCTTTCTTCAGATACAATCTTTTATTTGTTTATTGGAAATTCTCCGGTAGTATAATTTCTAAATACATTTCAATACAACTTTCTAGTGTCTCCATTAAATGTTTAGGGCTCTTGACTGGCTTAGTTAGACTATATTTGTTTTCTATAACTATAAACCTGTACATGATTAGATAATCTCTCTCTTTTAAAATCTCTGATTCACTTCAATTACAATATTCCCACAAATGTTAATAGTTATATTTCGAATTATGACTAGTTTATAAATTCTTGTTTCTGCATATTATCTTTAAAACAATGGTATTTTTTGCTCATAATATATTCACATAGGCCTGCCATTTATTCATTATACTGTGTCTTATTTTTTCTTAGACTGATTACTGAATTCTTATTCAAATACAAAATTCTCCAATTGTAATAGTTCTTGTGTTCCTTAAGCTATGTCTTCCCCATATGTTTTTCTTTCAAGTAAATTTTTATTGGAACCATTGTAACCTCACATTCTGTTATGAGAAATAATATAAGGAGGCCTTGTATAGCTTTTATCCAATTTCCCATAAAGGTAATTATAGTTTTATGCTACAACATCTGAAAGTTATCACAAATCTTAAGTCTAGTTGGGAAATTTAGTGTGAGTGAGTACTTTGTGAAAAATTAGCATTGGAGAAGAAGCCCATGTTGGTACTCTTTGTAACTTGGATGTCTGCATGTAGAAGAATGCAAATTGAACCATATTTATCACTGTGTACAAAACTCAAGTCCAAGTGCATCAAGAACCTCAACATATACCCAGATACACTGATTCAAATAGAAGCCTTGAATGCATTAGTACAGGAGACAATTTCCTCAACAGAATACAAATGTCTTAGCCTCTAAGATCAACAATTGATAAGTGGGACCTCATGAAACTGAAAAGCTTTTGTAAGGCAAAGGAAACTGTCAATAGGACAAAATGGTAGCCTACAGATTGGGAAACAATCTTCACCACCTCTACATCTGACACAGGGCTGATATCCAAAATATATAAAGAACTCAAGAAATTAGCCATGGATTTTGAACCACCACTATCCTGTGGCTAGGAGCTTTTATTCTATGTAGTTGTTGCACTCCTGCCAAAGAGGCTAGGACCATCAAAATTTAGTCTTCATCACTTGGGAAAAACAAAAGGAAACAAACAAACAAAACAACCTTGGCTACCATACAGTTTTCCTTTCTCAGGACTGAGAACTCTAAAGTTCAATGGACTTTCCAAAGGCCTACTCCTTTCCATGGGGTGTTTAATTTTGAACAGAAATAGCATTGACACAGGTCTTCCAGTTTATAGATCTCAGTGTTCTACTTGATTCCTCCTATCCCAACACACTCAGGAGATACATTAGCCATCCCAAAATATACAAACTGGAGAGTGTCTGGAGCAAGAATCTGACATACAGCCTGCCAAGTTAATGGTGAGAAGAAACTGTTGGCGAAGGGCATAGGCACAATGTTGTCGTGCACTGTGTGTAAAGGTTATCCTTGTATTATTTAAATGCTGATTTCTGTACCCCCATATCTGGTTGCAATCCTTATTCTGAGAATTTCCTGTCTCGATGTAATGTCAACATTGCTCCCAAATTATTCCCTGATTGGTCAATAAAACTAGCCAATGACTGAAAAGGAGAGAGAATAGTGTTAGACTTCCTCCCAGTCAGGGAAGGGGCAGGAAAAAGAGGAAAGTGGGAGATGTTGGGCCTTATTCGGCCAGATACTGAGGCCTAGTTGAGGGAGCCTGAGCCTTTGCTTGACTTTAGAGACCTGTCTCAGTCACTTCTGGACTGGAGTGACTCAACATGACCTGCTTAAGCCTGCCTTTGCCTAGCTACTGCTGATATAGAATAACTTTGTTGGCTCTGTCAGTCACCCTATACCCACAGTCACCCTTCCCTGCCCCCTAAGTCATCTCACCTCACCAAAATTCCTGCCTCCTCCCTCAACCCTATATAAACAAAAGACTGATATAATAAAACAAGTTCCTGCTTTGACAGACTCCCAGCTTGGAGTGGTTATTCTCCGGAGGCAGGAGATCGGAGTCGCTACACTCATCATCCTGCTTCAGCCTAGGAGAGACTCGGTTGGATCAGGTTCTCTCCTTTTGCCTGGATCTGCCAGCAGAGAGCCAGCAGGGAGAGAGTCCAGGAGATACCATGAAAAAACACCTGGATCCCAGAGAGACAGATCAGTACTAAAATGCAAGTATCACTGGGATTTTGACTAGGAGGTAGCCAGATCAGTTTAGAACATAAAGAGTAATACTGCTCAGTGGTTATGCCCTTAAAGTTTGTTAAATGAATATAATAGTCCAGTAAGAGGAAAACAGCAACAAGTGCTTATTAAAAAGCCTTAACAGAGGGAAGCTCAGAAAATAATTGTATCACTGCTGAGGCAGTAACTTTTTAAAAATTCTTTGAGAATTTCGTACAATGTATTTTGATCATATTTTCCAACTCAATCCAGATTCATGCCCACTTTTATTCCCATCAAACTTCAAATCATCTCTCTTTTTAAACCCATTGATTGCAGATTTTGTTGCCCAAATACTTTTGGATATGGAGCCCTCCACAGAGTGTGGTTGACCTACCAGGGTTCACACCTTCAAAGAAAACTGATTCTCCCAGCAGCTATCAATTGTCAATGGTTCCTTTATCTACTGGCAGGACTTCCCTGCTTCATACTTGGATTTTTGTGTAGCTCGATCATTCATACATCTTCTGCATGCTGTGACAATTGCTGTGAGTGTATATGTGCAATTGCCTTGTTGTATGCAGAAAACACTGTTTTCTTATAGTTATCCATTACTATTGGCTCTTACACTCTTTCTCCCTTCTCTTCCATACAGATCCCTAAGATTTGGGGAGAGGAGTATTATATAGTTGTCTCATTTAGGACTGTACATTCTATAGCCTTTTATTTTTTGTACATTAACCAGTTGTGTCTCTATGCTAATTGATGTGATGGTTTGAACGAGAATGGTCCCCATAGGCTCATATATTTGAATGTGTGGTCCTCAATTGGTGGAACTCTTTGGGAAGGGTTAGGAGGTGTAGCTTCGCTGGAGGAAGTGTCACTGGGCATGGGCTTTGAAGTTTCAAAGACTAACATTACTAGTGTGTTCTCTGCTATCTCCTTATAGATCAAGACATGAGCTCTTAGGCTATTCCTGATACCATGCTTTTGGTCTACGAACATAGACTCTAACCCTCTGAAACCATAAGCCCAGATTAACACTCTCTTTATCCATTGCTTTGGTCATGATATTTTTTTTTCAGAGCAATAAAAAACTAACCAAGATAATTGCCATCTACTACAAGAAGAAGTGTTGAAAAATACTCTAATCTATGGATATAATGGTAAGTCATTGAAAAATTGTTTAATACTATTCCTATTTAACAGAAAAACAGTAGTATAGACTCTCGCTTAGAGACTATGGCCTGTCTGGCCACAGATATTGAGCCCTGATAATGATGTCAGATATAGGTTCCATTTTATGAAGCAGACCTTAAATCTAATCAGAAAGTGGTTACTTCAGTAAGATTCAAGCAACTATTGCACCAATGAGCATATCTCACTAGGGTAGTCATTATTGTAGCTGTCAAGACTCACAACTGTTTACAGTAAGTTTGTTATTATGTTTCTCCTCCTGTAGCATGAAATAGCACTTGCCAGCTCATGAAAGCTAGCCAGTGGAGATGAATCATTGAAATGAATATAAGCTTCATTTGTTCAAGATTTGTGTGGTTTTCTCAGCAAAAAAGATCTAATCATCAAGTTCTGGAGGACAATTAAGAACTAACACCAACACTCTTCAAACTATTCCACAAAATAGAAACAGAAGGAACACTACCCAACTCGTTCTATGAAGCCACAATTACGCTAATACCAAAAGCACACAAAGATCCGACAAAGAAAGAGAATCTCAGGCCAATCTCTCTTATGAATATCGATGCAAAAATACTCAATAAAATTCTTGCCAACCGAATCCAAGAACACATCAAAACGATCATTCACCACGATCAAGTAGGCTTCATCCCAGGGATGCAGGGATGGTTCAATATAAGGAAATCCATCAATGTAATCCACTATATAAACAATCTCAAAGAAAAAAACCACATGGTCATCTCATTAGATGCTGAGAAAGCATTTGACAAAATTCAGCATCCTTTCATGCTAAAAGTCTTGGAAAGATCAGGAATTCGAGGCCCATATCTAAACATAGCAAAAGCAATTTACAGCAAACCGGTAGCCAACATCAATCTAAATGGAGAGAAACTTGAAGCAATCCCACTAAAATCAGGGACTAGACAAGGCTGCCCTCTCTCTCCATATCTTTTCAATATAGTACTTGAAGTTCTAGCTAGAGCAATTAGACAACAAAAGGAGGTCAAAGTGATACAAATTGGAAAGGAAGAAGTCAAACTATCACTATTTGCAGACGATATGATAGTATACTTAAGCGACCCAAAGAACTCCACCAGAGTAATCCTACAGCTGATAAACAACTTCAGAAAAGTGGCCGGATATAAAATCAACTCAAGCAAATCAGTAGCCTTCCTATACTCAAAGGATAAGCAGGCTGAGAAAGAAGTAGGAGAAATGATACCCTTCACGATAGCCACAAACAATATAAAGTATCTTGGTGTGACTCTAACCAAACAAGTGAAAGATCTGTATGACAAGAACTTCAAGTCTCTGAAGAAAGAAATTGAAGAAGACCTCAGAAGATGGAAAAATCTGCCATGCTCATGGATCGGCAAGATTAATATAGTAAAAATGAGCATCTTACCAAAAGTAATACACAGAATCAATGCAATCCCCATCAAAATCCCAACTCAATTCTTCATAGAGTTAGAAAGAGCAATTCAAAAATTCATCTGGAATAACAGAAAACCCAGGATAGCTAAAACTATTTTCAAGAGTAAAAGAACCTCTGGGGGAATCAGTATCCCGGACCTCAAGCTGTATTACCGAGCAATAGTGTTAAAAACTGCATGGTATTGGTACAGTGACAGGCATGTAGATTAATGGAACAGAATTGAAGACCCAGAAATGAATCCACACTCCTATGGTCACTTGATCTTTGACAAAGAAGCTAAAAAACCATCCAGTGGAAAAAAGATAGCCTTTTCAACAAATGGTGCTGGTTCAACTGGAGGTCAACATGCAGAAGAATGCAAATTGCCCCATTCTTATCTCCTTGCACTAAGCTCAATTCCAAGTGGATCAAGGACCTCCACATAAAACCAGACACACTGAAACTAATAGAAAGGAAACTAGGGAAGAACCTTGAACATATGGGCACAGGGGAGAATTTCCTGAATAGAACTCCAATAGCTTATTCTCTAAGATCAAGAATTGACAAATGGGACCTCATTAAATTACAAAGTTTTTGCAAAGCAAATGACACTGTCAAAAAGACAAAGTGGCAACCAACTAACTGGGAAATGATCTTTACCAACCCTACATCCGACAGAGGGCTAATATCCAATATATACAAAGAACTCAAGAAGTTAAACTCCAGAGAGGCAAGTAACCCCATTAAAAATGGGGTACAGAGCTACACAAAGAGTTCTCACCTGAAGAATATCTAATGGCTGAGAAGCACCTAAAGAGATGTTCATCATCCTTAGTCATTAGGGAAATGCAAATCAAAACAACCCTGAGATTCCATCTCACAACAGTCAGAATGGCTAAGATCAAAAACACAGGAGACAGCAGTTGTTGGCGAGGATGTGGAGAAAGAGGAACACTCCTCCACTGCTGGTGGGATTGAAAGCTGGTACAACCACTCTGGAAAGCAGTCTGGTGGTTCCTCAGAAAACTGGGCATGACACTCCCGGAGGATCCAGTTTTACCACTCCTGGGCATATACCCAGAGGCTTTACCTGCATGCAATAAGGACACATGCTCCACTATGTTCATAGCAGCCTTATTTATAATAGCCAGAAGCTGGAAAGAACCCAGATGTCCCTCAACGGAGGAATGGATTCAGAAGATGTGGTATATTTACACAATGGAATACTACTCTGCAATTAAAAACAATGAATTCACGAAATTTCTAGGCAAATGGTCAGAACTTGAAAATATCATCCTTAGTGAGGTAACCCAATCACAAAAGAACACACATGGTGTGCAGTCACTGATAAGGGGATATTGACCCAGAATCTCGGAATACCCTAGACACAATCCGCATATTAATAGATTTCTAAGAAGATGGAAGGAGAGACCCCTGGCCCTGGAAAGACTGGATGTAGGGGAACGCCAGGACAGAGTAACGAGAGGGGGTTGAATGGGGAAAAGAGGGATGGAAGGGGGCTTATGGACTTTCGGGGAGGGAGGAAATGGGAAAGGGGAAGTGATTTGGAATGTAAATAAAAAAAAAGTATATAGGCAAATATGGGTATGTTAATTAGCTTAAGTCCTCCATTCTACAATGTATCTATATACTAAAACATGTTGTACATCATAAATATTTATAACATGTACCAGCCTAAAACAAGGTTTAAAAATTAAAAAAAAAAACAAACCAGAGCAGTCATAGTGTATAATTTAATGATGTACCTTTACTCCTTGGATCAACAACACAAGCAAAACCTAAAAGGAATAGACATAAGAAATTAAAGATCAGGGCAGAAACTAATTAGATGGAGATAGATTTTTGCATGAAGAATCAATGAAGCAAAGAATTGGTTTTTTGCTTTGTTTTGTTTTGAAAAAAAAAAAGATAAATGGGCCCAACAAACTCCTAGCTAAACTAGCTAAAAGAAAATAGACTTAGAGTGAAAAATGGGACATTATAACAGATTGTGAATAGTTTGAGAATATATTCTAAAATACTGGAAAAATCAAGAAAATATGGATAAATCTATTTATCCACATGTATGATCTATTGAAATTAAATCAAAAGGATATAAATAACTCAAGCAGATCTATAATAAGCGATAATAGTAAAACAATCATAAAGAGTCCCTAATCAAGAAATTCCAGCTTTCAACAGATGAATTCTATAGGACCTCTAAAGGAGAGCTAATCCAACGCCCTTCAACTTATTCCATCCAATAGAAAAGGAAAGAACATGACCAAACTCCTTCTATTAAGCTACTATTACCCTGATACCAAACCAGATGTCTTCATTAGGATCTCTATTGATATGATTGAAAAAAAAAACATGATCAAAAGTAACTTAGGGAGCTAAGGGTTTACTTGGCTTACTAATTATACTCCACCCTTGAGGGATGCCAGGGCAGGAACCCAAGGCAGTAACTCAAGGCCATAACCTGGAGACAGAGACTGAAGCAGAAGCCAAGGAGGAACTCTGCTTATTAACTTTCTCCCCGTGACTTGCTCAGATGGCTTCCTTATATATCCCAGGACCATGTGCCCAGGAAAAGCATTGGGACTTCCTACATCAATTATTAATCAAGAAAATCATCTACATACTTGCCTACAGGAAATGTGATCAAGACATTTTCAATTGAGCTTCCTTCTTTCAAGATGATCCTAGGTGCTCTTGCCCTCTTCTCTTCTTTTCTCTCTTGCTCTCCCTCTCCCTCTCTTCTCTTACCTTTCTCTTTCCCCATTCTTTTCCTCCTCTTTCCATGTGGCCATGGCCAGCTTTCATCTCTCTATCTCCCCTTTCTCACTCTATGCTTCTACAATAAAGCTTTAAAATAAAAAAAAACAAAAAACAAAAAACAAAAAAAAGAAAGAGAAAGATGATCCTAGGTTGTGTCAAGTTGACAAAAACAAAACAACAACCAGGACACCAGATAAGGACACAACAAAGAAGAAAGCTATAGAACAGCAGTTCTCAAGCTGTGGGTTATGATCCCTTTGCGGGTCAAATGTCCCTTTTACAGGGGTCACATATCAGGTATCCTGGATTTCAGATATTTACAGTATGACTCATAACAGTAGCAAAATTAATTATAAAGTAGCAACAAAATAAGTTTATAGTTGGGGATCACCACAACATGAGAGACATGTATTAAATGGTAGTAGCATTAGGAAGGTTGAGCAAAACTGTTATAGAACAATTTTTTGCTAAGCATAAACACAAATTTTTCAATAAATACTTATGGACTGACTTCAACAGCACATTAAAAAGATCATTCAGACTGGGGTGAGATGGAATCCCAGTGGTTTATTGCAGCACAATTTCCAAGAGCTAAGTTATAGACAAAACCTAAGAATCCAACAAGAGAGAAATGAATAAAGAAAATACGTCATGGATTTTTCGTTTAAGTGGGAAAGAAAAATGAGGTTATGTCACTTGTAGAAAAATGAATGCAGCCAGTGGTAATCAAAGCAAGCAAATTAAGCCAGTCTCAGAAACACAAATGTATTTTCTCTCATTTATGATTTTAGATTATTAGTTACATGAATTCATTAGTGCCTGTATAAAATGAAAGTACAAATTAGGCTTTCTAGGGAAACAAAGGGGACACATTGAAGGTGATGGTGGTGGGGAGAAACTGGAGACACAGGCAGAAATATACTCAATATGCAAAATATACCTTTGTGAAAAATTTTTAGGCAATTTTAAGATAGCAACTTAAAAAAACAAACAAAAGAACAAAAGCAAGAAAGAGAAAAGATCACATACCATGGTGCAGACAGTTTCATTCCAGAGACTCAAGGATGATCCAACATATGCAAATCAATGTAATACAATGCATGACTACTACTAGGGATAGAGATGATCATCTCAAAGGATGCAAACCTGACCACATCCCTTTATGACAAAAGCTCTGAAGAAACTAGAATAGAAAAATCCAAACTGAATGTAATATATGTAATCTATATCAAATACATGGCAAATATGCTAAATGGAAGGGGAGACTAGAAGCATTTCCTCTAAAATGAGGAATGCGATAAGGGTACCCACTCTCCATTCTGATTAATACAGTTCTTGAAGCATTTGCTAGGGCAATAAGGTGTGTGAAGGGATATACACATGCACATGGAGGGGGAGAGGGAGGAAGGGAGGTGGAGAGAGATAGACAGAGAGACAGAGACTGAGAGACAAAGACAGAGAAATGGAGACAGAGACAGACAAAGAAACATGCATGATCAGTTCCTGTGGAGACAAGAAGATGGCATTGGATCCCCTGGAATTGGAGTTATGGATGGTTGTGCACTATGTGGGTACTGAGAACTGAACCTAGGCCCTCTGCAAGAGGTGCCAATGCTCTTAACTGGAGCTATCGCTCCAGCCCACCATATCATTACTTTTACTGCTGAGTAGTACTCTGTGGTATGTGTATCACTATTTGTTTAACCATTATCCCATTGAAGTACAAATGAGTTGTTCCTTTGTTTGTGGGTTTTTATACAATTACAATTTTTAATTTCTCTAGGATAAAGCCCAAGAAAGACCACAATTGATGCTCAGTGTGAGTTTACTGTCTTGCTTGCCTGCTGTTTCTTCTTCTTTTTCGTCTTTGTTGTGAGGGTTCGTTTGCATGGTAACCATACAGTGTCTCCCTTTTGCTTGTGCTTAGCATGGGAAAAACTTCTATATATACGGTTTTGCTTAATTCTCCATAATATCTTTCCTAATTTGTCTATAGCTCTCCTGATGTTTCCAAGGTCTTATTGGAAAGTAGAGCATCACATTCTGTAGCTGGCATGTAAATTGTGGGAAAGAGAAAGCTCAGCTAAGACTCCGCCTACTCCACTAAACGACCTGGACTCTCATTGGTTTTCAGATGTTTGGTTCAAGATTCATATATGACCCGTTTGTACCTTCCAGGCATGTTTTCCCCTTTGATGCAATATTTTCAAATAGAGAAACAAAGAAAATCCAGAGTGTGGGGGTGGTGGGGAGTAGCAGTCCTCCCTATTTTGACTAAGATCTTGCAGTAAAAAGTTAACATTTCTTCTCTCAAGGATATTTCTGGACATGGCTTCAAATAATGTCTTTATACCCTAGTTCTTATCCCCTGCTCCTTTTGGCTATATTCTAAATTGGCTGGTTTCAGCTATTGGTAAATACTAGGATGTTTTGTTGGCTTGTTATTTTCTATTAGTGCTGTTTCTGGGGTGGGAACAGAGTTTGATGCCTTGTGGTGATGCCTCCAGGGCCTGCAGTGTGCTTACCTGGCTGCCAGCTGGAAACTTCTGCCTTTGAGATTTGACTCTTTTTCCTCGTTTGTTTGCCACCATTGACATGGTTGCCATCTTTTCCTTAATGGTTTTGTATATATTTGTTTTGTTAGGCATTTGTCAATTGTATTAGTCAGCTTATCATCACATCCCACCAAATAGCCAAGATAATCAGTTTATAAAGTGAAAGGGCTTGTTTGGGCCTCAGTTTTAGTTATTGCATTCCACAAAAGGTTAGTGCTTTTACCAGGTAGTACATCTGAGTTGGGAGCATGGGGCATCTCAAAACTACTAATCTCATAGCCAAGGAGCAGAAGAAGATAAGGAGAGTCCTGGGCAGTCCCACAATCCCTTTCGAGGGCAGACTCCCAAGGACTTAAAGATCTCTAGCCAGGCCCTCCCTCCCTACTTTGTGTGTGTGTGTGGGGGGGGGGGGGTTGGAGACAGAAGCCAAAGCTTCATACATGATAAACAAATGTTCTTTCTATTACTGAGCTATACCACCAATCTCCTTTTTGGAAAAAAAATATTCTCAACTCTAGATATTTGCTAGTACCCCCCCTCCCCCATATCAATATCCTAGGGACCAATCCTGTATAACATATAACCTTTGGGAGACATTTAAAAACCAAAACATAAATCCAGTCATGGTGACAGCCACCCATAACTCTAGAATTTGGGAAACTAAGGCAAGAGGATCATTGGGTTTGAGTTTGAGGTAAGCCTAGGTTATATATCTGTCTCAATATTCCTTTTCAACCCCGAAAGATTCACACTAGAGCAGAATTGCTGATCAAGAAATGAGTCCAAGTCTCTGGGTCACTGGCTGAGATGGATCAGATGTAAAGGCACTTGCATCCAAGCTAGAAGAAAATTGAGTTCCATCCTCAGGATCCACATGGTGGAAGGGAAGGATGGACTCTTACATGTTGTCTTCTAACTTCCATAAAATTGCTGAGGAACATGCACATATACACCAATACAACATTTTTTTGAAATATAAAGACGATTCTATGAGTTGGCTTTACTTTATAAAGCTTCCCCTTACATCTCAGAGGCTGTTTCCTTAACTCCTCTTTGGTACTGAAGGGCCCCAGGCTGGAGAGAGTATTTAAGGAATTCCTCTTTAAGGAATGCAAAGGAACATAACAGAGTGGGGGTAGTCCCTTCCCTAGTACCAGGAAGAAAGGACATAAATTAGAAAGTGCTGACACAACATATTCAGAGAGCCAATCTGGGGCTCCTGGGTGATATGAACCTTGATTTTTTTTTATTCCTCCTATCCAATTCTTCTAAATCATATGGCTTCTTATTTACAGTTGTTCCACATCCAGATGATTCTATAGCAATTCAACTCCATCTGGGTTCCCTCACTCTTCTTCTTATGCCTGGAAGTCAGCAAGAGTGGACCCTAAACTGTTCTATGCCCCAATTTCAGTCCATATCTGTGATGGTTTGCATATGCTTGTCCCAGGGAGTGGTACTATTAGAAGGCGTGGCCTTGTTGGAGGAAGTGTGTCACTGTAGGGTTGGGCTTAGAGATCTTCCTCTTAGATGCCTGAAGATGCCCAGTCTGTTCCTGATTTCCTTTGGATAAAGGTGTAGAACCCTCAGCTCCTCCTGCACCATGCCTGCCTAGATGTTGCCATGCTTCTGCCTTGATGACAATGGACTAAACCTCTGAACCTGTAAGCCAACCCCAAGTAAATGTCTTTTATAAAACTTGCATTGGTCACTGGTGTCTGTTCACAGCAATAAAACCCAAACTAATACAGAAGTTGGTACCAGGAGTGGGGTATTGCTGTGATAGGCCTGACCATGCTTTTGTTTGGAAGAATGTGGGTTTTGGAACTTTGGATTTGGAAAGTCATGGAATGCTTTAAGTGGGGCTTAGTGGGCCAGCCTAGTAGGAATATGGAAGACAGTGGTATTGAGGGTCATTTGAACTGTGTAGGCCTGATGACCCAAAAGGTTTCAGTGGAGAGAACTTTCATATGTGGTTGAGAGACTGTTTTTGTGATGTTTTGGTGAAGAACATGGATGCTTTTTGCCATTTTCTGAAAAGACTGCCTAAGGCTAAGGAAAAGAGATGGATATTAATTGTATTGACAAAGGAAGTCTCAAAAAAGCCCAACAGAGACTTTGTTCTCTGGTTAAGTCTGATGAAGAGCATTTTGAACAAACATAGCAAGCTGAGAAAGGAAACATACAAAATATATAGTTTGAGCAATAAAGGGACACCAGGAAGTGAAATGGAGCTGAATTCAAGGATATTAAACTGAATTAAGGAAGTAGTGACTTTGAGGCAAGATTCCTCCCAGCTAAATTTAGGTTCAGGCATGGTAGTACAAGCCTTTAATCCCAGGAGACAAAGATAAGCAGATCCCTGAGTTCAAGGCCAGCCTAGAACAGAGCAAATTCTAGGTGAAGAAAAACTTAAATCCAGGTTTGGTGGATCACATCTTTAATCCCAGTGCTTAGGAGACAGGCATGCAGATCTCTGAACTCAAAGTCTAAGGAGCAAGATCCAGGACAGCCAAGCTTAGGCAGTGAAGGAGTTGGAATAAAGGAAGCTAGTGATAAGGTAATAGAACAAGGGGGCCAATGTTCCAGCTCCTGCAAACAGCAGAACTCAGCAGCTTAGGCCATGGGTCTCTGGCTTTATATTCAAGAGGAGAAGGAGACTATTGGAACAACTGATGCTGGTTAGCTGGAGCTAAGAAATTAGTGGTGATTAAGAAAAGACCAGCATCACTTAGGTGATATTTTCTGGGAAGTGTTTCCTGAGAGCACAAAGAAGCTGTGTTCCAGAGATAGCCAAGGTTGCCCCTCATGCTGCAGCTGTACTTGGTAATGTATAAGAATCATCCAGGTGGTACTGGTTTTGAAGGCATGAAGGCATCATGAAGAACAGCTGAGGTTTGGCACTGTGAGAGGCCATGGAAGGCCATTGGTGAAAGTGCAGCCTCAGTTGTAGTTGACAGCCAAGGACTGAAGGGGTCATGCAAAGGAGTTGAGGCTTGATACCATGAAGACAGCCTATGAGAGGCTTTGGTGAAGCATAGTTGCAGTAGAAGATTCTAGCATATTGGAGATGCCAGTACCATGGGATGACCACCAAGAACAGCAGTGGCAGCAGAATGGATCAACCTGAGCTTAGAGTGCTACAGAGGGCAGAGCTGGAGAAGTGACACCAGCCCTTTGGAGATGCACAGAAGATCATGTGTGGAACTCAGACATTGGAACCAGAAGCTGTGAAGCTGAAGTTGACTTGGGGACCCCAAGATGTTAAAGATGCCAGAGACACAGGATGCCTGCCAGGAAAGCTGCTAACAGGGAGTGGAACCAGCCCAGGAGAAAGAACCTTGTTGCAGTCAACAAAGATGAAAAGGGAGTTGAAGATCTGAAGACTGCTTTGCCATCAGACATAGAGATGCTGAGTTTGGAGACTGCCCAGCTGGTTTCCTGTCTTGTTTTTGGGATTACAGTTAAGTGATTGGATGCATCTCAGAAGAGATTTTGAACTTTGGACTTTTAACACTGTTGAGAATACTATAGACAGTAGGGACTTTTGAAGTTGGACTAAATGTATTTTGCATTATGCTATGTTTAGGTATGGCCCCCATAGACTCATGTTTGAACAAGCCTATGGGGGCCAGGGAGTGGAATGTGATGGTTTGCATATGCTTGTCCCAGGGAATGGCACTATTAGAAGGCGTGGCCTTGTTGGAGGAAGTGTGTCACTGTAGGGTTGGGCTTAGAGATCTTCCTCTTAGATGCCTGAAGATGCCCAGTCTGTTCCTGATTTCCTTTGGATAAAGGTGTAGAACCCTCAGCTCCTCCTGCACGATGCCTGCCTGGATGTTGCCATGCTTCTGCCTTGATGACAATGGACTAAACCTCTGAACCTGTAAGCCAGCCCCAAGTATATGTCTTTTATAAAACTTGCATTGGTCATTAGTGTCTGTTCACAGCCCTAAAACCCAAACTAATACAATATCCCTTAAGATATTTTAAGGTTTCTGTTCTTAAGAGGGGAAATGATAGAGTAGCAAGATAGGGATTAACTAGCTCAGAAGCTGTGGAAGATAGACCACTCCTCCTCATAATCAGCCTTGGATTCCACTTTCCAGTTTCCTGGTAACATCAGAAAGGGAAATATCTTTGCTCTCCCTAAAGGTTGAAAACACTCACTCTTACACACACACACACACACACACACACACACACACACACAGGTGGTGGTACTAGGGCTTTTTTGAGGCCAGCTAAGGAAAAGCTACATGTAAAGTGATACTCAAGTTTTTTCCTGCGTCTGATTTTTAATTTATTTTATTGAAAAGATTAAGAATCCACAAAAGGGAACCCTAGATTTCTTCATAATATTTGCAAGTCTGGGTCAGTTTCTAAATTAATTCTTTTTGTATATGCTTTGCTTTCAAAGATATCTCCTAGTTTCCAGAAAAAACTCACAGTCCCCCCCCCGAAAAAAACAACTTAGCGTGGTGTAAAATAGTAAGAGTTGCTAACATTTTTATCCACTTAATTCTAGGAACATTTTAATTGATTTTAGTATGATGAATGGTTTTAGCCTCAAAACAAATATTTCAGGTGGTGGTTGTAATTATTCTCATTTTACATATGAAGAATTTAAAGCAAAGGAACTCTCAAGTGTTTCTAAGACCATACAGCAACTATGTAAGAAGAATGGGATTCAAATCCTGGCAGAATTGTTCCAATTCATGCTGTTAAATCATAGATACTGTTTCTTTACCTCTCCTCCTTTGCTCCCCGATCTCTGTCTCTGTCTCTCTGTCTCTATCTCTCTGTCTCTGTCTCTCTGTCTCTGTCTCTCTCTGTCTCTGTCTCTCTGTCTGTCTGTCTGTCTGTCTGTCTCTCTCTCTCTCTCTGTGTGTGTGTGTGTGTGTGTGTGTGTGTTTTGGAAATTAAACTTAGAACTAGTACAAGCAGAATACATACTCTGTCCTTGAACTATATCCCCTGCTCATTTTTTTTTTCTGAGACAGGCTGTAGCTCAGGCTAGCCTTGAATGTACTATGTAGCCCAAGGTGGCTTTGTACTTGTGATCCTCTGGATTCAAGCTCCCAAGTACTGAGACAACAGAAATGCCCCACACTATGCCTAGCCTAGCAATCCTTCCATTGTCAGCATCCACATACAACATTCTGTCCAAATCAAGCTACATGCTGTCTTCTGAACATACTTTCACTGCTTTGTCCATTTTCACATGGTTCACTTCCACTATCATCTGCTTGCTACAACTTTATTTATTTCCTGGCGCTCTAATTTTGTAGTTCATGGTCTTCCACTCAATAGTATATTCACTCAGGTTTCTCAGTATAGTCAATAAGGCCCAGCATCACATTTTCATGTTTCAGATACAGCCCTTATCATACAACCATGCAGCTATTTTTTTACATAGACATCTTCTTTCCTAATTCCCTTTGGGAAAATTATATATTTAAAAAGTTTGCTTCACGGATGAGCATATCAGTGCATATTTATAATCCCAGCACTCAAGGAGCTGAGACAAAAGAATCATGAGCTTCAGGATAACCTGGACTACATAGTGGGATGAGATTGCAAAACAAAGCGAAAAAGGTAGACTAGAATTTGTATCTGGCATATAATTGCTACTCCAAAAAAACAGTTGTCAAATGACTGAATCTTAGTTTCTCCAGTACCTAATACAGTGCAGGGACAGTGGGTGCTCAATATGTATTACTTAGCAAGTGTGGACTTAAGAAGTGCTTACACCATGTCCTCACTAGTATGCGCTCTTTTCTAGGCAGTTTTTTAACTTCAAGATTTTTCAATAAGAGCTCTCAGCACCCCTGTGCTGGCCCTCAGTGCAATGGGCATAGCATGAGCTTGGGTACAATGGCTTTGGAAAAAGGGCCAAGCCAAAATGTACGTGGAGCTTAGGCAGACCATTTGTTACCACCTAACATGCTTTGGTGTGCAATGGTAACTCTCTCTCTCTCTCTCTCTCTCTCTCTCTCTCTCTCTCTCTCTCTAGCTAATTCTTCTTAGATCCGTGATTCACAATCTGAGTAGCCATCCAAGTGTTTAGAGAGTCATTCTCTACTGTGTCTGCATATCTTGGGAACAGAGGCACTTAGTGCTGTCTTTCTGGACTTTTTACTTTCAAGGGTGTATTTGTATAGCAAACAGCCTAGCAAGAAAGTTATACTACTCCTTCCAGAATAAAGAGTGGACTTATTTCTGTCTTATATTATATAGATGATTTTACCTTCTGAGAGTAAAGATCAAGTATGATTACCAGTCATTACAAAAAAAATTTATATCTTATGAGAAAAGGTAAGAAAGGGTTCATTTATTTAACTGATTTCTCCAGCTTATATTTCAACTATTTGAGCACCTATATGTACTAAGTACTTGCTTTAGTTATTACAAATATAGAGCAATATATGAGACAAAGTTTCCACATTCACGAAGCTTGTAGTCTAGTGGTGGCACACACACACCAAGTCCTAGAAAAAACAAGTGGGTATTTCAGATAGTAAAAAATGCACCACAGAAATGCAAACGAAAATGTCAAGATCAGCACTGAAGGACATTTTAGTGACAATAGAAAATGGGCTAGAATCCTTGCTTGGTATGAATTAGGGCCTGCATTCAGTCCCCATACTCCTCCTCTCTGAGGAGGTAATGTGTGAGCTGAGACCTAATTAAAAGTTTTGTTGCCAGGGATGGTGATACCTTTAATCCCAGCGCTTGGGAGGCAGAGGTGGGCAGATCTCTGTGAGTCTGAGGCCAGCCGGGTCTACGGACTAGCTAGAAAACTTGTCTCAAAACATAATCAAATAAAATAAAACAAATTTTGTAGCTGCCCATGTCTGCAGGCCAGCCACTAACCCATTTAATAGAGCTGGCGTTCTCTAGGCTTCAAGTTGATAGCCTCACCCAACTTGTGCCATGTGTGAGCACACACACGTTAGGTGCTTCTTCCCAGTGATGGCTGAAGTTCCGAGTCAACCTCTGCTGCACTAGGAGCATGGTGCAGTGTATTTGAGGTACTCTAATCTGAAGAGCTGTCTTTCATTCATTTGACAGACATTTATGTAATATATCACTTATTTGTATTACTTAATTCTCATTATTTTTACCAAATTCCTGACAAGAAACAAATTAAGGGAGCAAGGGTTAATTTTGGTTTGGGGTTTGAGGATACATTCCACCATGGCAGAGAAGGTGTGGCTTTTAGCTGTGGCAGCAGAAATATGAGGTTGCTTGCTCACCTCTGAGGAGATCAGGAAACAAAACAGAGTTAGGAAGCAGGATGGGATGGATGATAAAATCCCAAGGCTCATGCCCAATGACACAATTCCTTCCTCAAAGCTCCACTTCCTAAAGATTCCACAACCTCCCCAAAACATTGCTATCCTCTGAAGATCAAATATTTAAATATGGGCCTATGGGGGCAACCACAACACTGTGGTAGGAACTAACATACACAGTAGATATGTAGCAGCAAGAGAAGTTCTGCTTTCGTGGGACTTTCTGGTTTGAACTCGATTCCCACTGTACCATCTCCAGAGCCTAGATCCTGCATACTTTCCCTCTCTGGATTAACAGAGGAGCGAGAACACGGCATGCTTCTTATCTCTGGACTTTACTGTTCTTTCAACCAGATCAAACCCCTTGAATTCAGAAATTTCTATCCATGTTTCTATGACTATCACCACTATGCAAATACTAACTATTCCTGATACCACGATTCCATGTTGACTCTCAAGCTAGTGTAAATAATATTTAAAATATCCTTATCCCCATGGAGCTTGAGACTCAGACTTTTGGTCATCTCCTTTCTTCATTGGGGCTGTATGTTCCTGAAGCTCCCTTCTCCCTATTGCTATCTGCTGCTCTTGTCTCTTTTCTCTCTGTTTTCAAGGTCACAGCATGCCCATTGCTGTAGTTTTGAAACTGATTCTCAGAGCTGCTTCTGGCTTGCTTGAGCTTTGCCTGGTGATCAAAGCTAAATGTAAACAAAGAAATTGGAGGTAACAGGGCCTGCATTGGCAACTCCTCACTGGTGAGGTATTTCTTCCAGTAAGGAAGAGGTTGCTCTGGCAACCAGACTTCTCACTTCTAACTTATTCTAATCCCTCTCTTATCAATTTTGTATTACAATTGAATGAGTTTCTTTTATAAGACGAATTTCTCAACCGTTTTTATAACCTGCTTTGTGGTGCCAATTAGCCTTTTCTTGAAGGGAACACTTCTTTATATTTCAGAATACTTTTAGTGCTCGTTAGTTGTAAAAAAGTATGATGGACCTTGGTAGTTTCTACAAAGATGAAAAATAATTAGGATAGATGAAGAAGAGCACTGGATTTAGACTCAGACTACCTGGCATTTTAAAGTAATTTATAGCTCTGCCTTACAAGAATGTATGAAATAGCTAAAGGAACACAAAGAAGTATAATATAAAAAAAAGTACTCTGATTCTTTTCAAGTACAAGCATTCTCTTTCTTTTGTTAAATAATTATTATACATGTATAAACATAGCTGCTTTTCTCTGAGAATACCATCACTTTTTCCCTATGAGTTTTGAGCATTACCTTTATTGGCACATATCTCTTAAATCCTTTTTTGTTTCATTGTTGTGACATAAGATCTATCTGTGTAGGCCAGGCTGTACTCCAACTCCTGATGCTCTTGCCTTTACCTCCACAGTGCTAGGACTATAATCATGTGCTACCATGTTCAGTTATCACAGTATTTTTAGTGACTGGCTAGTATTTCATCATATTGATATCAAGTTCCTTACAGCTGACATATCAGTAGTGATTTTAATATAATGAATCTACATGAACTATTGTAATACATATATTTTGGTGGAAGTCATAATATTTGTGTTAGACAAATTTCTAGATATTTTATTACTGAACAACAAGTGTACATATTTAGCATCTTGTGCATATACTGCCAAATTGTTCTTCACAGCAATTCAATTGTACCAATCTTTCATCTCAAAAATAGTGTATTATAGTAAATACTGCCCATGAAAGTGTAGTTTTAAATTCTATTGCTTTTTGATAAGTGTGACATTGGACAAATTACTCACCCTTGATAAATTATGGAAGGGTAGAGATGATAATACTTTCTTCACGATTATGAACATTAAATTTGAATAAGATACGTTCAAAGATTAAGACAGAGTAACCATATGAACCAATAATCACACTCCTGGGTATAAATTCAAGAGAAACAAAGATATTTGGCATCACAAAAAATTGTTCATAGACAATTGTAGTAGCTTTATTGATAATGGCCCCAAAGTGGGTTCATCAACTGACAAATTGACAAATAGTGATATATATATATATATATATATATATATGTGTGTGTGTGTGTGTGTGTGTGTGTGTGTATGAGTGTATGTGTATAATCAAATATTGCTTTGAAGTACAATAATGAATCGCTGATACATGCTTTAATACAATTGAATCTTAAAAAACTGTTATGTGAAAAATACCAGTCATAAAAGGCTTCTTTATATGATCTCAATTGTATGATATTACCAATATAGACACATATATAAAACAAGATAAATTAATAATTGTCTGGATCTGGGATATATCTCAGTTGCTAGAGCATTTGATTAGCATGCATGAAGTCCTGGATTCAATACCAAATTGCACATAAACTGTATGTGACAGTGTATACTGTCTGATCTGTCATTCCAGCACTGAGAAGGTATAGACAGAAAGATCACAAGTTCAAAGTCATCTTCATTGAGTTCAAGACCATCCCGAATACAAGACCTCCTCCTCCTCTTCTTCCTCTCTCTCTCTCTCTCTCTTGCTCTCTCACTCTCTTTCAGAGTCACACACACAGTTGCTTGGGACTGAGGAAGGGATTGAAAAAATAGAAAATAGGTACTATGTCTTAAATAGATAGGAAATTTATTTCTGGGAGTAATAAGAATATTCTAAATTTGATTATGGCAATGATTACATAACTCCACGAATATGGGTTTTGCAGCCTGTTTTTGGATGATACAAGGAATTGAACCCAGGCCTCAAACACACTAGGCAAGTGGTCTATTTGTAAGTTACAATCCTAGTCCTGATTAGTACACTGTGTGTGTGTACATATTTATTTGTGTGAATGTATTTGTACATATACATATTTATTTGTGTGTGCATATATATTTGTGTGTGTTCATTGTGTGTGTGTGTGTGTGTGTGAAGGTCAGAAGTCAATATTAGATTTTTTCATCAATTGCTCTCCACCTTACTTTTGGGGACAGGGTTTCTTTCTTTCTTTCTTTCTTTCTTTCTTTCTTTCTTTCTTTCTTTCTTTCTTTCTTTCTTTCTTTCTTTCTTTTTGCTGTCTCAGAAAGCTTTATTTTTACTTGGTCCAAGACTTGAGAGAGGCTCCAGAGCTTCTTACTGAAGCTAAAGCCCATAGATCTGGCTAGATAGGCTGACAAATAAGTCCTAGAGATCCTCCTGTCTCAGACTCCCTAGCATTGGGATTATAAGGGTGTACCACTGTGCCTGGCTTTTTATGTGGATGTTGGAGATCCAACTTAGATCCATAGGTGTATGTGGTAAGTATCTTATAGACTAAGTCATCTCCCTAATTTTTATAGTTTTAATGGGTAATTCTCTAGAGTAAACTTTATACCTCAATACATTCATATAAAATATTAAATATGATAATACTTCTGCTTCCAGCTAAGATGAAATAGCTAATGCCAAATATATGTTTCTATTTAAAACAACTCCCTCTAAAAATTCAGTGAAGTATTCAAAGTATTGTTTTTGAGATACATCTATCAAGCACCAAAAAAAGAAAAAAAAATGACTCTTGAGAAATGAGAAGCAAATGAGGCAAATCCAACACTTGCCTAGTTTACTGCCATCAAAGAGATTTCAGGTCAGAACACGTGGAAAAGGAGCTAACATGAATACCAGCAAACTCCATAAGGGGAAAAGATGGAGTCAGGGTACATTTGGGTAACTGGAAGTCACAGTCCATAGTCTTGAAGAGGAGAAAACTGTGTGAAGATACCCCTGGAGATTTACAGAGACTCCAGCAGTCAGCAAAGCTCTGATTAACACAGAGATGTCAAGAAAAATACTTTAAGGCAGAGAAAAAGCCATTAAAGGGAACACAAGAGTCACATGGGGATAGTAATATTACTTGTTCCCACCAGCCAGAATGGAATAACTCATAATTCACAAAACATTGTTTGGAGTATTCAAGAAGTTTTTTTCTCAGTAATGGGAAATAATTAACTGTAGATTGAATAGTACTCCAGATTCACATAACAAATATTAAAAGACTTTTAAGGGTCAAAGACTTTTATTTTTCTCAAGTAATATAATTGTATCCCACAGCCAGTTTTAAAGTTTAAAGGAATGCAGAAATATCCAGCACAAAACAAGGTGAAATTCACATTATTTAGCATTGTATCATAGGCTACTAGGCATGCAACAAGTAGGAAAACACAATCCATATTTGGGATTATATTCCATCAATGGAAGCCACTCAAGTGAGACAAGTAAGCATAAGAGACAGTTCAGTATCCTAGGACCCCCATATGGTTTTGGGTTATGTTCACCCAAAGGGTAATGTATCATTACTCCTTGTAATGATGAACTTGTCAACTCGGCAGTCTAGCTCCTCTACTTGCATGTACTATATGCACTTTTATCCCTCACTGAACAAGGCACCTAGCCATGTCAGCTCTTCCTTTAACATGCACCCTACATTGGGATACACATACTCCCATCCTTGAACAATAATATGAGTTTCCTCACCCCTGGGAACAATCAAATTTAGACTGTTTCTATTCAAATATATTCCCAATGTATCCGGGTATGAGAATGAAAAGATAGTCCCAATGTATTCAGGTAAATGGAAAGACCCATTTGGCCTGAGCTAGTTTTGGGTGTGTGTGTATTTGTCCTCTAGGAACCTTTTATGGAGAAGTTCCTATCTTTCACAATTAGGCACATATATATGATTAAAATAATATATATTATGGGAAGGGACACACAGCAGAAAAAAATGATCATATCACTTAATCTAGCAATCAAAACAGAGCCATGCAAACTACACCCCTTAGTAAGTACTCCTACTTCTCTTGAATCCCATAATGCTTTTAAGTACTTGTGTGACGCTCTGCCAGTCCTGACAGTGTATCTCCCTACAACCTGCATTTTCCTCCATAAAGTTATTTTTGCTTTTGTTGTGAGTCCTTTTTTTTTTTTTTTTAATATTTTAGGTAAGAGACCAAGAACCTAGAAACATCTGGCCCAGCCTTCAACCACTGATAACATCATAACTCACACAGATGCTTAATTAACATAGGCTGCATGAAAGAGTTTGTTAGAAAATTTTGTTACACGTGTTCAGAGAATGAACTGGAAACATAAAAGATACCGAAAAGGCCCCAGTTGAACTTCTGGAGATGAAAACTATGTGTAAGATGAAAAATACACTGGGTGAGATTAGTATCAAATGAGACATTACAGAAAAATTATAAACATGAAAGCAGAACTGTCTACAATGAAACACATGCAGAAAAAAGTATTAAAAAATAGAAAGAACATCAGAGAAGGTGGGACAATTTCAAGCAATTCAATACATATGCAACTTGAGTTTCTGAAAGGGGTGGGGAGCAAACAAGTATTTAAGAGAATAATAGCGAAAATTTTCAAAATTAGATAAAAGTACCAACTTACAGATTCAAAAAGCTCAAAGAACATCATGAAATATAAAACCAAGCTAAAGCATAACATAATTAAATTGTTCGGCATCATTGATAAAGAGAAAATACTTGAAGCAGCTCGAGGGGAAAAAAATAAACACATAAGTGCTGAGGAGACCGTGAACAGGAGATAGAGGGACAAAGACACAATACATTCAAAGGAACAAAGAGTGAGCGAGTTCTTGCTGTAATGATGTAAAGACGGGATCGTTGCACAGTGCCTTTTCAAAGACTAAAAGAGAACAAGAGCTGTCAGTGTAGAGATCTTTGTCCAATGGATAGGTCTTTCACAAACGAAGATGAAATGATGGGGTTTTAAACACATAAAAGCCAAGAGCATTCATCACCAGCAGACCTGCATTAGAAGATGTATAAAATGAAGCCCTTCAGAAAAAGGAAAATGATCTCAAGTGGAAAGATGGAATAAAACAGGTAGAATGTGTCCAGTGGAAAGGATAAGTGTAAGCACAACTATGTAAGGGTTTTTTCTTATTGTCTAATTCTATTTTAAATGATAATTGAAGAGTGCTAAACAAAAATAATCACTATGTATCATAAGATTTATAATGTAATTAAAGGTAAAATATATGGAAATAACACAAAGGCCAATACTCTTTCAACTCTATCAGACAGACAAGCATGGAGACACACACCTTGAATCCCAGCACTCCGGAGGCAGAGGCAGGCAGATTTCTGTGAGTTCAAGGCTAGTTTGGACTATAGAGTGAGTTCTAGGACAGTCAGAGCTACACAGAGAGACCCTGTCTCATTAAATTTCTATCTGGTGTATGTAAGGCCCTGGGTTCCATCCCCATTGCCACAAAAACAAAAACATTTTTAAAGTTCCAATGACAAAGCAAGGCACTCCAACAAATACACTACCAAAAGGGTATACTGGGATCTTACTGCCCTAATCAGGGGCTGAAGACATGGTTCCATAGATAAAACTGCTCTTCCAGAGGACCCACGTTCAACTGGCAACACTCACATGGCAGCCCCTAACCCTCTGAAATTCCAGTTTCAAGGGGGACCTGATGTCCTGGTATGCAGATACACATGTATTCAAAACACACACACACACACACACACATACATGCATACATGCATACATACACATATATACACACACATATATATATTATATTATATAATGAAATAAAGTAAAACTTATCAAAAAGTTAGGAAAGGAGGAAAAGGATAATAAAAACTGGGCAAACAGAAAACAAGTAGAAAGGACTGGGGTGTAGCTCACATAGTAGAGTGTTTGTCTAGTATGTGTAAATCTCTGAATTCGATTCCTAGTACCCACAAAAAATAGAGTGTGGTGGTAGGTGACTGTAATCCTAGTCCTCAAAAGGTAGAGACATACAGGAGTAACTGGAATTCTAGTCATTTTTACCTTCAAAGGGAGTTGGAAGCTAACCTGGGGTATATAAAACCTGTGTGTGTAGGACAGAGAGAGATAAGAGTATACTAGATTTAAACTCATCAGAAATCCTATTATATGTAAATGTTTCTCCCTCCAATTACAAAGCAAAAAATAACAGATTAGATACAAATAACAAGTCTCAACTGTGATGAAATTTTTTATGTGCTTATTTGGCTAGACTGTAAGTTCATAATTATTTAGTCAAACAGAAATCTAGGTGTTGCAATGGAGATACTTACTTTGCAGATGTAACTAAAGTACCTAATTAGTTGACTTGAAGTAAGGAATTAAAAGTGTGTGTGTGTGTGTGTGTGTGTGTGTGTGTGTGTGTGTGTGTGTGTGTGAGATTCATGCATGGTTATTGAGGGCAAGTGCCTTTAGCCAGCAAAGCAGCACATCAGCCCTTGATTTAAAGAATTTTACTCTTAATAAACTTAAATGAGTCCGTTGAAAAGCTGTAAAGCAGAACTAAATTTCCCAGGAAGACAGAAGTTTCAACTATGGAGGACCACTGTAGTCTCTGTGCCCACACAGGTCCATTTTACTCTTGTTTCCTTTTTGACTGCCTGAAATGAAAACAGACATTTCTGCCTGTGTCCATAGGTTTTGAAATATTTGTGAGCTCCTATTCAAACTCTCTTCCCCCAGAATTCATAGTCAATCATAACTAAGACCCTCTGTTTTCACCAGTCTTTCTCTGTACATTGCTTTCATGCTCACTTAGCTGAGATCACACATTTCTGAACATTCATTCTCCTTAAAATGGGGCTGACCAACTCAGCTACCACTCAGGTCCAGATCCAGGGCTTCAAGTTGGCCCACCCCAACACCTACCCCATCGAAGAACTGCTGGAGCATGTGAAATGGCCAGCCCTGCAGATGCCAAGCTGTAGGATCTCCATGACACAGGGCAACAACAGGATATCTGAGAGAAATCCTGGTGAGGATCCAATATTGATAGTGTAGGAGAAGCCAGAGGCCTCCAACAATGCATTCATGTTCATGGCAATGAATATTTGCAAATAAAGGTGCACAGACAAAAGGGTATACTGTGTGACACACTGTGACACACTATAGCTTCCATGGCAAGATGTTCATTGTTGTTGTTTCGTTCTTTTATTATTTTTTTTGTTTGTGGGGAGAATTGCAAGGGCAGAGGTCTGATTCAAAGGGACAGGGAGATGAGTGAGATTGAGGAACATGATGTGACATTCACAAAGAATCAATAATGAATTTAAAAAAAATCCTCTGTCTTACTTAGGGTTTTATTGCCGTTAAGAGACATCATGACCATGGCATGTCTTACCAACAAAACAAAACAAACAAAGCAAAAACAAACAAAAAAGAAAAACATTTCATTGGGGCTGGCTTATAATTTCAGAGGTTTGAAGCATTGTCATCAGGGCATGCAACCAGACGGTGCTGGAGCTGAGAGTTCTGCATCTTGATTCTCAGGCAGTAGAAAGAGACTGTGCCACAATGGGTGTAGCTTGAGCATAGAAGACCTCAAAACCCACCTTCACAGACACATGTCCTCTACCAAAGCCACACTTACTCAAACAAAGTCACATCTCCTAATAGTGCCATTCCCTATGGGCCAAGTATTCAAATACATGAGTCTATGAGAGCCAAACCTATTCAATCCACCAAGACCTCTAACTGATGCTGTCTTCTCTCATGTGCCTGTAGTATCATGAGTTGAAGAGAAAGAGTTGTCTTGCTGTTGTGGCTTCCTACTATATTCCACTCCTCAACTGCCCTAGCCATACATCCCATGTTATCATCTACCATCTAACTACAAGGCAGGCAACTACTCATCCCAGGTCATTCACACTTATGCCTTGATGTTTGTGGCATTCTCACCCTGGATACTAGTGTGCCTGTCTGAATTCTTGGAGATTTATTTTAATAGTGAAATATATTATGAAATATATTTACTTCATATTATTACATTATATTATATTAAATATATACTATCAATACTCTAAATTTCTAATCCTCCATTTTCCAGGCACTCTAAATCATTCCTGTGTTGCTCTGCCTCCAATGATACTTTTTCTTTATTCATTTAATTTATTACTCCTGCTCTCCCTCATAATTGAATTTGACTGAAGAAAAGTATACAATCTTGCTATTTTGTCACATTTTATGTTCATGAAAGAGGTCAGTCTATAGCATTTTGTCCATGTAGCCATGTAACATCTTTTCTTACATCTAGATTTAGATTTAGGGTAACACCAGCCTCGTTCAGTGTATTGAGAAGTACCTCCCCTTCCCCCCCCCCCAACACACACACCACTGGCCTCATTCAATGTATTGAAAAGTACCTTCTGGGTTTACAGCCCCATGGGAAGAACAATGATGTCGGCCACTCAGATGCCCCAGGACTCCTAGGGACTAAACCATCAACCAAGGGGTATACATGGTTCCAGCCAAAAACGTGGCAGAGGAATGCCTTGTCGGACCTCAGTGGGAGGAGAGGTCCTTGGTCCTGTGAAGGCTCAATAGATGCCCCAACAAAGGGAAATCGAGGGGGGGGAGGGGGAAGTGGGTCTGGTGGAGGGGCATATACTTGGAGGCAGGGGGTGGGAGAAGGGGTTGGGGGTTTTTGGGGAGAGGGGAAACCAGGAAAGGTTTTAGCATTTGAAATGTAAATGAAGATTATATTCAACACAATACACACACGCGCACATCCACATATTTATATGTGAGTACAGTATATTGACAAGTATGTATGTATAGGTACATATGTGTATATAGGTACATATGTGTGTATATATGCACACATGTATATATATACATATGTATATGTATGTACATGTGTATATGTATATATGCATATATTTGCAAATGTGTATATGTTTATATATACATGCACATACATGTTCATATATGTATAATATATGTATGTAATACATATATAGAGAGAGGGTATGGTGCTGGATATGCTGGTGTGTTCCTTTAATTCCAACACTAAGACAGAAGCACATGGATCTCTGTACAGGAACTGGAGGCCAGTGTGGTCTACATAGTGATTTATAGAACAGTCATGGCTATAAATCAGGCCCTATCTCAAAAAAAAATGTGTGATCAGAATATAATGTATGAATTTCTTTTCTTAATAAAAGTATACTGTGTTAAATTGACTTTAATTATTTTATAAATATTTAGAGGAATTTCTAGGTGAAACCATCCAAGTCTGCAAGGTTTTAATTGAAGTATTCATCTTATTTATTTAGTGTGTATGGATGGTTTGTTTTTGTCATTGAATTAACTTGTTGTACCTAAGGTGTCAAATGTATTTTTTTTTTACTTTTTTATTAGATATTTTCTTTATTTACATTTCAAATGTTATCCACTTTCCTGGTTTCCCCTCCGAAAACCCCCTAACCCATCCCCCCTCCCCCTGCTCACTAACCCATCCATTCCAGCTTCCCTGTCTGGCATTCCCCTAAACTAGGGTAGCGAGCCTTCACAGGCCCAAGGGCCTCTCCTCTCATTGATGTCCGACAGGGCCATCCTCTGCTACATATGAGGCTGGAGCCATGGGTCCCTCCAAGTGTACTCTTTGGTTGGTGGTTTAGTCCCTGGGAGCTCTGGGGATACTGGTTGGTTCGTATTGTTGTTCCTCCTATGGGGCTGCAAACCCCTTCAGCAACTTGGGTCCTTTCTCTAGCTCCTCCATTGGGGACCCTGAGCTCAATTCAATGGTTGGCTGAGAGCATCTCCCTCTGAATTTGTCAGGCACTGGCAGAGCCTCTCAGGTGATAGCCATATCAGGTTCATGTCAGCAAGCACTTGTGGGCATCCACAATAGTGTCTGGGTTTGGTATATGGGATGGATCCCCAGGTGGGGCAGTCTCTGGATGACCTTTTAAGGTGTCAAATTTAAAGAAACAATATTATTCTTTAGTATTTATTTATTGTACTTTGATGTTTGGGGGACCACAACAATTACCGTCAAAAAATGGTTGGTTACAACAGATAATGCAAAAGAGAACACAAAATGTAGTAAGAGATCCTTGGAGCATCCCAACAAACAGAAAGAGGAACAAGAGAACAAATGTCAGAATTAACAAATATAAAACACAGAGTAATATAATAGATTTAAATCCAAGCATATCTAAAATTTTATTAAATGAACATAATCTCAACAGTCTAATGCAAAGACAGAGGTTGTCAAGCAGCACAAAAGGAAGATCCAACTATATTTGCTACCTAAAAGAAATATGCTTGAAATATAAAAGTGGAACTGGGTTAAAAGAAAAAAAAAGAAAAAGAAAAAAATGGGGAGAATGTGCCATGGTAATTTGTCAAAAGCAATCTAGAGTTACTATTAATATCAAACAAAGTACGTTTCAGAATAAAGGTGGTTATTAGGAATAAAAAGGTCATATTAGGAATAAAAGTTTCAATTTATTTGGAATAAATATCATTTCTAAATATTATACATCTAATAAAAGAGTCAAAGTATATGCAACAAAATATGGTAAGACTGCAATGTAAAATATATAAACTAGGAAGGTGGCTTATATCTATAATTCCAGCATTTAATAAAGGCAGAAAGACCCCCAAGTTCAAGGCCAGACTGGGCTATGAGACTATTTTAAAAACAAAAACAAATGACTAAAGAATGAGATAGACTATCATATCGTCTGCAAATAGTGATACCTTTACATCTTCTTTGCCAATTTATATCCTTTTGATCTCTTTTTTTTTGTTGTTGTTGTCTTATTGTTCTAACTAGAACTTCTAGTACTATACTTAATAGATATGGGAAACATGCTACGTAGACCAGACTGACCTCAAACTCACAGAGATTCACCTGCTGAGATTAAAGTATGTGCCTCCACACTCAGTAATAAGTTCTATTTAAAAATTAAGAGGGAAATTATATCAGTTCGATATTAACTCTAACAGAAAATGGAAAACAGTGTAACATTTGCCAAGTTTTGTATCCAGATGCTAAAATTTCCTATGGGGCCAGGATTTCTTAGATTCTTTTTTTAACTGAATACATTTTCAGCAAATTGAAATATAGAAATATAGAAAAGGACAAATAAAAGACCCACCAGAAGCCACAACCTTTAAAAAAGCTCTCTTTCTCTCTCTCTCTCTCTCTCTCTCTCTCTCTCTCTCTCTCTCTCTCTCTCTCTCTGTATGTCTCTCACTCTCTGTAGCTACCAATAGCTCTTCAGGTAACGTTGGAACTTCTTACCCACACCCTCATCCATGGTAGTATTCTGTTTTGCTTGAGCTTGCATAGGCCTTATGCATGCCAATGGAGGCAGTGGATGAATATCATCAGAATACAGTGTTGGAAATTATTAAATAATTGATAACAAATTTCAAAAGAGTAATGATGTCTCACAATGAGGCAGAATTTATTCCAAGAATATAGGGTGAATTATCTTAAAAATCAAGCAAAAAGAAAAAAAAAACCACATAGATGAACAAAATAGCAAATGATGAAATTCAATACTTATTTTTGATACAAATTGTCAATATCAATGTTAGAACAGCACAGTAATTCCTCAACGTGAAGAGCAGCTACAAACTCCTATAGCTCATATGAGGCCTATAAGTAAGGCATCAGGAGTAAGTTAAGCATGTTTTACTTTCAGTCTTCTACTCAATGTTGCTTTAGATATTCTAACCACTGCAATAAGGCATGGCTATGAAATAGAAGACATCCAGATTGAAAATGAAGAAGTAAAACTGTTTTATTTATAGATATGATTATCTGTGTTAAAAAATCTGAAGGAATTTTCAGAAAGTATTCTTAAATCATTATATTTATCTAGAAAGACTTCAGGGTATAAGATAAATATACAAAAATGAATTGTAGCTCTATGTATTACCAATGAGAAGTCAATAATCGAGATTAAGAAAGCAATACAATTTACAAGAGCAATAAAATTCGGGGCAACGAATCTAATAGCTAATCAGAAATCTTATGGATAAATCTAACACAAGGTGACAAACCTCTATAATGAAAGCTACAGAAGATTACTAGAAGAAATTGAAGGAGACTCAAATGATTGGGGAAATATATCTTGTTCATAGGGTAAAAGACCCAATATTGTTAAGATGTCAGATCCCTCTAAATTGATCATTAGATTCAAATGCAACCCCCAATCAAATTCCCTGCAGTTTGCCATTGAAATGGCATGCTAAATCAAAAGTCCATGTGAAAATGGATCTGCAGTAGTTAAAAGAAACATAAGGGAAAACAAAGATATGAACTAATGTTACCTGATCACATTTTCCTCTGAATTTGCAGCAACACAGCCACTGCAGCACTTGTGCAAACATAGATAAATAGAATAACATAGGAAGTCTAGAAACAGACTTTCATATATATGGAAAACTGATTTTAATGGAGATAAAAAAGGTTTCAGTTGGGACAGGGTAGATTTTTAGTATTTGATGTTGCAATAATTAAGTGTGTGTGTGTGTGTGTGTGTGTGTGTGTGTGTGTGTGTGTGTATGATAGAGAGTGTGCATGCGCACATCTACATATATAGTTTGAATACAATTATGCCACTTGGGGTTATAATATTCCCAACAAGAGCCTTAGACTATCCAGCACAAATACTCCAGTGCCAGGCATGGGAATCCTCCCCTTGAGTAAGATGAGGAAGTAAAGAAGTCTCACTCAATAGTATAGGCTGTTACTGTTGCCACTGGCTGTTTCCTAGAAGTTTAAGGTCAGACACTATTGCTGAAAATATGGCACACTTCTGACATAACACTTTGAGGAATCAGGCTAGAAGTGACCTGTTAGCCTCATTCCTTAGGACTGACTCTTCTAATATCCCAAAATGCTTTGCAAGTTGTGGAGAGAAACAAACAGTAAACAGTCTATCCTGCTGTGAAGACTATGAATGACAATAAGACTAGTATGCCTAGATATCCCAAAGATTTCAATAGTGGTACCTATATTATGGGGTCAACAAGGAGCTGTCTAATTGGACCAAGTTCCACTCAATAAGAGGAATTTATGCCTGATATTATAAACCTAGCCAACTACCCATGGCTGGTGAGGTTATAGACCTTAGAGGAAAACCTATTACTATAACTAAATCAGTATTATTTCTAACTGTATTCTAAACACTTATACCCACAGATATATAGCTCTCACCTCTCATCAAAGAAAGCCTTTTTATTTTTCAACAGACAGTGATCATAATGGAAAGCTACAACTGGTCAGAAGTCATGGAACAACTGAATGTGGAATGTCCAATCTCAACTGATACATCTGCAACACAGCTTGTACAACTAAGGCTCGGGAAACATGGAAGAGGGGGTAGAAAAACTGTAAGAGCCTTTCAGTCTCCATCTGTGCCCCAGAACTAAAGCTGTCTGCATCCAAATCACCCCAGGAGAGAGCTGGTCTCACAGGAGTGCTCTTATTCTTAAACCCAGAGGTTAGATCACCACTTTTGCTCAATAACTGTCCAAAGACAGACCCACCAGGAGGACAGAGGGCACAGGAACAGCAGAGCAGCTGGAGATGGGATCATTCCAGTCTCATCAGCATCCCAGAACTAAGGTTGTCCCACAGCCCTCCACATCCAAATCCTGCCCGGGAGAGAACAGGTCTCCCTAGGAGTGCTGACACACCTAAGATCACAGGCTCACAGACCCACAGGAGGGACAAGCTCCAGTCAGGGACAGCAAGATCAACTTACACAAGAGGTAAGCAGATGGCAAGAGGCAAGCACAAGAACCTAAGCAACAGAAACCAAGGTTACTTGGCATCATCAGAATCCAGTTCTCACACCACAGCAAGTCCTGGATACACCAACACACAAGATTCAGATTTAAAATCACATATCATGATGCAGAGGACATTAAGAAGGACATAAATAACTTCCTTAAAGAAATAAAAGAGAACACGGGTGAACAGGTAGAAGTTCTTAAAGAGGAAACACAAAAATCCATTAAAGAATTACAGGAAAACACAACCAAACAGGTGAAGGAATTATTCAAACAAAACCATCCAAGATCTAAAAATATAAATAGAAACAATAAAAGAATCACAAAGGGAGACAACCCCAGAGATAGAAAATATAGAAAAGAGATCAGGAGTCATATATGTAAGCATCACCAATAGAGTACAGAGATAGAAGAGAGAATCTCAGGGGCTGAAGATACCATAGAAAACATTGACACAACAGTCAAAGAAAATGCAAAATGAAAAAATATCCTAACCCAAAACATCCAGGAAATCCAGGATAAACTGAGAAGACCAAACCTAAGGATAATAGGTATAGAAGAGAGCAGAAATTCCCATCTTAAAGGGCCAGTAAATATCTTCAACAAAACTATAGAACAAAACTTACCTAGCCTAAAGAAAGAGATGCCCAAGAGCATACACGAGACCTACAAAACTCCAAATAGACAGTACCAGAAACAAATATCTGCCATCACATAACAGTCAAAACACAAAATGCACAAACTAAAAAAGAATATTAAAAGCAGTAAGGGAAAAAGGTCAAGTAACCTATAAAGGCATATCTATCAGAATTATACCAAACTTCTCACCAGAGACTATGAAAGCTAGAAGATCCTGGGTAGATGTCATACAGACCCTAAGAGAACACAAATGCCAGCCCAGACTACTATACCCAGCAAATCTCTCAATCACCATAGATGGAGAAACCAAGATATTCCATAACAAAAACAAATTTACACAATATCTTTCCACATATCCAGACCTACAAAGGATAATAGATGGAAAACTCCAACAAAAGAAGGGAAACTACACCCTAGAAAAAGCAAGAAACTAATCTTCTTTCAACAAACCCAAAAGCAGTTAGCCATACACACATAATTCCATCTCTAATGACAAAAATAACAGGAAGCAACAATCATTTTTCCTTAATATCTTTTAACAGCAATGGGCTCAATTCTCCAATAAAAAGACAGACTACCAGACCGGATATATAAACAGGATCTAACATTTTGCTGCATACAGGAAACACACTTTAGTGACAAAGACAGGTAGTACCTCAGAGTAAAAGGCTTGAAAACAGTTTTCCAAGCAAATGGTCCCAAGAAACAAGCTGGAGTAGCCACTTCAATATTGAATAAAATCGACTTTCAACCAAAAGTTATCAAAAAAGAGAAGGAAGGACGGTTCATACTCATCAAAGGAAAAATCTACCAAGATGAACTCTCAATTCTAAACGTCTATGCTCCAAAAGCAAGGACACTCACATTCATAAAAGAAACTTTATAAAATCTCAAAGCACACATTGCACCTCACACAATAATAATGGACACTCTCATCAATGGACAGATCATGGAAACAGAAACTAAACAGAGAAACTAAACAGACACAGTGAAACTAACAGAAGTAATGAAACAAATGAATCTAACAGATATTTATAGAACATTTCATCCTAAAACAAAAGAATATACCTTCTTCTCAGCACCCCATGGTACCTTCTCCAAAATTGACCATGTAATTGGTCACAAAACAGGCCTCAAGAAATACAAGAAGATTGAAATAATCCTGTGCATCCTAAAAGATCACCATGGACTAAGACCGGTCATCAATAACAAAAACAAAACAACAACAACAACAAAAACAGAAAGCCCACATACTCATGGAAGCTGAACAATGGTCTATCCAATGACAACTTGGTAAAGGAAGAAACAAAGACGTTTTTAGAATTTAATGAAAATGAAGCCACAACATACCCAAACTTATGGGACACAATGAAAGCAGTCATAAGTAGAAAACTCATAGCTCTCAGTGCCTCCAAAAATAAACTGGAGAGAGCATACACTAGCAGCTAAACAGCACATTTGAAAGCTCTAGAACAAAAAGAAACATATACAACCAAGAGGAGTAGACGGCAGGAAATAATCAAACTCAGGGCCGAAATCAACCAAGTAGAAGCAAAAAGAGTATACAAAGAATAAACAAAACCAGGAGCTGGTTCTTTGAGAAAATCAACATGATATGTGAACCCTTAGCCAGACTAACCAGAGGGCACAGAGATAGTATCCAAATTAATAAAATCAGAAATGAAAAGGGAGACATAATAACAGAAACTGAGAAAATCCAAAAAATCATCAGATCCTACTATGAAAGCCTTTACTCAAAAATTCCACCAGAGAACTCCTAAACCTGATAAACAACTTAAGCAATGTGGCTGGATATAAAATTAACTCAAACAAATCGGTAGCCTTCCTTTACTCAAAGGCTGAGAAAGAAACTAGGGAAATGACACCCTTCACAATAGTCACAAATAATATAAAATATCTTGGTGTGACCCTAACCAAGCAAGTGAAAGATCTGTATGACAAGAACCTCAAGTCTCTGAAGAAAGAAATCGAAGAAGAACTCAGAAGATGCTCATGGATTGGCAGGATTAATATAATAAAAATTGCCATTTTGCTGAAATAATTCTACAGATTCAATGCAATCTGCGTCAAAATTCCAACTCAATTCTTCATAGAGTTAGAAAGAGTAATTTGTAAATTCATTTGGATTAACCTAAAACCCAGGATATCGAAAACTATTCTGAACAATAAAAGAACTTCTGGGGGAATCACCATCCCTGACCCTGTATTGTAGAGCAATAGTGATGAAAACTACATGGTATTGGTACAAGCAGGTAGATCAATAGAATAGAACTGATGGCCCAGAAATGACCCCACATACCTATGGTCACTTGATCTTTGACAAAGGAGCTAAAACAATCCAGTGGGGGAAAAGTCAGCATTTTCAACAAATGGTGCTGGTTCAACTGGTGGTCAACATGTAGAGGAATGCAAATTGATCCATTCTTATCTCCTTGTACAAAGCTGAAATCCAAGTGGATCAAGGACCTCCCCATAAAACCAGATACACTGAAATTAATAGAAAAGAAAGTGGGGAAGATCCTCGAGCAAATGGACACAGGGAATATTTCCTGAACAGAACACCAATGGCTTATGCTCTAAGATTAAAAATAGACAAATGGGATCTCATAAAATTGCAAAACTTCTGTCAGGTGAAGGACACTGTCAGTAGGACAAAACAGTGACCAACAGATTGGGAAAAGATCTTTCCCAACCCTACATCTGATAAAGGGCTAATATTCAATATATACAACGAATTCAAGAAGTTAGACTCCAGAGAACCAAATAACCCTATTAAAAACAGGATGCAGAGCTAAACAAAGAATTTTCAGCTAAGGAATACCGAATGGTTGAGAATCACCTAAAGAAATGTCCAACATCCTTAGTCATCAGGGAAATACAAAGCAAAACAACCCTGAGATTTCACCTCACACCAGTCAGAATGGCTAAGATCAAAAACTCAGGTGACTGCAGATGCTGGAAAGGATGTGGGGAAAGAGGAACACTCCTCCATTGCTGGTAGGATTGCAAGCTGGTACAACTACTCTGGAAATCAGTCTAGCAGTTTCTCAGAAAATTGGGCATAGTACTACCTGAGGACCCAACTATACCACTCCTGGGCATACAACCAATAATGCTCCAACATATAACAAGGACACATGTTTCCACTATGTTCATAGCAGCCTTATTTATAATAGCCAGAAGCTGGAAATAATCCATATGTCCTTCAACAGTGGAATGGATACAGAAAATGTAGTACATTTACCAAGTGGAATACTATTCAGCTATTAAAACAATCAATTGATGAAATTCTTAGTCAAATGGATGGAACTTGAAAATATCATCCTGAGTGAGGTAACGCAGTCACAAAAGAACACACATGGTCTTCATTCACTGATATGTGGATATTAGCCCAAAAGCTCAGACTACCCAAGATACAATTCACAGACCACATGAAGCTCAAGAAGAAGGGAGACCACATTGTGGGTGCTTCAGTCCTTCTTAGAAGGTGTAACAAAATACTCAAGGGAGGAAATACAGTGACAAAATATGTAGCATAGACTGAAGAAAAGGCCATCCAGAGACTTCCCCACCTCGAGATCCATCCCATATACAGACACCAAACCCAAACACTATTTTGGATGCCAAGAAGTGCTTGCTTACATATAGATGTTTCCTGAGAGGCTCTTCCAGAACTTGACAAATATACAGAGGTGGATGCTCACAGCCAACCATTGGACTGAGCGTGGGGTCCCCAATGGAAGAGTTAGAGAAAGGACTGAAGGATCTTAAGGGGTTTGCAACCCATAGGAAGAACAACAATATCAACCAAGCAGACCCCCCAGAGCTCTCAGGGACTAAACCACCAAACAAAAAGTACACATGGAGGGACCCATGGCTCCAGTTGCATATGTAGCAGAGGATGGTCTTGTTGAACATCAGTGGGAGACTAGGTCCTTGGTCTTGTGAAGGCTTGATGCCTCAGTGTAGGGAATGCCAGTAGAGGGAATTGGCAGTGGGTGGGTGGGGGAACACTGTAATAGAAGCAGGGGAATGGGGGATGGGATAGGGGGTTTCCACAGGGGAAACTAGGAACGGGGATAACATTTGAAATGTAAATAAATAATCCAAAAAAACCCCTAAAGGATCCAGAGTACTAGGACATCTGCTGTAAAACAGTGTTTTATAGAAGATAGGAAAGCCACTCTAATGAAATCCCAAAATTGTGGTTGCCTGGCATGATGAAGGTACCAACTGACATTCTAATGTGGATAGGAGAAATACCCAGAGGCCCCATTCTTGCATGAAGAGTTACAGACAATTAATGACTACTGGGGAAGGGAGAAACAGTCTTCTACAAGGATGAGACTCCTAACAGGTTATGTAATAATCCCAATAAACTCAGCTGGGTATTTCATATATTACATGTACATTTAAAGAGGAGATCATAAATTTAGGAAGCAGTGAGGGAGGGACACAGGAGTAGTTAGTATGGGAAGAGAGGGGTATAAATGATATAAATACATTACTCATGTTTAAAATTCTCAAAATTTCAAAATTTTATTTAAGCATAGTGGTAGATGCCTTTAAACCCAGCACTCATGAGGTAGAGGCTGGCCCAATCTCTGTGAGTTCAATGCCAACTTGATCTATCTAGAGAGTTCCAAGACAGCCAGGTCTAAATAGGGATACCCAGTCTAAAAACATTAAATTTTTTAATTAAAACAGAGAGAACCCATGAAGTTAGGAGGGAAAAGTGTTGATGGACCAGGAAGAAATTGAGACAAGGGAATGGGCAAGATTTGACCAAAACACATTGTGTGTGGTGTTCTGAATAAGAATAGCCCATCATAGGCTCATCAGGGAGTGACATGACTTGAGAAAAAATAGGAAGTGTAACCTTGTTGGATTAGGTGTGTAGCTTTGCTGGAGAAGTGTGTCACTGTGGGTAGGCTTGAGGTTTCAAAAGCTTAAACCAGGTACAGTCTTTTTTTCTCCCTCTTTTTCTTTCTCTGTATGTCTGTCTCTCTCCATCTCTCTTTGTCTCTCTGTATCTCTCTGTCTCTGTCTCTCTGCCTCTCTCTGTTTCTCTGTCTCTGTCTCTTTCTCTCTCCTTCTCCAGCCTATGCATCAGGATGTGACTCTTAGCTACTTCTCCAGCACCCTGTCTATCTATGTGCTACCATACGCCCCACCATGGCCATGTTGATAATTGAGTAAAACTCAGAAACTGTAAGCAAGCCCATTAAGTGCCTTTATTATTATTATTAGTGTTGCTGTGGTCATGGTGTCTCTTCATGGCAATAGAACAATGACTGACTGGGACAATATGCATGTATGAAATTGTCAAATAGTAAAATTAAATTGTGTGAACTTCGGTTGGTCATGGTGTCTCTTCACAGCAATAAAACAGTGACTGACTGAGACAATATGCAAGTATAAAATGGTTGAATAGTAAGATTAAATTGTGTGAACGTGGGTTAGGCAAGTTTTTCTTAGACAAAGCTCCATCCCTATCAAAGTTGCTATTGGCAGGTGATGACTGTTGAGGGAGGGAGAGCCAGTCTCCTTTAAGGGCTGCTTGTAGGTTGTTCATGTCCAGTGGATAGTTCCGCACCCATTCACATAAAGGTATCACTATTTGAATTTAGAAGGAAGTAAGACAAATCACTCTACACAATATTTTTATTCTTTTTCTCACAGACAATATGTTTTAATTTTTTTCAGTTAAGTTCACTGTTTTCTTGTGTGTGTGTGTGTGTGTGTGTGTGTGTGTGTGTGTGTGTGTGTTATGAGGGAATTGTTCTTGCACTATGGTGTGCACATACTGGTTAGATGACAACTTGTGTGAGTTGAATTTGACCACGTGGGACCCAGGGATCAAACTTAGATGATCAGACTTGGTGGCAAGCATCTTTACTCATCGACCCTCTGGTAGGAATCGCCCTCACAATAAAGTCTGACAGTATTTAGAAAAGAAAAGATAGCTTGACAATCAAGGACAAGACAGGAGCGCAGAAAATATCTGTTAAATTCTTATTCTCCCTTATGTTTTAGTTAGAGTTTCTATTGCTGTGAACAGACACCCTAACCACAGCAACTCTTCAAAGGAGAACATTTAATTGGGAATTGTTTATAGTTCAGAGGTTACTCTATTGTCATCATGGCAGGGTGTATAGCATATTGCAGCAGACATGGTGTCGAAGAAGGAGCCAAGAGTCCTACATCTGGATCAGCTGACAGCAGGAAGATATAGTGAGGCATTGGGTCTTGCTTGAGTTTCTGAAACTGCAAAGTCATCCTGTTAGAATTCTGTCTAAGCTCCACCCCACAGTTACCTGGCAACAGCCAGGTAGGCCTGGCCTACTATAAAAGGCGATGCTCAGCCCCTCCTCTCTCTCTCTCTTGCATCTCTTATTCTCTCACTCTCAGCTTCTCTTGCCCCTCTTGGGCTCTCCTCCCCTCCCCCCTCTCTCCACATGGTCATGGCCGGCCTCTGCTTCTCTACTCTCTCCTTCTCCCTGCCTTTCTCTACCTCTACTACCCCCTTAACTCCCCTCCCATGCCCTGAATAAACTCTATTCTATGCTATACTGTCATGTGTCTGGTCCCTCAGGGAGAAGGGATGACTCAGCATGGGTCCACTGATGCATCCCCTTCCCCCACACTGCTGTAGAACATATTCTCACGCCTCTTTATCTTTTTATGATCACAACACCTCCCCCTACCCCCAGTAATAAATTTCCTCTAATGAGGTCACATCTACTCCAACAAGGTCACATATACTAATCTTTTCAAATAATGCCACTCCCTAAGAGCCTTTGGAGGGGGCATTTTCATCAAACCACCACACATTAAATTTATTTATTGATTATCCCCCTTTTATTGAGAATAGATTCTTTTCTCATACAATACATTCCAATTCCAATTTTCCCTCCATCTACTCCTCCCAGTTCCTCCCCACACCCTCTCCTATCTGGATCCACTCTATTTCTGTCTCATTTGAAAACAACAGACTTCTAGGAAATAACAACAAAGCAAAATAAAATAAAATGTGATAAGATAAAAACACAAACTATCGAATCAAAGTTGGATAAGGCAAATCAACAGAAGAAAATTATCTCCAAGAAAAGGCACAAGAATCAGAGACCCAGTTAATCACACACTCAGGAATCTCATTAAAATACTAAATTGAAAGTCATAACATATATACAGAGAACCTGGTGCAGACCCATGCAGGCCCTGTGCATGCTGCTTCAGATAAATTCATAAGAGCTTTGGAGTTTATTGAAGACAATGATTTAGAGCTGTATGTTCCAAGGTATCTCCTCTCCCCTCCCCTCCCCTCCCCTCCCCTCCCCTCCCCTCCCCTCCCCTCCCCTCCCCTCCCCTCCCCTCCCCTCCTCTCCTCTCCTCTCTTCTCTTCTCTTCTCTTCTCTTCTCTTCTCTTCTCTTCTCTCTCAATAATGCTTGGCTGTGGGTCTCTGTAATTGTTTCCATCCACTGCAGGAAGAAGGTTCTCTGATGATGACTGGATAAGGCATTGCTCTATAATGTAGCAGAATGCCATTAGGAGATATTTTGTTACTTTTATTTAAGCCAGTAGTATTTGGTGTAACCCCATGTCCCTGGGCTATCTAGTCTTAGCTTCTTGGTCACTGGAACAGTGTCATGTATGGGTTCTATCTTGTGGAGTAAGCCTTAAGTCAAATCAGATTTTGGTTGGTCACTCCCATGAACTTTGTGCCATCATTGCCCTAATATATTTTATAAGCAGGGTAGCACTATAGATCAAAGGTTTTGTAGCTGGGTTGGTGTTTAGGTTTCTCTATTGGTAACCTACATAGTAGACACTAGAATGAAGGAATGAAGGGATTTTTAGGCTCCAGTTCAATCTCTCTTTGTTCAATGAGTTGTGTGTGTGTGTTGTCCTTATCAGTGGGGCCTTATTGTCAGTTTGTGGAGAGCAACCTATTGTCTTAACAACAGCCTGGGTTGTTTGGGGCTTCCCATGGGGTTCCATTGGCTAATATCACCCAGTTCCAGTACTGAAAGTGTTCTTTGGTAACAAGAGATAGCCAGTCTCCCTCATAAATGGAGGCTTCATTAACATTGCTTTCATATTTAAAAATAATTACTTTAATACTGCTCAGATATAGGGAGTTGGATCCAGGGAAAGAAGAGAGAGGAGGGAAGGAGAGAGGGAGGGAGGGAGAGGGAGAGAGAGAGAGAGAGAGAGAGAGAGAGAGAGAGAGAGAGAGAGAGAGATCTTGGGCTGTTCTCCAACTATGCAGTACAGGAAAACCCTGAACTTCTGCCTCTACCCGCTAGGTGCTACGATTGGAACACCACACTACTTTATGTGGTACTGAGCATCACAGCCAGGCCTTCAAGTATGATAAGCAAGCACTTTGCCAAATGAGCTACATCCCAACCCCTTGACAACTGCATTTTTATTCTTAAGAATAAAAAGGAAAAAAATTAAATACAATATAACAGAGAACCTAGAAATAGACATGCCCAGCTGACTTTTGACAATAGTAGGAACTCTATTCAACTGAACAAGCAGATACTTTAATAAACAATGCTAGAGTAATTAAACATCCATAAACAGGAAATGTATGTCTATCTTGTAAAAAATGTACCAAACATGGATTACAGGCTTAAAAATATTTCACATGAAGCTGTAAAAACAAGAAATTATTTGGGATACAGGTCTAGGATAAATTCTGTACTATATACTAAAAACATGGTCTGTTGTAAGAGGAAAAATCAGTAAATTGGACTATACCAAAGTTAAAAAAAAACAAACTTCGCTTTTATCAAGAATGGTGGGACATATATGCAAATTCCAGTTCTCAGGTGACTAAAGCAAGAGGATCACTAGTTAAAGCCTAGCCTGAGCTTTAGAGCAAGATCTTGTCTGAAATAATAAAGAGAAAGAATAAGAAAAGGAAAACACACTTTTGCTTTGTGAAAAATTATATTGAGAATAAAAAGACAAGCTACTCACTAGGAAAAATATTTGAAACTATGTATTTGAAAAGGAAGTTGTGTAGACTATTTTATAAAGAACTTCCAAAACTAAGCAATTAAAACATGATAATCCATTAGCCTGCTATGGTACAGCCCTTGAATCCCACCTAGGGAGTCTGAGACAGATAAATCATAAGTTCAAGTCCTACCTAGCCTACAGAGTGAGCTCCAGATCAACCTGGGTAACTCAGAAGGATCCTTTCTCCAAATTTTTGGGAAAAAAGTTAAAAGAGGCCTAGGCTATAATCCAGTAGTAGAGTGCTTGACAGTGAGACACCTTCCTTCTGACACCCTGTTAAGTTCCCAGTAACACATAACATACACACACATGCACATGAGTGCACCCGTGAAACAGAGACACAGACAGAAACAGATAGACAGAGAGACAGAGTCAGAAAGCAACAGAGACATAGAGACAAAGACATAGAGACAGGGAGAAACTGGACTTGCTATGGGTTTTTGGAACCTCAAAACCTACCTCCAGTTACACACCTCCTCCAACAATGCCATACCACTTAATCTTTCCCAAACAATTCCACTAACTGGTGAGCAAATATTAAAATATCTGACCCTATTGGGGCCATTCTCACTCAAATCACCACATTTAGCTTAGGGTAAAAGGACCAGAGCTCTGAATACTGGTAAGTAAAAACATGGCCAATGTTTTAGACATGTTAAGGTTTCATGCTATTGTCTCAATTGAGGTCCTATTGGTGTGAGGTAGTTGATCTAGAAAGAACAACAATGACTGAAGAATAGACATGGGAGTCATTGTCATTGGTATGATTGTGCATAGGGATAAATAAGATCACCAAGGAAACAAGAGAAACAAGAGAGACAATAGAAGGCCAAGAGTACTTGTTGGGATAGCATCTATACTACATAATACATAACATATACAACTTTGAACTTTCTTATTTTGAAGTATTTCTTCCTTTCAAGCCTTTCACGTGCATATTTCAACTAGCATGTACATACAGCCAGAGTCTACTCTCAGAATTTCAGAATAGCTTACAAACTGTAAGTATAAGAGACCCTGGCAAAATGAACAGAAGTACTTACCAAAGAAGATGGATGTAAAGGAATGTAATATTCAGCTGTTACTGGTGGCTTTATAGAACCAAGACTAACCTGAGAGTAGATGACGAGTTTTTGGTTAGCTGACCAAAAAAGGGTGTGAGGGAGAATAAAGTCTTGAAATGTTACTAAATCTAGGGAAGTTTTTTTTCCTGTCTGTGTGAGGGTGTCAGGTCCTCTGGGTTACAGAGAATGTGAGCTGTCATGTGGTTGCTGGGAATTGAACCCAGGTCCTCTGGAAGAACAGTCAGTGCTCTTAACCAGTAAACTTTCTCTCCAGCCCTTGAAGGTTTTTTTTTTGCTTATTTGCTCATTTATTTTTAACATGAATTGTATCTGAGGAAGTGTTCAGAGGAAGGAAGGAGAAGAAACAGAAAAATAGAAAAGGTTGTCACCAGCTGTACTTGACGGGATGCCGTTTCTATGGAAAAAGAGATTAAGATAAAAAGATGAAAGAATGAAAGGCTTCTTTCTCTAACAGAAGAAGAGAATGGATAAGGGAGAGAGCTGATGCAATTCATACCATGTGAAGAATATCTACTAGTCCCAGCCGAGTAGAAGGTGGAATCAGGGTAAATTTCGGAAAGTGAAAAAGACAAAAGAGTAGTACGGGCTTTCTGAACTGAAAATTGTTTGGATTGGTTAGGACAAAAAGCCAGTAGGGGGCTGGAGAGGTTGCTCAGTCATTCTCTTGTAAAGTTCCCAGGTTCAGTTCCTGACACCCATGTTCCAACAACCACTTGGAACTTCACTTCCAAGGTTTCTGATGCTGGCCTCTGGGAACAGGAGGCATGTATACAATACACAACACATTCAGACACTCACACACAGACATAACATAAAATAAATGTGGTCTTTAAAATGAAAGTTAACAAGATTGCAGAGGAGACTAATGGGTAACTGGAGGCTGACTTTGAATTAGGCCAACTCCTCACAGACGAGAGATGACTGAAAGGTGTACCAACCACCCGGTTAGTCATAGCTGGAGACAGAATGTGAATTTAAGGCTTTTAAATCCCTCTTCAGTCCAGGAAAGCAACTTCAGTGTTTTCCTTCTGATTTGTCCCAGGAGAGTGATTTTTTTTCTCTGTCTAGCCAGAAACAGAATAGAGCAAAACCTAGCAACAATTTTATTCCAAACTCCAGCAATCTCCAAAAGCTGCTCGTTGTCTGCTTTCTCTTTGAGAATTACCTTAATGGACTGTCCATTGTCTACAATATTGGAAAGATAAGTGTTGACTTTCTTAGAGGGCTTGGAAGGCTTTGGCCTCAATCAGCTAGACCGTACTCCCCCCAAAATAAAAGCTTCCTTTTTTTTTTCACGTCAGAATTAAATGAAGGCTTAGAAAAGAGCTGGAATCACACTTCAGTGACCAGTATTATGGACATAGCTCAGTGAATGCTGATTCATCAAGAGCAGGAAATATGCAGCCATTAAAGTGGCTACAAAGACTGAGCAAAATCTCATGTTTATGAAATCATGACAAAAGAAAATATAGAATTCAAATATACATACTAGAGTAATAAATGTGCAAAATACCTCTTCCTCATTGCAATTAACATTCAGAAAGGGAAATTTTGTCCACATGACAGAATTATGATTTTAAAATATCCTTAATTTTTGAGACAAGGTCTCACTTTATATCTCAAGCTAACCTGCAGTTAACTGTATAAACTGGCCTTGAACTCACACAGATCCACCTGCTTCTGATTCTCCAGTCTTGAGACTAAAGAAATATTGCTATCAAGCCTGACGAATTTTAAATATTTCTTTATTGTTCTTATATCATCTTGTTAAATCATAATTCAAAGAAAAAAGAAGGAATCATTGTGTCCTTTAGGAAAGAAGCACCAATTTTGCCAGTTGCTGGCAGCAAAAGTTTTCTATCATTAAATGACATTTAGTGGGATTGGTGTGATCCTAGTCCTTTGAAATGCTCACATTCTTTACCACAACAAGCAGAAGTAGTCCAAAGCAATTTTCCTGCATTCCACAGACACCTTTTCTTGGGTGCCTCTTCTTTAGCAACTCCCCTGTTTTCTCCATGTCTCTCCTTCAGGATTGGGAGCAGATGGAAAGAACTGGTAGATCTGTAAGAACTACCTGGGGGGGGGGGGAATTCTTTTTTCTTTTCTTTTTCTTTTTTTTTTTTCTTTTTTTTTTTTTTTTTGGTTTTTCGAGGCAGGGTTTCTCTGTGTAGCCCTGGCTGGAACTCACTTTGTAGACCAAGCTGGCCTCGAACTCAGAAATCCTCCTGCCTCTGCCTCCCAAGTGCTGGGATTAAAGGCGTGCACCACCACCACCCGGCTGGGAGGGGGGAATTCTAATACTAGGCTGCTAAGTGTTCGGCCAGCCCTGCTTTTGCTCATTTATTTGCTTTAGAAGTTTTAAGCTTAATTTTGCAACTATACACCATGAAAGGAATAAAGGGAGCAATATTTTTTCTCTCTTATCCTACCACATAATACAATTGCATTCATGTGTCTGTTTCTTTTAAATAAAATATAATGTTACAAAACAAAAAACTAACACTGGAAATGGATAAAACAACAAATAAAAGGAAACCCAGGAGAAGGCACAAGTATCAGAGACCCAGTCATTCACAGACTCAGGAGTCCCATAAAACATTAAACTCAAGCCATAATATATACACAGAGGACCTGGTGTAGGCCTGTGCAGGTCCTGTGTATTCTGCTTCAGTCTATGTGAGCTCACAAGCTCCTTGATTTAGAGGATGTTTTCTTGGTGTCCTCCACTCACCCACCCCCCCAGCTCTTAACACTTTCTGCCTCCTCTTCTGTAGGCTTCCTTGAGCATGGAGGGGAGGGAATTCATGAAGACATTCCTTTCAGGACTGAGAGTTCCAAGATCTCTCACTATCTACATAATACCTAGCTGCAGATCTCTGGAATAGTTTTCCATCTGCTGCAGGAGGAGGCTTCTCTGATGATGGCCGAGGAAGGCACTGATCTATAAGAATAGCAGAATACCATTAGGTGTCATTTTATTGCTATGTTCTTTTAATAGGACACTAGTATTTGGTTTTACCCAAACTCTCTAGTCAATCTAATCTCAGTTCTTGTTCACCCAAGCAGTGTTGGGTATGGGTTCCATCTTATGCAATGGGTCTTACGACTTTTCAGATATTGGTTGGTTACTCACATAAGCTTTGTGTCACAATTGCACTAGTGTATCTTTCAGGCAGAACATCAAAATTTGTGGCTAGGTTGATATTTATGTTTCTCCTTTGGTAGCATGCAGAGCAACTTCCTGTGCCAAAGATACTAGAATATAGGGGTAAAGGCTCTATGTAGGCACTGGCTCAACTTCTCCATGTCCAATGGGTTGTGTAATTGTTGTCTTTGTCAGTGGGGACTTGCTGCCAATTTGTGTACAGCAACCTATAGTCTTGACAATAGTCAAGGTGTTTGTGGATTCCCATGGGTCCCTTTGGTCAACAACCCAATTAGATCAATTAGATACAACCCGATTCTAGTACTGGAAGGTTCAATTTGGTGACAACTTGATGGCCAGTTAGGACTCTGTCTCCCCTCATTATTTGGTAATTTCACTTAAATTGCTTTCATATATGCACATACTTTAGGAAGTTTCTTCCGTATTAGGACTCCATATTACCCCTCAAATGTTCCTTAGTTTTGGCTGTCTCTCCACATATTCCCTTCTCACCCCCCTGTTCCCTACCCCTCCCTACTTTATCCTTACATTCCAGTCACCACATCTATCCATAACTATCTATTCTAATTCTCTTTCCTAACAAGGTCTATTTGTATTCCTTAGCCCCTTACCCTGTACCTAACCTCTGTGGGTCTATGGATTGTAGTTTAGTTATTATTCACTTAATAGATAATATCCAAATATAAGTGAATAAATACCACATTTGTCTTTCTGGGTCTGAGATACCTCACTCAGGGTATTTTTCTAGATCCATACATTTACCTGGTATTTTCATGATTTCACTATAACGGCTGACTCATATTCGGTTTTATACATGTACCACATTTTCTTTATCCATCCCTCTGTCAAGGGGCATCTAGGCTGTTTCTAATTTCTGGGCATTATGAAAAGAGCAGCAATGAACATTATTAATCAAGTGGTTCTGTGGTAGAATGAAGCATCTTTTGTGTATGGGCCTGATAGAGGCCTAGCCGGGGTATCACATTTCCTTTACTCATTCTTTTGTTGAGGGTCATCTAGGTTGTTTTCAGTTTCTGGGTGTTATGAAAAGAGCAGCAATGAACATGGTTGAGCAAGTTTCCTTGTGGTATAATAGTGCATTATTTAGATATATGCCCAGGAGTGGTACTGAGGCACATTGATTCCCATCTTCATGAGGAAGCCCCACAGTGATTTCCATAGTGGAAAACACTGTATACATTTGCACTTCCTCTAGCAATGTTTGTTTCCCTTACTCCATATCCTTGCCAGCATTATCACTGGTTTTACTGTTCTTAGCCTTTCTGATGCATTTCCAAAATAGCTGAGAATATTGAACATTCTTTTAAGTACTTCTCAGACATTTCAAGTTTCCTGCTTTGAATGTTGTCTGCTTATATCTTTACCTCATTTAAGTGGATTGTTTGTTTTATTGTTACATAGTTTTTGGAATTCTTTATCTATTTTGGATTAGTCCTCTATAGGATGTATAGTTAGTGAAAATCTCTTGCCCCATTCATAATAACCAGTGTGGATAAAGAAATGTGATAATGAAATTTGCAGATAAATGTATGGAACTTGAAAGATACTATCCCAAGTAAGGTATCTCAGACCCAGAAAGACAAATATGTTATTTATTTACTTATATGTGGATATTAGCTTTGTCCAAATAATAGTGTCCTTTGCCTTAAGAAGCTTTGCAGTTTCATGAGGTTCTGGTTTTTTGTTTTTTGTTTTTTTTTTACTTTATAATCCTAGTGTCTATGCTAATGGTGATTTGTTAAGAGTTGAGTTTTGTGCAGAATGATAAGTAAAAATCTGTTTGGATTCTTCTACATGCAACCATCCAGTTTGACCAGCATCATTTGTAGAAGATGCTGTCTTTTCCCCTATGTGTATTTCTGCCTTGTTTATTAAAAATTAGGTATCTATAGGTGTATGGATTTATGATTCAATTCCATTGATCTATGTGTTGGTTTCTATGCCAATAAAATTATTTAGAGACATTGGGGGATAATACTCCATTTCATATCTAAAAACAAAACAAAAAAATCCCAAAATAGCTAAAACAATTCTTACCAATAAAAGAACTTCCAGAAGCATCACCATCTCTAATTTCAAGTGGTACTACAGAGCTGTAGAAATAAAAGCATGCATGGTGTGTGTGTGTGTGTGTGTGTGTGTGTGTGTGTGTGTGTGTGTTTCCATATGAAGCTGAAAATTGTCTCTTCAGGATCTCTGAAGAATTATGTTGGAATTGTGATGTGGATTGCATTGAACCAATAGATTGCTTTTGGTAGGATAGCCATTTCTATTATATTAATCCTACCAATCTTCAAGGACTTGAAGTTTTTATCATGCAAATTGCTTGATTTTTATCATACACTTGCTTGGTTATAGTTACCCTAAGATATTTTCTATTATTTGTGGCTCTTGTGAAACTTGTTGTTTCTCTGATTTCTTACTTAGTCTGTCATTTGTATATAGAAAGGCTGCAGTTTTTATTTTTTATTTTTTTGTGAGATAATTTTGTAATCAGCTACTTTGCTGAAAGTGTTTATCAGAAGTAGGAGTTTCCTGATGGAATTTTTAGGGTCACCTATGTATACTATCTTATGTATGATAGTATACATCATATGTATATTTTGCAAATAAGGATACTTTAACTTCTTCCTTTCCAATTTTTATCCCCCTTAATCTCCTGAAGTTGTCTTATTGCTCTAGCTAGAACTTCAAGTACTATTTTGAATACATAGGGAGATAGTTGGCAGCCTTGTTTTTTTCTTGATTTTAGTGGAAATGTTTTAAGTTTCTCTCCATTTAGTTTGATGTTAGCTATTGGCTTACTGTGCCTGTATCTTGTTTAGCTATGTCCCTTGTATATCTAATCTCTTCCTGGACTTTTATCATGAAGGGGTGTTAGATTTGTCAAGGGTCTTTTTTGCATCTAATGATTATTGTGTGGCTTTTGTCTTTCAGTGTGTTTATATGGTAGATTACATTGACAGATTTTTGTATGTTGGACTATAGTGCCAGGGAAATGTTAGTGGTTCCCCCTCCCCCACCAAAACAGACAGGAGCCAATTTGATGCAATTCACATCAGGGTCTTTATTCAATTAGAGCTAGTTATCGACCCCCCCCCAAGGCACTGCTGTCACGTAGGACAGTTTTGTGGTGGGGGAGCCTCAAGATGTCTATCAGGGGAAGGCTTTATAGTAAGCAGCAAGCAGGGACTATGTGTGCAACCACTCCATTGGAAAGCTACTGTGGCCTTTAACATAATTGGCTGGTGCTGGGACTCATATCATAAACTTAATTTCTGCTCCCCTCTGCATTGGTGGTCGTTAGGCAGAAGGGTGGGCTTGTAACCTGGGGGTGAAGGTCTATTGAGGTAATAACCTGGAGACACTGGTCTTGTTGGGGATTAGCCTAGAGACTGGAGCTAGGCTCAGGTTTTGTTGGGGGGCAAGTTGGAAACTAATGCTAGGTGCCAGCCTGTTAGTTTATCTGAGTTCAAACTTAGGTCAGGTTCTCTAAAATGGAGTCTGAACTTAAAAGATTTGGCCTATCGAGACCATCCCTCCGTTTCTGGGATGAAGCCTACTTGATCAGAGTGGATGATCATTTTGATGTGTTCTTGGATTCTGTTTGCAAGTATTTTATTATTATTCAAGCATGTTGCAATGGTCAGGGCCTTCTGTAGTAGGGTTGCTGGGCTCTACTGGAGGCATATTGTCCTGGTTACTATGATGGTGTTTACATGCTGGCATCTAGGCATTTGGATTTGGGAAGATTGTATTTCTAAGTGCTGATATCTGGTCATGTCTTTGTTGGGTGGGTGTTTTGCTTCTTGGTTTACGGTTGCTTTCTCTTGTTCCTAGGAGAGTGTGATGGTTATGTATATATATCTACATATATATATATATAGATAGATATAGATATATATGGCCACTGGGGTGTCTAGGTAAAATGGGTTTCTGGGTATTAGGAGCTGATACTTAGGAATGGGGTTGGGCTAATGGGGGTGATGAGGGGTTCCACAGGAAGGAAAAAAAGCATAGTTTTCCACCAGGATCTCCTTAGTCTCCTGAGAATTGGGGCAAAGAGTGAGGAGAGGCTGCAGCAGAGATCCTGCTACAGAGTGGAGGGAGAAGTGAAGATCTGAAGCTAGCCTACTTGATTCCATGGCTGGAGCATCATGTATCTTTACCCAGAGACACTGTTTATACAGTCTAAGGAAACTGTCTATGCAACTGTGAGTTCTCTTTTTGTATCAACATTTATTGCATTTAGGATTTTCCATGTTGTAATCTTCAGAATTATGATTCCTTTGAGACAAGGTCTCAATAGCTCAATCTACCCTTCAACTTGCAATATACCTGCCTTACCATCCCCAGTGCAAGGATTACAGGTGTGCGCCACCATAGCCAACAGAGCTATTACTTTTATTCTCTATGCAATATTTCATTCAATCTGTGTTTTAATTCACTTTAATCTTGTTGGACACTTGGCTATAACTGTAGGTGTTTTTGAGATTATGCTTAATGGCATTGTAAAGTATATTTATGTATATAGTTTTCCATTCTTTTGAATGATAAGCATAATGACAAATTCCAGGAGTAAAATTGCTACATGAAAGGTCATAAATATTTTTATGACTTCTCATACTTATATATTGCCAAATTACCCTTTAAAAGAATTGTAGAATTGTTTTACTTTATCTTGCTACTAGAACAGCATGAAGTTTTTTTTTTTTCATTTTGTCCCTTTAAAGCCAAACTAACATGTACTTGATATTTTTTGACGTGGCAAGTATAAAATTGAAACTCATTATTGTTCTGCTTATTTATTTATTTTTCAATTTTCTTTGCTCTTTATGTGTACTATTATTTTTTACAGTTTTTCATGTATGCACCTTGACTACTGACCACTCTCACCACCTACCTCCCTACCACCCCTATCTAATCTAAACTTCCCCAAAATATCTCTCTCTCTCTCTCTCTCTCTCTCTCTCTCTCTCTCTTTCATCTTCATATTCATTTTCTTTCATTTCAATTCATGTTCATTTTGTTTTGTGGCCTGCCAAGATTAACCAGGGTTATCTGTGGAGCCATGGCTTTGGAGCTACATGTTGGAGCGGAATGGGTTTAGCAGAGGGTACATAGCTGAAGACATTGAGTCTCACCTCTCTCTAAACTAGTGAGCAATAGTTCAGAGGTAAAGTGTAGAGCCCTGGGAGCCCTTCCTTCCCCCTTTCTTGACTGATAGGGCTTGTCTTGTGTGGGCCCAGTATAGGATCCAAAGTTGAGGTGGGTTAATGATTGCAACAGGTTGTATGGAATCTAGGGAATGGCATCTCACAGCTATTGCCTATCTTCCAGTTCCTGTATACTCCCTGCTCCATGGTATTTGCTGAGCCGTGGGTGGTACAAGTGACTTAAGGCTTGGTCCACATGTGTCACTTATTTTCAGTATCCTGGGTAGCCATGAATCTCTTCATTCACTGTTCATTGTGAAAGACTTCTCTTATTGAGGCTTGTGTCTATAGGTATAAGTATAGATATTTTGAAAGCAGTTTGCTGGTGTGTCAGTTCAATTTTATGCATGTGTCTGTGCTTCCCTACATGTAAGCCAAAGCACACAGGTGTTGGGAGTCAGTTCCCATCCTTCAGTGTGGGTACTGGGATTGCGCTCAGGTGCTTGGCAAATGCTTTAACCTGCAGAGCTGTTCACTCCACCAGCCCATCTAAAACAAAAAGCTTTGAGACAGGTTTTGCTGTGTACCCCAGATTCAAGCTTCCAGTCCTCCTCCCTCCACCTTCCAACTGCTTTGATTACAAAGTGTATACCACCCCACCCAAGCTACTGCAGTGCTTGTGTTTAACGTGTGTGTGTGTGTGTGTGTGTGTGTGTGTGTGTGTGTGTGAACTGTCTGTTATATGTGTTTTCCAGCTGCCTAAGATTGTGGACTGGTGCTGGAATACCAAAAGTGACAGGTACAAAAGGGTCATAAGGGTTCAGGTTACTGCCCCCAACACACATTTACTATTCCATACTACACAAGTAATGCCACATGCCAGGTATGCTCAAGCTGAGCAGAAAAGGGAAGCTGATGAATACTGTGGAAGAATAGAGAAAACCATCAACAAAACCCCTCTGGTTTGCTTTTGATTTGGGTGCCTCTACTGGTTTTCAGACGTACATAAAACTCAAAGGTGCATGGGCAGTAAATAGAAAATCAGCTACACAGCGTGTGAAGCGCAAGAGAAAAATGACAGAATTCTTCACGATCCTCCCTAGTGTGTTCCTGAAATTCCCAGTGAGCCTGTTCACGAAGATTGTATTTATTTGTACTCTGTTGCCAGGCAAGGATCAAGGTGTATTTCAACCAGATGTCTTTGCTGGGCTCTGTGAGAGTAGACAAGGGGAGAGACATGTGTTTTCCTTTAAGCAGAGACTGTAGGACCATCACCAGCTGTTTTCAGTCTCATGGGTGGATCTCTCCACTTGTCAGATTTCCTAGCTCCTGAGGTTTTGGACAAACCACCCTTGGTTTCTGTAATCCATCGTGGGCATTGTTAACTCTCTTTTAAGTGTCAAATTACCCTTCCAGCAGTTTTCTTAGGCCAACATCTAGGCTGCCATCCCTAACCTGTTCCCCAAGGGTTACACGGCCTGCTGACCTAAAAGCAGGCTGATTACAACAGTTCTTTCCTGTGTCAGAGAAAATTGTGAAAGACTAAATGGGCAAAAACCGATTACTGGATGTTCTGACTGGTGCATTCCTCAAGGTTATCTGGGCCTCCCATTGGCCTTGATCTATTTAACAATTTATAAGTTGTAGACAACCGAGAACAATGTAAAATGCTCTTATCCACAGAAATGCAAAGGAATTCACAATGATGCAGTGCAATGGATTTCTGTCCCATGGATGTGGTGCAGTTTTCTGTTAATGTGAAAATCCATTCATTTTTGAGTTCCGTACTGAACTGGTTCCATCTTATGGTTTCTATCATTGGCTTATGAGTTAAAATGTCTACATGTGTTTCTTTTCTGTTTTCACCAGAGACAGGATTTTAACCTTTAAGCATTTAATCTTTAACCCCAGATTATCTTTGTGCAAGGAATTACTGGCCCAAGTGGGGCCTATCCTTTGGTCCTTTTGTCTGTACAGGAAGGGTCAGCTCAGTTCACCATGATTGTTTCAACATAACTCGTATTTTTTTAAAGACTTTCAGAGCGACAATGGTAACTTCGAAGTCCAACCAGTACTCCCTCTATCCAGGTAACCTGAGAATTCCGATCTTCAACTTCCTCCAAAGGCATTTATGCAAACTATTTGTACACAAAACATTCCATTTTCTCCTTAAATTTCAGATTTTTTAGGAGCACATTTGGGGGCCAACTTGAAGAAAAGTTACTAACTAAAGAATCATGGTCAGTTGCAAAGATTCTTTTTGGTAGCAGGATCTGAAAAGGCAGAGGAAAAAGGAGAACTTAATGCTCATCCGGCGGAACACAGGAACGAGATGCAGGGAAAGGTCAAGGACAAGGACAATTGGAGCAAACTGTCAGAGTTGGTAGGAAATGGGACTAGAAGTCAGAAGCCAGGCCAGGAATCTCTATTCCATTTCAGCTTCATGCTTCTGGAGGCAGAAATGAAACAGAAACGGGAGTAACTCATGTGTTTTGAAAATGTCTTAAAGATTGTCTTATGTAGGTATGCAAAGTAGTTTCTTGAGTGATAAAAGACAGAGAGAATCAGTTGGGTTTTAGCCCAGCACATTTGTTAACTTACAGGTGTTTGAAAGCTTTAGTTTCTTTTTGAAAAATATTTGGGCAGACTAGTTGGTCTCCATAGGGGGCTTTTCATGTCTGACCTCTTGAATAGAGGATGAGAAAATGGGTTTGAAAATTTCAGGTTTTTTGGGTTTTGTTTTTCATTTAAGAAGTTAAAGAAAGCAGGATTCTGATGGACTTGGGGTGTCACATCTGGTGTTGTAGGGTCCAACTTCTGATGAATATGAATAGCACTGACACTCAGATCACCATGCAAGGTCTCCTCTCTCAGGTGGCTAGTCTCTCTACTCCCAAATATTTTGGCACATTCCGAAGGGCAGCTTTCCCCACAAGGCGTGGGTTTAATGTCTCAACTCCCGTCTCAATGCATCCTGTTTTCATTTGTCAGATAAAGCTTAGTTTGCAGTCTCCTAGCCGAGGAGTTTGTGGAAGATTCTTCTTCAGCAGGCAGCATGTAAGGCACCTTTCAGTCAAGCAAAGCTTGTGTTACCATTGTTAATTGGATGGAAGTTCCCACAGGCTAAACAAAATCCTTAAATTGACTGAAATGAACTTGTAAGAAAAGAAGGCTTAAGATGATGGTCAGGACTGCTGTAGGTTTATGGGATGCTGGATTTGGCCTCCTGGTATTTCATCCATTAGTTCACGCAGTGTACAGAAGTAAACTGATACTCAAATCTCTCTGAAATGTGGGTGGATCCGTGAATGAAATAACATATAGACAAATAAAAGAACAAATATAAAGCCCCTGAGATGATTCACCCCACCTCCTTACCACGATTCTTCCCCTTCTCAGTCCTAAGGATGCAACCTGTGGCTTCATGCATGCCAGGCAAGCTCTCCATCACTGAGCTACATTTCCTAGTCCCCACTCAGACTACACTTTCAGTGCCCCAGGCACATACCAACATTTCTTTTGGACTGTATCTTGTGCAATCTTTGGAGTTTCTACTTTCTGTAGTTGGAGTTTTCTTATTTAGTTTTATGACTTCAGAGATCTAATTTGACTTTGGTTCCATATCACACCTACCATTAGACTCCAAGACCATACAGGGGTGAGGAAAGAATACTACCATCTAACATAATTGCATATTAAGCATCATGGAGAACTTATTCTTTGAATTAAAATATTAAATTTATTACTTTTTTTCTCGTGTGTATAAGTATGTAAATATGTGTGCATGCATTCCATTGTCCAAAGGTGGAAGTCTGGGAACAACTTTGAAAAGGAGGTTCTTGCCTTCCACCTTGTTGAGGGAGTGTCTGTCTTGAATGTGCCAGTGTGGAGAATACTCCAGGCTATCTAGCTCACAAGCTTCTCACCTGTCTGTGACTCTCATCTCCAATGAGTGAGTGCTGGGATTATAGGTGCATGCAAACACACGCAATATTTTACATGGTTTCTGGGGATCAAACACAAGTCATCATGCTTATGTAGCAAGTGGTTTTTCATAATGAGCCATCTCCTCGGCCTTTTCTTGGATTTTTGAGTACAGAAAAATAAAACTGTTCCTCATACTATGGTAGAAAGAGAGTGGACTTTTGAGTCAGGACAGATCCGGATTTGACATACTACTTTTCACAGAGTCTTTAATTTTCAACATATAGGAAAAAGAACAATATTCCTTCAATGTTATTTCTGAAGATCAAGAAATAGTAAATACAACTTTTCCCCAAATGGTACCATAGAAGGTACCCAATACAAGACAGCTATTGAATCAGGGAAGAATGAAGAAAGCTTAGCAACCTGGGACTCCACTTGACTTGAGTAACACACACACACCTGTTTCACAGAAATTCATTTAGTAACCTTAGGCTCTGACCTACATTAAGTGGCAGGTATAACACACTCCAAACAATGCAATGGGTTGCTCCTCTCTAGCAACTCCTTAGTAACTCACCTTTGGTGAACAAATCCATCCTGAACTCAGTGAAATGCACCAATTCAGCCTAAACTGGTTGTAGGGAAATGAGTAACACATCTGGCCTCAAAATAAACTTTCAGGGAATTTTTTCAACTTACAATAAATCTTATGCCTATGCATGATTGGGTATGCAAATGATTAAAATCAGGTGCATCATAGGAAAGGACATATACAATGAGTGCTAACATAACCCATGCCTGTCAATCAAAGAGCAGAGCACTTACACTCTATCCCTAGCAACTTGCCCTTCCTTCCCAGCAATGAGGTACTCTTGAGTACTCTAATTCAGATGGTGTACTATTTCCTTGCAATGTATCCATTCTGCTGTTTTTATTTTTACTTTTTAATAAAATTACCTTGCTACTTTGTTATTTGTGTGTATTTTGGCTTTTTAAAAATCATGCCAAGAAATGTAGACATCTAGTCCAGAAAGAGACTACAGATTACACTATTACTTTAATATATTATACTTAGATGATATTTTGCATGTTACAAATTCTATCATACCTTCTTTCATCCATCACAATTCTATCATTTGATTTATATGTATTATACAAAAGTATAATTGTATTACTAAACATTGATATCTAAGACTCAAGTTCAACTTGAAGTTTGTATTCAGGTACTAACTGTTCATCTTGAACCTAAGCTTCTACAAATTCTATATTTCCAAGAGCCAGAGAGTTTACCCAATTCTTTCTGAGCCTTCAACAAGCACTAGCAAGACAAGAAAATTGCTTAAATTCTATACAGGAGGCTACATTCTTAGTGTTTCTCAACCTATGATGGCTAGTTTTCTCAGCAATTTAAATGTGAGGTATTACCTTTAACGAATGAATCATCTCTCTAGCTCCTTTCTCAGTATTTTTAAGAAAAGTTTTTTTTAAAAAAAATTTACATTTATTTATTCAGTGTGTGTGTGTGTGTGTGTGTGTGTGTGTAAGACAAGACAACAGGCAGAAGTTGGAGTTGGTCCTTTCCTTCCACCTTGTGACCTTGTGAATTCTGGGGATGGAACTCAGGAATTCAATCTTGGCAGCAAGTGCCTTCGCCTACTAAACCATCTTGCTGGCCCAGGAAATTATTTGAATGGGATAATTTGGATCTTTTTTTCAAAGTGCCACTGAAAGTGGTAAGATTTAGCACTTCTAGATCCTAGAAATATCCCAGTGATTTGGCCCAGCTCAGAAGTTTGGTGGTGATGGTGGTGGTGGTGGTGGAGGGGTAACAAGACCAGTTCAAGACACTGTTCTGTAAAATCGCATTTATGAAAGACAAAGTTCTCTTTAAAATAGGTATATTGATTATTCTTTGTATTCTTACCTCTAACACTTAATGCTGCTGCCTGGTATGTACCCTCTTACTTTTGGGTGAGTTGAATACTTAAATCTCTCAACACCAACACTTCACTTATCTAAATGGGGAATCCTACAGAATGAAAGTCTGTGCTCTAGCATCCCCAACAAGCCAGGCTTGGTCACCTGTCCAATGGTGAAAAGCAGAGAAATACTAATTCAGTGAAGCATATTACAAAGAGAAAATTGTTAATAGGTACAATGTCCCCAAGTCTGGTGGGATAGACATAAGAGTTGGATTTCAATAGGGGTCAAGAGACATGTATAATCAAGTGATACATTCACCCTTAACCCATTAGTCCCTGTGCTAGTTAGTGTTTGACAATTTGACACAATCTAGAGTTATCTGAAACGAGGGAACCTCAATTGAAGAATTATTCTCATTGGATTGTCCTATGGGCATGTCAGTGGGTATTATTATTATTATTATTATTATTATTATTATTATTATTATTGATGATGATGATGATGATTGGTGTGGGAAGGCCCAGTCCATGGTAGGCAGTGCCTTCCCTAGACAGGTAGGCTTGGATTGTATAAAATGTATCTGAACATGAATTTGGGAGGAAGCCAGTAAGGAGCATTCCTCTGTGGTCTTTGCTTTAGTTCTTGCTTCCAGGTTCCTTCTTTGAGTTCCTGCCCTGGCTTTCCTTTATAATAGAATATAAGCTGTAAGCTAAAATAAACCCTTTCCCCAAATTGATTCTGCTTATGGTGTTAATTATAGAAACAAACTAAAATGCTGCCTCAGCTAATCTGTCCTGTGAAGTGGTCTGATAAAATGTCAAATTGTTGATCTGTTAGTTACTGGGGATGCAAACTTGCCCTTAGAGATAAGTGCTCTCTTCTTGCAGGAATAGTGTCTCCTGTGAGGTTTTACTGTCCCTACAATCCAAGATAGCTGCAGGTTCAGAACAATGACTTGTCTCTGTGCAGTCAGGCAAAGTAAAAGAGACAGAAACAAAATGAAGAGAGAGATGTCAGACTTACATCCTTCTTTTAGTTACCTATGGACCCAAGTGAGGGGTCAATACTTTTTAGAAAAATTAGTTTTGACATGCCTGTTTCGAGCTGTGCTGAAATTGGGATCGTTATTACAACTTCAGATGCCTTTAGGTGTTTCTTATAGAACTAAGATCATTTCCTGGAGAAGGCTTGAGTTCTGGAGTTCAGATCCTTGGGGTAAGTTTCATATTACCTATGACTGAAAAATTCAGATCATGGGGAAAAAAATCAATAAGAACTTTGGTCAGATCAACTACACAATCACAAGTGTGATAAGTGAACACCACAGTGTTAGTAGGAAAGTGAACCCCAGGCTAAAATTCAAGGCTACTGACTATGTGACGTTAGGTAAATCAGTCTACTTCTCTGAGCTTCACGTTCTTTCCTGTTAAATCAGACACAATGGCTTTTCTGCCACACACAGTTATTCTGAATATAAGAAACCGTAAAAACAAAACAAAACAAAACAAAAAAAAAAAACACTGTAAATTTTCCCTTAAAGTCCCACTCCACTAAAACGTAATCTGTAGTCTCTTTCTGGGCCTGATGTAAATGTAGCATGGCCCTGTGTAATAATTTGCAGTGAGTGTTTTAATGCTACTTGATGACCTGAACAGTGGGACTGAAAAGCATTGCTGAGAGCATAGATGCAAATGACATTCTGCCACCAATAAGGCTTTCTGTTTTCGAATGAAAATGCCTCTTAGGGAGTGAGAGTTTTCCCATATGCTCATCCACTCATGAGTAGCCACAAAGTTATCGTAAAAAATTATTCCATGTTGTGCCATCTTGCTTGTTTATAGCAAGAGGAATTTCTATATCCTTATCATTCTTTGTGGATTTCTGCAAACATTTCTTTGTCAGTTATGACTATAGTCATTTCTTCCATTGAGTAAAATATCTGCTGTCCTGCCTCCTTTGTGAGTGTGTGTTTCAATTTTTTTTCTAAATAGTCCTGGCTGCCTTGCTTATATAAATGTGCTCAGCATTTTATTTTACTGAGCCTTCCACCTAGAGCAGCTGTCTTCTTTCTGTCAAACCCAGACCACTTTTGCCTTCAAAACCCTGCTTAAAATTCATCTGTGCAGAGTGCTTAATCCATTAGCAAAGATTTGGTAAGCCCTGGCTTGAGGTAGGCCCTGAGGGGCTAGGACAGGGTCCTGTCCTTCAAGGAGAATTGAAGGTATGATGGGGAAATGAGACACTTGCACAGAGTGGGGATGAATTAGTAATCATGAGTAGCATGCTGTGAGTGGCAGGTAAGCTGTACAGGAAGGGCGTCCTGGTGGAGAACACTGTAGGCAGGCAGCCCACGTCAGAAGGTAGAACATGAGCTAGGCTGTGGATGAGGCCTAAGGAGATAGAAATGCTAACTTTTATTATCATGTGATTATCACATGTAGTATGCATGAGCTGAATTATTACAACATACTTCATAAATGTAAACAATTAAATGTAATCGACAAGGACTGGGGAAAACAGCTCTGTGTATAGAGCAATACCAGTGCAGCCTTGAGGACTATAGTTCAAATTTCCCAAATTGATGTAAAATGATGGGAAGGTCTGGTGGCTGCTTGTAATCCCAGCACTTGAAAAGGAGACAGGGCATCTCCAAGGCAAGCTAGCTAGAGTAGCAGGAATCAGAGAGCTCTTGGCTTATGGAGAAATCCTGCTTTAATAAATAGAATGGAGAGTGATTCTGGAAGGCACCTGACATAGGTTTTCATATAGAGATACACACTTGCTGGTGCATGCATTTGCACACATAAAACACACACAGAGAGACACACATGCACACACACACACACACACACACAGAGAGAGAGAGAGAGAGAGAGAGAGAGAGAGAGAGAGAGAGAGGAAAATTATCAGTATAGAATTGAAAAAAGGAGAATGCATTGCTTTCCAAATAGGTAGAGATGATAGGAAGGACACAAAGGGAACAGAAACTGGAAAGGGACAGTATAAGGCAAAGAAGTGGGGATGTAGACACTTGTTCCTGAATAGTGAGAGCCCCAGAGGTAGCAGTTGCAGAGGCCTAGTGAGTGGCAACACAGCTGAAAAAGGAGCTCAGGGTCAAATGAAGGGCTTGGATATCAGGCCAAGGAGCCAGATCACTGTTCTGTCATCAATGGGAAGTTACTAAAGATTACTGTATAGGAAGATGACCTGATATAACCCATATCTGAGTATACTCATCTAAAGATAGTCTGCATAATAGCTTTGGAGTTGGAGGTAAAAGATGGTGGCAATGGCGGACAAGCAAAAGAGGCTCTGACTTCGAGCTGGCTTATCACTCTACCCCTCCAGGACTCCAATAGTCTGTATGCCTAGTTCTCTCTATGAGTCTCCATTAGGGATCTGATAATAGGTAGGAGGTAATTTTGAGGACAGAACATGGATTTTTGATCCAGTCAGACCTAGATGCAAATTCATGTTGTACCACTTAATCTCTGGGAATTTGTACCGATGAGTTTATCCTTGTGAACCTTGGTTTTCTCATAGTTGAAATAGCCTCAATAGATACTCACATGGAAGTTAATGAGAAATGCTGTCACACAGGAGATGAATGTTAAGCTAACATTCCTCACCTCCGTTCTTTTAGTTATTGGTGTTGCCCTGAGCACTCTTTTTCTTCAGAGGAGGTGCCACCTATAAGGAGACAGTTATCTCTTTCTGCATCACTGTTTTGGAAAAAGTCCTTGGCTGTCTAGCAAAATGCCTGACCATGCCAACCTCATTCCCCATACTCCCATAGGAGAATTCATTCATCACATCAACAAAAGTTTATTTAGAGCATATTGTATGGCATGCAGTCTTGTAGGGAAAGCAATTGTGGTGGCTTGAATATGCTTGGACTGTGGGAAGTGGCACTATTAGGAGGTGTGGCCTTGTTAGGGAAAGTGTATCATTGTCAAGATAGGGCTTTAAGGTCTCATATGTATGCTCAAGTCTGGCCAGTGTGATCCAGACCCTCCTCCTGGCTGCCTGCGGAAGACAGTCTCCTCCTAGCTGCTTTCAGATCAAGATGTAGAGCTCTCTGCTCCTCCAGCTTGGTGCCTGCCTGCATGCTGCCATGCTCCCCACCATGATGATAATGGGCTAAACCTCTGAAACTGTAAGCAAGCCCCAATTAAGTGTTTTCCTTTATAAGAGTTGCCTTGGTCATGGTGTCTCTTCACAGCAAGGACACCCTATCTAAGACAGCAGTGCACAAAATTAAACACAAATCTATGTCATTATAGAACTGATATTTTATTTGTGGCTGCGAAAGAATCTCACGATCAATAAATATCCAGTATGTCAAATGGTAAAAGAGAGAACAGAGCATGTTAGAATGTTGGTCAATAAAAGATTTCTTATTAGGTGACACCTTAGAAGAGACCTGGAGTAAGGAAGAAGCCATGTAGCTATATGGGAAAATAAATTTCCAGCAAGGAGGGGGAATACAGATGGAAGGATTTTTAAGTGACAGCATACTTCAGTGGTTTAAGGTAAAGTAAAGGTCCTAATATGTTTGGAACAGGGTAAGAGAGGTGCTTTGGAAGATAAATGTCCCCCATAGACTCATGTATTTGAACACTTGTCCCTGGCTAGGGGCACTGTTTTTAAAGTTGTTGAACCTTTAGGAGGTGAAGACTTACTTGGAGGAACTGTGCCACTGGGGGTATCTTTTGAGAGATTATAGCTTGCCCCACTTCCTGTTTTTTCCCTTTGCTTCCTATTTGCTATTGAACACATGAACTCTCAGTTTTCGGCTCTACTTACCTGTGGCCATGCCTCTCCTGCCATTATAGATACTCCTTCTGGAGCTATAAGACCAACTAAACTCTTCCTTCTATAAGTTGCCTTGGTCATGGTATTTTATCACAGCAACAGAAAAGTAACTAACACAATAAGCAGGGAGAACAGTATTAGGACAGGAGTCCATAAATAAGTTGGGTATTCAGATAAGGTAGACCAAGGTAAGCACTCAGAGAAAACCAGTGAGCCATGGGAAGATTTGATGCAGAGGAGACTGACATCATTTTAACAGAATGACTTTACAGGGAATATGTTGTAGAGCGAGAGAAACAAAAGGGCCTAGACTTGGTAAAAGGCTTTAGCAATCCAAGAGTCATCTCAGTGACACAGCATTATGGGTATAGACTAGAGTGGTGACAGGGAGGTGGTGAGAAATAATCGGGCTCTGGATATATTTTAAAGGTATAAATGACACCATTCACTAACAGATGGGAGGGGGGTAAGGCATTCAAGGATGGTCTCAAAGGGGTTTTGTTGTTGTTTTTGTTGTTGTTTTCCCTGAGCAATGGAAGAGTGGAGCTGCCATTGACTGAGCTACAGAATACCAAAGCATAACATATTTTCTGGAGAGAAAGCCATACTTTGGCTTTGCTGAGTTTGAGGTGTCCACTAGACTTCTGAAAGAAAATGGATACAAAGAAGATGGATAGTCACATCAGTCAGGGAAGAGTGGTGAATACATATGGGCTCCATTTCAAAATTTAATACATTTAATACATAAAAGGGGGCTAGCATTTGATAAGTACAAACTCTGTAAACTATGTAACTTTTCTGTATTTCTACCATGTCCTTGAGAACTGCTATATGTGGTTACTCTGATTCCCTTTGGGTAAAATCCATATATATGGTCTCTCTCTCTCTCTCTCTCTCTCTCTCTCTCTCTCTCTCTCTCTCTGTGTGTGTGTGTGTGTGTGTGTGTGTGTGTGTGTGATCTGAAGTTCTATAAAGTTTGACAAATAGATTCTGAAGGATGTCATACACCTAATATGCTACTTAGGAACAATTATAGGGAGGGACTCCCACTGAACTTTTCTGCAGAAAGATGTTTTCCGAAAGGAGCTTAATTGTCTTGAATCACTTCTCTGGTAATCTCAGCACCTGTGGCTGACTAAACAGTTATCACTGGAGTGGACCCTGGAGTTCAGGATCATACCCAGAGGAACTTCATCACCACCTTTTTTTCCCCCTCAGGACTTATTCACTTTTCTTCTAAAAAATCCCCTTACATTTCTCCATTTGCCTCCCTCTCCCTTATGATGAAGACAGATAAATTTCTAAATCTCATTGCATATTTGACATTCATTTTCTTTCATGTCGATGCCTTTTTGTACATCATACATTTTGCATTCATTTTCTCTTGCTAATCTGCCTGCTGTCAGTTTATTTAATAGGCTCAATTACCGAAAGCCCTGAGAGAGTAGAGAAAAACTCTTTCCTCTTTCACACATCCCACTTAAGCACAGCTATCTTACAAAGCATCTCTTCTAAAAGTATATAATGTCATCTCTATTTTCCACATGAGAAAACTGAGGTTGTCTAAGACAAACAAAAATCACTTGTATTAAATCAAATAACTGAGATGTAAATAATCTAAGAATCTATCTCCAAAAGCTCATAATTCCCCTCAGCTACCTGCACTCACTAAGTGCACCATAGTTACCCCTCTGATCTCTATGCCAGCTATTTTTTCCTGTGGGTTAGCCATAACTACTAAGTATTCAATATCCATCCTTGTTCAATTCCTTAGCCCATTCCACTTAGTTGATGGGCATTCACATTTTTTCTTGTCTTTTTGAGATGTGGGTCTGACTATGTTTTCTAGGTTTTCCTGAAATTCCTGTGCTCAAGTGATTCTTCTATTTCAGCCTTCCAAATATCTGGAACTCCAAACATGCAGCACCTTACCTGGTTTGTCAACTTATTTAATATTGTTGTTCAGGGGTTGTCAATTCCTATTATTTTAATGTTAGGCCAATAGAAACAAACGCAGGAAATGAAATTCAGTGGGAAAGAAAGGCCAATGAGGCAGCTGGGTGGTGGTAGTGGTGTGTTCTGTGACATAGTGTTGACTTAGCCCTGAGTATTGTTCCTAGTATTGCTGGTGCTGGGGATGGAGCCTAAGGCCTTGTGCATGCTAGGCATATGCTATATTACTGAACCACATCTCTAGCCCTGTCATATGGTTTTATGTTCTTTGTATCTTTTCATATATGTTATGCAGCTCAGGCCCCGGGGAGTGCTTTTTAAGCAGTATTCCTAGATGCCCCATGAACAAATTCCCTTCTTTGGAGTTCTAGGTAATCTAGCTCATTGTAGATGACTTCATGTGTATTCAGTTGACAACATTTTGGTGCCACCTGAATGGTCGGTGCTATACTAGGGTCTAAGAAGAAGAAAATTGGAAAAGCATGATTTTTATCATCAAGAAGTTTGGTTTTGTGGCGAGAAAACCATATGAAATAAAATATGACTTACTTGATATCATTAAGGCATGTATGTATGTTCAATGTGCAACGAAAGCACAAAAGAAAGTTATAAGGTTGTAGTAAAGGGAATATGTACACTGATTCTTGAAGGATTTATCAGGCTTGGAGGGGTGGGGGATACTTCTGGTTAAAAATACTAGCTTGGAAGAGAGAGTATTTAGCAATGTGGTAGCATGTCTTCTTTGCAGGTTTGCAAATAGTAATGTTAGAATGGCAGATTATATCCTGGCCAAGGAGCCCATGCAAGTAAGTCCAAGTATCTGACAAGGGCAGAATTGAAGACCAGAGTCCAGGGGTTAAGAGAGGTTATATAGAACTTCATTTTCCTGTTTAACTCAAAGGGGCAGTTTTAGCTGGGTGTAGCCATATGGGAATGTGAATCTAATGTCAACAAGTCTTGTGATTTTTTTCTTTGTTTTTATATTTAGAAAAGTAGGAAAGCAGTATTCTAAAAATGTGAAACCTCCAGATTTCTAAATGCTAGAATTGAATTTTCTTTTCAGTTCCAAGTTTTAGCCAATAGTACACCAAACACAACATATCTGTTTGCTGAATGTGGCCCATAGGTTTATCGTTTTAAGACTTATGCTGTAGGGGAGAGGGTTCTGTGGAAACAGAGAGGCAACCTGAAGCAATGCATCAAAACACATACAACATATTAATAAAAGGGAACTTGTGGCCTGGGGTTGTGGCTCAGTGTTAGAATGCCTGCCTACTGAATGTGAAACTTCTAGGTTCAGTACACAGCACTTCATTAATATAATGATAATTTTTATAACCACATGCATTTCCCTCAGCCCCTGGCTCACTGTGATATTTCTAATGTATAATGTATATGAGGTCTTATTTTCTATCTCTTGGGAATCAAAATGATATCTTAGGTCAAATGCAGTTCTGAAAGCTTCTAGAGGCATTGGTGTGAAGGAAGTTTTTCTTGGTCCAGTTATTAAAAGAAAGGGCCATGGTAAGATGACCCATCAGATGAAGGCATTTGCTGCTCTACAGTCACAAATCTGATGAGCTGACTTCAATCCTGGGAACTTATGCAAAGGTGGAAAGTGAAAAACGAATTCCACAAAGTTGTCCTCTGACCTCCTCATGTGCTCAGTGGCATGTGAACCCCCCATATCTTTCTCTCTCTCTCTCTCTCTCTCACACACACACACACACACACAGTGATAAATTTAAAAAAAAGTTGGTCGAACATGGGAAGCAGGGACCACTTAAGTCCCCTTGAGCATCACCACTCATGACCACTCCCACCACCATCAGGAGATGGATGTCATTTATTTCCCTCTCATTTTAGAGGAAGGAAAGATAGCCTCTTTAAACTGTGTGCACAATAAAGTCAACACAGCTACTGATGAGACTGATAAGGAACAATGTAATAGCTGTTACAGTTTAAACCCTTCATTTTCCAGTTGGAGAAACCAAGCTCGTGCTTCCCCACTCCCTCTTCTCAGAGTGACCCAACAAATTAGTGCTAGAGTGACGCCTCCTTACTTCTGCTCTAGCATTCTTTCCAATAATCCTGGCTGTGATAATTAAGGTAAATCAGCTTGGCGGTTTTCCTAGCATCTAGAATTCCTGGTCTGGACAAGTAGATCTTGAGAGCCGCTGTTGCAAGCCTTTCTTTTCCTCCTTATCTGTGTGATGATGAGATCCTTTGCAAACGTTCTGTTTCATGGGTAAAGGTTAAAAAGAGAACAAAAAGATGTTTATGAAGCACTGAGGCCACTCACTAGGCTATGAAAGAAACCATGTCTGTGGCTGATATATTTAAAGCTTATGACCTCTGCGCTCTCTGCACTGACCTCTCTACCATATGCTTTTGGTTTTGTTTCTCTTCTGTCTCCTTTCTATATTCTTCTGTGTTTTTCTTCTCCCTCATGAGCCTGGGTCTCAGGCCTAGCCTTAAGTGCTCTGGTGCATCACTGAGCCTCCTCAGTGGCTTTTACTATGCTTGCTTCAAGTTAATAAAATTGCTAATTATTCATTTCTCAATTACATGGAAATGAGTGTACCTACTGGCTAAAAAAAACTGGATGCTTCCTCTGCTACAGCTATTTAGTTCTCTAAAATCTGAGAGTACTCATGCTTGTCAATTGTGACTCTTGACAACTAATCTTTTCCATCCTTCACTTCCAGGTCTATTGTTCTGACATTTGCCATTTTTTTCCCTCTGACCCTGTTTCTGATTGGTGCAGCTGCTGAAGATGCTGCAGTTGCAGCAGTGTACATCTGGAACATTTGGCTGACTTGTTGAACTTACCCCAGGGAGTACTCCAGGGGAAGCATGGGAAGGGTGGAGAGGCCAGAACAGTTGCCTGTGAGTACAGATGCCAATAGTGTCTGGCCACGCTGTGGACCACCCCTGTAAAAATCCACCTCATTATGACCCTCAGTTTCCCCACCTGCTCCTCGAAGGCTCAAGTTCTTCCCAAACTTCTGCAGCTCTGGAAGAAGATAAACTTTTGGCTGCGGGTTCTCTCACACAGTACTTTCTGCACTGTGAAAGGGATCAATGCATATCTGTTGAATGAATTAATATCTCAAGAAATCCCAGGAAATGGTTTTAGCCTTCAAGGGACAGCATCATTTCAGTTTTACTTGGCACTAGGCACCCTCTCTATCCTCAGACTGTGCCCCAAGACTCATTTTAGGAGTGAGGCTGCCCGGTTCCCAGTCTGTTTGGCTCCCAGGCTCCTAGGTCTCCTTTTCTTCTGGCGAGCCATTGAATTGCAAACACAGCAGGCATGGTTTCATTCCAAACCCTGAACTGTTTTAATTAGTTTAACGTCTGTTAAACGCTTTGAAGATTGAAAGCAACAGATAAGTACTGGATGATGTTATTAGCAACTGCAGTTAATTGCAAACATATCTATTAATGCTAGTTTCTGCCCCCTTTTCTTTTCTCCACGTTCTTTCCAAGGTTCCCAAATTTTTCTCAGCCTCCCCCTCCTGCCCTCCCCCATAGCGGCGCTGAAGGGTTAAACCGGGGTGGAGTCCAGAGATGAACGACAGCGGCACTCACCAACTGCAACGGGGCAAGCGGGAAGAGCTGGGTGGGGCTGCCAGGCAGAGGCGAACCCCCACGCCCCCAGGCCCCGCCCCACGGCTGGAGGCCCAAGTGGAACGGCAGGGGGCGGGGCGGCCAGGCCTGGCGGGCCGGTGGTTGGGCGTCCCGGCCGCCCCTTGAGGCATGGGGCGGGGTAGGTGAGGACCTCCTCCCTCGTTCCCTCCCGGGTCGCGACGCCCCTCTCGCCCGCCCCTCCTCCTCCCTTTCCCACCCCTCGGAGTGGAGCTGCACATGCGGCTGCTCCCTGTTCTGTCCCGCCCAGCCTCCGTCGCTCAGGAACGGGTCCCTGCAGCCCCCAGCCGATGGCAGGGCAGTAGTCGCCTGTCAGGGGTCGTGAAGGACTGAGACAGAGGCAGAGGCTCCCGGGCCTCAGATAGTGGTTGTCTCTGGAGGCCATGGGCTACCCCGAGGTAGAGCGCAGGGAACCCCTGCCTGCGGCAGCGCCAAGGGAGCGGGGCAGCCAGGGCTGCGGCTGTCGCGGGGCCCCTGCTCGGGCGGGCGAAGGGAACAGCTGCCGCCTCTTCCTGGGTTTCTTTGGCCTCTCGCTGGCCCTCCACCTGCTGACGCTGTGCTGCTACCTAGAGTTGCGGTCCGAATTGCGGCGGGAACGGGGAACCGAGTCCCGCCTCGGTGGCCCGGGTGCTCCTGGCACCTCTGGCACCCTAAGCAGCTCTGGGAGCCTCGACCCTGTGGGTCCCATCACCCGCCACCTCGGGCAGCCGTCCTTTCAACAGCAGCCTTTGGAACCGGGAGAAGATCCACTCCCCCCTGACTCCCAGGACCGGCACCAGGTGAGTCACCTAGGAGGGGCGGCGGCCTTGGAGGCCCCCTCCCCTGCTCGCTTGGGCGGGGGCCTGGGCCTCAGGGCTCAGGGGACTCTGCCACTAAGAGCCAAGTTCCAGGGCAGGAGCTAGGAGTGGGCCGGAGTGCTGGGGAGAAGTTGTCCAGGGCAGGTTGTCCTCGGTTCCTGGCTTGGCTCATCCAGATCCTCTCGGGTCCTGTGGAGTTGGAAAGCCCAGCCTGCACGCGCCGCCCCCGGGGGGGTGTGGGCTGCTTCGCGAAAAGTTGGCCTACCTCGCACCCATCCGGGCGCGGAGGTGCCTGCGCCGCCCCCGTGGCCGTCTAACGGCGAGCAACTTGGCCCCTCGTGCCCCCTGGTGAGATTCTCTGCCCGTGGTGCTTGTTTCTTCGTGTCCCGAACTGATGCCAGCACTAGCAGGCTCCTCTTTGGAGTTGGAGCTGTAAACAGCTGTACTAACTGTTCCACGCCCGTTTAAACAACTTTTAACCGTACTTTCAGCGCTGGGTTCTTGTGCGCTGACCAGGACCTGAGCTTTTTCACACTCACCTGCAACTTGAGACCGATTCTCCTTTGCGTTCTAGTTAGGATCAGCGCCCCTGAGGAATTCTGGTAGAAATATGCCGTCTTGCTAGACAACTTCTGAACAGCAATTTAAAAAATCTATGGAAATAAAACTCACCCTTTGCATGCCGGTTCTGACACTCTTGTAGATGGAGTTGGGTGCAGTGAGTGTAAGGAGTTTTCTTTATCACTGCCTTTGGAACAGGAAGTTGGATTTTTGTTTTGTTTTTTATAATCTTTAGAAGGTTTGTATCCCTTTTAGCAAACTATTATCTTGGTTGTTTTTCTAACTCGTTATTCAAGCAAATTTAGTGTACTTGATATTAAGTCTTCTTGTGGTTGTCATAGCTGTCTCACACTTGAATCTTAGGCATAACATCCAAGGATTTTTTTTTTTTGAGGTTGTTAAAGAGTAATGGGGAATTTGTAACTTCTGGAGAAAACGACAAGTTGTGTAAGTAACTTACTTGAGGTGAGGCACGGGAGCCTTCTGTATTTGGCGCCACATCCATAGTTATTGTCACAACTCTTTAAACATTATTTGTGCTGCTTTGATTTTCCAAGTTGTACACTTTAGAGCTATCACATTCATAAGAATACTCTAATGTCAGGACTGACACTTTTCTTTCCTTTCTTTCCTTCTTTCTTTTTTTCTTTCTTCCTTTTAACAATGTGCTTTGTAAAATTGCCCCAGACCTAAAATATCTTTCAAACACTCAAACTTTCAGACACTCAAACATTTATAGCAGCTTATCAAAGAAGAGAATCAGCAGACAGGCTTCTCATACTTGAAACTTTAAACACTGGGGCTAAATAAGAATTAATTAGGAATCTGGATCTTTTATCCCCCCACCCCAACCAGGATCCCAGTAGAGGTACTTAGCTGTACATTGATATTCTGTGTGTATATATATATATATATATATATATATGAATGATATCAGGGAATTCAACTTGTTAAATGGTGGTCAGGGATTTTTGGCAACCAGGATGGACAGAGCCCTGTTTATAGATTGGCAGGAGAACAGTGTTCTAGAGCTTCTGTGATGGCATGCAACTCTCACAACTTTGCAGTGGCGTTTAGTTGCTTACCCCACATGTAGCAAAAATACTAATGTGTTTCAGCACAGCTTCTTATCTGCTGTCCTTTAGTCTATTTTAGTCTTTTGGGGCAGTCAAAACAATGATTCTAGTTCTTTACATTTATTAGCATTAATTGGAATTTACATTTTCCAGATTTGTAAGGTACCGCCTGAATCTATTTAATTGATTCTTTTGGAGAATATACAGGCCTCAAGGGAGAAGTAAGTGGCCCAAGATATTCTAGTTTGAGTCAAAACTAGGATGAAGGTGCTCTCCCACCCTCTAATTTAGCATGCATTCCTCCATAGTCTAGTGTCTACTGAGACTTTTTTTGGAGAGGGGAATGAAGGGACAACAGGCTGAAGCTCCATAGCAGGCTTTTTACAAAATGTCATTTTGTTCTGCTCTAACTAATTTTGGCCAGACTAATTCTAACCATGTATTCCTTATTCAACTTGAATTTCACTTTCAGGAGAATGTTAGCCCACTGAAGAAATTTTATCCCAGAGTCAACTCATTTCTTTTGAGGATATTAGCCTTAGCATATACATAAACAAACAAAAATACATAAATGAATGAGTAAATAAAGGAAAAGTTGATTGGCTAATCGATTTACATTGCCGTGCTATATCTTGGGTAACATTTCTAGCGCCCTGCTGCACCCTCTGCTGGTTTTTCAGTGACATTTAATCGTAGTATCTGCTGACAGTCAAAATTCTAAGTTGTGCTGACAGATTCTGATTCATAAATAAGGAAGTAAGTAGCCTTGTGGGACTTGGCCATGTAGGTCTTATTTTACATTTTAGGTTTCCAACATAAACAGCTGCCCTCAAGCAAATCTTGTACAGAGAGGACTAGAGACAAAACCAGCATCTTCTAGTAGGCACTATATTTGGGTTTCCTACCAACATATTTAGAAAGAGTAAAGGTAAAGTGGTGAAACTAAACTGTGGTGAGCAGAACAGTCAGTGGCATTTCATTATGTGAGCTCATACATATATTTAGGCAAAGGTAAAGTTATTCATACTTATGAGATGATTGGTCTGTGGGCTCTTAGTTATGACTCAAGAAAAGACTCCAGAAATCATTGAAGGTATGTCTATACCATACTGGAATTAAACAAACAAACAAACAAACCAGTATATGGAAAGAATTTAGGGCACAAAGCAGGAATATAAGCAATTTTCTGCAAGGGAGATTTTGGAAAGATAGGAACATGGTTTCCGATCATAAAAAGTGAGAGGTTGACATTAGAGTTTCTGGAATTATGGGCTGTCTCCCTCAGCTGAAGGAGTAGCTGCATCTGGATACTTAGTGAAGATTAGTTTGAGGGCTAGAGATGCATCAATAGTGTCTGAATTTGACAACAAATAATTCAAAACATTGAAAAATCACTGGATCACACTGTAGAGAAGAAGGTCTGGTCATGATTATGTCTCTCAAATGTCAAAACATGGTGGAAAATCTCAGGAATGTGTCAACAACAAAACAAACCTTTTTTTTTTCCATAAAGAAGATCAAACGTGATTTTTTTTTCCCTATAATCAGAAAGAAAATTCTGATGGCTGTTCAAAAAAAAAAAAAAAACTTATAGCTGATTGATAACTCTCCAGAAACCCAATCGAATTGATCAAAAAGAGATTTTCTAGTTGTTGTTTTTCCAATCTGGAGGAGAGAGAGAGAGAGAGAGAGAGAGAGAGAGAGAGAGAGAGAGAGAGAAAACACCAAAATTCAAAATCTTCCAAATCAGGAGAGAGATGAGTAATATTGTTGTAATTTAATGATCTAAACTCAATAAAGGAAAATTTCTCTGTGGCAGATAAAGTGTTAAGTATTAGATGTTGGAACTGGAGAGATGGCTCAGAGGTTAAGAGCACTGGCTGCTCTTCCAGAGGACCTGGGTTTGATTCTCAGCACCCACATGGCAGCTCAGAACTTCCTGCAACTCCAGTTCCAGGGGATCTAACACCCTCACACAGACAAGTATTACATGTCTTTTAATGTTAGTAAAAGTTCTGTTGAGAGAGATAGAGGTGGCATCTCATAAACTAAACTACAAGCAGATCAATAGGAATTTATTCAGGATTGTGAGATATTTGAAGTATATTCTTAATTATTTGAGGTGATATCACAGAAGCCAGCTTTAATGCTCAACATAAATCTTTGGTATAACTAGCTATGTCATCAGCATACCAAGATTTGATATTCCTAATATGAAAATTATTCTGGGTGATTCATGTTGAACATAACAGATCCCACAAATTGTGTATATGGAATCTAGATAAAATAGTTTTCCATGAGTTTAAATGCAGACTTTCCAGTGTCTTATTTAAGTCTTTTGATGAATGGCTATCATAATGTCCCTCTCACTTTTATTCTCACTAAGTTTACTCCTGGAAGTCACCAACCATATTCTCTTTGGGAATTATTCTGTCGTTGTTACTGATTTTCATCTTAATAATCTCCTTTCTTTACATTAAAGCTAAGTAGAAATATAGTTGTTGAATTAAATTATTTTGGGACTTAGGTAGCGTTTATATAAAACAAAGACATTTTATAAAACAGGTCTGCTTCTCTCTGGTCCTGCTAAGTCTGTGAACTGTCAGTTTTGCTTAGGTGAGTAAATAGTTGGTATGTTTCGCTGGTTTTGAAAATAATTGGGAAGTGAAGTGGAAATGGGGAGTCCTAACTGTGTGATCTATTTTCGAGTTTCACACCTTCCCTCTAAGATGGTACTAAAGGTTTTTTGTAATATATTGTTTGATGTTTTATGTGCTGTTAGTTCTCATCCTTCTCTCTTAGATTGTGTGAAAAAAATGAAGTGTAATTTATCTGTAACTACGTTATAGAGAAGATCTCTTTATACTAGAGAATTTCTTAAGCAAATTTAATTCCTAAGAGCATCACCAAGCCTTGCGTCTTTGACCGCAGCTGTTGTAGAGAACCATCTTTGTCTGATTCCTCTGTAAAGACCCAGAACTTAGTCCCTCATTTCTATTCTTTTCTTCACATTTTAATGACATATAACATAAATACAGAAACACATGCACTTCATAATTGTGCCATTTGGTGAAATATTACAAAGTGATCACACTCATGTTGCTTGCACCTAGGTGAAGAAATGCAATATTTTTACCATTATGCAAACTCTGAATTGTGTCCACCTTTATCACTAAAGCATCCTCACTCTCCAAAGATAATAACTGTCTTCATTTCTATTATCAGAAATTATTTTGTTCATTTGAACTGTACATAAATGAAATCAGATAAATGTATTCTTTTGAGTCTTGTAGGCTTTGGTTAGCACTATATTTATGGTAACCATATTATTGCAGAGAGAATTTTTAAAATTCATATCTTTGTATGTTCTGTTGTTTAAATACATCATAATTTATACATTCCTTATCATGATAATAACCATGTATGATATTTCAAGTTTGAAGTTATTATGAAGTATATTTCAGATATTTTTATACATGTTCACTTATTAGAATTTCCATTGAATATTTACCCTAGAATTAGTTTCTGTGTAATGGAGAATATAGATTTTGAAGTTATTGATGATTTTCTAAGTTATTGACAATTTGTGTTCTCACCAGCAATGAATGAGAAGGGCTGTCATTCTGGTGAGTGGGTTTGTAGTGATATTTTCTTACTGTACATGATATTCGGAATCAAACCCAAGCCTTTCAGGTACTCTAGGTAAGTAGTCTGCCCGTGACTTACGTCCTTAATTTTATCTTAAAGTATTTTAAAGGATTCTTCACAGAAGACTGATAAGGCTGTACTCCTTATTGTATGCTATTATCAGTTTATCAATTTATATATCTTCATGAGGTTCTTATCCATCTATCTATATCTATATTTATCCATGTGTGTATATATATATATGTATATATATGTGTGTGTGTGTGTGTTTATTTGCCTATTTTCCTGTCCAATTGCCCTGTTTTTACAGATTTCTTATATAATTAAAAATCCTTTATTTTTATTGTCAATTATGTGTGTATGTGTTTGTGCCTGTGTTGGGGGTGCAGAGAGCAGAAGAGGGCTCCGGATCCCCAGGAGCTGGAGTTACAGGCAGTTGTGAGCCTCCTGACATGGGTCTTCCAACCAAGCTCCAGTCCTCTTCTGGAGCAACAAGCTCTCTCAATTGCTGAGCCATTTCTCTAGCCCTAGACATCTTTATATACATTGGAAATTACTTCTTATACTTTGCAAAACAGTTTCAAATATGTGGCGTATTTTATAGTATCTTTTGATGAACAGAAGGCTTGAATTTTAATGTGTCAAATTTTTTTTCACTGATAGTGTTTTTATAACCTGTTTAAGAAGTGTTTTTCCAGGGTTGAAGAGAAGTCAAGTGGTTTAAGACCATGTACTGCTTTTGCAGAGAGCTAGAGTTTGGTTCTATGCACCTACCATCAGACAGCCCATAACCACCTAACTTCCTCTCCAGAGGATCTGATGAAGCTCTCTTACACACACACCACAAACACAAAACAAGTCTTTTTAAAAAAAAAAAAAGAAGAAGTATTTTCTCACTTTGTAATCATTAGACATACTCTTCCATTATCATTTTGAAGTTTTGTATATGTGCCATTCACAATTAGAATTACTAGCCTCTTGGGATTGATTTTGAGTATGGTAGAGACATAGAGGTCAGACCCTACATATATTTTTCCATGTAAATATCCAACTGATCTAGTCCTATTTATTATATGTTTTTTCTACTTTTTTACATTCTTACTTTTTTCATCCATTCATTGTTTATATACACCCAAAATTGTTCCTGAATTGTTTATTCTATTCTGTTGATCTGTTTCTCATGAGTCTACTTTCTGTGGCTAGAACAAAATAATTGAGGCTTGGTACTTGAAAGTAAAAGAGATTACTTAGGTCTTTTTGGAGATTCAAAAACATCCATTCAGCTTGAGTAAGAGTACCCTTGGCTAGATAACAAAATGATAGAGAAAGGCAAAGAGACTACATGCAGAAAAGGGAAAATTTGTATGGGTTGGCCTTATTTCAGAGCAACATACCCCTTTGAGAACTAATGTACTCTGTTAGAAAAGGATGTATACCTTCTGAAGGCAGTACCCTCAGTGATAAAATTGCCTTGCACGGAGCCTGACCTCTTTAAAGTTCTACCATATCAACAATGCCATAGAGGGTTAAGCATCCATCACATGAATCCTTGGGATACAAAAACCACAACCAGACCATAGCACACCAGTACTACCAGTGTTAGTGACTGAACCTTATAATAAACTCTTGATATCTGGGAAAGCAAGTCCTTCCAACTTGGCCTTTTAAAACCACCTTGCATACTCTTAGCATTCACATTTTTACATGTATTTTAGAATTGGCTTTTTATGTACCTCAGGAAAAGAGAAACCTCTTAGAATTTTTATTGTGATTACATTGAATTTAAAAATTGTATTAGTTAAGGTTTCTCTTCTATTGCTGAGATAAGACATTATGACCAAGAATTTAACTGAGCTTCCAGTTCCAGAGGGTAAGTGTTTATGATGAAAGAATGAAAGCCTGAAGGTGTGGCTGTAGACAGCTAGAACAGAACCAAGAGCTCACGTTTGGATGTTACAGAACACAATGGGAATGGAGAAGTCTTTTGAAACCTCAAGCCCTCCTCACGGTGACACACTGCCTCTAATAAGGCCATACCTCCAAATCCTTCCCCAAGAGTTAGAGCAACTGGTGACCAAACATGAACCCATGGGAGAACATTCTCATTCAAACCTGCATTAAAAATCAACTTAGGAAAACAAATCACATCATCCAATTCAGGAACATGGTGTATTCTTCCATGTCTTTAATTCTTGTTCATTTTCCTACTAATTCTTTTTATGTTTATAGAGAGGTTTTCCGACTATTTTTTATGCCATTATATATGATAGGATGGAGGTTGTGTTTCACCATGTAGATTCCACTTCAGAAAGGCAGGATTTATGCCTCCCCCCAACCCCTGAGTACCAAGAGTACTATCAGAAGACAGTTTAGATGAGAATTGTCTTCTGAGGCAAACTTTTTCAACCAAGGAAAAACTTCCTTCCATGACGGTCTGTGTCTAATGACTAATCGCTGCAGAGCTATAAATCACTTCTCCTTTCTTCTAAATTAGGAAAACATTGAAGAGTCATGTACAAGCCATACTAGCTCAAGAGCTCAATATAAATTTGGTTAGGGCAATTTGGGGATTGACTTTTTCCTTGTCTTGCACATATGTGGATCCCCAAAGCACTATCTATAAAAAAAAAAAATCCTGCATGTTAATCTAAGCCTTTCAGTAGAAAATCCAATGTAAGACTATGTAATATTTTTTTAATTTTTTTTTGTGATTATACATTATTACATCATTTCCCCTTCAAACCTTCTATCTATCCAAACTCTCTCATGTAGCCTCCCTTGTTCACTTTCAAATTCATGACCTCTTTTTTTAAGTTCAACTTTAATTGTTTTTTGCTTGTGTTTAGAAATCTAGTTTAGCCAGGCAGTGGTGGCCTACACCTTTAAATCCAACACTTGGGAGGAAGAAACAGGAGGATTTCTGAGTTCGAGGCCAGCGTGGTCTACAGAGTGAGTTCCAGGACAGCCAGGGTTACACAGAGAAACCCTGACTCAAAAAAAAAAAAAAAAAAAAAAAAGAAAGAAAAAAAGAAAAAAGAAAAAGAAATCTAGTTTAATTTTACATATCAAGTTTGTATCCAAAGGTTTGCTAAACTCACTTATTGATCCTAATAATTTATTTGCATGTTCTTTTGGATTTTTCACATGTCTACTAAAATGTTCATGAAAAATATTTTTAAAATGTTATTCTTTTCCTTTTTAATTTATATTCCTTAAAAGTTTTCCTCCAACCAAAGAGCATATACCACGGCCTGGACCTAGGTCTTCCCACACATATGTAGCAGACGTGCAGCTTGGTCTTCATGTGAGTCCTGAACGACTGGAGTGGGGCTATCTCCAAAGCTGTTGCCTGTAGGTGGGATTTGTTCTTCTAGCTGAGCTGCCTTGTCTGGCCTTAGTGGGAGAGGCTGTGCCTAGCCTCACGGAGACTTGATGGGCCAGGGTGGGAGGATACCTAGGGGGGCCCACCTGCTCAGAGAAGAAGGGGAGAGGGGATGGAGGGAAGCATTGTGGGAACGGATGACTAGGAGGGGGATGCAAAGTGAATAAGTAAAAAAATTAAATTAAATTTAAAAAGTTTTTTTGTGTTGGTCAATTATTCCTGGGTATGGGGCCTGCCCTGGAGTGTAGGTGATGTCCCCAATGACTGTCCGTTGGAGAAACCTGACTTTCCCTCTGGCAGCAACTTTCAGTTGCAAATAGATTCTTGGTTGGTTGAGGGTGGGACCCAGAGTTCACATTACTCTCTCAGTATGGGGACCCTGTCTAGCTTGAACCTTGTGAATGCTTTCACATTCTCTGTGAGTCTATAATTACATCATTCCTGTTGTGTCTGGAAGAAACATTTTTTTCTTGGAGTCATCTATTCTCTCTGGCTCTTACTATGTTTCCTTTTGTTTATTTGACTTGATTTTCTTTTTTTGTTGTTTTCTTGTTTTTACACATAGGAATATACACCCCCCCCCCCACACACACACACAGAGACGGAGACAGAAAGACAGAGACAACATGAAGTTTGGGGAGAAAGATGTGGAGAATCTGGGAGAAGTTGGGGGAGGGGGAAAGAATATGATCAAATATATATAAAAATGTTAAAAGTAAACAAATGTTTTCATTATTATAATGTCTAGAAGTTTCTGGCTAATATTGAATGGAAGTACTAATAGTAGGCATCCTTGTTCACTTCTGATCAGAGCAAAACTTTCATTTTTACTGTTTGTCATAGTTTATATTATTAGTTAGTTTAAAAAGATACTTATCAGTTTTAAATTTGTCTTCTAGTTTTCAAAGGTTTTTAAATAACATCAGGAATTACATTGTATCATGTAATGTACAATGTAATCATTGTATCATGGTTTTCTTTTATATGTTAAACTAGTCACAAGATTTTTCTCCCCTATTGTATTAATGTGATCTGAAGCTAACCTTACACCCTTAGGATAAAGCCTCTTTAGTTCCAGTGTACCATCCAGTTCATATATATCTAAAATTATTGTACTAACCTTTCATTTAGAATCTTTGATCTTTATTTATGAGAGAGATTAGCATATAATTTTCTTTCATTATCAAGTTTGGATATCAAGGTTATTTTATGCTGTTATTACAATTGTGTTTATTTTATTTGGTGCTTATAACCATTTATATAACACTGATAATATTTTTCCCTTAGCTGTTTGGAAAAATTCATGAAGTCATTTTACCTGAGGGGAGGTTAAATTGTGTTTGATAACCTAATAAACATAGGACTTTCAGACAAAAGCTAATAAAATAATAAAATACTTAGAAATACATTTAACCAAGAGTGTCAGAGGTCTGAACACTAAAATCTATAACACAATGATGAAAGAAGTTGAAGACAGCACAAATAAACGAAAATAGATTCCATATCTGTATATCAAAAGAAGTAAAATTGGTGAAATGTCTGTACTATCCAAAGAAAACTGCCAATTCAATGAAAACCACAAGATTCCAATGACACAAGCCAAGTATGGTGTCTCATAACTATAATCCTAGCTCTTGGGAGGCTAATGCAGAAGGATTATCAGTTCAAAGGTAGCCTTGAAGATGGTGAGATCTTATCTTAAAAAAACAAACAAAACAATAGAAATAGAAATTGTGAAATTTATAGGGAACCACAAAATATCTCAATCGATTTCTATTATCTAGTGTATATCTTATTTTTGTACTAAAGGGCTGTTTTGTCATATACTTGTTTGCTTTTGAATAAATGGCATAATATATAATATTATTAATTATGATATATGTTATATAAAATATTTGTTCTATATGCATTATATAATATAATATATAATGATAATTATTATTTATATTGAATTTAATATAAAAATAATATTATATAACACACACATATATGGCCTCAGTTGCTTTTATCTTTTTCAAGACAGGATTTATGTTTCTGGAAATTGGCCTCAGATACTAACAATCCTATGTCATCTTAATCCAACATGATACTGAGATCATCTGAAACTGCCTTTCTGTCTAAATAAAAGTTGATTTATCATTTATTTAAACTATTGTTATAGTTTAGAACATAAAGATTGGTAATTTTTCCTGGGTTCTTGTTTCTAGATGGGTCATAAATTTCAGTTTTTACTTTTTCTCCACTAACTCCCAAGTTCGGCCTTTTAATATTATGACATAATATGTAAATATAATACCAATTTTTGTATAGTTTTCTTGGTAGGAAAAATAATTCAAATAACTAATTTGTTCAAAAATATGATCAAGTCATATTTATGCATTATCACCTCTGTATCACGTACCAAGGGGTACACCGACGTGGAGATACAACTGTTGACCAGGTCAGAGAGAATTCCTGCAGTCATGGAATTCTGAGTCAAGTGAATAGGCTAGCACAAGTCAACTTGATGATGAAGCAGTAGGGTTAATCTTACAGCTTGGAGTAGTTGGAACACACAGTAATTTGGAACAAAAAAGATGAACACATGGCTTAAACTTTTGAAATCAAGGGACATTTTCTTGACAAAGCACCTTCTGAATTAAAAAAATAAAAAAAAAGTCATTAGCTGGATAATTTTATTTCTAGTAATAGCTGATTATGCAAAGGCTTGGAGGTGAGAGAGAACATGGCATAGTCAAGGAATGGAAAATCTAATATTTATAAAGCCATAGTTATGAGTCCATTGTGGTACTGGTATAAGGATAGACATTATGGATCAATGGAACAGAATTGAGAACCCTTATATAATTACCAACTGTTTTTTTTAAAAAAATAGTAAAAGACAGTTCACTGAAGAACAAGATTCCCTATTGCACTTAAAGTGCTAGGAAAATCATATATCCACATTTTAAAAAAGGGGTGAACTTACAAAACAATAGGCCTAATGACCTAGATAGACATTTCTCAAAAGAAAACAAACAGATGCACAATATCTATATGAAAATAACTACAGGAATCTCACTACCAACCATGGAAATGCAAGTTAAAATTGCCGTGAGAGGCTACCTCTCCCCATTAAGAATCATTAAAACCAACAACATGGACTAAAGATGAGAAATGTTGAAGATGTTGAGGGAAGGGGACCCATTTCACACACTACCAGTGAAATAGGTATACATATGCCATAATATCAAACTATGAAAGTGCTTCAAAAATTTAAAATAGAACTCACATATGATCCAGCAATCCTACTACTGAGTATATATTATAGTTTGAATATGAAATGTCCCCCATAGACTCTTGTGTTTGAATACTTGGTCCCCCAGCTGGTAGAGCTGTTTTGGGAAGGTTGTGGAGACTTGCTGGAAGAAAGGAGTCACCAGACAGGCTTTTGAGGTTTTACAGTCCAGCTTTGCTTCTTACTTACGTGACGTTTCTGTACTAAGGATTCAGTATGTGGAGCCAGTCGGCTGCTGCTAGCAGCCGCTATGCCTTCCCTGCCTTGTTGGCTTGTATTCCCTTGAACTATAATCCAAAGTAAAGTTTTCCCCCTCTAAACTTGCTTTTTGTCAGGTATTTTGTCACACCAGAAAGAAAAATGCCTTGTACTGTATGTACCAACAGAAATGAAATATGTCTTTAGAAGAGGCATTTGGACTCTGGAGCACTATTTGCAGGAGCTAACAAATGGAAATAACCTATGTAGTCACCAGCTCAGGTGATGATGAACGGGTACAAAATGTGGTCCAGCCAGGTAAAGTGGCAGTATGAGTAGTCACAGTTCTCATGAGGCAGAGGGATTGTAAGTTCAAGGCCAGCGTGGGGCATATAGCAAAACCCTATCTGAAAGCAAACACACAAAACAACCCACAAAATGAAATAAAACAGAAAATGTGGCATATATTAACAATGGACTACTAGTCAGTCACAAAAAAGAAATCCTATTATTTGTGATAGAATAAACAGAGCTGGAAATCATTATTAAATGAAATAAATCAGGCACAGAAAGGAAATCTCATTCATATGTAGTACAACAAGTTAATTGTATGTAAGGTAAGAATAGAAAGGTGGTTACCAGATGGTGGGGAATAGGTGAGGCTTGGGGAGGAGTGGTAAGAAATAATTGATCAATGAGTATTAGATTACAGTTATATGGAAAATGATGATCTGTTATGCTGTTGCAGAGTAGAATGGCCATAGATAAAGTATGTTTCAAAAAGCTATAAAAATGATTTTGTATAGGGGCTCACAGACACTGAAGTGGCAATTATGGAGCTTGCATGGATCTGCCTTAGGTCCTCTGCATATATGTTATTGTTATTAGCTTGGTGTTTTGTTGGGGCCTAACAGTGGGAATGGCCATTGTTTCCTGGGTCCTTTTTTTCTCCTACTGGGTTGCCTTGTCCATCTTTAATATGATGGGAGGTGCCTAGTCTTTTTGTAACTTCTTATGCCATGCTTGGTTCATATCCCTGGGAGACTTGCTATTTTCTGAAGGGAAAGGGAGGATGAGTGGATCTGGGGAAGAGGGAAGGTAGGGGGTGGGGTGGAGTGGAGTGAGGGGAAACTACAATTGGGAAGTATTGTATGAGGAATAATAAATAACGAATTTTAAGTTTTTTCACTATAAAGAATAATAATTGGTTGAATAGATAGATTGTTTAACCTGATTGAATCACTATGCCTTAGGTACTCTGGTTTCTTTTTATTCACATACATCTCTTGCCTTTTAAATTCACTCGAAAATGTATTCATGTGTTAAAACATTATACAATGTGCTAATGATATGTATATATTTTATGTTTTAATCTGCAAATTTAAAAAGTTTAAAAAGCCATGAGTTAAATAAAAAAGTAATTGTTGGTATGTACTATACACCATATTCCCGAATTTACTTTTAAATAGCCTTATTTTAAAATGCTAGAACAACACTTTTAGAAGAAAACAGAAAAAATTTATGACCTTTGTTTTGAGCAAAGATATTTTAGACATGGAACCAAAAACATAGTCAAACAACAACACACAGAAGTGAATTATATTTGGAAAAAATGTTTTTCTAAAGAAGCCTTTGAAAAAATGAAAAGAAACATGAGAGTAGGGGAAAATGTTTACAAAATAGGCCTCTTGAAATGCAATGAGTAAGAAGATAAAGTAGAGAAAAGATACATACAATTTATCAAAGAAGATGCACAAATGTCCAAAATACACAAAAAATATGCTCAACACTGTTATCACAGAAATGCATCATTTTATACCTATTAGAATGGCTATAATGAAAATGATAATGAAGGAGGTATAGAGAATGGGAACACTAATACATTGCTGGTGGGCATGTTAAATGATATAGTAGTCTTGAAAAAAGGGTTTCTACTCCCTTAATAAGTTAACATAGAATTACTTATTGCATAATGCCAATTCTACTTGTATGCTTGTGCCCAAAAAAATTGAAAACGTCTGTTCACACAAAAACCTCTACAGGAATGTTCAAAGTGAGTGGTATTATTCATAATTTTCAAAAAGTAGAAGCAATCCAAATGTCTGATGAATAGAGAAATGTGGCATAAAATTTTAATAGAATATATTTCACCATAAAGAGGAATGAAGTTTGAATATGTTACAACATGGTAGGATCTCAAAAATATTACGGTAAGTGAAAAGAGCCAGTCACAAAAACCCACATCATATTGCATAATTCTATTTGTATGAAATGTCCAGAATAAGCAAATATTTGGAGACAAAAATGAGATTAGTGAGTATCTGTGGTGAGTGGTAGGAATGAAGATTCACTAAATGTGGACATGAGGACACTTATTGTGGGAAAGAAAAGATTTCAAAACTGATTTAAACCATGACTTGGGTAGGAGTAGTGGGGCTTTAGAGAAAATGATGCAAGAGGTATCATGAAATTACACAGTTCAATACAGCTCCTACAAAAATGAGTGAATTATATCTAAATGCATTTGTTATTCTTTTAAAAAAATCATAAAGTAAATGTCTAAGAGATGTTGTTTCAGAGTGATATTTATCTTTATATGAAGGGAATCTTCAAGACTCTTCATTCTAAATGCTCAAAACTTTTTCCATAATAGGTGAGTTCAGGATTCTAACTCAGAATTAAACTCAACCAGAAGCATCAGGGATGTCAGGCTATTCATTTTTAATTTGAAAGGGCTGTACTAGCCATTTTAGTGTGCACTTCAGAGGAAGAATCTTTAATTTGTGGGATTGTAAATGAGTTAGTGTAGATAGAGCCTAGCATGCACAAATAGCCATCTGTGGTATGAATATCTCCCTCTAAAACCCATGTTGAAATTTAATTAGCATTGTAAGAGTATTAGGTGGTGCGACCTTTAAGTGGTGATTAGTCAACGAGGCCATATGAATAAGTGCTATTATAGAAATGCATCAGGAGTCATGGGAGTAGGCTTGCAATTTATATCCATCTGTGTTATATTCTCAATTGATTATCTATCTTCCAGTATCATTTCAGCCTTCAGAACTGTGAGAAACAAAGTTCTTTCTTTTCTGTTTTTGTTTGTGTCTTTGAAACAGAGTTGCATGCAACCCAGGTCGGCCTCAAACTTGTTTGGTAGCTGAGGATAAAGCATTCACTACTATCCAAGCTTTTGCTTCTATTCTTACACGCTAGGGTTATAGGCATGTACCACCATGCCTGGCTTAATAAATTTATTTACTTTATGACTTACCCAATTTCTGGTATTCTGTTACAGCAGCACAAAACAGACTGAGATAAGGCTTAGCTAATTACTTATACTACAGTGGGCAGTAATTAATTCTGGCTCACAATTGTTATCTACCTTTTCCTCAATGCCCGTCTTTTATTATTACTCTTTCTGATAGAGATAGGGGAAATATTCTCATAGTCTGCTTAGACTTTTTTTCAGACTTCTAGGCTTAATATATATCATATATATGAATGTGAATGTCATTTGAACCAGACGTGTGTATTAGTGTTGGAGACCTTTTTAAAAACCTACCTGTGTGTGGCCACAGCTAGTCTCACATCTTCAGACTGTTTAGAGTGTATCTATGGCTTCTTCAATAATACTGATGCTCATCTCCATTTGGAAATCGCTGCTTGAAAGGAAGAAAATAAACATGAAAGTGTAAATGACGTAAGCGTTGAGTGCCCATTCCTAACTTCAGTTCCTGTATTATTGGCTATTACGCTTTTGCCACTTTAGGTATTAGTCTTACTGTTGATGACCACTGATGCAAGAGTTTGTGTGGTAGTGAATGCTTAATGAGCATACCATTTGGAAAATTAGTTAATGATTGTGTGTCTTTGGGGAGAGAGGAATTAGACTTCAGTTGTCATTTCCACAGCCAGATGCTGTGTGCTTGCAATGTGTGTGCTTGCAATGACTGAGGGAAAGAGTAGTTCCCTGTCTTTTGTGGCTTCCTAGGGATTTTCCTGCTGGTAGCGGCTGAAACCTCTTTAAAATAATAGGCTGCTGAGTAATTTTCCCCATGTATAGCCACTTGTCAATGGGCCTGCACTTCAGAGATGAAGAGTAATTTTTATTGGAGTTATGTCGTATAGTATGGTTTGAAAGCAGACGGCCACAAAGAAACTGATTTTCAAAAGGAGATTACTGCTCAATTTTATTTTGTGGTTTACAGATCTTTATTCTTTCAACCTGCCACACCATTGGCCTGCAAGGACAATCAAAGTTTAAACATTAGTGTGTGCCTAGAAGCATTGTATGGTTCTAGAGCACTTTTAAAAATATTTATTTATTATTTTTGTAGGGGTGGTGGTGTGCCATAATGCAATGCATGTGTGTAGGCCAGAAGATTATCCCATAAAGTCAGTTCTTTTCCTGTTATCTTGCTCCTGGGAGTCAAACTCAGGTAATCAGACCTTCGTGCCTAGTTTTTTAGCCAGCTGAGCCAGCTCACTGGCCCTAAAGTCCTTTTAATATATGAGCTAAATTGTTAAAGTGGTGAAATGGAAGGTTTTTTTCTGGAAGGAATGTTACATCTTTATTCAGACTCATGGAAAGGAGAGTGGCAGATTTCAGGTGGGCGTTTCCTCAATTTTTCAGTGAGTTACTATGAAGTATAAAAGGCAATACTTGTGGAGGTTTAGTTCTCAAAACTGATTTAGCTAGCAAAGTCAACCAAAAAGTATAAACTTCCTTTGTTCTTAATGACATCAGACAACCCTGTTAGGTGCCATTAGTTTCTGCATGGATTTCCAGCTGCCACCTCAAATTTAGTAAGTTAAATTGAATTCGTCTCCACTCTTCCCCTCCCCTCCCCCACACACTAAATTTTAGAAAATTAAACTGTGGTTTCATTCTTTCAATAACTGAGGCATAGAATCTCAGATGCATTTTAACCTCTCCTCTTCCTATTCTACTCAGACTTAGCATTCCGATTGCTAAATCGATTCATCCTTTCTCATGCTGATTTACATTGTTTGTGTCACGTGCATCTAGTTGCTCTGTTGGAATTCTGATTGTATTTGCTTTAGCTGATCTTCAAGTTCCCTTTCCCAAATCTGTGATCCTTCCTCAGCTTATTTCATGTAGTAGTAATTATGAATCAGGGAGTTGCTTTGTTCTCTATTGCAACTTTTCACACCTTCCCCCACCCAACTACCTTTGCTCTCTGCTCTGTTGCCTATATAGAAAACTTCAAAGTCTTTTTTGCAAACATCCCTGAACAGTTCTGTCCCTCTCCTCATTGCTTGCTATTTGAGTTCAGTTTCCTCCAGAGCAACCTACTGTCACACCTCTTGCATTCTCTCCTTTATTCACCTATTTCCAAAAGCTGAATGCTCAACCTATTCTTGGAGCCCTCAGTCTTCGAGAGCTCAGCTCAAATCTTATCTTTTTGATAAATTCATCTATGTCCATTCATCCATCTCAGCATTCTAAATCCTTCATTTGCCATTGTATTGAATTGTAGATTATCTTGTTTCCTTAATTAATTGAAAAGGGTTTTGAAGGCAGAGATTGAAATGGTTCTTTATAAATTACAGCCCACTTACACTGACTTTTAGCAGAAACCTCTAGTTACATATAAATTGGTTTTCTTCCTCTGAATTCATACCTTGATTATTGCATCATTTCTCTTGTTAAAATTTTCTCATATTTAAGGTCAAATTTAACTATGTGAAGCCTTTTCTGATCATTTAGCCCTTAGTAATATTTTTCTTTGTCTCAAATAAATTTGCATTTATGACATGCCTGACACTCTATGTGGCTTTTTAAGAGTTTGAAAGGTAAAATTAATCCGTACTATTAGGGACAGGCTTAAATTGGGAAGGGACATTGGGGGCAGAGGAAGCAACATGATCAATGACTTGGAGACAGTAGACTGTGAGTATGTTTGGGTAAAAGCTTAGAACCCATGAATTATTTATTTGGTCTAGAATTATTTGTCATCTTACATCAGCTCTGTGATAGTATGTTACTGTATAATACAAAATTGGAGTTAATTTCCCACTTATTGATTACTCAGCTTCTGTTTTCTTTTCCATTTTCATTGTGGGGAAAAAAGATGGAGACTGGGGAAATCTGGATTCCTGTATTTTACAAGAGAAGACAAAACTGATCAAGACCTTTGGAGCAGTGCCACATGAAGGTCAAACGTTGTATGTTCTCTTTGAGGACTAGCTAGACATTTATTTTGCTAAATTAGCCCCTGTAACACGCTGTTGCTAAAGTTCCTTTCCAGGGGAAGACATAAATTATATTTACCCATCCTCCCAAGGTTTCAACAAGAAACTGAGGCAGGAATCCATCAAAGTTGATTCTGTCAGAACTAATGAATTTATTGAGCTTCATCACAGAGCCCAAGTGTGTGTGTGTGTGTGGGGGGGGGTGGTACTTACAGAGGTCCAGGCACTCTTCCCCCAATTTACCATAACAACAAAGATGGTATGAAGCATGGATGAAGGCTTTCCATAGCCACATAGATGATTCACCCCTGCCTCCTCCAGTCTTCTTTAGCCTCTATATACACTTAGCCCTTCCCCACCAGGCCATGTGAAGGTGAAGAATTACCAGACCTGGTGAAGTGGAATACTCAGGTGAGACTCTCATGACCTATTTGCCCCCAGCCTTTCCCCCACCTGTGCGTGGGTTTTCGTGCATGTAAACTGGCCACTAGCCCATGTGGGATGATCTTTTGCATTTTGCAAAAGGGTGAAGAGCAAAAGATGGCTGTTGTTTGGCTCAGAGGACAGAAGACTCCTTGCTCCAATAATCAGCAACTCTCTGGACCCTTTATTTCCAGGTCCTTGTGCCTTAACAAAACCCAGGCCTAGAGTCAGCTTTTCTATTTGACTTTCTCAGTTCTACAGGATTGGAGAGAATTCTAGATTAGTGGGACTGCAAATTCAGTTTCTAGTTCTTTCTCCCTTGTACCCCCAGGTCTTCTTGTCCCCTCCTTATCTCCCTGCCCCCTACTCTCTGGTTAGCTCATTTTTCTGCTCACAGCAGCAATTCTATGCCTTGGTCCATAAAGTCCCTGCTGTGATTATATTCACTTTACTTTCAACTGTTAAACTTAACTCCTAATACATAAAAAAAATCAAGATTGACATTAAGATCACTCACAAATCCCTTTCCTTCCTTCACTGTTAACTTCTACAGATGGAACCCATACCTTCTGTGCTCCTTTCTCAATAGAGGAAGTATGTTCTTCACTTCAAGACCACTTGAACTTAAGATTCCTTTCCCTCTCATCTTTTCTTAGTACTTTTTCTTAGTCAGTTTCTTCTGTATCTTTTTGGTTTTGTTTTGAAACAAAATCTTCGCATGAATCCCAGACTGACTTCCAACTTTTATTCTTCCTGCCTCAGCCTCTGAAATTTTGAGATAATAGATTTGTGCCAAAATGCTCAGCTTCCCCTGTATCTTCGATCTCTCTCAGAAGTTTTTATCTTTTATACAACCATGCTTATGTTCCCCCCCCCTCTCTCTCTGTGTGTGTGTGTGTGTGTGTGTGTGTGTGTAAACTCATTTGACCCAGCATCTTTTTACAGCTAACTTGTTTCCGTTTTCCCTTAACAGTCAAACTTTAGGAAGTAACGATGTAATCTTGCTGTCTTGGCATTTTAGTCACTCATTGATTCTTCATATCCTCGTAGTTTCTTTTTGTATTTTCTTTACTACTGAGTCTGCACTTACTAGGGTGACTTGTGATCTCCATATTGTAAAATTCAGCAGGACTTTTTGGTTTTAATATTTTAAATTAGTGTCATTGAAACAATTTTATATAATATATTCTGGTCATACATTTCCCCTTCTCCAACTCCTCCCAGATCCTGTATACATCTTGCAGACATCCAATTCCATATCCTTTCTTTCTTTCCCTATTTTATTTTAAACAACATACTAGCAAACAAGTAAAATAAACAAAGTCCCCTAAACCCAAGAAACTCTCTTACACACACCCACAAAAATGGGAACCAAAATATGCAAGCAAATGACTAAGACAAACAACAACAAAAACAAAGCATTTTGAGACAAAAAGTCTATAAAGATACCATTGAGTTTGCTTTATGTTGGCCATGTACTGCCTGGCATACAACCTACCCTGAAGTGTGGTTAATATACTCATTGAAACTCCATTGAGAAACTAAGTTTTCCTCTTTTCCAAGTGGGCATCAGTTGCAGATAGCTTTTTGGTTTTGTTTCTGTCACACCAGATAATGTCCAATCCTTTAACTTTCATTTAAACCTTCAATAACATATGCTACAATGTAGTGTTGATAAAGTTAGCTCAGTGATTAATGTTTCTCAGTGAATATTTATTGAATGTGAGAGTTAAATTATATATTTTTTTAATTTTATTTTATTTTTTTAATTTACATTCCAAATCACTTCCCCTTTCCCGTTTCCTCCCTCCCCGAAAGTCCCATAAGCTCCCTTCCCTCCCTCTTTTCTCCATTCAACCCCCTCTCGTTACTCTGTCCTGGCGTTCCCCTACATCCAGTCTTTCCAGGACCAGGGGTCTCTCCTTCCATCTTTTTAGAAATCTATTGATATGCGGATTGTGTCTAGGGTATTCCGAGATTCTGGGTCAATATCCCCTTATCAGTGACTGCATACCATGTGTGTTCTTTTGTGATTGGGTTACCTCACTAAGGATGATATTTTCAAGATCTGACCATTTGCCTAGGAATTTCGTGAATTCATTGTTTTTAATTGCAGAGTAGTATTCCATTGTGTAGATATACCACATCTTCTGAATCCATTCCTCCGTTGAGGGACATCTGGGTTCTTTCCAGCTTCTGGCTATTATAAATAAGGCTGCTATGAACATAGTGGAGCATGTGTCCTTATTGCATGCAGGTAAAGTCTCTGGGTATATGCCCAGGAGTGGTATAGCCCGATCCTCCGGGAGTGTCATGCCCAGTTTTCTGAGGAACCGCCAGACTGCTTTCCAGAGTGGTTGTACCAGCCTGCAATTCCACCAGCAGTGGAGGAGTGTTCCTCTTTCTCCACATCCTCGCCAACAACTGCTGTCTCCTGTGTTTTTGATCTTAGCCATCCTGACTGGTGTGAGATGGAATCTCAGGGTTGTTTTGATTTGCATTTCCCTAATGACTAAGGATGATGAACATCTCTTTAGGTGCTTCTCAGCCATTAGATATTCTTCAGGTGAGAACTCTTTGTGTAGCTCTGTACCCCATTTTTTAATAGGGTTACTTGCCTCTCTGGAGTTTAACTTCTTGAGTTCTTTGTATATCTTGGATATTAGCCCTCTGTCGGATGTAAGGTTGGTAAAGATCATTTCCCAGTTAGTTGGTTGCCGCTTTGTCTTTTTGACAGTGTCTTTTGCCTTGCAAAAACTTTGTAATTTAATGAGGTCCCATTTGTCTATTCTTTTTTTTTTTTTTTTTTTTTTTAATTTTATTTTATTTTATTTTTTTAATTTACATTCCAAATCACTTCCCCTTTCCCGTTTCCTCCCTCCCCGAAAGTCCCATAAGCCCCCTTCCCTCCCTCTTTTCTCCGTTCAACCCCCTCTCATTACTCTGTCCTGGCGTTCCCCTACATCCAGTCTTTCCAGGACCAGGGGTCTCTCCTTCCATCTTTTTAGAAATCTATTGATATGCTGATTGTGTCTAGGGTATTCTGAGATTCTGGGTCAATATCCCCTTATCAGTGACTTCATACCATGTGTGATCTTTTGTGATTGGGTTACCTCACTAAGGATGATATTTTCCAGTTCTGACCATTTGCCTAGGAATTTCGTGAATTCATTGTTTTTAATTGCAGAGTAGTATTCCATTGTGTAAATATACCACATCTTCTGAATCCATTCCTCCGTTGAGGGACATCTGGGTTCTTTCCAGCTTCTGGCTATTATAAATAAGGCTGCTATGAATATAGTGGAGCATGTGTCCTTATTGCATGCAGGTAAAGTCTCTGGGTATATGCCCAGGAGTGGTATAGCCGGATCCTCCGGAAGTGTCATGCCCAGTTTTCTGAGGAGCCGCCAGACTGCTTTCCAGAGTGGTTGTACCAGCCTGCAATTCCACCAGCAGTGGAGGAGTGTTCCTCTTTCTCCACATCCTCGCCAACAACTGCTGTCTCCTGTGTTTTTGATCTTAGCCATCCTGACTGGTGTGAGATGGAATCTCAGGGTTGTTTTGATTTGCATTTCCCTAATGACTAAGGATGATGAACATCTCTTTAGGTGCTTCTCAGCCATTAGATATTCTTCAGGTGAGAACTCTTTGTTTAGCTCTGTACCCCATTTTTTAATAGGGTTACTTGCCTCTCTGGAGTTTAACTTCTTGAGTTCTTTGTATATCTTGGATATTAGCCCTCTGTCGGATGTAAGGTTGGTAAAGATCATTTCCCAGTTAGTTGGTTGCCGCTTTGTCTTTTTGACAGTGTCTTTTGCCTTGCAAAAACTTTGTAATTTAATGAGGTCCCATTTGTCTATTCTTGATCTTAGAGTATAAGCTATTGGAGTTCTGTTCAGGAAATTCTCCCCTGTGCCCATATGTTCAAGGTTCTTCCCTAGTTTCCCTTCTATTAGTTTCAGTGTGTCTGGTTTTATGTGGAGATCTTTGATCCACTTAGAATTGAGCTTAGTGCAAGGAGATAAGGATGGGTCAATTTGCATTCTTCTGCATGTTGACCTCCAGCTGAGCCAGCACCATTTGTTGAAAAGGCTATCTTTTTTCCACTGGATGGTTTTAGCTCCTTTGTCAAAGATCAAGTGACCATAGGAGTGTGGATTCATTTCTGGGTCTTCAATTCTGTTCCATTGATCTACATGTCTGTTACTGTACCAATACCATGCAGTTTTTAACACTATTGCTCTGTAGTACAGCTTGAGGTCCGGGATACTGATTCCCCCAGAGGTTCTTTTACTCTTGAGAATAGTTTTAGCTATTCTGGGTTTTCTGTTATTCCAGATGAATTTTTGAATTGCTCTTTCTAACTCTATGAAGAATTGAGTTGGGATTTTGATGGGGATTGCATTGAATCTGTGTATTACTTTTGGTAAGATGCTCATTTTTACTATATTAATCCTGCCAATCCATGAGCATGGCAGATTTTTCCATCTTCCGAGGTCTTCTTCAATTTCTTTCTTCAGAGACTTGAAGTTCTTGTCATACAGATCTTTCACTTGTTTGGTTAGCGTCACGCCAAGATACTTAATACGGTTTGTGGCTATCGTAAAGGGTATTATTTCTCTTACTTCTTTCTCAGCCTGCTTATCCTTTGAGTATAGGAAGGCTTCTGACTTGCTTGAGTTGATTTTATATCCGGCCACTTTGCTGAAGTCGTTTATCAGCTGTAGGAGTTCTCTGGTGGAGTTCTTTGGGTCGCTTATGTATACTATCATATCGTCTGCAAATAGTGATAGTTTGACTTCTTCCTTTCCAATTTGTATCCCTTTGACCTCTTTTTCTTGTCTAATTGCTCTAGCTAGAACTTCAAGTACTATATTGAAAAGATATGGAGAGAGAGGGCAGCCTTGTCTAGTCCCTGATTTTAGTGGGATTGCTTCAAGTTTCTCTCCGTTTAGATTGATGCTGGCTACTGGTTTGCTGTAAATTGCTTTTACTATGTTTAGATATGGGCCTTGAATTCCTGATCTTTCCAAGACCTTTAGCATGAAAGGATGCTGAATTTTGTCAAATGCTTTCTCAGCATCTAATGAGATGACCATGTGGTTTTTTTCTTTGAGATTGTTTATGTAGTGGATTACATTGATGGATTTCCTTATATTGAACCATCCCTGCATCCCTGGGATGAAGCCTACTTGATCGTGGTGAATGATCGTTTTGATGTGTTCTTGGATTCGGTTGGCAAGAATTTTATTGAGTATTTTTGCATCGATATTCATAAGAGAGATTGGCCTGAGATTCTCTTTCTTTGTCGGATCTTTGTGTGCTTTTGGTATTAGTGTAATTGTGGCTTCATAGAACGAGTTGGGTAGTGTTCCTTCTGTTTCTATTTTGTGGAAGAGTTTGAAGAGTATTGGTGTTAGGTCTTCTTTGAAGGTCTGATAGAATTCTGCACTAAAACCATCTGGACCTGTGCTTTTTTTGGTTGGAAGACTTCCAATGACAACTTCTATTTCTTCAGGGGTTATAGGACGGTTTAGATGGTCTATTTGATCCTGATTTAATTTTGGTACTTGGTATCTGTCAAGGAAATTGTCCATTTCCTCAAGATTTTCTAGTTGTGTTGAATACAGGTTTTTGTAGTAGGATCTGATGATTTTTTGAATTTCCTCAGTTTCTGTTGTTATCTCTCCCTTTTCGTTTCTGATTTTATTAATTTGGATACTATCTCTGTGCCCTCTGGTTAGTCTGGCTAAGGGCTTATCTATCTTGTTGATTTTCTCAAAGAACCAACTCCTCGTTTTGTTGATTCTTTGTATGGTTTTATTTGTTTCTACTTGATTGATTTCAGCCCTGAGTTTGATGATTTCCTGCCTTCTACTCCTCTTTGGTGTATTTGTTTCTTTTTGTTCCAGGGCTTTCAGGTGTGCCATTAAGCTGTTAGTGTATGCTGTCTCCCGTTTCTTTTTGGCGGCACTCAGGGCTATGAATTTTCCTCTTAGCACTGCTTTCATTGTGTCCCATAAGTTAGGGTATGTTGTGCCTTCATTTTCATTAACTTTCAAAAAGTCTTTGATTTCTTTCTTTATTTCCACCTTGACCAAGTTATCATTGAGTAGAGCATTGTTCAGCCTCCATGTGTACGTGGGTTTTCTTTTGTTTTTGTTGCCATTGAAGACCACCCTTATTCCATAGTGATCTGATAGGAGGCATGGGATTATTTCTATCTTCTTGTATCTGTTGAGGTCTGATTTGTGACCAATTATATGGTCAATTTTGGAGAAGGTACCATGAGGAGCTGAGAAGAAGGTGTATTCTTTAGCTCTAGGATGAAATGTTCTATATATATCAGTTAGTTCCATTTGGTCCAAGGCTTCAATTAGATTCACTGTGTCCCTGTTTAGTTTCTGCTTTCCTGAACGATCCATTTCAGAGAGCGGGGTGTTGAAGTCACCCACTATTATTGTGTGCGGTGCGATGTGTGCTTTGAGTTTTAGTAAAGTTTCTTTTACGAATGAGGGTGCCCTTGCATTTGGAGCATAGATATTCAGGATTGAGAGTTCTTGATGGTGGATTTTTCCCTTGATCAGTATGTAGTGTCCTTCTGTGTCTTTTTTGATGACTTTGGGTTGAAAATCAATTTTATCCGATATTAGGATGGCTACTCCACCTCGTTTCTTGGGGCCATTTGCTTGTAAAATTGTTTTCCAGCCTTTTACTCTGAGGTAGTGTTTGTCTTTGACACTGAGGTGCGTTTCCTGCATGCAGCAAAAAGCTGGGTCCTGTTTACGTATCCAGTCTGCTAGTCTATGTCTTTTAATTGGGGAGTTGAGACCATTGATATTAAGAGAGATTAAGGCATAGTGATTATTGCCATCTGCCATTCTTGACGCTATCTTTATGTTTGAGTGGTTATCTACTTTTGGGTTTGATTCAAGAAGGTTATTATCTCATTTTTTCCAGGGTGTTGTTTCTCTCCCTGTATTGGAGGTTTCCACCTATTATCCGTTGCAGGGCTGGATTTGTGGAAAGATATTGTGAAAATTTGGTTTTATCATGGAATATCTTGGTCTCTCCATCTATGGTGATTGAGAGTTTTGCTGGGTATAGTAGTCTAGGCTGGCATTTGTGCTGTCTTAGTGTCTGCATGAGATCTGCCCAGGATCTTCTGGCTTTCATAGTCTCTGGTGAGAAGTCTGATGTGATTCGGATAGGTCTTCCTTTGTATGTTACTTGGCCCTTTTCTCTTACTGCATTTAGTATTCTTTCTTTGTTTAGAACATTCGGTGTTTTGATTATTATGTGACGGGAGGTATTTCTGTTCTGGTCCAGTCTGTTTGGAGTTCTGTAGGCTTCTTGTATGTTCATCGGCATCTCTCTCTTTAAGTTAGGGAAGTTTTCCTCCATAATTTTGTTGAAGATGTTTACTGGCCCTTTAAGTTGCAAATCTTCACTCTCATCTATACCTATAATCCTTAGGTTTGGTCTTCTCATTGTGTCCTGGATTTCCTGGATGTTTTGGGTTACGCGTTTTTTGCATTTTGCATTTTCTTTGACTGTTGAGTCGATGCTTTCTATGGAATCTTCAGCACCTGAGATTCTTTCTTCCATCTCTTGTATTCTATTGTTGATGTTTGCATCTATGACTCCTGATTTCTTCCCAAGGTTTTCTATCTCCAAAGTTGTCTCCCTTTGTGATTTCTTAGTTGTTTCTACTTCCTTTTTTAGTTCCTGGATGGATTTGCTGAGATCCTTCACTTGTTTGTTTGTATTTTCCTGTATTTCTTTAAGGTATTTTTGCATTACCTCTTTCAGGATTTCTTCCTGATGACCCACGTTCTCCTGCATTTCTCTGAGCGATTTTTGTGTTTCCTCCTCATGGGATTCCATCTGTTGATCCATCGTCTCCTGCATTTCTTTAAGCAGTTCTCGTGTTTCCTTTGTAAGGGCATCTAACCGTTGATTCATTTCTTTAAGCAATTTTTGTGTTGCCTCCTTATGGGCATCCGTCTGTTGACCCATATTCTTCTGCATTTCTTTATGCAAATTTTGTGATTCCTTTGTGAGTGCATCTACCCGTTGATTCATCTCGTTAAGTGATTTTTGTGTTGTCTCCTTGTGCGCCTCCATCTTTTGATCCATGTTCTCCCGCATTTCTCTAAGCGATTTTTGTGTTTCCTTTGTAAGGGCTTCTAACCGTTGATTCATGGTCTCCTGTAACTCTTTATGAGATTTATTTGTGTCCTTCTTGTGATCCTCTAATAGCATCATGAGAAGTGATTTTAAATCCAGATCTTGTCTTTCGGGTGTGGTGGGGTATCCAGGACTTGCTGCTGTTGGAGAGTTGGGTTCGGATGGTCCCACATTACTTTGATTACTGTTAGTAACATTCCTACGTTTGCCTTTTGCCATCTGGATACCTCTGGTGTTAGTTGGTCCTGCTGCCACTGGCTGTTGGTTGGACCTCCTGTGAGCTTGCAAAGCTATTTCTGCCCCCCCTGGATTACCAGGATTCCCCTGGCACCGATTTCTGGGGCCTGCCTGCTCCTGAGTGACTTTGGAGCCCTAATGTGCTTTGCCCCAAGTGATCTTATATTGAGGAGGCCTTGCACATCTAAAGGCTCAGCCTAGTGGATTCCTGGAGCAGAGGTCGCCAAAGGGAGGCTGGCAGGCTCCTGCCCTGTGCAGGGGTGTGTGATCTCTCCTGGGGGGGGGAGGGGGCGTCCCTCTGCCAGGCAGAAGTCCCACAGCAGATCTGGCGCGCTGGTCACTGCAGATCAGCCCAGCACCTGGGAGCAGGTTACACACAAGCTGCCTGAACCCGAAGCGATATTATGCCTGTCTGTCTCTGAGCCTGGTGGTCCCAACTACCTGGTCACTGGAGCAAAGATGGCGGAGGGCACTCTCCGTGGCGCCGCTCACCCTGTGGTCACGATGGCCCGCCGATCTGGCACCCAGACGACCACAGCGCCAACCCGCCCTCGGGCACAGAAGGAAGCCCCAACAGGCCGTGTCCCAAGTGATGTTATATTGGGGGGAGAGCCTGGGTACCGGTCTCTCCAGCGCAGTCCGCGGGAACAGAGGTCGCGGAAGGGAAGCTGGCGGGCTCCCTCCCTGCGCGGGGTCCCGCCACCAGGCAGAAGGTCCCACCGCGGAACTGGCGCGCTGGTTACTGCAGATCAGCCCAGCACCTGGGAGCAGGTTACACACAAGCTGCCTGAAACCGAAGCGATATTATGCCTGTCTGTCTCTGAGCCTGGCGGTCCCAACTACCTGGTCACTGGAGCAAAGATGGCGGAGGGCAGTCTCCGTGGCGCCGCTCACCCTGTGGTCACGATGGCCCGCCGATCTGGCACCCAGACGACCACAGCGCCAACCCGCCCTCGGGCACAGACGGAAGCCCCAACAGGCCGTGTCCCAAGTGATGTTATATCGGGGGGAGAGCCTGGGTACCGGTCTCTCCAGCGCAGTCCGCGGGAACAGAGGTCGCGGAAGGGAAGCTGGTGGGCTCCCTCCCTGCGCGGGGTCCCGCCACCAGGCAGAAGGTCCCACCGCGGAACTGGCGCGCTGGTTACTGCAGATCAGCCCAGCACCTGGGAGCAGGTTACACACAAGCTGCCTGAAACCGAAGCGATATTATGCCTGTCTGTCTCTGAGCCTGGCGGTCCCAACTACCTGGTCACTGGAGCAAAGATGGCGGAGGGCAGTCTCCGTGGCGCCGCTCACCCTGTGGTCACGATGGCCTGCCGATCTGGCACCCAGACGACCACAGCGCCAACCCGCCCTCGGGCACAGACGGAAGCCCCAACAGGCCGTGTCCCAAGTGATGTTATATCGGGGGGAGAGCCTGGGTACCGGTCTCTCCAGCGCAGTCCGCGGGAACAGAGGTCGCGGAAGGGAAGCTGGCGGGCTCCCTCCCTGCGCGGGGTCCCGCCACCAGGCAGAAGGTCGAAATCCCCATTTGTCTATTCTTGATCTTAGAGCATAAGCTACTGGAGTTCTGTTCAGGAAATTCTCCCCTGTGCCCATATGTTCAAGGTTCTTCCCTAGTTTCCCTTCTATTAGTTTCAGTGTGTCTGGTTTTATGTGGAGATCTTTGATCCACTTAGAATTGAGCTTAGTGCAAGGAGATAAGGATGGGTCAATTTGCATTCTTCTGCATGTTGACCTCCAGCTGAGCCAGCACCATTTGTTGAAAAGGCTATCTTTTTTCCACTGGATGGTTTTAGCTCCTTTGTCAAAGATCAAGTGACCATAGGAGTGTGGATTCATTTCTGGGTCTTCAATTCTGTTCCATTGATCTACATGTCTGTTACTGTACCAATACCATGCGGTTTTTAACACTATTGCTCTGTAGTACAGCTTGAGGTCCGGGATACTGATTCCCCCAGAGGTTCTTTTACTCTTGAGAATACTTTTAGCTATTCTGGGTTTTCTGTTATTCCAGATGAATTTTTGAATTGCTCTTTCTAACTCTATGAAGAATTGAGTTGGGATTTTGATGGGGATTGCATTGAATCTGTGTATTACAAAACACACAAAATGTTTTCATACAATATATTTTGATTATATTTTCCTCCTTTCCAAGTCCTCTCAGAGCCTCCTCACCTTTCTACACACCCAACGTTAATTTTTTCTCTTTATCCCTCTCCATCTGTCTCTCTTTCAAAAAACAAAACAAAACAAAACAAAAAACCAAAACCTAACAAAACCACAAAAATGAAAATCAGAAAAAACAAGCAAAAAAATCAAAAAGCCAAATAAAGCCCAAGCAAAATAATCAAGATAGAAACCACAACAACAACAACAACAAAAACAAAAACATTCCACGGAGTTTGTTTTGTGTTGGGTAAGTACTCTTGGACACAGAGCCTGCCTACCTTGATGTGTGGTTGAATAATGGTATCCTTTACTTTTCAGTGTCATGAGGTCCTATTTATTAATTGTTGATTTTAGTGCCAGTGCTGTTGGTAGAGAATAATTTTATGTGATATGTTTTTCAGTGTTGGGAACTGAAACAAAGGGCTTTGCACCTGCTAGGTAAGCACTCTACCACCCACCAAATCTTCAATCCCTCCAGTTCAATTTTTATGGGAAATGCCCTCAGAGTCTAATAGGAGACTTAAAATCAACTTATCATAAATTGCATTCATGTCTACCCCACCTTAATACTACTTCTATTCTGTTCATTTGAGTGAGTAGCACCACAGGCTACTTACTTCTCCAAGCCAGAAATGTGGTAATTGTTTTGGATTATTTCTTCTTGCACTTCTTTACCCTCAGTATAACATCTATTAGAATAGATTCTAACTCTTTAATGTTCCCTCAATATATTTTCTTATTTTAGTGCCCTTCACTTCAGACATCACCATGTCAGTTTGCTTTTTCACCTCAAGTTTCAATCTACTTAAAGAAAAAATTCCTTGACTATTCTTAGCCAAGTCTAAAACTATAGTGATTTGAATAATGGCCCCCATAGGGGTGTGTGTGTGTGTGTGTGTGTGTGTGTGTGTGTATGAATACTTGGTCCCCAGTTGGTAGAAGTGTTTGAGAAATATTAGGAGGTGTGGCCTTATTGGAAGAGGTATGATTTGAGGCGTCAAAATAACATACCAAGCCTACTTAGCATGTTCTGTTTCCTGTTTGTGGATTGGGCTTACGAGCTCTCAGCCACTGCTTCAGAAATATGTCTACCTGCCTGATTCCATGCTCCCCACCATGATGGTCATGGATTCACCCTCTGAAACTATAAGCATCAATGAACTCTTTTCTATAATTTGCTTTGTTATGGTGTCTCCTCACAGCATTTGAAAAGTAAATAAGACATAAATATGTGCTTTTGATGTACTCCTATTGAATTCAGTGCTTAATAATGTAATTGTGTTAAATTATAATACATGCTAGTCTATAACTGTTATTTAGTTTACCTGCCTTCTCCATAAAATAAAGTATTTCTGTAGTAATCCATGCTTTTTTTTTTCCTTCAAAGAATATTTAATCTTGCACGAATCTCACACAATTCCTGGAAAATATTTTGACAAAATTTCTACAAGGTGACATAGTGACTTCTTCACATTTTACATTTTATAATCCATGCTTTATATGACTTTACACTTATAGTGTTTGGAGCAAAGTTACAAACATAGTAGTTACTTAAACTTGGTTGTAACTTATTTCTGATACATAAACTTTTTTGAAAGATAGGAGAGTAAGATGGTTTATTATTCATCTTTGGGTATACTAAAACTCAAGGAAAATGTTTTTTTTTTTCCTTGCTAATATGACTTTGGGTTATCATAGCTGTTTATTGAGAGAATTCTGTTCTTGGTGGGACCTTGACCTCTGTGGACAAAAGAAGATGAATTACATATACCCTGCTTGATATGCAGTCTTTCCTCCTTACGCTCCGGTGGTGTGTTGCAAGATTTTGGCCTTGTAATTAGTAGGGCAAGAATTGAAAAGGCAGGACAGTAGACTTTTATATTTTTGGTTGTGGGCTGAACCATCTCTCCAGCCCGACAGTAGACTTTTAAAACAGCAATATTTTAAGCATTGTCCCAGGAAGCTACATAAAAGTTGAGCTGAAAAGAGTGTCAAGAGGTTATCTTGTCAAGGTACTTTACCTTTAAGCAGGTGAAGTCTAAAAGATTCATGACAAATGGTCACGCAGGAGCTCCTAATAGCTCATTGCAAAGAATACTCATTGTAAATGGGCAAAAAGGGCATAAATAAATGAAATAAAAGTTTAAGGTGATGAATCTGCTAATTTCCCTGAGTTGATCATTATTCAATTTGTACATGAATGAAAAAACCCACATTGCACTTGCACTTATGTTCTGTGTGTTAATAAGAAAGAATTTAAAAGAATATAGATGAAAGTACAATTAATCTAGGAATTTGGAAGGCCGAGGCAATGGAATGGCTTAGGCTAGCTGGGGATACGTTGAACTTTTAGTCCAGTCTGTACCATTTAACAAGATCCTGTCTCAAGAAAATAGGCTCATATATTTGAATGCATGGTTACCAGTTAGAGCTGTTTGGGAAAGATTAGGAATTGTAGCCTTGTTGGAAGAGGTATGACAATAGGAGTGGGCTTTGAGGTTTCAAAAGCCCTGATCAGGACCATTCTCTCTCTCTCTCTGCCTGCTTCTGGATCAGGATGTAAAGCTCTCAGCTACTATTCCAGTGCCATGCCTCCCTGCTTCCTGCCATGATTATGGACTAACCCTCTAAAACTGTAAGCAAGCTCCAATTTAAATGCTTTCTTTTATATGAGCTCCCTCAGTCTTGGTGTCTCTTCACAGCAATAGAACAGTAACTAAGCCTTGTTCGTAGGTGTGTGTGTGTGTGTGTGTGTATGTATATATATATATATATATACATATATATATATGCATATATACATATATGTATATTAAAGAAGGCTATGTTAGGAAATGACTAAAGAGTAATGATCTCTATAGAACTGTTTAACTTACTGAAAAATTACTAAATTATTTCCCATAATCATGTGCTGGTTAGTTTTAAATGTCACCTTACACAACCTAGAAACCCCTGTGACAAGAGCCTCAATATAGATTGTGTAGATCAGGTAACTTGTGGGGAATGTCTGCAGATGATTATTCTTGACTGACTTAATTGATGTGAAAAGACACAGCCCATTATGGGTGACTCCAGTCCCTAGGCAAGAGGCCCTGAACTGTATAAGAACAAAGAAAGCTAGTTGAGAATATACAAATGAGTAAGCATGCATATATTTATTTTCTTTGCATTTGGATATCATGTGACTATTTACTTCAAGCTCTGCCACTGTGACTTCCTTTTTATGGTGGACTATAACTTGGAATTGTAAGCTGAAATAAGCCATTTCCCCCTAAATTGCTTGTTGGCAGAATATCTTATCACAGCAACAGAAATGTGTCTGTAACACATATTCTTTGTATTCTCACCAGTAATATATGAGGATTCTGATTTCTCTACATCTTTGCCAAGTTATTATATCAGCCTTTTTTTTTTTATTGTTGCACTTGTCCTATTGAATTGGAAGTACTAGATCATTTCGGTTTTGATTTGTATTTCCCTAAAGACAAATGACATTGATCTTCTTTTCATGCTTATTGGCTATTTGTGTATCTTCTTTGAAGACATATATATTTGAGTCTTTTGTCTATGTTTGAATCAGGTTGTTTTTGTTACTGTTGATTTATAAGAGTTAACCATGTATTCCAGACAATAACCATCTATCAAATATATCATTTGTAAATATCCTTTCTCATCCTACAGGTTGCTTTCTTACTCTGTTCCTAAGATGGTTAGATGCACAAAAAAATTTAATTTTAATGTAGTCCAGTTTACCTACATCTTTTGTTGCCTGTACTTTTTGACATCATTTATAGAAGTCATTGTAAAATCTAAATGCAAGTAAGATGTTAGTTTTTTCCCTAAGATTTTAGAGTTTTATGTCTGTATCATTTTTGAGTCATTTATTTATTTATATGTTATTGTATCATTAAAACCCAGGGTCTTATACATGGTAGAGAACTTTCACTAAGCTATACCCCTAGTTTGTGTCAATTTTTATGAATGGTATAAGGTAAATGTACAGATAAATTTCTTTTAGTCTGGATATCTAACTTACATAATATTGTTTGTTTAAAGACTTTCTATTCCATTGGTACCCTTATCAAAATCAGTTGACCACATCTGTGAGGACTAATTTGTGGGCTTTCTATTTTATTCAAAGACTTGCTTTTGTGGTTTTGTTACATACAGTATAACAATCTGTGGGTTGTTCAATTTCTCTAGCAAAAACCTCCCTATGATGGAAAGTTTTCATAAGGGCAGACATTTAAAAAATTTTTTCTACTATGTCCCTGGTGTTGAAATCAATGGTTGATAATACAAATAATAGTATTTTCTATCAGATAATGAATGGCAATAAACTATTTCTGAAAGCTACTGAAAAATTAAATAAAACAACATAAAGCATTCAGCATGCATAGTAGGTAATAAAGGATGCTTATTTAAAATATTCCTACTAATAGTACCCATGAATGAATAGAATGGATGTTTTTTTCTTCAAATATGAGAAACAGGGTGGTGTGGATCTAGAGATACCTGGACTTGAGTAGCTCTCGTGTGTTTGTGTGTGTGTGTGTGTGTGTGTGTGTGTGTGTGTGTGTGTGTAGGGGAAGGATACACAAGGACTGGGCACAAACATCTCACTTCCTCATAAATTGTTAAGACTGGCTTTCTTGTTTCTAGCACGCTATAAACACTAAATGAAAACTAATGTTGAGATGCCAAAGGAGAAAATGAATTTAGAGTGAAGTAGAAGGAAGGCAGACATTTGGCAGGCAGCTTTATAGTTCTAAAAGGAGCAACGTCTGGAACACCATGAAGCACATCACCAGGCCAAGTCAAGAGATTAGAGGTATTTACATAGATTTAAATCTAATCTTCCCAAGTTTTCTGCAAAGCAGACATTATCCCCATTCTATAGACAAGGAAGCAGACTCTGAGAGATTAAAGAATAGGTGGTAAATGGCAGAACCAAGATTTAAACCTGGGTTTATCTGGACCCCAAGGCCTGTAATCTGAAGCAACATAGATTTTATTTAGTTTCTTTGCTAAATGTCAACCTTATTGGTAAGTGTAAGAATAGCTGAGACAAATTTCAGATTCATTTAATGGGGTTTTTTTTCATTGTTATTTTTCCACTCTGTAACTAGTAAGCCTTTAAAAAATTAATATCCTGTACTGCTGATTTAACTGGCAGATTGGAGTATCCAAAACTGCTAGCAAAGTTACTGTAAGAAATGTAAATTTTCTAAGTTATAAGCCTGTGTATTTTTTTTTATAATTTGCAGTAGCAACAATAAAATGTAATAGCATTTTTGCTATTTGTAGTTTGTTGCATTTGGCAAGATATATGGTAGAGTAAATGGGTGGGTATGGTGTGAGTCTCTGTCTCTCTGTCTCTGTCTCTGTCTCTCTCTCTCTCTCTCTCTCTCTCTCTCTCTCTGTGTGTGTGTGTGTGTGTGTGTACATATGACAAGAGTAGAAACATCTGAGTTCTGAGTTAGGAAAATGGAAAAGTACACTAAAAATGGTTCCCAGTTAAAATCATGTAATTTTAGTGCTAAAAGATAGCTGTTTCTTTCTCTCTGCTTCTAAGTTCAGCCAGTCATTTTTATAATTCCATGCTGTTGTTTGAAAGGTAATAGGAGCAGAAAATACAGCTAGTTTATCCAAGTTATTACCTTTGTTATAACTTGCTGTAGGGAGGTATCTTTCAGTACAACTGATGCCATCTTCATAGAAAAGGTATGGGATTTTTTGGATGTATTTGGGCATGTATAGTAGTTCAGAAAGAATTGTGCTTGTGGTCCCCTGAGTACATTCAGTGAATTCTATGAGAGGAGTTCAGACTGTAGAGCTGAAATCTGTGGTTTTGAATCCTTGTTCAGATGCTAGCACTGTGACCTTGAAAGATTTACTTAAGGGAACAGCCAAGTAGTGTTTGCTTATTTCGAAACAAGGTCTTACTCACCATATAGCCTTGGATTCCTTGTCTCCTTGCTTTTGCCGCCAGAGATCTGGGATTGCAGCTATGTCCCCCTACACCTAGCCAGGTTTGAGGTTTATATGAAAAGTGTGAATAATAACAGGATGTCTAATTCAGGGGGGCTATAAGAATAAAATGATCCATGAAAAGTTCTTAGAAATGTTCCCAGATCCTAAAGTTTTCAGTAAATGCTAGCTATTTTGTTTGTCATTGTTGATTACTGTTATTATTGTTATTATTATGTGCTGTGAAATAAGCAAAGAGAATATCCAAGGTTTTTCCTTTGTGTTCTTGCAATGTGAAATATAGCCTTTTCTTTGATCTTGAAGAAAGTTGTAGGCCCCATCATAGAGAAATTCTTTAAACCAACGATCTGGAATTGTATATGATTGACAAATCTTTATGGAAATTTGACTTCATGACGTTTTTGGATTTGTGTTGATACAAGAAAAAAAGTCCCTTTTGGTGGGGCAGTATAAACTAAGAGCATTGCTTTTGTAGTATGGAGACTGGTTCTACTTACTATATGTTTTAATTGTTGGACATTTCTACTTCACAATTTAGGACAAAACTATATATAATAGGATACAGGAATATCAAAAGGAAATGGTGGATGTTTCTTCATTCATTTCTTCTTTTTTTGAGATTAGGTCACACTGTGTAGGCATGGCTGGCCTGGAACTTACTGTGTAGATCAGGCTGACCTCTTCTGCATTCCAGCTACTGGAATTACAAGTGTGTATCACAATACTTTATTTATTTGTTTGTTTATTTGCTTGTTTATTTGATTATTTATTTATTTATTTAGTAAGGTGTTTGCTGACTAACTACTTTGTGCCAGGTATTCTGTATTACATGTTGAGTATTTTATTACAACCAAGAAAACAAGTAGCATTTCAGATCCTGATGTAACTAATGGTTTGACAGTAGAGATAACCAAATATATACAAAATACATGTTTATATGTGCGTATAACAGGAAAGGGCCTGATTTAATTAGAATGAATAGACAAAGACTTCCTAATTGGTATACTGAGAGGTAGGATAAGAAAAGCATTGAAGAGCTGGAGAGATTGATTAGTGGTTAAGAGCACTGGCTGCTCTTCCAGTGGACCAGGGTTCAATTCTCAGCATCCACATGGCAGCTCACAAATGTCTTTAATTCCAGTTTCAGGAGATCTAACGCTCTCTTCTGGCCTCTGAGGGCAACAGGCACATATGGTGTCCAGACACACATGCAGGTAATACATCGATAACATAAAATATTATTTTAAAATAATGAATGGAATTCAGACAGGGAAGTTCTGAAAAAGCATGTGTGAAAGTCTCAAAGCAAGGAAGATCTCTGGATGATGGAAGAACTACCAAAAGAGCCGTGTGAGTGTGAAGTCATAAGGGGGAAAGAAAGCTATGTCTTATGAGATTGAAAGGTAGGAGGATCTATGTGTTCCTACCCACAGTTATCTGGAGACTTTACCTATTTTTTCTCAGACCAAAGTCCTAAAACAGCAAAGAGTTCTGTGTGTTAAAGGCACAAGAAGGTGTCAGTGTGAAGAAATGTGAATAAGCCAAGGTTGATAAGGTTGTTTAGTTATTGATTGTATTAAAATGAGAATCTGAGGGTTTCAAGCACAAAAGTAATTAGAAAAATAGGGATTTTTAAAGATAAAAAACATATAATAGTGTAATAGTGTGCATGTGGAGAAATAAAATTAAAGAAAAGCCATGCACAGTACCACATGCTTTTAACCCCAGCACTTGGGAGGCAGAAGCAGAGGCAAGTAGACCTCTCAAGTTTAATGTCTAACCTGGTCTACATAATTAGTTCCAGGCTGGCCAGGCTTTCACAGTAAGACTTTGTCCCATATAAACAAATAAGCGAATGCAGATCAACATAAAGGCTCTTTTTTTTCTGGATAAAAATCATGTTACCATTGCATTAGTGTGTGTGTGTGTGTGTGTGTGTGTGTGTGTGTGAGAGAGAGAGAGAGAGAGAGAGAGAGAGAGAGAATAAAAGGCTTATTTTGCACCAACACTTCAAAACTTAGGCAACCAGAAATGTAATCTTCCATATACTCACATGGGGGGGGACATTTGGGGAGTAACAGATTTGGGGATTGGAAGCGATGTGGAGATTGGGTAGGATGGTATTTGCCTTTAATCTAGCACTCAGGAAGCTGAGGCAGGAGGATCACAAGTTCACAGATAGTCTGGACCACAGTTAGTGAAGCATTGACTTTATAATAGGGACTGAGGATATATAATTCAATGGTAGAGCCTAACAAGCTCCAGGCCCTGGGTTTGATCTCTACCACTGCCACCCCAAAAAGGGGAAAAAAAGGTAAAAGAGGAGTTGATGGCATCAGTTGATGACAACTTAGAAGACATTAATCTTACTATTTCCCAATCCTTTTTTAAAGAAATCAATCTTGCTATTACTTGAACTCACTGTGCAACCCTAGTTGGCCTTGAACTTCCTTTCAGTCTTTCAGTATCTACCTCCTGCTGAACACTAGCATTTCAGGTGTATTGTACCATCACTGGCTTGGAAGTAATTAATCTTGATAAGAGCAGTTTCAATAGCAATGCAGGGTTAAAACAGTTTAGATGGAAGTATGTGTTTGTAAGCTCCTGAAGATAATCTATGGAGAAGGAATTGATGATTTCGGAGAGAGATGATGTGCTGATTAGTTTTATGTCAACTTGGCAGAAGCTAGAGTCATTGAAAATGAGGGAGCCTTAATTGAGAAAATGCCTCCATAAAATCTGGCTGTAGGATATTTTCTTAATTAGTGATTGATGTGGGAAAGCACAGTCCATTGTGTGTGGTGCCAAACTGGCTCGTGGTCCTGGATGCTAAGCAAGCCATGAGGAGCAAGCCAGCAAGCAGCATCCCTCCATCAGCTCTTGCCTCTAGACTCATGCCCTGTTTGAGTTCATGTTCTGACTTCTATAGATGATAAACAGTGATGTAGAAGTGTAGTTGCTTTTGGTCATAACATTTGATAACATTGATAGTATTCATAATTAAGACAGATGGGATAACCAAAATGCTTTTTGAATGCAAGATAAATGTTATACAGAGGAAAAGGAGAAAGTTTGTCCTTTGAGAGTGAGGAATAGGGATTTATATACTGTAATAGAAATAAAAAGATGAGAAAAGTGCTTAGATGAAACTGGTAGACTTAGTAGTGAGAAGGGTATGCGTCTGTGTCTGATAATACCATTCTTAATAATGTAAGGGGACAGAATCACAAGGGTAGAGAAGAAAAAGCAGATAATTGTCTTGTAGAGCATTAGTTGAGAAAAGTCAGTTTCAGATACAGTATTTGATACCTGTTTGTTGTCTGTGATCATGAATTTACATAAAGTTTTTCAGCAAGATGATATGGTTTTCTACAGCAACATTAGGCTGCTTTGGCATAAATTCAGGGCAGAAAAATCTCTGAATTTATTCAGTGGTGAGAGGATTTGTGTTATTATTGACAGAGAGGAAGAAATGACGAAGTCAGGGAAATGCTTATAAAGGTAGATCAGTGACTATGCTGAATAAGGAAGGAAGACGTTGAGGGATATTGTGAAAGTGGCATCTCAGTGAAGTTCATTTATTGACGTATCAGACAAAGGATTTAAAAGGGTAAAAATTATAGAAACAAATATAACAGTAATGTTAAATACCAATATACCAATAGTTATAGAAGTATACATAGGATAGGGTGACAGACAAGCAAATCTAGAAATTATAACATATAATTTCAGCTTGGAATAAAAGATGAGTAGCAAAAAAGTTAGAAGAGTAATTAGGTATAACAAAGACATAGTTTTAGAGAAGACAAAGAATAGCTTATACTATTTTCACTGTCTTGAGTATGTTTAGACAGTCCTGTGCATATCATCATTTTTAGTAGGCTTCAAGCATAAATATTCCCAATGAAAAGTAGCCTTACTGTTAGATCACTATTCTTCATCATCTTGTATTTGATTTTTGTTTCTGACTTTCATGGAAATATACTCCAGGGCTAAATTTTAGGATCAACTGCTTATATCTTCTAACTGACCTATCACAGCTACTGTGAGTATACAAATCTAAGAGAGAAATAAGATGGAATGTGCCCCCAAACTATGAGCCAAAATAAAACTTCCTTCCTTAAAATAATAACATTATCTAAATAATGTAAATGTCTTCAGATATGTGCTCCCTTTCCCAACTGAAATAAATTCAGGCACATGGAGGGCAGTGATGTTACCAATAATCCTTCAAATTTATCACAAAGCAGCAAGACAGGGAGGCAGCTGGTAACAGTACAACCATGGTCAAGAAGCAGAGAGAGATGAAGGCTGTTACATCTTTGCCTTCTTATTCATTCCTGGATCCTAACTCATGGAATAGTGTCACTAGCAGTTAAGGTGGGTCCTCCCACCTTGATTAACTAAATCTAGAAACTCCCTCACAGACATGAACAGGGAGTTGCTTCCTTGAGAATTCTAGATCCTGTCAACATGACAGTGAAATGTTCATTCATGCATTCAAGGCTCTGAGAGGTTCTGCAGTCCTGGATAACCTTTGGCTAGATGTTATCCTGTGTTTCTCCAATAGCCTTGCTTTTGTTCTCATTCTACAATATGGCTTTCCATTTTTTTTTTCAGAAAAGGCACTCTGGGGAATTCTGGTTTCCCAAGACCGTGCATTTTTCTTTTTAAAAAATATTTTTGAGATTATATCATTGAAACATTTCCCCCTCCCTTTGCTTCCTACAAACATTTCCATGTACTCCCCCACCGCCACCTTGCTGTCTTCCAAATTCATAGCCTCTTTTTAATTGTTGTCACACACACACACACACACACACACACACACACACACACACGTATGTATGCACACACCCCCAAATACATAAATACAACCTGTTCAATCTGTATAATGTTACTTGTAGGTATGTTTTCCGGGCTGACCATTTGGTATTAGATAACCAGTTGGTGAGCTCTTCCCTGGGGAAGACTATTTAGCCATATGCATTTCTTAGTTGTCCATAGTTCTTTATGTAGAATTCAGGCCTCTTGACCACCCTCAACCCATTTACATTAGTATGTCTATCGCTGCCGTCCTTGTTCAGCTCATGCTTAGGATGTCATGTTTTTGAGGCTTTATGGTTATAGCTTCTGATATAACTAGAAGATGCAATATCAAATTCTTTGTTCTTCTGGCTCTTACAGTCTTTCCCCCTCTTTTACAATGACCTCTGAGCCTTAGGTAAGGGAATTGTATTATAGATGTATCCCTTGAAACTAGGCTCCACAACTCTGCATTTTGATTGGTTTGTAGTTTTCTGCAGTGGTCTCCATTTGTTGCAAAGAGATGTTTCCTTCATGAAGGTTGAAGACTACACTTGTGGTATAAGGATAAATATTTAGAATGTAGTTAAGGAATATGCTGGGTTAGTAGATTGGTGGTTGTAGGTTTTTCTCCAGGATCCATGACTTTATTAGCTTGGGGTAGTTGCCTAGGATTTCAGTATCCAGAACATTTTTCCTCAGATTATTTGAATTTTTAGCATTTAAATTAAGCTGAAAACCATAAGGGACCAAGGAAAAGACAAGTCTAAACACACACAATAAGATAACTCTTACCTTGATTCTAACAGTGTATGCCATTCTTCTCTACCTCATGAAAACATAGGTGATAATTTACCTTGTTATCCATTCATGTCCTGTGCACCATTAAACCTTCTAGCAATTTAGGAAAAATTCCCCTTATCTAAATCTCTAATTCCCAAAGACCACCATTTCTCAGACACATGCCTAAATCTGTAGCTGACCTCTCTAATCTTGCCTATTACTCTGAACAGCAAACATTCAAATGCTATTACCTGTCTACAACAGTTAGGTTCTAGAATATCCCCCAGAGGTAATGTGTACAGGTTTAATCCTCAGATTGGCACTATTGGGAAATGATTACACCTTTAGGAGGCCATTTAGTGGAAGGAAGTTATGGCATCGAGGAACACTGAATAGTCGGTCTCTTTGAATAGACTATAACCATCCCCAATCCTTCTTTGCTTCTCCACCTCCATGAAGTGAACTCTTTCTCTGTGCCACTGTAACTCCCCCACCAGGATAGACTGTAACTTGGAATTTTGAATCAAACAAACCCTTTCTCCCTTAAGTTGCTTTTGTTAGGGTATTTTACCACATCAGCAGGAAAAGAAACTTATACATGATTAAACCACCTTGTGCCCATTTGAAACTGCTAGTTTGAGTCATCCCCATTGTTCTTCTTGGTGGATCAATTTAGAGTCAGCCCTTCCTTCCTTCTGTCCTTCCTTCCTAACTTCCCTCCTTTCTTGATCTCTACATTGCCCCCCCCCCACATCCCTCTGTCATCTCTCCATTTCCCCGCCCTTCATCCTTTCCACCATCCCTCCTTCCTTCCTCATTTTTCCCTTTTGAAATAGAGTCTCTCAGCTAGGCTTGCCTAGAATTTGCTGTAGTACTGAGGAAGACCTTAAACTTTGGATTCTCTTGTCTCTACTTCCACATCTTGTTTATTCAGTGCTGGGTATCAAATATAAGACCTTATGCAGGCTAGGCATGGCCCTAACAACTGAACGAAATACCTAACAAGTGTTCTTCTTTAGAACAAATAATTCTATTGGATCTTCAGTTGTTTCCAGAACCTAGTTTACCTACCTACAGTTCAGACGTCCTCATTACTTAAATTTGCCCAAAGAAATCTATGTTTTCATTCATTCCTATTTGTGGAGAAGGAGGATCTTCACATGTGCCATTTTCATTCATGGGAACATCATGTGAGTATTTTAAAGTCTTTTTAAAAGACTCTCTGAGTCTTTTAAAGTCTTTTTGAGTACAAAGAAACTGACTTTCCATCTACATCTATAATGCTACAAAAGGTAACCTCTTTGAACTGGAGATTTAATGACTACTATTTCTTTTAACTTCAAACTGTCTCATCTGTAATTTGTTTATCACAGAGAATAGCATTTGTATTATAGCTTAAACTAGCTTCCATTTAAATACTAACACACCTTGTTTTAATATATTTTCCTGTATTAAATTGATGTTTTTGGAACAAATGTAAATGATTGGATGTTGATTTTTCTAAACAAATCTATTCTTTACCAGAAGACTCTTTTTTACTTGGATCACATAAATTTTGAGTGAGTTCACTGATAAAAATCAGATTTATATTACTTTTTAAGAATGCATTTTTAAAAATCTAGAGTGAGTTACAGTTAAATGGGTAGACCCTCATTTTAAATATAGTGATGTTTTTAGAAACTGTCATAAAATCGACCTTATTTTTCACAGAAACAATATTATTGCCATGTGACATTGTCAGTCTATATTTAATTTTTAAAGAAACAGAAATTAGCATCTTTGCTCGATCATGTTGTCTGGCTATTCAGAAAGAAACAGCCAAATTTCTTTCCAGATGGCTGTGGATTTCATGTTTCTACCAACACAACTTGAGTTTTCTTATTGTTATCTTCACGCAAGTGGTTACAAGTTATAAGTTGTTTGGGTTTTGGTCATTCTGTTGGGTGTGTCATGGTATTTTATTTTAATTTGTGTTTTGTAACTTTGTATGGTTTGGTTCATTTTTCCAAACTGTTGTTTTCAGTGTTTATCCTTTTTGGAGAGATACCTATTTGGGTTCTTTTTCTACTTCAGGTTTAGTTTGCTTTTTTCTCAGTGATGTAGCAGATTCTTTCTTCATAGCTTAGATATAAGCAAATTTATTCTATTAGATTTTAAGATATTTTACCATCTGTGTTGTACTGTGTTGTAGCTATTATTGTCTTAAAATTGTTGTTTTCAGAATGTATATTTTTATTCTAATCATGAAATAATTTAATAAATTTTTTTCTTTCAAAAAAAACTGGTACCATGTTTCTCATAATGGCTGTAGTAATCTAAAATCCACCAATAAATATTTCACAAACTTTCCCTTTCTCTCTATCTTAATTTACATTGTTTATTATTCGCTTATATCTTTTGTGCCAATGTCAAGGTGGCATAGAACCCCTTGTGAAGTGGCTTTGTTCTCATGATATTCCTGCCTCTGTATAAAGTACCTGCCTTGATTTTTTTGATTTTCCATGTGAGCATGTATGCATGTTGTAAGATATGTGTCCATTGTTTTACTGATACCTGTTCTGTGTACAATGATCATTTATAATAATTTTTGATTATCATTCTCTGATTATTTATATTGAACATACCTTCAGATACCTGTTAGTAGCCTTTAAAAACAGTTTGCTTACTAAGTCAGAGTCTCATGTATTTCAGGTTAGTCTGGAAGTCACTGTATAGACCTCCATCTTCAACTATTGGGATTAGAAGTATGTGTCACCATGCCCAGTTTCTGTTAATAACTTTTAATACCTTCTGTGGAGAAATATTTCCTCAGGTCCTTTACTTATTTTAAATCAGGTTTTTTGTTTGTCTACCATTAGGTTATTTGTATTTTTATAATACATTTTGGATATTAACCCTCATCAAAAATACATTTTTGTACCTTTTCTACTAATATGCAGACTTCCATCTCATCTCTTCTCATCTTCCATCTCATCTCATCTCATCTTCATCTTCATCTCTTGGAGGTGATAAATAATTATGGCTTTGGACCTGTAATGATAGAAGATTACAGTGGTCCAGGCTCTGTGAGATTGAGTGGAGCAGCAACAAGAATGTAAAGATGGCAAAATGTTACCATGGCTTGGTTCTGATGGTGGGAGCAATATAGCAATAACTGCCCCTCTGAGAGTGAGGATACCTCAGTAATTACGATTGGAAGGCTAATCCAAATGCTGGCACTATGTCTCTTTGGCCTGGAACATCAATTCTGGTGGGATGGCACAGTTTAGCTAAGACAGTATGAAAAGCACAATATTTGTTTGGCCCTGGAAAAATATGTATGCTTGTTAGCAGAGCCTCCAGATCTCTAGGGTATAGGACATGACATAAACCCTGCAGCTAGTCAGATGTATCAAAGACTCAGAGGCTTTGGAGTCCAAGGTCATGCTTTACCTGTGGATTTGTATTAAGAGATGAGCTAGGGTCAATTTCTCTGCTGTGCTGAAGGCTTGAGGTCCCTCTTGGGGATGGAGTCCTACCTTGGTGAAGGATAAATCATACCATGCACAGAATGCTTATATTGGGATAATGGAATCGGGCTTCAACTTGGTCCTAAGGGAAACAAGCACTTGTTGATTGGAATGAAGGAAATGGGAAGGATTCATGGTACTCTGGCTCTAGGAATTAAGGAATAGCAGCATCTTGGCTGGGGAATGGCTACCAGATGGGTGTATTTCAGTGATGGCAAAGCCACTAGTTGAGAGGCCTTCATGGCTACTTGCCTGCAGAACATATGGTCCCAAGATGGTACTGTACAGAAGCAGCATGAATTATGAGAAGTAGAATACAGTGTTATCTCCTTCTCTGGGGGTAGCTTAGTATAAATACTGGGTAGTTTCCTGATATGGGTTCAGAGACTGTTCTTCCAAATAATTCTGGTTTGATTCCTAGCACCTACATGGCCACTCATAACTCTCTGTAGCTTTAGTTCCAGGGGATCTGACATCTACTTCTGGCCTTTATGGGCACCGGGCACACAAGTGCCATATCCCATACACAAGCATATATGTAGCCACAACACACATACACAAAAATAAAACAAAGGTATGTCTGCTTGTTTAGTATGTATGAGTACATGAGAATATTCCTGAGACATGTACATGAAAAAATGACAAAACCAACTAAAAATACTTACATTGTCTTCCTTTCCCTAGTAGACTGGAAGCCACATCTTGGCAAAGACGTAATTTTGAAGGAACATAGTAAATAAGATTAAACAGTGAATAAATAAATCCCCTCCCTATTAGCAAGATAAGCAGAAGATGGTATTACATGGCATGTTCACTTTTGAGAAACTGATTCTCTAAATAGGTTGCATTCAAAGATTTCAGTATGTGATCCTAAAGTTCATTATTATAGCATTAAAGCTAAAAGTCACTTAGAAAATATTATATATCTACTACTTTTTAAAGGTGAGGATACTGAGGCCTTTTTAACAATTACCATGCCAGGTTATTTTCTTCACTTTTTTCTTCTCTTTATATATTTCTTATGTATTTCAGCATCTGTGTTCCAAAGAGCTAATGGTGTTTTTACTCTAGAAGCCAAGGTCATTTTCTGAAAAGGGTGGAGCTGAGGAAGAGTAATACTTTGAATGTTTGAGGAACATGGGAAACAAATGGAAAATGTGGCAGAAAGTGAGAAGAAAGCACAGCAAAATTAACGAGCAATGCTCAGGCTCCAACTACAACTAATGTCTATTTTGTGGCTTTATCCTACAACTGGCTACTGGATTTAGGATTGGAGAAAAGATAGAAGGAATGGTCAGTGGTCAGAACTTAACTAGATGAGTTAAACCATCATCAATGAAATTATCAATAACAACAACTTTTGTAATGAAGGAAGAGCACTTATGATTTCAGCAAGACCATAAGAGCAGTGATGTACTAGGGCACTTAAGCTAGCTAGGGAGGAAATGAGGAAAATTGTAAATAGGCAAAGTAGAGGAAAGATCAGTGAACTAGTCTTGTTGAACTGAAAGAATGGTTGGTGATCTGGAAATTGTTATCGAGGACTATTGTGCTTATATTGGTGATTTTGGAGATGGAGTAGTAAGTGGTCTTCTATGGTTGCTTCCGGGTGTATGAGGAAGGAAGACACTGGGGATGAGGAAGTTAATGACTCAGAGTTCAGCATATTAGATATGCTACACCACACTTACATACATTTATCTTCCCTTTCTTTTTCCTTTATTTACTTTTAAAATTTAAGTGTATAGGTATTTTTGCCTGCCTAGTATATGTCTGTGCACCACGTGTGTGCCTGGTGCCCTTGGAGGCCAGAAGAAGGCTTCAGATCCCCTGAGACTGGAGTCACAGATGGCTGTGAAACACCATGTGGGTCCTGGGAATTGATTCTATATCCTCTAAAAAAGCAGTTACTGCTCTTAACCACTAAGACATCTCTCTAAAACCAAGGACGAGATCTTTATTAGTGTTCATTAGAGACATTTAAATACCAGCTCTAGGACAGCTATTCTAAGCTATTCAGAGTTTATGCTCCAAGGAATTTAAGAGCTCTTAGGATGAGTGTGTTAAATTAGATGTTATGGTAAGAAAGATGTGTGAATTTTCAATCTTTTCTTGTCTGCTATCCTCTTTGTCTACAGACATCGTCAGATTTTCTCTTCTGAAAGCAGTTTCCTCTATCTTGGGATGTAGCTCAGTAGGAAAATCAACTTTTGACCCAACTACAAGATTTCTTTAAACTTCTCTCTCAAATCTATTATTCTTTTCATTGTTATAAATATTTATTTATTGGAAATACCTAATTTTCATTGAGCAATATTATGGGGAAAAGAGTAATCATCATGGTATATAACTTTTGTCATTAAGGAGTATACATACATATATATGTACATATTATTTTTCTTTTTTAAATTTTTATTAGATTTTTTGCTTTATTTACATTTCAAATGTTATCCCCTTTTTTTGTTTTCCCTACGAAAACCCCCTATCCCCTCCCCCTCCCAATAGCCAATACCCCCTCCCACTTTCCTGACCTGGCATTCCCCTATAATGGGGTATTGAGCCTTCACAGGACCAATGTCCTCTCCTATCATTGATGCCTAAAAAGGCCATCCTCCATGGATGTATGTAGCTGGAGCCATGGGTCCCTCCATGTGCACTCTTTGGTTGGTGGTTTAGTCCCTGGGAGCTCTGGGGGTACTGGTTGGTTCATATTGTTGTTCCTCCTATGGGGCTGCAAACCTCTTCAGCTCCTTGGGTCCTTTCTCTAGCTCCTCCATTGGGGACCCTATACTCAGTCTATTGGTTGGCTGTGAGCCACAGATATTTTGATCCCCCTTCTAAGAAGGACCAAAGTATCCACACTTTGGTCTTCCTTCTTCTTGAGCTTCATGTGGTCTGTGAATTGGGTTCAATGGTAGAGTGATTGCCTACATGCATAAATTCCTGAGTTATACTGCCAGCACAAATATTTATGTGTATGTGTGTGTGTGATATCTGACGTCTTCATCAGTCATTCTCCACTTTATTTGAGGTCTCAGTTGAATGCAGAACTCACTCACCTATATGACTAACTAGCAAGCCTGCTTTCAAGATATTCTGTCTCCTTTCTGGGAGGTCACCATGCTTATCCAGCATTTACATGGGTTCTGACTACACAATTTCTTGTCCTCAAGCTTGAAGGCATATGTTTATCTATTGAGCCATGTTTCTAGCCCCTAATTATTTTGTTGAGCTGTTTTAAGAGATAAATTCCTAAAAGTGAGATTAGTTGGCCAAAGATTATAAGCATTTTTATTCTGATGAACTTACTGAAACAATTGTATACCATTTGCCTTCATGCCCTGACACTTTCCTTAAGTATCTTGGAATTTGTCATCAGTCAAACATCTTTCAGAGATTACAAAGTGACTTCCTAATTGGCAAATGAACCTGCTCATTCTGAATTTTAAGAATTATAATTTATAACATGTAATACATTGTTGTCACTACCTTCTTGAAGTTCTCCTGTCTTGGTTCATGATATGGCATTATTTAGTTCTCTTTATATCTCTGACTGATTCTGTTCCTTGAGTGTCTGAAATGTAGCCTTCTTAAGGTTGTGTTCAGTCCCTTCCAACGTGTGAATAAACTACAAACCACCTTCTCTAGCTCTGACATCTTCCTTCTTAAATTGAAAATAGTTATTTTCATGCTCTATGTTCTAATCATGGTTTCCTGCCTCATCTCCTCCTTGATCCTTCCCACCTCCCAACCCATCCAACTCCAACTCCCCACCTTCTTTTCCTCTCTTAAGACAGAAATAGGCAAACAAAATAGACAAGCAAAGGTAAAACAAAATGAAGAAACAAAAAAGACACTAAGAAAGAACACCAGAATGTACACATACACCCAAACTTATGAAATCCTTAAAACCTCAAAATTGGAAACCATCTATACAAGCAAAAGTTAAATGTTAAAAGGGGGGAAGGCAAAAAAAAAAACAATATGAGATTTTAAAAACCTCCAAAAATACCTTTGCATTCATTTTATGTTGACCTTGTACTGCTGGCCATGGAGGCTCATCTTAGTTTGGTTTTTAAATCCAGTGAAATTCCCTTGAAGAAAGTAAGTTTTTCTTTGTAAGTAATTGTTAATTGGAGATAGTATGTTGGTTGAGAATGAGGACTCCAGTCTACTTTCCAACCCAGCACTGGGACCCTGTCTGGTTTTGTGCATGCTAGCACAGGCTCTGTGAGTCCATGTGTGCACCTGAGTTCTTTCTTAATCTCTAAACATCCATTGCTTGTTCTTGTACCATGTAGTCACTATATCTACAAGTGAATTAATTTCCACTCTTCAAATCTGATAATACTATTGGCATTTCTAGAGTTTGAAGACTATGGGTGGACACATGTCTGATCCTTTTGCCTTATCCCATCTGTTCTGCTGGTTGTCATATTATGTGAATTATAATTATTTTACAACCTGTGTTTTTTTCATATTTTTGCATGGTTCTTTCATTCAACAAATATTTTTAGAAAACTGTCATGTTCTTGGCCCCAAGGGTACACCAGGAGCACAAAGACAAAAATCCTGGACATATTAGAGATGATATTTTGTTGAAGGAAAATATGCAAGCATATAAGTAAGGCATGAAGAATGTAAGATTAAAAAGTTATATGTTGAAGAGTTAGGGAAAGTCAAAACAGGCTGTATATATATGTACAATTCGTCCAGGGATACTTACCAAAGAAAGTAACATTTGGGCAAAGACTTGGAAGGTTGTCAGAAGAGAAGCCCACAGACTGGAAGAGAATGAGGGTACATTGCAGATAGAAGGGCTAGCAGGTATGAAGGTTTTAAGAGAAAGAAAGAAAAAAACAAATGCTCAGAAAGAATATTTAGTGATAATGAATCAGAATGAGAAAAAGGAAGGGCAGTGGGGTTGGACTGTCAGATGTAAAGTGAAAGGACCAGATCTTGTGAAGATTTTGACATCATGCTGTGAGTGAAATGGGGAGCCATTTGGGCAAAAGAATGAGCTGACTTGATTTATTTTTGCTGTAACTGTGGCTACTGGGTTGAAACTAGATTGTATCAAGTCAAAGGTAGAGGCAGAAAGCAAGTAAGGAGGCGGTGAGAGCAAATGAAATGATGATGATGGTTTGGACCAGGGGTAGTAGTAATGAAAGGCTTTTGGATTCCGCACCGAATATTGCTGCAATGTGAGATGTAAGAGGAAAGAAGGCCATCAAAGATAACTTCAAAAATTTTGGCCTGAAGTGAAAAAAATAAGTCCCCGCCTCTTTATTTTTAGGTTTTTGGAGCTAGGGTCTTTGGAATTCTCTTATGTAGCCCAGGCTGATCAAAGTCATGATGATCCTCCTACTTCAGCTTCCAAGTGCTAGGTTTACAGGTATAAGCCATTTACACCCAGCTGAGTTATTCAATTACTTTTATGTATTTACTCTCTTATAAATCCTCGAATACTTAATTCTGTTCTATTGCAATTCTTAAGTACTTTTTACCTGGGCTGTGTCAATATTTTTGATAAATGTTCAGTGGTCAATCTGATCATCCTCTCCCAGCCTCTCTCCTTAATCCAGTACATTCTCAATGAAGTGAAGCACTAGTCATATATTCTGTTTCAAATCTTCCACAGTTTCCAGTTGCACTTAACTCAACAGGCAGACTCTTTTACTTTTTATAATATGAGTTCAACCTATTTAACCAGTTTTATCCTTTATTATTTCTATATGTCTTTCAAATTAAAATGACTTGCTGTCTCTCTGAGGTTAGTGTTTAGCAACACCTCCAGTTATAAATCATGCTTAGTTGATATATCATGGTGGTTAGGAGCATAGACTGTAGCTGCACATTCCAAGTTTGAATCATGTCTCTATATCTCATTGTATTTTGATGCAGTTTACTTTTACATCTCAGGTTTCTTTCAGCCAAGTAAAGACAACAGTTGTCTACTTTATAGAAATGTTTGGGGAATTAAATGGGTTTACATGTACAGTACTTGAACATTGCCTGACACATACTTAGTTCTCAAATTTGTTAGCTCTTATTGTTGCTATTATTAATAATCATTGTCTTTTCCTAGTCTCATTGTAATACCAGGCTCATGTAGGTAAGGACTTTATTCTGTTTATTGCTCTAATTGCAAGACCTACAATAGTATTTTGCAAGTAGTTAACAGTTAGTAAGTAAATTATTGCAGTTTCCCTGGCCTGAGATTCCAGTTGCTGTTTCCACTTCTCCACATTCTTATAAGAACTTTATGAACCTACAAAGCTCATCATGAATGACATTTATTCCATAGAACGCTCTGTGATTTTTCTGATTCTTACTCCAAACTAAATTTAACCTCTCATTTCTCTGAATTCCTGAAAAATCTTGTTTATGCTTCTCTTACACCCTTTACTTTCCATTGCCTTTCATCTTAGTCATTTGTATCTAATCTTGCTTACCAGATATTAAGGTCTTAAAGCACGTACTGTCTTACTCATTTTTGTATTCTCTGTGGTGTTAGCATAATGCCTTGAACATGGTAGATGCTCAATAAACTTTTGCTGATTGAATTGAATTCATTCTCCTATTTATATGCTTAGTTTTATATGAATTTTTAGATTTCTAAGTCATGCTTCCAAAGTATTAAATCTCTATGCAATTTACTTCTTAGGTATCCTAAGTATTCAAGCTTAGAAAGACTATTTATATGCAGTTACAGAAGAAGAAAATTTGTCTTTGCCAAACCTTCTTCAGATGGTCTGAGGATTTGTGCCAGATTACAAAATTGTTCTAAGTCAGTGAAAGGGAAAGTTTGTTAAATATGGTAATAAACAGCTGAAATTCAGTATTCTAATAAATATTCACCTGAAAACCCAGATGGAGGAAAAACAGCTTTTGTGCAGATGATAAAGTGTATGGTGTAAAATATATGCACTTAAGCTCATGTACTTACAGGATAAGCTCCTCAAATACTAACCCATAATTTATTTATTCATCATTACTCTTAAATCATCATTTTTAGATTTACTAGCTAACATCTGTGGAGAGGCAACTTATAAATGCTAAGAAAGTTCACAGAAGATAGTAGGAGGGAGAGACTGCCGACTCTAATCTAAAAGACAGAAAAATTCAAAACCAGGTCAAAAACCTACAGCAGTGTGGAACTAATAGCCCCATAGAACTTAACAAGGCCTTGAGGGCATCAGTGCCTTATAACAATACAGTGATTGATAAATTGATGTTCACAATGATTCACAAAAACATTAAATTGATACCTACCATATTATATTGATGAGATAAACAATGGGGATTAAGTGTTCAGATTTCATCCAGAAGATTAAAGTACAGATCATATTGTATATACAATAAGCATAAGTTAAATTTAAATTCCTGCTTTTTACACATACCTTTCTGTATCAGTTCCTCTAACTAGAATTGAAATGCAATGGTGAAGCACGAGGCAGTAAATCCATAAAAATGAATTGTTCATTCACACTACATTTATAACATAGGAAATACGATTATAGAACAGATGTTGACTGATTGAAATGCTGTATTCTCAATCATGTTAGTGTTTATTTGATAAGGAATGCCATTTGTTTAGCTTTGCTCATTTATTTAGTGACTGTGGTCTGGAATTTGATTAGATGCTGTCTGGCTGTATATCTCTACCCACCAGAATCCTGAGACAGTATTAGCTTACAGGAGAATGGAGAAGTTACAGCCTTTTAGTTTTGAAAATGAAAATAGGAAGACAGTTTTGTCAATTTAAACATCTTTGTTTTTCTGTATTTCACTTATGTATTGGTATCACAACGCAGACGTGACTAATAGTCTGGCAATAGTCCTTCCTTGTTTAACTTTACACTGAAAATTGCATCTTCCTAAAAGTCTTTTCAGTGACAACCAGAGAGAGAGAGAGAGACAGAGACAGAGAACCAAGAATATTTCCTGAAATGAAATCATTTACAGATGATGTGTTTCTGAATCATGGAAAAGACTAAAATTTAATTGTAAAGCTACTGTGATACTAAATAGCTCCTATATTTGAAATGAATTACTCAACTAATTTTTGATCTCCCTTGGAGACAGCAAATGTCTTTTCTGTGGCAGCAAGATTACAGCAAATGATTTCATGGGAACATTTATTCAGATGTTATATTTTATTAGCTGATAATTCCTATGTCATTATGATATACAATGTAGTATAATAAATATTTGAATGAATAGATTTAGAAGGTAGGTAATTTGGAGTAAGCAATCCAAAGCATGGATTAAACTTTCATTTCTAGAAGTAGTATTTCAAGCTATTTTGTGATACATTGTAAAAATCCTATTACAGTGAAATAAAAATTAAGACCTTCCTTATGTAAAACATTTCAGAAAGAATTTTCTTTACATTTACAAAAAGATAAATAAGTTTCTAACACATCACTGAAATGTTTCTGTGTGGTTTTCCATCTTTTAAAAGGCTAGAAAAAGTCATGTGTTTGTCATCATCATCATCATCATTTTACATCTATGTATTTGTGCTTGTATCTGTATATGTGCTTGTATGTGTGAGTGTGTGTGTGTGTGTCTGTCTGATTGTCTCTCTCTCTCTGTGTCTCTCTCTTTGTGGTGTGTGTGTGTGTGTGTGTGTTGGTATTTTGTTAAAATGCATGTGTGGAGGTCAGAGAACAACATGAGAGAGTTATTTCTCTTCGTCCACCATATAGGTTCCAGGGATTAAACTCAGGTCATTAGGCTTGGTGGAAAGCACCTTTACCAGCTAAGCAATATCACTGGCCTATGAAAGAGTTTTAATTGTTGCCAATACATATCAAGCATTGTTGAACTGAAGCCAGGCCTGTTGACATGTCTGTCATCCCAGAACTTGAAAGACTGAGGTAGAAAGATTGTGGCTTCCAGACCAATCTGGTCTATATAAGAAAATAAATCTCTGGCTCAAACAAAACAAAACAAATTAGTATATTCTCTAAAAACTGCAGAATAAAGCTGAAGAAAGTACAGAAGAATATATTATATAAACATAATATTTTAATGCAGAATTTGAAGTTTCTTATATAATCTTTGTCTTAAAGACAGAGACATTGCTGTGAAGAGACACCATAACCAAGGCAACTCTTTTTTTTTTTTTGACAAGTCTGGTCATCTTATATATATACATTTTATTTACATTCAAAATCATTTCCCCTTTCCCGTTTCCTCCCTCCCCGAAAGTCCCATAAGCCCCCTTCCCTCCCTCTTTTCTCCATTCAACCCCCTCTCGTTACTCTGTCCTGGCGTTCCCCTACATCCAGTCTTTCCAGGACCAGGGGTCTCTCCTTCCATCTTCTTGGCAATCTACTGATATGCATATTGTGTCTAGGTTATTCCGAGATTCTGGGTTAATATCCCCTTATCAGTGACTGCATACTATGTGTGTTCTTTTGTGATTGGGTTACCTCACTAAGGATGATATTTTCAAGTTCTGACCATTTGCCTAGGAATTTCATGAATTCATTGTTTTTAATTGCAGAGTAGTATTCCATTGTGTAAATATACCACATCTTCTGAATCCATTCCTCCGTTGAGGGACATCTGGGTTCTTTCCAGCTTCTGGCTATTATAAATAAGGCTGCTATGAACATAGTGGAGCATGTGTCCTTATTGCATGCAGGTAAAGCCTCTGGGTATATGCCCAGGAGTGGTATAGCCGGATCCTCCGGGAGTGTCATGCCCAGTTTTCTGAGGAACCTCCAGACTACTTTCCAGAGTGGTTGTACCAGCTTGCAATCCCACCAGCAGTGGAGGAGTGTTCCTCTTTCTCCACATCCTCGCCAACAACTGCTGTCTCCTGTGTTTTTGATCTTAGCCAAGGCAACTCTTATAAGGCAACATTTAATTCGGTCTGGCTTACAATTTCAGAGGTGTAGTCTATTATCATCATGGCAGGAAGCATGGCAGCATGTAGCCAGACATAGTGTTGAAGAAGGAGCTGAGAATTCTATATCTTGATTTACAGGCAACAGAAGGAGACTATGTGTCACATTGGACACAGCTTGAGCATAGGAGACCTCAAAGCCCACCTCCACAGTGACACACTTCCTCCAATAAGGCCACATCTACTCCAACAAGGCCATACTTCCTAATAGTGCCATTCCCTATGGGCCAAACATCAAACACATAAGTCTCTGGGGGGCCATACCTATTCAAACAACAATAATCTCTAAAAATAAATTTAAAATTTATTTATTTTAAAACTAACAATGGGACTGGAAAGATGACTCAGAGGGTAAGAGCACTGAATGTTCTTTTAAAGGACACAAGTTTGAGTCCTACCACCCACATGGCAGCTCACCATCCATAACTTTAGTTGCAGGAAACCCACCACCCTTTTCTGGCCTCTGTGGATAGATACCAGGCATGCATATGGTGTACAGACATAAATACAGGCAAAATTCTCGTACATATAAAATAAAGTTAAAATTAAACATAACAAAGACAATAATAAATAAATGCATGTTAACACAAATAACAATGAAAATAACTGTATATTCTACTGCATAGCAATAACATGGTTAAATTCAGTGTCATTTCTTTTTCTGAATGATGGTGAGACTATAATCACCATTTGTATAATTTAATATCTGTTGCCTTATGCCAAGTCAAAGCCCTAGCAGTTTTCTCTGCACCCACTTTAAAAATAACAATTTATTAAGATATTTAGAACCATAAAATTTATTCACTGAAGCAATATTGCAACTGTCAGATTGTTTTATAATGGCAGCTATGGATATCCAATTACACCACACCCTTTTTTTTTCCTCTTGAGACATAGTCTTGCTATTATATAGCCCAGGCTAGCTTCACATTCGCTGTGTGCTGGAAACTGTCCTCCATTATAACTTCCCAAGTGCTTGCATTACTGGCATGCATCATCATAATTGGCTACTTCCACATTTCAAAAAATTCTGTCTATCCCAGTGAGTCCAAAGTGATATTTCAGTTGTGGTTTTGATGTGTATTCCCTAAATGATAGTGACGTAGATTATCTTTTTATTCAAGAATCATCTGTGTGTGTTCTTTGGATAAATTTATATTTAAGTCCTCTACCTGTTTTTCAATCAGACATTTACTTTTTACTATTGGGCTATAATTTTGGAACTTCTAAGGATTTTGTAGTTTCAGCTCTTACATTTAGATCTATCTCATCATCATCACTATCATCACCACCACCACCACTCCTCCCACCACCACCATCATCATCATCATTTTGAGACAGGATCTGGCTATGTCCTCTGGGGTATCATTGAACTTCTCATCTTCCTCAGTCTCTCAACTTCTAAAATTATAGGTGTGTATCATTGTGCCTAGCTGCAATCCATTATTTTTTAAGTTTTTGTATATTATAATGAAGGTGTCTGTAATAGCTGATTTTTATTGTCAGCTTAATGGGGTTTAGAATCACCATGGAAATGTCTTAGGGTATGTCTATGAAGGTGTTTCCAGAAAAGTTTGACAGATCACAGAAGACTTACTCTAAATGTGCATGACACTGTCCCATTGGCTGGGGTTCCAGACTGAATCAAAAAGAGAAAGTGAACCAAGTACCAGCATTTGTTTCTCTCTATTTCCTGACTGTGAATACTGTATGACGAGCACTTTGGGCTTCTACCACCTTGATTTCCTCACTACAAGGGACTGTATCCCCAAACTATACCAAAGTAAGCTCTTAAGTATTTTTTTGTCTGGTGTTTTGTCATAGCATCAAGAAAAGTAACTAAAATGTGTCCATAGTCATTGTTTTGCTACAGTTGTTTGAAGATTATTTTTCTCCTCCTTAGTTGACCTGGTATCTTTGTAAAAACATAATCGATCGTAAACGTGAGAGCTTGTTTCTGCACCCTCACTTCTCCAACATACATGTATTTTTTGCCTTTGTGGCTGATATATATGGTCATTGTCTAAAATGTATTTTCAGTTAAAAAATAGTGTGTGCCACTGTGTATGGATGTGCACACAAGTGTAGATATTCCAGAAGGCAGAGATATTGGATTCCCTGGAGCTGGAGATATAGGAAATTGTGAGCCACCAATGTAGGTGTCTGGGAACCTAACATGATCTTCTGAACAGGCATTATACACTCCCAAACACTGAGCCATCTCTTCAGCCTCTGTTTATGTATATGGATATTGATATATGGATATAGATATATTCTGGAAGTAGGGCACTCGATTACTTTGTAGTTTTTCTAAGCTTTCTTTTTAATCATGTGTATATGTGTATGCTTGTGAGTATATACCATGTGTGAATACCCTGTAGAGGCCAGAGCTGCCAGATCCTGATGTGAGTGCTTGGAATTGAATTTGGATCTTCTGGAAGAACAATATGTGCTCCTATCCACTGAGCGATCTTTCATGCCTGTACTTTATAGTTCTTAAATTAATGTTTACGTGTATGGGTATTTTGTGTGCACATATGTCTTCACCATGTGTGTGCCTGGTGCCCATGGAGGCCAGAAGAGAGTGTCAGATCCTCTGAAACTGGAGTAACAAACAGACAGTTCTCAGCCACCATGTGGGTGCTGGGATTCCAACCCTGGTTCTCTGGAAGATCAGCTGGTGCTCTTAATCATTGTGCCACCTCTCTAGCCCTATTTTGTAGTCTTGTTATCAAGATTGTTTTTGGTGTTCTGGGCCCCTGAACTTCATTATGAGTTTTAAAGTCAATTTCTATAATGATTCTAACTGAGATTTTAGTTGGTGATTTTGCATCTGTAGATCAATTTAGGGGTTATTGCCACCTAGATAATATTGACTTCCACTCTATGAACGTGGATAACTTTATTTAATTTTATTTTACTTGCCGTCTTTCAAAGATATTTTGTATCTGTTATTAAAAGTCTATACTTCAGTTTGCAAAATTATTCTTATGGATTTTGTTTTATGTTTGATGTTATTATAAGTGGGATTGATTTTGATGGGACTGGGGATTAAAGCTAGGTTCTAGTACTTGCTAAGCAAGAAGAGTTCCATCACAGAGCTTCATCCACAACCCTATAACTTAAAAATTCATTTTCTAATAGTTCATTACATGTATAGAAATACAGATAATTTTTTACATTGATTTTTCGGACTTGATGAATTCCTTTATTAGCTTTGGTAATTAAAAAAAAAAAGAAAAACTTTTCATTGATTCTTTGTGAGTTTCACATCATGCACCCCAGTCTCATCCAGTCTCCATGCCTTCATATCTGTCCTCTGACTTGCAATCTCTCCCCCACAAAAGAAAATAATAAACAAAAATAAAATAAAAGCAAAACAAAAAAATAAAATCTGATTGTGGCCGGGCAGTGGTGGCGCATGCCTTTAATCCCAGAACTTGGGAGGCAGATGCAGGCAGATTTCTGAGTTCGAGGCCAGCCTGGTCTACAGAGTGAGTTCCAGGACAGCCAGGGCAATACAGAGAAACCCTGTCTCGAAAAACAAAACAAACAAACAAACAAAAAATCTCATTGTGGAAGCTGTAATATCTCACCATGTCCCACACTATACCCTTTTGTCCACATATCTTTACTTACAAATGCACATTGCAATGTGTCATTGGTCTGGTACAAGGTGTCTTGTTCTGCTACACCGTCAATATTGGATCCTCACCAGAACCCCTCTTGGATATCCCGTTGTTTCTCTGTGGAGCATCTACAGCTTTGGATCTGCAGGACCAACTCCTTCATGTGCTCCAGCAGTTCATAAATGGGATAGATTTTGGGGTGGATCAGCTCAGAGCCCTGGATCTGAGCCTGGGTGGTAGCTGAGCTGATTAGCTTGCCAGCTCTCCCACACCCACACCGCCAGGGTGAGCCCTCCAGCACTGCCCAAGCTAGGTCACCCAATGTTGTAGACAGCAAGGTGCAGGGTCAGCTTTCCTGGTCTCATGCTCTTGGGCCAGCTTACCTGCTCCTATACCACCAGGGCCAGCTCTACTGTGCTGTCCAGGTGAGGTATGGGGACTGCTCTCTCAAGTATTGCAGCCGGTGAGAAATAAGGCCAGCTTTCCTTCTCTCATGATCTCAGAGCCAGCATTCCCACCTGCTGCAGGTGTGTAGAGATGAGGAGGTGGGGAGGGCATCTCTTCAGAGGAGAGCAGGCTAGCCGTGGGGCCAGCTCTCCTGTGCTTATACCCTCTGGGCTGGTTCACCCTCATGTGCTGCTCAGGCAAGGTGCTGTAGCTGGTTAAGAGCAGGGCCAGCTCTCCCACTCTCATGACCCCCAGCCAGCTTTCCCGACTGACGCAGGTGGTGAGAGGTAAGGGGATGATGGTAATTTTTTTTAAAGTTGAATACTGATTTTTTTAATAATACTCTTGTCATCTGAAAATAGAGATGTTATTTCCTTTTTTCCAAAATGGGTGCTTTTTACTTATTGTTATTTCTTATTTAATAGATAATAACAGTATGGAGAATAGAAGTCATAAGAAAACACTCCTTTGCCTTGTAAAGGGGAAAGCATTATTTATTTATTTATTTATTTATTTACATTCCAAAAGTTGCTACCCCTTCCAGTGCCCCCTCCCCAAGTTTTTCACCCCATCTCCCCCTCCCACCTCTGAAAGGGTGCCCTCCCACTGCCCTACTCACCCCCACCAGCATTCCTCTTCCCTGGGGCATCAAGTTTAAGCGAATTCTCTCCCACTGAGGCCAGACAATGCAATTCTCTGTTATACATGTGCCCAGGGCCATGAACCAGTCCATGTTTGCTCTTTGGTTGGCTGCTTAGTCTCTGGGAGCTCTGAAGGGTCTAGGTTAGTTGACACCATCATTCTTCCTATGGGGTTGTGATCCCCTTCAGCTCCTTCAGTCCTTTCTCTAACTCTTCCATAGGGGTCCCCGACCTCAGTCCAATGTTGACTGTAAGTATCTGCATGTGTCTCAGTCAGCTGCCTGTAGAGCCTCTCAGAGGACAGCCATGCTAGGCTCCTGTCTGCACGCACAATATAGCCTCACTAATAGTATCAGGATTTGGTGTATGTGAATGGGATGGATCAAAAGTTGGGTTAGTCACTGTGTGGCCTTTCTTTAAGTCTCTGCTCCATTTTTGTCCCTGCATTTCCTTTAGACAGGATACAGTATGATGTTAATTTTGGGCCTTTCCTAGAGTTATTTTTCAGCCATCTGAGGAAGTTCCCTTCTATTGTTTTGTTTTAAATGTTTTATTTTATTTTGTGTGTGGATGTTTTTCCTGCAAGAATATCTGTGCACCATTTTAATTTTGTTAAGTATTTTTTCTTTTAACTATGAGAATTTTCTTACACTGTCTTCCTGTATAGCTCAGATTGGCTTTAAACTTATGAGTGCTGGGATTGCAGGCATGTATTTCCATGTCCAGCTAAGGATATTTAATGTTGTCAACATTTTATGTGTTTATTAAGATATTGTGGGGGTTTGAATAAGTTTGGTCCCCATAAACTCATGTGTTTGAATGCTTGCCTTTAGGGAGTTGCACTATTAGGAGGTGTGGCCTTGTTGGAGGAAGTTCATCACTGTGGGGTGGGCTTTGAGTTTTTCTAGGCTCAGGTTCCACCCAGTACAGAAGCGACCCTCCTCCTGGCTGCCTGTGGAAGACAGTCTCCTTCTGGCCACCTTTGAATCAAGATGTAGAACTCTGGGCTCTTCTAGCACCATTTCTGCCTGGATGCTGCCATGCTTCCAGCCTTGATGATAATGGACTGAACCTCTGAAACTGTAAGCCAGCCCATATTAAATGTTGTCCTTTATAACACTTGCCTTAGTCATGGTGTCTTTTCACAGCAATAGAACCCTAACTAAGGCAGAAGTTCATGGCTTTCTTCTTTTATCTATGGTACACTGCATTAGCTGATTTTCTGATAGTAAATGAACATTGCAATCCTGTAATCAATTCTACTTGGTGATGATATATAGTTATTTTATATATGGTTAGATTCAGTTTTAAAGTATTTTGGTATTGGGTATGATGCCTTACACATGTAAGCCCAGAACTTGGGAAGCAGAGATCAGAAGATTGCCACTACTATGGGGCCTGTCTGGGCTATAGAGTGAGACCCCATCTCAAGAAAAACAAACAAGCCCCAAGTATTTTGTTGAGGAAATTTTATGACCATATTCAGAAGTAGTATTTGTTTGTGTTTTTTCTTTATTGCTTTTGTCTGATTTGGGTATTATAATAGATTTATAGAATAAAATAGAAAATGTTTTACCATCTTAATATTTCTTCAAACTGTTTATGAGTCTTAACTGTAATCTTTTACTGGAATTCATTAATAATGCCATGGTCTGAGCCTAGGCTGTTCTTTGTCAGTAAATTTTGGATTGGAATTCAATTTCTTTCTTATGTTTATAGCTATCCATATTTTATTTTTATTCTTGAATAAACATTATCACTTTTTGTTTTTCTAGGAAAATTCCTATTTCATTTTGGTTGTATATATAGAATTCAAGTTATTCCTTCATAGACCTATGTGTGGTCAGTAGCAATGCCCTCTTCTTCATTCTAAATTTTAATAATTTGAGTTTTTTGCTGTATAATTTTTCTATTAAATACACTTAGAAATTATTTGTTTCTTTTTTTCAGTGATTAATTTTTGACAATTACACACATATAACATGTATGCATGCATGTGCATACAATGTATTTTGATTATTCTATTCCCTTATTATTATATTATCATATAATATATATGATAAATAATATAATAAAATAATGTGCATTATTATAATATTATTTGGCTATTCTATCTCTCCACTTATCAAGTGCCATTTCTCTATAATAGAAAGTCTAGCATTTTAGTAAAGTTCTGTTATATTTGTTGTAATTTTGTAGTATAATGAATAAGATGCTCTACAAAGTTACCAAAACTCTTTTCAGATTGGGATATACAATCTGTTTGAGCAAAGAAAAAGAGGCGCTTGATGAGTTTTTATCTTTCTTTTACAAGTTTCTATACCCTGCTATCAGGATTTGCTTGTACTTATTACCAAGTAACCTTTAGCTTTATTATTTTCATTTGAGGAAATAAGAAAACTTTCCTTCTAAATGTTTATCAACATAAAGTTATTCCTTTTGGAAATAGTAATTGAATTCTGTTGTCCTGTGTAATGCCAGAGATGAGCTCAATATTTGGCCTAGGTCTCTTTCATTTTCGTGAAAGGAAGAAAATGTGATGGCACTTCATATGTGCCTGGCCAGCAACTGTAGCATGTATCTGCAGTAGCTCCATCACTGACTTCACCTTGTATATAACATATAAAGTAGAATTAGTTGAAATGTAAAGTGGGATCTATGATTAGGTTCTGATAGGTCATCTGTAGCCCAGTCTGATGAAAGTAGGTCATAAAATATAGTTGTAACACTAATGATAGCAAAATACTCTATATTCCACATTCCATGCAAGTACTATTCCCTGTAGCAGCCTTGGATCTCACTAGGATTCCTTACGTCAACCAGGAGATATGTTAGTTTTTCATGAGACATAGTGAAAACTTCTGAATGAATAAAAAAAATGTATTTTCAAGGGATGTGCCCTAGATAGCTCATGTGTTTCATTATCAATATGTGGTTAAGGAAATTATTCAACCTCTGAAGTTTAGTTTTCATATGTAATAAAATATGGGTAGCATAAAAGAGTTGTGAAATTTTAATTTGATAATATGTCTAATGCTTAAAAATATACAAGTTATTATAAATAGTCTTTGTCAAAATAATTTCTATGGGCCATCTGGATGTTATAAGCTGTTCATTAAAATATTTTTAGGCTGCATTTGAAATTTCAAGATTGGAGTATCTAAACTTAAATCTGTTCACTTTAAAAAATAATAGTTTATTCTCTGAAACTTTCAAACATTTATATACTGTATTTTGAACGTATCCATCTAATGCTACTTCCATCTCACTACATCTGTGCTTTCCCTTGTCTCCCTCCCTACTTCATGCCTTCCTTTTTTACTGCTATTAATAACTCCCCAAGTCTGATTAGTGCTGTGCATATGCCAGGTGTAGCTAACTATGTGTGCTCAGCTGTCTGTGGGTCACCATATCAACCTCTCTGACCCAAATCTCCTGACTTTTTAAGATTTTTTTTACAAGGGAAGTCATTATTAACAAACCCTATTTGTTTACCCCATCCTGTTATTGAAACGTGTTCTGTCATACTTTGGTTTCTGCCCAGCCCCTGACTACAAAAGTATTGTATTTTTCTACCATCTCATGTAATCCTGGTGTTTTCCAGCTAATATTTCCTATTTGCTGGGAATGGTGTAGAATCTCAATTCAACCAAAGCATTTATCCTACCTGAAAAATATTCAGTTGATTGGTACAGTGCTATGATAATAGGAAGTGTCTCCCAAGAGGAGAAGAGTATTTTAGATTATAATAGGAAAGAGATTTACATCCGCTTTGATATTACCAAACTTGTTTATGAACTCAAAGGCTCTTATAATTGAATATATAAAGGTTATATATCTTATTAAGTAATTAGGATAGTAGACATTTATTGAGTTTTCATTATATGATAGGTGTATTGATGAATGCTTACCTGTATCATATAGTTTAATCCTCACAACAGCTATAAAACTTATTTCTGTTTTTATCTCTATCTTTACAAATGAGTAAATACATGTACAGATATTAACACATTAAGGTTTACATAGACGACAATTGGAAGACTGAGGTTTCAAACTGACATATGATTCTAGCACTACATTCCTTAACATAGTATATGGTGTCTCTCATATATTGTGAATGTAGCTTCTACAATATTCCAGAATGTTTGTTTCTTAGTTTACCCGGATGGTCCGAAATATGATCTGTTTATTATTTTCTTAAGGCAGCCTTTTCTGTTATTTGAACAATTAAATGGGAGCTGAGAAAGATGTTGAAATAAAACCTGATGCTGTGTATATAGATTAACTCAAACCCAATAATTGTCTGTAATATTAATACCCAGTTCTCACAGTAAACAGATAATCCTTACCAAAAGTAAATAAATAAAAATGAGAGTTAAATGACATCATAGGTCAAATGGATGTAGCAATCGTCTACTAACCATTCCAGTTAAACACTGCAGAATACATTCTTCTTGGTATCTCATAGAATATCTTTAAAAATAGATCATATATTAGGATGCAGAGCGAGTCCTAGCAAATACAGGGAAATTGAAACAATTCATTGTATTCTTGCTGACCACAAGAGAACAAAACTAGATATCATGAACAATAGATGCTACAAAAGATATACAAATTCATGGAGTTTGAACCATAGTAGCAAGATTTGCCCATGGGTGCAATTAGTGGCACAAATGCTATGTGTATAACCAACTGCTTTCTGATTGGATTTAAAGGAGCTCCATGGGAAGAAGCACATGCTTTATATTATAAATATGGCTGTAGTGGTTTGAATAGGAATGGCCTCCATAGGCTCATATATTTGAGTATGTTGGTTAGGTATTTGACAGGGATTATTAGGAGGTATGGCCTGTTGGAGTAGGTGTGGCCTTGTTGGAGGAAGTGTGTGGAAGGGTGTGGAAGGGTGTGGGCTTTGCGGTTTCCATGCTCAAGCCAGGCACAGTGTCATGCTCTTCTTCCTGCTGCCTGTGAATCCATATGTGATACTCTCAGCTCCTTCAGCACTGTATCTGTAGTATGCAACTATGCTTTTTTGCCATGTGCATAATAAACATCTGAAACTAAAAACTTCCTTATTAAGTGCTTTCCTATAAGAGTTTCCATGGTCATAGTGTCTCTTTTCAGCAATAGAACATAGACAGTAGTCAAGAAGCCAAGGTTAGAACTCATAGGCCCCAGGAATTAACCTACTATTAGTGTTTTTGCTAAGTTCTCATAGTATCCAACTGCCTCTAAATTCTTATTTCCATAGCTGTAGATTTTTTTTTTCCGAGACAGGGTTTTTCTGTGTAGCCCTGGCTGTCCTGGAACTCACTCTGTAGACCAGGCTGGCCTCGAACTCAGAAATCCGCCTGCCTCTGCCTCCCAAGTGCTGGGATTAAAGGCGTGCGCCACCACTGCCCTCCATAGCTGTAGATTAATGCACCTCTAAGACCTCATCAGAAAAGTTTCTTTGTGCAGTGGATGGTAGTTAATGCAGAATGTCAAAAGTGGTCAAAGTGCAGAAAGTATCGGTGGAATACTCAGCCACAAATTGAGCTTCTATCACACAAAATCCCCATTGCAGAAGAGAGGACAGAAAGATTATAAAGCAAGAGTTCAGGGAAGCCCTGTGCAAAACAGTGTGTTCCGGACATGATGGGACCACTGCACTCATGAACTCATAGGAGCTGTTGTTGCTTGCACAAAATCAAGGCAGTCACCATTCAAGCATGAAGTGAGAAGTTCTTGAGCCTGTACCCCTGAGTTGATGGTTTCTATGGGAGGAGGGTCAGTTTTATTAAAGGGTGTGTGACTCTGAATACATTGACTATGGTCCAGTGGATGGGCCTATATTCAGATATGTATGGGCAGCACAAATAGGATTCGATGGGTTATTAAATGAAAACAAAATTAAACCTGGTACTTGGGAAACAGAGACAGTGTCTACATAGTGAGTTCTAGGTCAGCCATGGCTATGCAGAGAAAACCTTTCTCAAAAAACTAACTAAATAAATAAATACTCAGATGGGGAGAATGTGGGTGTAGGGGTAGGTATGGGAGGAGTTAAGGGGAGGAGTTATATGATCAAAATACATTGTGTAAAAATTTTAAAGAATTAATAAAATATGTTTAAAAAGCAAAGGGACAGAAATGATGATTTAGTGATTGAGAACTCTTGCTCCTCTTAAAGAAGAACTGGGTTTAGATTCTGACACCAAGAACAGGTAGCTTTCAATTAGAACTCCAATGCCAGGGGGGACGTGAGGCCCTCTGTGAGCACATGCATCTTTGGGCAGGCACACACACACACACACACTCACTGTTCTGATTTGTATATGCTTGGCCCAGGGAGTGGCACTATTTGGAAGTGGGGTCTTGTTGGAGTAAGTGTGTCACTGTGGGTTTGGGCTTTAAGACCCTAGCTGCCTGAAAGCCATCTAGCTGCCTTCAGATGAAGATGTAGAACTCTCAGCTCCTCCTGCACCATGCCTGCCTGGATGCTGCCATGCTCCCACCTTGATGATACTGGACTGAACCTCTGAACCTATAAGCCAGTCCCAATTAAATGTTGTCCTTATAAGACTTGCCTTGGTCATGGTGTCTGTTCACAGCAGTAAAACCCTAACTAAGACATGGAGTTGGTACCAGGGAATGGGGTATTGCTGTGAGAGGCAGGACCATACTTTTGTTTGGAAGAATATTGATTTGGGGACTTTGGATTTTGAAAGCAGTGAAATCCTTTAAGTGGGGCTCTATGGGCTATCCTAGTAGGAATTCGGAAGACTTTGTTACTGAGAGTGATTTGAACTATTCAGACCTGGCCCAAGAGTTGTCAGCGGAGAACAATTTCAATATGTGGCTTAGAGGCTATTTTGTGGTATTTTTTTGAATGGCCTTTTGCCATTGTCCGAAGAGTCTGCCTGAGGCTGAAGTGAAGAAATATAGATTAACTGCTTTGAAAAAGGAAGCCTTAAAACAGCCTGGTATAAAGTCTGTTGTGTGATTACTAAAGTTCATGCTTAATAAGAGCATTTTAATGAAAAGAACAAGCTGAGAAAGGAAAAAAATACAAAATACATGGCTCAAGTATTAAAGGGGCGCCAGGAAGTAGAATGAAGCTGAATTCTTTGTTCTGGGAGATAACAGATTAAGGGAGTGGAACTTTGGGTAAAGATCCCACCCAGCTAAGTTTAGGTCCAGGCATGGTCATGCATACCTTTAATCCCAGGAGACAAAGACAAGAATATTTAAATCATGATACATATAAATTAAAAAAAACTCAAGAAGTTAAACTCCAGAGAGGCAAGTAACCCTATTAAAAAATGGGGTACAGAGCTAAACAAAGAGTTCTCACCTGAAGAATATCTAATGGCTGAGAAGCTCCTAAAGAGATGTTCATCATCCTTAGTCATTAGGGAAATGCAAATCAAAACAACCCTGAGATTCCATCTCACACCAGTCAGGATGGCTAAGATCAAAAACACAGGAGACAGCAGTTGTTGGCGAGGATGTGGAGAAAGAGGAACACTCCTCCACTGCTGGGGGGATTGCAAGCTGGTACAACCACTCTGGAAAGCAGTCTGGAGGTTCCTCAGAAAACTGGGCATGACACTTCCCGAGGATCGGGCTATACCACTCCTGGGCATGTACCCCTCCTGGGCATATACCCAGAGGCTTTACCTGCATGCAATAAGGACACATGCTCCACTATGTTCATAGCAGCCTTATTTATAATAGCCAGAAGCTGGAAAGAACCCAGATGTCCCTCAACGGAGGAATGGATTCAGAAGATGTGGTATATTTACACAATGGAATACTACTCTGCAATTAAAAACAATGAATTCACGAAATTCCTAGGCAAATGGTCAGAACTTGAAAATATCATCCTTAGTGAGGTAACCCAATCACAAAAGATCACACATGGTATGCAGTCACTGATAAGGGGATATTAACCCAGAATCTCGGAATACCCTAGACACAATTCGCATATCAATAGATTTCTATTTTGTTTCTATTTTGTGGAACAGTTTGAAGAGTATTGGTGTTAGGTCTTCTTTGAAGGTCTGATAGAATTCTGCACTAAAACCATCTGGACCTGTGCTTTTTTTGGTTGGAAGACTTCCAATGACAGCTTCTATTTCTTCAGGGGTTATAGGACGGTTTAGATGGTCTATTTGATCCTGATTTAATTTTGGTACTTGGTATCTGTCAAGGAAATTGTCCATTTCCTCAAGATTTTCTAGTTGTGTTGAATACAGGTTTTTGTAGTAGGATCTGATGATTTTTTGAATTTCCTCAGTTTCTGTTGTTATTTCTCCCTTTTCGTTTCTGATTTTATTAATTTGGATACTATCTCTGTGCTCTCTGGTTAGTCTGGCTAAGGGCTTATCTATCTTGTTGATTTTCTCAAAGAACCAACTCCTCGTTTTGTTGATTCTTTGTATGGTTTTATTTGTTTCTACTTGATTGATTTCAGCCCTGAGTTTGATGATTTCCTGCCTTCTACTCCTCTTTGGTGTATTTGCTTCTTTTTGTTCCAGGGCTTTCAGGTGTGCCATTAAGCTGTTAGTGTATGCTGTCTCCCGTTTCTTTTTGGCGGCACTCAGGGCTATGAATTTTCCTCTTAGCACTGCTTTCATTGTGTCCCATAAATTAGGGTATGTTGTGCCTTCATTTTCATTAACTTTCAAAAAGTCTTTGATTTCTTTCTTTATTTCCACCTTGACCAAGTTATCATTGAGTAGAGCATTGTTCAGCCTCCATGTGTAGGTGGGTTTTCTTTTGTTTTTGTTGCCATTGAAGACCACCCTTATTCCATAGTGATCTGATAGGAGGCATGGGATTATTTCTATCTTCTTGTATCTGTTGAGGTCTGATGTGTGACCAATTATATGGTCAATTTTGGAGAAGGTACCATGAGGAGCTGAGAAGAAGGTGTATTCTTTAGCTCTAGGATGAAATGTTCTTTATATATCAGTTAGTTCCATTTGGTCCAAGGCTTCAATTAGATTCACTGTGTCCCTGTTTAGTTTCTGCTTTCCTGAACGATCCATTTCAGAGAGCGGGGTGTTGAAGTCACCCACTATTATTGTGTGCGGTGCGACGTGTGCTTTGAGTTTTAGTAAAGTTTCTTTTACGAATGAGGGTGCACTTGCATTTGGAGCATAGATATTCAGAATTGAGAGTTCTTGATGGTGGATTTTTCCCTTGATCAGTATGTAGTGTCCTTCTGTGTCTTTTTTGATGACTTTAGGTTGAAAATCAATTTTATCCGATATTAGGATGGCTACTCCACCTCGTTTCTTGGGGCCATTTGCTTGTAAAATTGTTTTCCAGCCTTTTACTCTGAGGTAGTGTTTGTCTTTGACACTGAGGTGCGTTTCCTGCATGCAGCAAAATGCTGGGTCCTGTTTACGTATCCAGTCTGCTAGTCTATGTCTTTTAATTGGGGAATTGAGACCATTGATATTAAGAGAGATTAAGGCATAGTGATTATTGCCATCTGCCATTCTTGACGCTATCTTTATGTTTGAGTGGTTATCTACTTTTGGGTTTGATTCAAGAAGGTTATTATCTCATTTTTTCCAGGGTGTTGTTTCTCTCCCTGTATTGGTGGTTTCCACCTATTATCCATTGCAGGGCTGGATTTGTGGAAAGATATTGTGAAAATTTGGTTTTATCATGGAATATCTTGGTCTCTCCATCTATGGTGATTGAGAGTTTTGCTGGGTATAGTAGTCTAGGCTGGCATTTGTCCTGTCTTAGTGTCTACATGAGATCTGCCCAGGATCTTCTGGCTTTCATAGTCTCTGGTGAGAAGTCTGATGTGATTCGGATAGGTCTTCCTTTGTATGTTACTTGGCCCTTTTCTCTTACTGCTTTTAGTATTCTTTCTTTGTTTAGAACATTCGGTGTTTTGATTATTATGTGACGGGAGGTATTTCTGTTCTGGTCCAGTCTGTTTGGAGTTCTGTAGGCTTCTTGTACGTTCATCGGCATCTCTCTCTTTAAGTTAGGGAAGTTTTCCTCCATAATTTTGTTGAAGATGTTTACTGGCCCTTTAAGTTGCAAATCTTCACTCTCATTTATACCTATAATCCTTAGGTTTGGTCTTCTCATTGTGTCCTGGATTTCCTGGATGTTTTGGGTTACAGGTTTTTTGCATTTTGCATTTTCTTTGACTGTTGAGTCGATGCTTTCTATGGAATCTTCAGCACCTGAGATTCTTTCTTCCATCTCTTGTATTCTATTGTTGATGTTTGCATCTATGACTCCTGATTTCTTCCCAAGGTTTTCTATCTCCAAAGTTGTCTCCCTTTGTGATTTCTTAGTTGTTTCTACTTCCTTTTTTAGTTCCTGGATGGATTTTCTGAGATCCTTCACTTGTTTGTTTGTATTTTCCTGTATTTCTTTAAGGTATTTTTGCATTACCTCTTTCAGGATTTCTTCCTGATGACCCACGTTCTCCTGCATTTCTCTGAGTGATTTTTGTGTTTCCTCCTCATGGGATTCCATCTGTTGATCCATCGTCTCCTGCATTTCTTTAAGCAGTTCTCGTGTTTCCTTTGTAAGGGCATCTAACCGTTGATTCATTTCTTTAAGCAATTTTTGTGTTGCCTCCTTATGGGCATCCATCTGTTGACCCATATTCTTCTGCATTTCTTTATGCAAATTTTGTGATTCCTTTGTGAGTGCATCTACCCGTTGATTCATCTCGTTAAGCGATTTTTGTGTTGTCTCCTTGTGCGCCTCCATCTTTTGATCCATGTTCTCCTGCATTTCTCTAAGCGATTTTTGTGTTTCCTTTGTAAGGGCTTCTAACCGTTGATTCATGGTCTCCTGTAACTCTTTATGAGATTTATTTGTGTCCTTCTTGTGATCCTCTAATAGGATCATGAGAAGTGATTTTAAATCCAGATCTTGTCTTTCGGGTGTGGTGGGGTATCCAGGACTTGCTGCTTTTGGAGAGTTGGGTTCGGATGGTCCCACATTACTTTGATTTCTGTTAGTAACATTCCTACGTTTGCCTTTTGCCATCTGGATACCTCTGGTGTTAGTTGGTCCTGCTGCCACTGGCTGTTGGCTGGACCTCCTGTGAGCCTGCAAAGCTATTTCTGCCCCCCCTGGATTACCAGGATTCCCCTGGCACCGATTTCTGGGGCCTGCCTGCTCCTGAGTGACTTTGGAGCCCTAATGTGCCTTGCCCCAAGTGATCTTATATTGGGGAGGCCTTGCACATCTAAAGGCTCAGCCTAGTGGATTCCTGGAGCAGAGGTCGCCAAAGGGAGGCTGGTAGGCTCCTGCCCTGTGCAGGGGTGTGTGATCTCTCCTGGGGGGGGGGAGGGGGCGTCCCTCTGCCAGGCAGAAGTCCCACAGCAGAGCTGGCGCGCTGGTTACTGCAGATCAGCCCAGCACTTGGGAGCCGCATACACACAAGCCGCCGAGACCCAAGCGATATTATGCCTGTCTGTCTCAGAACCTGGCTGTCCCAACCTCTCAGTCACTGGAGCAAAGATGTCGGAGGGCACTCTCCGTGGCGCCGCTCACCCTGCAGACGCGATGACCTGCCGATCTGGCACCCAGAAGACCACAGCGCTGACCCGTTCTCGGGCACAGATGGAAGCCCCAACAGGCCGTGTCCCAAGTGATGTTTTATATTGGGGATAGGGAGCTTGGGGTACCTGTCTCTTCAGCGCAGTCTGCGGGAACAGAGGTCGTGGAAGGAAAGCTTGTAGGCTCCCGCCCAGCGCGGGGTCCCTCTGCCAGGCAGAAGTCCCACAGCAGAGCTGGCGCGCTGGTTACTGCAGATTAGCCCCGCACCTGGGAGCTGCACATACACAAGCCGCCCGAGACCCAAGCGACATTATGCCTGTCTGTCTCAGAACCTGGCTGTCCCAACTTCCTGTTTGATCTTTATTACCCTAAAAGGACAGGGTGATCATTCTCTTCTGTGTTATGAAACGCCCTACAACAACTCCAACTCCACCCTTATTCCCCACAGGTGTGTCACTTTGGGGAAGACTTTCTAAGCACATAGGAGTATTCAATTCATAGATTTTGGTGATAAAAATCCCTGATTATTGCTGTGGCTTGCAAACATCTGCTCTTCCTATTATATATATATATATATATATATATATATATATATATATATATATATGGCAATCTTTTAGTTTTCAAATTTTTATAGTAAAGGTAGCACAATTTTCATTTTTTCAGAAGAAAATGTATTTGTTCTTTTTTATGCTGGAATCAAATTTTACCTGACATGTCAAAACTTGTAAATATTTAGTTGATTAGAAAAATTCTTTATGAAATGAAATGGCATATTGAATATATATATATATATATATATATATATATTCAAGTGACTTCTAGACTTCTAGTTGCTGAACTTCCTCTTTCATGAAAACATTACTTATCTCATAAGACTGTTGAAGAATGAAGTAAAATTCCATAGGCATCTCTTATGAATATCGATGCAAAAATACTCAATAAAATTCTTCCCAACAGAATCCAAGAACACATCAAAACGATCATCCACCACGATCAAGTAGGCTTCATCCCAGGGATGCAGGGATGGTTCAATATAAGGAAATCCATCAATGTAATCCACTACATAAACAATCTCAAAGAAAAAAACCACATGGTCATCTCATTAGATGCTGAGAAAGCATTTGACAAAATTCAGCATCCTTTCATGCTAAAGGTCTTGGAAAGATCAGGAATTCAAGGCCCATATCTAAACATAGTAAAAGCAATTTACAGCAAACCGGTAGCCAGCATCAATCTAAATGGAGAGAAACTTGAAGCAATCCCACTAAAATCAGGGACTAGACAAGGCTGCCCTCTCTCTCCATATCTTTTCAATATAGTACTTGAAGTTCTAGCTAGAACAATTAGACAACAAAAAGAGGTCAAAGGGATACAAATAGAAAGGAAGAAGTCAAACTATCACTATTTGCAGACGATATGATAGTATACTTAAGCGACCCAAAGAACTCCACCAGAGAACTCCTACAGCTGATAAACGACTTCAGCAAAGTGGCCGGATATAAAATCAACTCAAGCAAGTCAGAAGCCTTCCTATACTCAAAGGATAAGCAGGCTGAGAAAGAAGTAAGAGAAATAATACCCTTCACGATAGTCACAAACCATATTAAGTATCTTGGCGTGACTCTAACCAAACAAGTGAAAGATCTGTATGACAAGAACTTCAAGTCTCTGAAGAAAGAAATTGAAGAAGACCTCAGAAGATGGAAAAATCTGCCATGCTCATGGATTGGCAGGATTAATATAGTAAAAATGAGCATCTTACCAAAAGTAATACACAGATTCAGTGCAATCCCCATCAAAATCCCAACTCAATTCTTCATAGAGTTAGAAAGAGCAATTCAAAAATTCATCTGGAATAACAGAAAACCCAGAATAGCTAAAAGTATTCTCAAGAGTAAAAGAACCTCTGGGGGAATCAGTATCCCGGACCTCAAGCTGTACTACAGAGCAATAGTGTTAAAAACTGCATGGTATTGGTACAGTAACAGACATGTAGATCAATGGAACAGAATTGAAGACCCAGAAATGAATCCACACTCCTATGGTCACTTGATCTTTGACAAAGGAGCTAAAACCATCCAGTGGAAAAAAGATAGCCTTTTCAACAAATGGTGCTGGCTCAGCTGGAGGTCAACATGCAGAAGAATGCAAATTGACCCATCCTTATCTCCTTGCACTAAGCTCAATTCTAAGTGGATCAAAGATCTCCACATAAAACCAGACACACTGAAACTAATAGAAGGGAAACTAGGGAAGAACCTTGAACATATGGGCACAGGGGAGAATTTCCTGAACAGAACTCCAATAGCTTATGCTCTAAGATCAAGAATAGACAAATGGGACCTCATTAAATTACAAAGTTTTTGCAAGGCAAAAGACACTGTCAAAAAGACAAAGCGGCAACCAACTAACTGGGAAATGATCTTTACCAACCTTACATCCGACAGAGGGCTAATATCCAATATATACAAAGAACTCAAGAAGTTAAACTCCAGAGAGGCAAATAACCCTATTAAAAATGGGGTACAGAGCTACACAAAGAGTTCTCACCTGAAGAATATCTAATGGCTGAGAAGCACCTAAAGAGATGTTCATCATCCTTAGTCATTAGGGAAATGCAAATCAAAACAACCCTGAGATTCCATCTCACACCAGTCAGGATGGCTAAGATCAAAAACACAGGAGACAGCAGTTGTTGGCGAGGATGTGGAGAAAGAGGAACACTCCTCCACTGCTGGTGGAATTGCAGGCTGGTACAACCACTCTGGAAAGCAGTCTGGCAGTTCCTCAGAAAACTGGGCATGACACTCCCGGAGGATCCGGCTATACCACTCCTGGGCATATACCCAGAGACTTTACCTGCATGCAATAAGGACACATGCTCCACTATGTTCATAGCAGCCTTATTTATAATAGCCAGAAGCTGGAAAGAACCCAGATGTCCCTCAACGGAGGAATGGATTCAGAAGATGTGGTATATCTACACAATGGAATACTACTCTGAAATTAAAAACAATGAATTCACGAAATTCCTAGGCAAATGGTCAGATCTTGAAAATATCATCCTTAGTGAGGTAACCCAATCACAATAGAACACACATGGTATGCAGTCACTGATAAGGGGATATTGACCCAGAATCTCGGAATACCCTAGACACAATCCACATATCAATAGATTTCTAAAAAGATGGTAGGAGAGACCCCTGGTCCTGGAAAGACTGGATGTAGGGGAACACCAGGACAGAGAAACGAGAGGGGGTTGAATGGAGAAAAGAGGGAGGGAAGGGGGCTTATGGGACTTTCGGGGAGGGAGGAAACGGGAAAGGGGAAGTGATTTTGAATGTAAATTAAAAAAATAAAATAAAATAAATAATAAAAAAAATACATTTCTAAGAAGATGGAAGGAGAGACCCCTGTTCCTGGAAAGACTGGATGTAGGGGAAGGCCAGGACAGAGAAGCGAGAGGGGGTTTAATGGAGAAAAGAGGGAGGGAAGGGGGCTTATGGGACTTTCGGGGAGGGAGGAAACGGGAAAGGGGAAATCATTTGGAATGTAAATTAAAAAAAAACTTAGAAAATAAAAAAAACCCTTTATATCAGAATAAACACAACATATTAATATCTATTGGATAGAATAAAAGGAGTCCTGAGTGGGAAGATTATGGCTAAAAGTGCTTATCTTAAACAAACAAACAAACAAAAGAAAGGAAGACAGTAGATAAGATGGTTTAGCAGATAAATGCAGTTGTTGCTGTGCCTGAAGACCTGAGATTGCTCTTCTGGAAAGAGAGAAGTAACTCCTGTAACTTGTCCTTTGACCTCCACATGTGTACCATAGCACAGGTACCACCCATCTGCTCCTCCAAAACGAAGAAATAAGCATGAAAAATAATCAGACCTCAAATAAATTAATGATGTCCCCTTGGAAAAATAAGAAGAAACCAAACTTAAAATCATTTAAATTGAAGGAGATAATAATAGCTCAGTACTACTTTGGTATTAAAACCAGGTAAAGATAAAAGAAAAATAAAATAAAATTATAGATTTAAAAAAAAAGCAAACACCATATCTTCTCTCTTATTTGTGAATCCTAAATACTAAACTTTGGTTTGAGAATATAATCTGGAGTAGTCAATGAAGACAGGAATATAGAAAATGATCATTGTGGGAGGCAGGAAACAAAGCTCTAGAGAGGGGGATAATAGGACCCAGGTGTTAAAAAGGGGATAATGAGGAAATGGGGAGGCCTTTGACTGGGTATGGGCAGGATGAGTAATACAGGGGGAGAAGGAGGAAGGACAGAGAAATAGCACTAAGTATATTTGAAGAAGCTATAGGTAAACATTTTTATGAGCTTATTTAAAAATGCATGCTGCATTAACCTCTGACCTCCACATTCATGCTACATACATGTGTTGTACCAATGTGTACGGATACACACATCCACATATACATAAAACACACACACAGACACACACACACACACACACACACACACACACACTCCACCAGAAAAAACTTTAGATCTGACTAACATATTAACACAGTGGTTCATAATCTTCATAATGCGATGATCCTTTAATACAATTCCTCATGTTCTGGTGCCCCCCAAACCATAAAATTATTTTCATTGCTACTTTATAACTGTAATTTTGCTAATCTTATGAATCATAATGTATATATCTGACATGTAGAATATTTAATACACAACCCTCAAAGGAGTTGTGACCCACAGGTTGAAAAACACTGCTTTAACAAATTGTCCGTGTACAAAGTTAACATATAAAACATAGTAGCCTTCTTATATTGATAACAAATATGTTTAGAAATAAATCAGAAAAATAATTTCATTCACAGTTGCTTCAAACAAAGAAAATATCTTGAAACAAATTTAACAAAGAAAGTAAAAAAACTCTTACACTGAAAGCTTTAATATACTGAAGAAACTGAAGATAATACTATATAGTGGAAAGACCTCCCATATTCATGGATTGGAAGAGTTAATATTGTGAAAATATCTAGACAACCAAAACAATTATAGACTCAGTGTGATCCCCATCAAAATCCCTATGCCATTCTTCATGGAAATAGAAAAATCCTTAAAATTCATAAATAAATGATCATGGAGAGTTAAGGCAATCCTGAGCAAAAAGAATAATGTCATGTTTATCACCATACCTGATCTCAAGTAATATTATCAAGTCATGGTAACAAAAACAGCTTGGTACTAGCACAGAAACAGATCAATGGAGTAGAATAACAGATCCAGATTTGAACTCACACAGTCATAACCACCTGAGTTTTGAGAAACATGCCAACAATATGCATCATAGAAAAGACATCTTTTCCTACAAATGGTACAGGGAAAACTGGTTATCCACATGTATATTAATGAAAGTAGATCCTTACCTCATCCCATATAACTATCAACTCTGAATCAAGCACTGAAACTCTGAAGCTGAAAACATAGGGGTACAAATAAGGACTTTCTCAAAAGCACTAAAATCTCTTAGGAAATAGTACCAACAGCTGACAAATGGGATTTAATGTAATTACAAATCTGTTCTGAAAAGGAAAAAGATAACTAAGTGAGCAGATAGTCTATGGAGTAGGAAAAATCTTTGCACACTCCATGTCTTGCAGATGATTAATGTTTAGAATATATAAAGAACACCAAATATGAAACAACAAGAAATCAGACAGGCTAATCAATAAATTGGCTAATGAAATGAACAGAAAGTTCTCAAAAGATAAAATATAAATGGCCAAAATTGTATGTATAATATCCACTTATAAGTGAATATTAGCTGCTAGGCAAATATCCACTAGACCCACTAGACCCAGAAAGGCTGAGTAACAAGGATGGCTCAAAGAAGAATTCATGTATCTCCCTGGGAAGGGGAAACAGAAAAGATGTTTGCAGGTGTATTTGGGGCAGATGGGGATGGGAACAGGAGGGATCATGCAGGTGACTATAGAGGGAGAAATAACTGGAAGAGACTAGTAGAATTGGGGGAGCATTTAGGGGGTGATGTGGAAAACTAATACAGTAGAAACCCTATCAAAGTGACCCTAGTAATGAGGTATTTGGAACCTGAACTTGCCATCTTCTATAAACAGGCAAGGCCTCCAGCAATGAGACTGGGACATCAACTCAGCCAGAAGACCCTTGACCAACAATTTGTCCTGTCTGCAAGATGTTCTGGGGTAATGGTAACCTATAAGTTGTGGGAGTGGCCAATCAAGGACTGGTCCAACTTGAGACCCACACCATGAGAGGGAGTTTATGCCTGACATTGCCTCTATGGCCAGGAATCAGAGGCTGGATAGCTCAGAGACCTAGGATAGAGCCAAACATGACTGGCAAAAATACTCAGTGGAATAATTCCTGATGATATTCTGCTATACTTATAGATTCGTGCATCCCAAATGTCATCAGAGAGGTGTCACCCAGCAAATGATGGAAATAGATGCAGATACCTATAGCCAAACATTAGATGGAGCTTAGGGAACCCTGCAGAAAATGGGGAGGAAGGATTCTAGGAGCTAGAGGGTTCAAAGACACCATGAGAACATGACCCACAGAATCAAATAAGCATGACTCATTGGGGTTCACAAAAACTGAAGGGTTTCACTGAATCCTGCATGGGTCAGAGCTCGGTCCTCTGCATATACATTATGGTTGTGTATCTTGTTGTTCTTGGGAGACTTCTAACAGTGGGATTGGGGTGTCTCTGACTCTTTTGCCTGATCTTTGGACCCCTTTCCTCCTACTAGGTTGCCTCATCAAGTCTTAGTCTTATTGTAAGTTGTTATGCCATGTTCAATTGATATCCCTGAGGCCTGTTCTTATTTGAAGGGAAACAGAGGAGGCTTAGATCTGGGGAAGAGGGGAGGTAAGGGGTACTGGGAGTAGTAGAGGGAGAGGAAACTGAGGTTAAGGGGAAGGCAGAGGGCAGGAGGGAACTGGGTGAGAGAGGGTGTGGGGTGAGGGACAGAGGAACCACTAGAAAGTCCCAGACACCAGGGATATGAGGCTCTCAGGACTCAATGGGGGTAACATTACCCGAAATGCCAAAGGGGGATGGGTGATGAAACCTGAAAAGACCACCTTCAGCAGATAGACATGGCTCCCAGTTGAGGCAGGGGGCCACCTACCCATCTTCAAATTTTTGTCCCAGAATTGTTCCTGTCTAAAGGAAATGCAGGGACAAAAATGGTGCAGAGATTGAAAGAAAGGCCACCCATGACTAGCTCAACTTGGGATCCATCCTATGCTCAGGCAACAAACCCTAACACTATTACTGATGCCATGTTGTGCTTGCAGACAGGAGCTTAGCATGACTGTCCTCTGAGAGGCTCTGCCAGTAGCTGAGACAGAGGCATATCCTTACAGCCAACCATTGGACTGAGATCAGGGACCTCTATGGAAGAGTTAGGGGAAGGACTGAAGGAGCTGAAGGGGATGTTAACCCTGTAGGAATTACAACAGTATCAAATAACCCAGACCCCTCAGAACTCCAAGAGACTAAGCCAACTACCAAAGAGCATACATGGGCTGGTCTGTGGCCCCAGGCACATATGTAGCAGAGGACTGCCTTGTCTTGCCTCAGTGGGAGAGGATGCACCTATTCCTGTAGAGACTGGATACCCCAGGGAAGGGGGATGCTGGGGTGGGATGCGGTGGGTGGATGGGTCAGGGAACACCCTCTCAGAAGCAAAAGGGAGGGGGAGGGGGTTAAGAACTCTGGGAGGGAGGACTTGGAATGGGGGCAACATTTGGAATGTACATAAATAAAATAATAATAAAAGAGGAATTATAAAACAATTTTAAATTAAAAAATAAATAAGAATAAATTAAAAATGAAGTTGTTCTGGGGGACTTCTCTTATAGTATATGATCACAGAGGGGGCTTGCAACTCTCTTTCTTGTGCATTGATTAATAATAACAGTAGTAACAACAACAACAACAAAATGTTCAGCCTAACTAGCCATCAGAGAAATAAAAATTAAAGCTCTATGGGGAATTCATTATAATACAACAACAAATGCTGGCAAGGATGGGGACAAAAAAGAACCCATACACACTTCAGGTGGGAATGTACACTGGTCTAACCACTATGGAAGTTAGCATGGAGGTTCCTTGAGAATCTAAAAATAGATGTCCCATATAACTCAACTATTCCTTGTGGTGGTTTGAATAGGTTTGGCCCCCATAGGCTTATGTGTTTGAATGCTTGGCCTATAGGGAGTAGCACAATTAGGAGGTGTGACCTTGGAATGGGTGTGGCCTTGTTGAAGGAAGTGTGTCACTGTGGAGGCAGGCTTTGAGGTCTCATATATAAGCTCAAAGTGGAATCAGACTCTCCTTCTGGCTGCCTGCAGAAGATGGTCTCCTCCTGACTGCCTTCGGATTAAGGTATAGAATTCTTGGCTCCTCCAGCACCATGTCTGTCTGTACAGTGCTATGCATCCCACCATGATGATAATGATCTAAACCTCTGAAACTGTAAGCCAACCCCAATTAAATGTTTTCCTTTATAAGAGTTGCTTTGGTTATGGTGTCTCTTCACAGCAATGGAAACCCTAACTGAGACATTCTACTGGAATTTATCTACAGAACTCCAAGCCAGCATATCATTTAAATATCAACATTTATTGTATTACTGTTCACTATAACTAAGTTACTAAACTACCCACATGTCTAACAATAGAGGCATGAGTAAATAAAAAGTGGAATATAAATGCAATAGATTTTTTTTTCAGCCATGAAGAACAAAGTCATGCTGTTTGTGGGGAAGATGGATATAGCTAGTGGTCTTCATATTAAGTGTACTTAGTAAGACAATTTCAGAAAGACAAACATTGCACACTTTCTCTCAGTTTGTACCTTGATTATATATAGATACACAAAATCAGGTATGCACATATGATAAAGATAGTGAAAATATACAAGGAACAAAAGGGACTGATGGAAGGAAGTATTAGTGAAAAGGAGGAAAGGGTATGGGAATATACAAGATATAATTGTGTGATAGTGCACTGTGTATGTAACACAGCATATGTACATAAGTACATAATAGAAATTTTAAAAATTCTGATACTTTAACTTTTTATTGAATTAATTTTATTATATTTGTTTATTTATGTGAGTGAACACATGCATTCCACAATCACACGTGGAAGTCAGAGCATAGCTTTTAGCAGTTCATTCTTTCCTTTTTCTGTGTTGATTCCAAGCATTGAACTCAGATAAACTAACTCACTATTTCAGGCTTGGTAGCATGTATATTTGCCAACTGAACAATCTCACGGCCCACCCCCAAACAAACACTCTGATACTTTTTAACAACATAATCATGGAGTGTTTATATAAGAGGTATTTAGAAATTGTCTAATTTATTCTCTCCTTGTTACAGATGAGTTATTTCATCCTACTGAAGACAGATGAACAAGATTTTATATAGGACTTTCTGAAATTTTACTTGTTTGGAGCCTCTGGAATAACTGTTCCACATTCTTCAAATATTGCTTTCAATATTTAAAATTGTCTTTTGTTATTCCTCTCAACTTTTCTCCCATGCCAAGCACCCTGAGTGTTTTTTATTCTTTTCTAGTATGAATTATTTTCAGGCTGAATCATTCTGGAAAGCTATCTCAGAACCCAGTTCTGATTAATTATTTCCTTATTTAAATTGCAGTATGCAAAACTAACACCCGTATGCGTCATATATTATTATAGCTTTCTATAAGTTACTTATTAAGAGATTTCTCTAGTAATGTAAGTATAGACTGTTGATGCAATAGACTGTCCTGCTCTGTGTCTCTTTCCCTTCCTTATCATCATCATTTTAGAAAACAGGTATATCTGAAATCATAGTTCTGAACACTGATTTAATAATTGTTTTCTGTAGCATGGGTTGCTAATGTCATGATTAGTCTATTTTCTTAGACACTGGTTTATTGGAAAAAATGAGATGGCAGGTAATATTGTATACTACACATTTTATTCTTCTAGTTATACTGATAGGTTAAATTATAAGCACCAACATTATCCACATTTGTTATTCAATTTTTTTAGGTAGACTAGCTTGTATGCCATTGACATCAAATAAGATTGTAAAGCTAATCAATATCTGAAGCCTAGGTGATGAAAGACTTTATTTCTCAAGCATAACTAGTATTGACCCTCTGACTCACATGAGAATGACCTAATATGGAAATCAAGAGGATGTTGTTTCCTCACCATTACCCTCTTTTACTTAATTCTTAGACGAATGGAGAAGATATTTGTGAAAGAGGGTGTAAGAGACAGGCAAGCTCACCAGAGATTGTTACAGAAAAAAATGCAGCATGAAGACAAAATCAGTTTTTACTGTAATATTGTTACTGGTCCTTTCGGAGTAATTTTTAGAGGAGAAATCTTAAAAGACTAGGAGAAACATGCTAAGTTAGGACTTTAGATGATGTCCAAATTATCTTGTCACATTAACAGTCAAAATGTAAATAAATATTCCTATATTTATATATTGTTATTTACAAATGTTTTGCCCTTGGCAAATCTTAGTTTTGTAGAATGTTCTCCTGTCTATTTCCTTATATGTGAGATAAGGATTAGAATATACAGAGTGTTTTGTAGCTTCCACATCATCTTCTAGGGTAGTCTTCTAATCTTTTCTGTTTCTACTTAAACTGCTTTTAGGACTTCATGTACTAATTTGTATAAATTATGGTTACCTTTGTGTCGTATGTCCCCTACTATATTATAATCTATTTCAGGTCAGTGTCTAGCTATTTTTTATCTTCGTTACATCCATAGTTCCTGAATTTTTAAAACACTTAAATATTCATTGCAATCATTTTAGTGACTTTCTCTAAGCTATGAATTTATATATTTTCTGATTGTACAGTGAGAATTTTATTTAAGCAAATACTTGAACAAGGACCAAGTAGAAAAAATTAGAGAACAGAACAAAGTAAGTATACCTGACATAAGAGCTGAATTAGGAAATGTAAGAAATGAAAAATTATATGAATAGTTTAAAATTTAAGCAGAAAAGTATCCATGACTATTTTAAGAAGTGTGAGGATGAGGCCTGAAGGATATGACTTTGAGATAAGTGAAAAATGGCTTAATTAAGGACTGTAACAGTATTGGAAAGGATCAAAATTAGAAAAGAGAAGACAGTGAGAAGTCAATGTAAAATAGCATTCAAGACATATGACTGTAAAATCTCTAATGGTGGCTGGGCAAGTTTGTGCCTTCTGCACTTGGGCAGCTGAGACAGGAAGATCTTGAGTTCAAAGTCAGCAAGACCCCGTCTTAGGAAAACAAAATAAAATTAGACCCTGTCTCAGAAAATAAAAACAAATAAAAACCTCAGTACTTAATTAGTAGCAGAGGAATCACAGGGAAAACATAGTGGTTAAGCACACATGTCAGAGTAACTGAGCTCTGCCACTTTCTAGGTGTTTGAAATTGATCAGATTATTTTTCTTCGCCTTTTGTTTCCCCTTCTAGAAAATGGGTTTTATAGTGCCTTTCACAGGATCTATTACATAGATCAGATGAGGAAATACATGTCAGCATAATGGTGTAAACATTTAGTAATTAGTTGTTGCCTGTTGCAGTTGTATCTTCAAGTTTATTTTCAGTAGGAAGCTGAAAGAGTGTTATATTATAGGCAAGAAGGTATGTTCAAATGCACTGTAACAACTTGGTGACAAGGAAGAGAATTAAGTTTGATTCAAGAATTAAATGATAATTTATGTATAACAAACAATTTATAGTGTTTTCCAATCTAGTATGTCGTTTGTTCCACACTTCACTTTAACCCACCAGAACCATCCTTTGGAGATTTGACTGGTTTGGGCATGTGTGCAGAAGAGTTGTTAGTCTAGAGTTTAGATGGTTATGCAGCCAGAGAAGCAGAGCTGGGATTACCAATCCTCTCACCTTTGTTGTTTCCCACCCTCTTATCCCCCTTCCACAATTATTTTGTTTGGAAAGAGGTAAACTTTAGTCAAAATGCTTACCAGAGAATGAGACAAACATAGTCACTTTGTCTTTTCTTTCCATTTTTTTTGTCACCCACACACAGTCTTTTGAGCAGCACTAATATGGAACAATGTTTCAGAATTTATGTGCGGAGTGTTGTCTTTGAGGTTTGGATTAAAAGCATCAGTGAAACCAAAAGAAAGTAATCAGGTGCATAATTGAGCAGGCGGAACAAATTTGTTAACTTTGCTTTGGGAAAACAATAACTTTTTTAAGTAATAAATCAACCTTAGGTTCAATGATCCTTAATAAGAATGGGAACAAGGAAGAAGATAATGGTTTCTGAAGACATCAGAGACTATAAACTATGCATCTAATATGGCTGATTTCAGTGGGAGAGGGTGTGGAAAGGTAATGCTTGTCATTGGCTCTTCTGTAATGCAGATTTTTCTTCAAGAGAAATATTTATCTTGTGCATGTTTTCATGAAATATTTTTAAGATACCATAAAACAAGGAATTTGAAGTATAAGCTTAAAATATAATGTGCTACATAGATGAACATAATTTCTATTAAGTATTGATCTTTAAAACAGAGCTAGACAAATATATTTAGCATAGGATTTTTATTTGAAATGATTGATTTTTCACTTTCATTCTTTCTAAAGAAGAGACCGAAAACATCAGAGAATCTCTGAATTAGAACAGACACAAAGGTCATCCACCTCAAGTCCTTGCTGTCTTTGTGAATCAGCTTTACTTGTCATCATCCTAAGCTTGAAATGTGTCAGTAATGGAGAACTTGACCTCACCAGAGATAGTGCATGTCATTTGTAGACTAATTTAGTTGTTATAAAGAATCTTTCTTATTAAATTTTACAGGCATAAATTGTCTTCCATATGATGGCCAATGACTAGAACTCCCCTCAATTTTCTCTAACCCCACCCTCAAGTCTAAGCATGTTATTTCTACTGTTCCTTTATTGCTTTGAATCTGTATTATTATGCATCCTCTCAACTGTGAGCTCCTTGAGGTCATGGGTCACATCATATCTTAGAATGTGTCTGGTATGTAAAAAGGTGTTTGAATGGAGAACAACATAGTATTCAACCCCTTCATTGTTCAGGCTACTCTTGTTTGTTCTCTGACTTATCTGTCGTTAAATAAATATTTATTAAATGTCTTATGGTATTAGACAATGCTAGCATTTAGATATACAGCAGTTAAAGCTATAGCGGCTTCAAGTATTAGATATACACAAGAAAAGAGCAGTGTAAAACAAGGTGATTAGGATGTGATAGCATCCTATATACATTAGGATGTATATAATATATAGTTTCCAATTTTGTTATTAAAATGAGGAACTATTCTAAGTCTGGTTTGATTGGTCCTAATGATCATATATTTTACTTGGATTTGTATCTGCTTATCATGGTTTTAGATGATATTTGCTTCTAAATGTTAGTACATTATTGTTTAATCATTCAGTAAGAATCTATTTAGCTTCTATCATGTATGATGAACTGTATCAGGTATTGAAGCTATAACAATTATTAGAAATAGATACACTAGTAAGCTAACAAAACTTAAATTCTCAAAAAAGTTTTACTAATTTTGTTTTCTGTTCTTTAACAAGGCTCCTGCATTATATGTATATGCATATTATACATAGACATATAAGCAAATTCAACTTCTATTTGCCTTTGCATAAGAAGAACACAAAGTTTTTGTTCCATACTATTATTCTGATGAGAGCTGAGGTGTAGGAGGATTGGGTGGGAAGAAACCAACAAACAACAAATTCATATGCAGTACATCTAAAATTTGTCAGGTGGAAGTAAATAAAAAAGATGAAGAGAACAGAAGTGTGGAATGGCTGCTGTGTTGCTAACTCATTTAAGTGATTAGAAAGGACTCTGATAGAAATGGGATCTGTAGGAAATGGGTGAAGCCATGTAGATTGTTAAGAGATACAGCTACATGGAGAAAAGTATGCAAAGGTCCTAAGTCTAGAATGTGTTTGGTGTGTTTGGGGAATGCTGTAACAGAAACTGTGATAAGAAATGAAATATGAAGTCATGGTGATTTGTTGAGTGTTCTATTAAGTCATAATTTTCTTTTTTTATTCTTCTTAATATTATTTTATTTTCTATATTCTTTATTTACAATCCAAATGATTTCCCCTTTCCCAGTTCCCCCCTCCCCAAAAGTCCCATAAGACCTCTTCCCTCCCCCTGTTCCCCATTTGCCTAAGAATTTCATGAATTCTTGTTTTTAATTGCTGAGTAGTATTCCATTGTGTAAATATACATGGAAAATATCTCTGATAAAATTGAAAAAACATATAGAAAAACACGTTAAGATTGACTATTTCATGGAAAAATTATACAGATAAAATGGTAGGCATAAAAATATTCCTAAGTTGATTGAAAGTGGAATTATAAACATTTTCTGATAAAATTGAAAATCTACAAGAAAATATTTCTGATAAAACTCAAGAACTATATAGAAAAACACATTAAAACTGACTATTTCATGAAAATTATACAGATAAGATAGTAGGCATAAAAATGTTTCTAAATTGATTGAAAGTAGAAGTAAAATCATTTTTTGATAAAATTGAAGATTTACATGGAAAATATCTCTGATAAAATTGAAGATATTTATACAGATAAATTGGTAGGAATTAAAATATTCCTAAGTTGATTGAAAGTGAAATTATAAACATTTTCTGATAAAATTGAAGATTTACCTGGAAAATATCTCTGATGAAATTGAAGAAATATATAAAAAACGCGTTAAGATTGAGTATTTCATGGAAAAATTATACAGATAAAATGGTAGGCATAAAAATATTCCTATGTTCTTTAAAAGTGGAATTATAAACACTTTCTGATAAAATTGAAGATCTACAAGGAAAATATTCCTGAAAAAATTCAAGAAATATATAGAGAAACATGTTAAAACTGACTATTACATGGAAAATTATACAGATAAAATGGAAGGTATAAAAATGTTCCTAAGTTGATTGAAAGTAAAATTATAGACATTGTCTGATAAAACTGAAGATCCACATGGAAAATACTTCTGACAAAATTGAAGAAAAATACAGAGAAACGTTAAAATTGAAGATTATCATGGACAATTATACCAACAAAATGGTAGGCACAAAAACATTCCTAAATTGATTGAAAGTGGAACTACAAACACCCCCCTCATGAAAATCGAAGAAGTACACAGAAAAAATGTTAAAATTAAAGATTATCATGGAAAATAATACAGTCAAAATGGTAGACACAAAAAGCATTACTGATTTGAAAGGAGTCACAAACATTTTCTGATAAAATCGAAGATCCACATGAAAAACATATCTGTTAGACTATGGCTTTTGTTGGGGAATTGAGTCTATTGACATTATAAGATATTAAGGAATAGTGATTGTTGCTTCCTGTTATTTTTGATGTTCTTTTTATGTTTGTGTGGTTACTTTCTTTTGGGTTTGTTGGGAAAAGATTACTTTCTTGCTTTTTCTAGGTGTAGTTTCCCTCCTCATGTTGGCGTTTTCCATCTATTATCCTTTGTAGGGCTGGATTTGTGGAAAGATATTGTGTAAATTTGATTTTATCATGGAATATCTTGGTTTCTCCATCTATGGTAATTGAGAGTTTTGCTGGGTATAGTAGTTTGGGCTGGCATTTGTGTTCTCTTAGGGTCTGTATAAGATCTGCCCAGGATCTTCTGGCTTTCATCGTCTCAGGTGAGAAGTCTGGTGTAATTCTTTTAGGCCTGCCTTTATAGGTTACTTGACCTTTTTCTCTTACTGCTTTTAATATTCTTTCTTTGTTTAGTGCATTTGGTATTCTGATTACCATGTGCCGGGAGGACTTTCTAGTCTGGTCCAGTCTGTTTGGAGTTCTGTAGGCTTCTTGTATGTTCATGGACATCTCTTTCTTTAGGTTAGGGAAGTTTTCTTCTATAATTTTGTTGAAGATATTTACTGGCCCTTTAAGTTGGAAATCTTCACTCTCTTCTATACCTATAATCTTTAGGTTTGGTCTTCTTATTGTAGCCTGTATTTCCTGGATGTTTTGACTCAGGAGCTTTTTGTATTTTGCATTTTCTTTAACTGTTGAGTCAATGTTTTCTGTGGTATCTTCAGCCCCTGAGATTCTTTCTTCTATCTCTTGTATTCTGTTGTTGATGCTTGCATCTATGACTCCTGAATTCTTTCCAAGATTTTCTATCTCCAGAGATGTCTCACTTTGTGATTTCTTTATTGTCTCTACTTCCACTTTTAGATCCTGAATGGTTTTGTTCAGTTCCTTCACTTGTTTGTTTGTGTTCTCCTGTAATTCTTTCAGGGATTTTTGTGTTTCCTCTTTAAGGGCCTCTACCTGTTTACCCATGCTACCCTGTATTTCTTTCAGGAATTTTTGTGTTTCCTCTTTAAGGGCCTTTACCATTTGACTCATGTTCTCCTGTATTTCTTTAAGGGTGTTATTTATGTCCTTCTTGATGTCCGCTAAAAGCATCGCGAGAAGAGACTTTAAATCCAACTCTTGCTTTTCCGGTGTGTTGGGGTATCTGGAACTTGCTGTGGTGGGAGAACTGGACTCTGATGTTGCTAAGTAGCCTTGGTTTCTGTTGGTAGGGTTCTAGTGCTTGCCTTTTGCCATCTGGTTATCTCTGGTGTTAGTTGGTCTTGTTGTCTCTGGCTGGAGCTTGCCCCTCCTATGGGCCTGTAAACCTGTGTCTGTACTCCTGGGAAACTAACTCTCTTCTGGCAGGGTCTGTGCACAGAAGGCTTTGGAGCTACCTGGTTCCCTGCTGCAGATGGCGGCTGGAAGGGAAGACTCCTGTCCCAGCTGCCCCACTGATCGTATGCCCTGTGGGCTCCTAGCTGTACCCCTCCAGAGAGAAGGTGGAGATCTTACCTCTGCACTCAGAAGTGAAATCGCTGCTGGGAGATCATTCTCTTCTGGTGGGCTAAGCACAGAAGGCTATGGAGCTGCCTGGTTCCCGGCTACAAATGGCGGCTGGAAGGGAAGACTTAAGTCATAATTTTCAATAAGTATGCTGTTATATCTACTCCTTTGTATTTTGACCTTTGTAAAGGGTTTTCATTTGTATTCCAGATTGTATTGTGCTGTATTATAGCCAATGTAGTATGTTAATCTAATAAACTTAATGTTAATGTTGTAATTTGGACCTTAACCATTCTTCAAATTCTCATATCATGAAGGATTGGTCTCAGGCACTATTGGGAAGCAATACAACTTATGGGTGGTGAAACCTAGTGGAAGTAAATGAAATCTTTAAGAGAGTGTCCTTGAGTAGATTTTTAGGCCAATGGCTCTCCACTTCTTTCCAGGTCCTGCTGTCATGAGGTGAGGAGATTTACTCTTCTGTATACTTCTGGCCATAATATTCTGCCCCATTTTAGGCCCACAAACAGTATTCACAAGCAACAGCATTCTAAAATTTCTGAAGTTATGAGACAAAATTAATATTTTCTTCTTTTAAATTGTTTCTTTCAGGTAGTTTGTTTCGGGAAGGGAAAGATGATTAATTTACCCCTTTCCTTTAGGCCATCTGGGGATTTAGTCAGCATGCTTTCTGTTTGCTATAGAAGTCATTAATGGAAATCTCCAAAAGGCTGAGGCTTTTTTGTCTGGAAATTAGTGGTTGACATTTAATCTGGAAATCAGTATTTGGAATATGCTTTTTGAAATACCACTTTTCTCAGCTTCAATGGAACAAGTTAATTTTTACCCTTTCTGTAAGTGTATCATGAAAAACCATCAAATGTATTCCTAAAATCAAGAAATAAAAACATAACTTTTACTTGGTAACTTTTATGACAAGGACAGGAAGAAAGGAACAGAAGAGAGGAAAGAAAAATTTTGTCTAGGATTTTACACATGTTATGCAAATGCTATCACTTAAGTATATCCTCAAGCCAATGTATGTTTCTTGGAAAAAACTGTGTGTGTTTGTGTGTGTCTGTCTGTCTGTGTATACATGTATACATGCACGCACATAAATTCACTAGGATACACAAAGTATAGCTGTGGTGTGGATGCCTGAGGACAGCCTTGGTGTTGGTCTTCAGATTTCACCCTGTTTAACATTTAAGGTAAGGTTCGCTCGCCCGCCCTTGCCTTCTTCTCCTCCCCCTTCTTTTCCCTTCCCTTCCTGCTTCCCTTTCCGTCTTTTCCCTTCCAGTTTCTTCCCCTTCCATTCCATTGAGTTTTCCCCCTCTTCTTTCCCTCCCTCCCTCCCTCTCTCCCTCTCTCCCTCTTTCCCTCCTTCCCTCCCTCCCTCCCTGTCTCCTTCCCTGTCTCCCTTTCTCTTCCTTCCTTCCTTCTTTCCTTCCTTCCTTGCTCCCTTCCTTCCTTCCTTCCTTCCTTCCTTCCTTCCTTCCTTCCTTCCTTCCTTCCTCCCTTCCTTCCTTTTTGCCACTACATAGGCCAGACTAGCTGGCTCACAAGCTTCTGGAGATTTTTCCTGTACCTCCTGTACTTTAGAAGAGCTTTAGATTACAGATGTGTGCTTTGTAGTCTGGCTTTATGTTGATTTTAAGCATCTAAACTCAAGTCCTCACACTTAGGCAGCAATTGCTTTATCCATTGATCCAGTTCCCCAACCTGGGACTTGTTAATAAAATCATATTAGCTATGCGGTCTCTTTCCCACCATCTCACACACATGCACAGGCTCTTTTTAGATCTTTGACAATTTCCTATAACCAGTTATACAGTCCAAGTTGAAACTCAGAGTAATTTTCCTGCCCCAGCTTCCTGTGTTCTGGGATTAAAAATGTGTACCACCACATATAGCTTATCTGCTTTATTTTTAAACTGTCTTCAAAATTGTTAATCAGAGTTGTTTTTGTGATACAGACTTAATATGCAATTCTGAAAACTGATGCCCAGTGGGATAAAACAAAATGGCCAATAGCAACTGGTGTTTAGTTTACAACTCTCAGGCCCCATTCCATCACTGAAGGAAATAGGCAGGATTTCAAGGCAAGAACTAAAGCAGGCCGTGGAGGAATACTGCTTACTAGCTTGCTCCCAAGGATTATTCACACTGCCTTCTCTCCCACTTCTTTTACTTCCTTCCCAACCTTCCCATGTATCCTCATTTTTCAAATTTATGTCCTCTTTTTGCATTAGTTGTTATTACTGGTACACACACACACACACACACACACACACACACACACACACACACACACACATATTCTTAAATACAGAAGTACAACCTGATCAGTCAGTATAATTTTACTTTTATGTATGTTTTTATTTATTTATTTATTTTTTAAGATTCATTTGTTTATTATATATAAGTACACTGTAGCGCTCTTCAGACACCCCAGAAGAGGGCATCAGATCTCATTATGGATGGTTATGAGCCACCATGTGGTTGCTGGGATTTGAACTCAGGACCTTTGGAAGAACAGTCAGTGCTCTTAACCGCTGAGCCATCTCTCCAGCCCTTATGTATGTTTTTAGAGCTGATCTTTTGGTATTGGATAACAAATTAGTGTTCAGTGCTGAGAAGCACCTAAAGAAATGTTCAACATCCTTAGTCATCAGGGAGTGGAGATACTGGACATCCCTTTTTAGTTCCTGACTTCAGCAGGATTTCTTCAAGTTGTTGTTCATTTAGGGCAACATCGTCTGTGGGCTTCTCTTTCCATAGCTTTTGCTATGCTGAGGATTGTACTCTGTAGACCTTCATTCTCTAGGATTTTTATCAAGAAGCCATGAAAGGTTTTGTCACGGCCTTTTTTTTCTGCCTTGATATTGAGATGATCATATGATTTCTTTCCTTGTGTCCATTAAATGTGGTTTATTTACATATATTGACTTGCATTTGTTGAAGCATCCCTGTATTTTCATGGATAAGGCCAATTTGGCCATGGTGGATAATCATGTTGATGCATTCTTTTTTGAGTATTTTGTTAAGCCCTTTTGAATCTAGGTTCATCAGAGATCTTGACCTGTAATTTTCTTTTTTGTTGTGTTTTTACTTAGTTTTTTTGAGTGACTAGCTTCATAGAAGGAATTTAGGAATGCTTCTTTTGTTTCGATTTTTTTCACATTTTTATTAGATATTTTCTTTATTTGCATTTAAAATGCTATCCCCTTTGCTCGTTTCCCCTCTGAAAACACCCTATCCCATCCCCTTCCCCCTGCTCACTAACCCACACCATCCCACTTCCCTGACCTGACATTCCCCTACCCTGGGCCAATGAGCCTTCACGGGTCCAAGGGCCTTTCCTCTCATTAATGTCTGACCAGGTCATCCTCTGCTACCCATGTGGCTGGAGCCATGGGTCCCTCCATGTGTACTATTTGGTTGGTGGTTAAGTCCCTGGGAGCTCTGGGGGTACTGGTTGGTTCATATTGTTGTTCCTCCTATGAGGCTGCAAACCCCTTCAGCTCCTTGGGACCTTTCTCTAGCTCCTCCGTTGGGGATCATGTGCTCAGTCCAGTGGTTGACTGAGAGCATCCCCCCCCTGTATTTGTCAGGCACTGGCAGGGCTTCTCTGGAAACAGCTGTATCAGGCTCCTGTCAGCACTTGTTAGCATCCACAATAGTGTCTGGGTTTGGTAACTGTATATAGGATGGATCTTCAGGTGGGGCAGTTTCTGAATGGTATTTCCTTCAGTCTCTGCTCTACACTTTGTCTCTGTATTTTCTCCCATGAGTATTTTGTATCCTATCTAAGAAGGACCAAAGTATCCATACTTTGGTCTTCCTTCTTAAGCTTCATGTGGTCTGTGAATTATATCTTGGGTATTCCAAGCTTCTGAGGTAATATTCACTTATCAGGGAGTACATACCATGTCTGTTCTTTTGTGATTGGGTTATCTCACCAAGGATGATATTTTCTAGTTCCATCCATTTGCTTAAGAATTTCATGAATTCATTGTTTTTAATAGCTGAGTAGTACTCCATTGTGTAAATGTACCATATTTTCTGTATCCATTCCTCTGTTGAAGGACATCTGGGTTCTTTCCAGCTTCTGGCTATTATAAATAAGGCTGCTGTGAACATAGTGGAGCATGTGTCCTTATTACATGTTGGAGAATCTTCTTTTTTTTTTTTTTTTTTTTTTTTTTTTTTTTGGTTTTTCAAGACAGGGTTTCTCTGTGTAGCCCTGGCTGTCCTGGAACTCACTTTGTAGACCAGGCTGGCCTCGAACTCAGAAATCCTCCTGCCTCTGCCTCCCAAGTGCTGGGATTAAAGGCATGTGCCACCACCACCCGGCTTGAGAATCTTCTGAGTATATGTCCAGGAGTGGTATAGACGGGTCCTCTGGTAATACTATGTCCTTTTTTCTGATGTACCGTAAACTGATTTCCAGAGTGGTTTTACCAGCTTGCAATCCCATCAGCAATGGAGGAGTGTTCTTCTTTCTCCACATCCTAGCCACCATCTGCTGTCACCTGAGTTTTTGATCTTAGCCATTCTGACTGGTGTGAGGTGGAATCTCAAGGTTGTTTTGATTTCCATTTCCCTGATGACTAAGGATGTTGAACATTTCTTTAGGTGCTTCTCAGCCCTTCAATATTCCTCAGTTGAGAATTCTTTGTTTAGCTCTGTACCCCATTTTTAATAGGGTTATTTGGTTCTCTGGAGTCTAATATTTTTTGTTGTTTTATTTTGCTTTGCTTTGCTTTGTTTTGTTTGTTTTTGAGACAGGGTTTCTCTGTATAGCCCTTGCTGTCCTGGAACTCACTCTGTAGACCAGGCTGGCCTCGAACTCAGAAATCCTCCTGCCTCTGCCTCCCAAGTGCCGGGATTAAAGTAATGCACCACCACTGCCCAGCTGAGTCTAACTTCTTGAGTTCTTTGTATATATTTGATATTAGTCCTCTATTGGATGTAGGATTGGTAAAGTTTTTTTTTCCAACCTGTTGGTTGCCGTTTTGTTCTATTGATAGTGTCCTTTGCCTTATAGAAGCTTTGCAGTTTTATGAGGTCCCATTTGTCAGTTCTTGATCTTAGAGTGTAAGCTATTGGTGTTCTGTTCAGGAACTTTTCCCCTGTGCCTATGTGTTAAAGGCTCTTCCCCACTTTATTTTCTATTAGATTTGGTGTATCTGGTTTTATGTGAAGGTCCTTGATCCACTTGGACTTGAGCTTTGTACAAGGAGATAAGAATGGATCGGTTTGCATTCTACCTGCTAACTTCCAGTTGAACCAGCACCATTTGTTGAAAAGGCTATCTTTTTTCCACTGGATAGTTTTATCTTCTTTGTCAAAGATCAAGTGATCGTAGGTGAGAGGGTTCATTTCTGGGTCTTCAATTCTATTCCATTGATCTACCTGCCTGTCACTGTACCAATACTATGCCATTTTAATCATGATTGCTCTGTAGTACAGCTTGAGGTCAGGGCTGTGAATCTTTGTTGTTTTGGAAGAATTTTGCTCCGAGTTCATCTGGACCTGGCTTTTCTTTAGTTGGATGATTTTTTATTTTCATTTCAATTTCCACATTTATTATGGTACTGTTTAGGTTGTTGAATTATTCTTGATTTAATTTTGGTAGTTTGGCTGAATTTAGAAATTTATCTGTTTCTTTTAGGTTTCTAACCTTATGGAGTAGAGTTTTTAAAACAATATTCCCTTACAATATTCTGAATTTCCTTGGTGTCTATTGTAATGTGTTCTTGTTTACTTTGATTCTGTTAGTGCTCTTCTCTTCCTTTCCTTGGTTATTTGGGCCAGGGTTGTGTCAATCTGCTTTATTTTTTCAAAGAACCAGCTCTTAGATCCCTTGATTCTTTGCATTGTTTTCTTTGCTTCTATTTTGTTGATTTCTTCTCGGTTTATTATTTCTTGCAGATGAGTGGTTTTGGATATTGTTTTCATTATTTTCCATGTTTTTGAATTGTATCATAAAGCTATTTTTGCGTTCCTTCTGACTTTTCAATGCGGGCACTTAGACCTACAAATGCACTTTTTAGGACTCCTTGAAATGTGTTCAACGGGTTTGACTCTGTTATGTTTTCATTTTCATTTTATTCCAGAACATTTTTTAAACTTTTCATTTCTTCTTTATTGATTCACTATTCAGTTATGAGTTGTTTAAGCTTCATGAGTTTGTGTATTTACTGGATATTTCTTTGTTATCAATTTTACATTTTATTGTGCAGTGTTCAGATAGGATCCAAGGAATTATTTCAATATTTTTTAATTTATAAAAGTATGTTTGATATGGTCTGTTTTAGAGAACTTTCTATGTACTGCTGAGTACTATGTGCATTTTTTGGTGTTAGAGTACACTAGATATCTGTTAAGTTCATTTGTTATATAATGCCAATTATTTCTGATGTTTCAGTGATTATTTTTTTCTCCAGATGACCTGTCTATTGGATAAATGAATGTTGGAATCATATACTATTATTAATGGATTGGTGCTAATTTGTATCTTTAAATACAATCTTGCTTCTTTTTTTCAATGAAATCTAGGTGCCCCAGAGTTTGGTATATATATACTTAAATTGAATTGAAATTTTTGATGCAGTTTAAGATTATTCTTTCTTTCTTTTTTTTTTTTTCTGGTGGTACTATCTTTTTTTTTATTATTTTATTTTATTATTTTTTTTTAATTTACATTCCAAATCATTTCCCCTTTCCCGTTTCCTCCCTCCCCGAAAGTCTCATAAGCCCCCTTCCCTCCCTCTTTTCTCCATTCAACCCCCTCTCGTTTCTCTGTCCTGGCGTTCCCCTACATCCAGTCTTTCCAGAACCAGGGGTCTCTCCTTCCATCTTCTTAGAAATCTATTGATATGCAAATTGTGTCTAGGGTATTCCGAGATTCTGGGTTAATATCCCCTTATCAGTGACTGCATACCATGTGTGTTCTTTTGTGATTGGGTTACCTCACTAAGGATGATGTTTTCAAGTTCTGACCATTTGCCTAGGAATTTCGTGAATTCATTGTTTTTAATTGCAGAGTAGTATTCCATTGTGTAGATATACCACATCTTCTGAATCCATTCCTCCGTTGAGGGACATCTGGGTTCTTTCCAGCTTCTGGCTATTATAAATAAGGCTGCTATGAACATAGTGGAGCATGTGTCCTTATTGCATGCAGGTAAAGCCTCTGGGTATATGCCCAGGAGTGGTATAGCTGGATCCTCCGGGAGTGTCATGCCCAGTTTTCTGAGGAACCGCCAGACTGCTTTCCAGAGTGGTTGTACCAGCTTGCAATCCCACCAGCAGTGGAGGAGTGTTCCTCTTTCTCCACATCCTCGCCAACAACTGCTGTCTCCTGTGTTTTTGATCTTAGCCATCCTGACTGGTGTGAGATGGAATCTCAGGGTTGTTTTGATTTGCATTTCCCTAATGATTAAGGATGATGAACATCTCTTTAGGTGCTTCTCAGCCATTAGATATTCTTCAGGTGAGAACTCTTTGTTTAGCTCTGTAAGAAGACCTCAGAAGATGGAAAAATCTGCCATGCTCATGGATTGGCAGGATTAATATAGTAAAAATGAGCATCTTACCAAAAGTAATACACAGATTCAATGCAATCCCCATCAAAATCCCAACTCAATTCTTCATAGAGTTAGAAAGAGCAATTCAAAAATTCATCTGGAATAACAGAAAACCCAGAATAGCTAAAACTATTCTCAAGAGTAAAAGAACCTCTGGGGGAATCAGTATCCCGGACCTCAAGCTGTACTACAGAGCAATAGTGTTAAAAACCGCATGGTATTGGTACAGTGACAGGCATGTAGATCAATGGAACAGAATTGAAGACCCAGAAATGAATCCACACTCCTATGGTCACTTGATCTTTGACAAAGGAGCTAAAACCATCCAGTGGAAAAAAGATAGCCTTTTCAACAAATGGTGCTGGCTCAGCTGGAGGTCAACATGCAGAAGAATGCAAATTGACCCATCCTTATCTCCTTGCACTAAGCTCAATTCTAAGTGGATCAAAGATCTCCACATAAAACCAGACACACTGAAACTAATAGAAGGGAAACTAGGGAAGAACCTTGAACATATGGGCACAGGGGAGAATTTCCTGAACAGAACTCCAATAGCTTATGCTCTAAGATCAAGAATTGACAAATGGGACCTCATTAAATTACAAAGTTTTTGCAAGGCAAAAGACACTGTCAAAAAGACAAAGCGGCAACCAACTAACTGGGAAATGATCTTTACCAACCTTACATCCGACAGAGGGCTAATATCCAATATATACAAAGAACTCAAGAAGTTAAACTCCAGAGAGGCAAGTAACCCTATTAAGATTATTCTTTCAACTTCCATGTTCCAGGATTCATCTAGGCAGTTCTCATTGGCAATCATTTTTTCTGGATTGTTAGATATTGGAGAGGAGATATGGGCTTCATCATTCATTTTGTTTCTATTTTTGTGATGAGATCTGGGCATTTGTACTTTTTTTTTGCTAGTTTTGTGTCTGATATGAAGAGAGCAGTTTGGTCCTGAGGAGAGGATATTTGAGTAAGTTGGACTTAGAGGTTTATAATGGCTTATCAGGAATGAAGTTATGTGGATACAGGAGACAAGTGTGTAGGAATGTACTTCCTAGTTCAAGCCTGTCCAATTTGTATCCCTTTGACCTCCTTTTGTTGTCTAATTGTTCTAGCTAGAACTTCAAGTACTATATTGAAAAGATATGGAGAGAGAGGGCAGTCTTGTCTAGTCCCTGATTTCAGTGTGATTGCTTCAAGTTTCTCTCCATTCAGATTGATGTTGGCTACCGGTTTGCTGTAAATTGCTTTAACTATGTTTAGATATGGGCCTCGAATTCCTGATCTTTCCAAGACCTTTAACATGAAAGGATGCTGAATTTTGTCAAATGCTTTCTCAGCATCTAATGAGATGACCATGTGGTTTTTTTCTTTGAGATTGTTTATATAGTGGATTACATTGATGGTGTGGGTAGAAGTTGATCTCGGTTTTTGGGAGTGTACATAGAGGGGAATACAATGCATAATCACTAGATTAGGCCCTGGAGATGGACTTGTAGTATCTTGGCTGGGTGATGTGTCTCTCTGTGTGTATGTATTTATTTTTCCTGAAATTTGTATGTTAATTTTGTATCCTTCCACTTTTCAGGAAATGTCAGCTCTAACAATTTTCTGGTGGAGTGTTTAGGTTCTTTTATGTATACAATCATATCATCTGTAAATAAGGATACTTTGACTTCTTTCCTTCTTGTTAGTATCCCCTTTATTTCTTTCCTCTGTCATGTTGCTATAGTAGACTTCTAGCACTATACTGAATAGGAATGGAGAGAATCTACACCTTTGTATATTCATCCTGATCTTAGTAGAATTGCCTTTGAATTTTTTTCCACTTAGCAGAATCTGGCTATAAATCTTCTGTAATGGCACTTATTATATTCCCTCTATTTCTTGAATTTTTAGAACTTTTATCAAAAGAGATGTTGGATTTTTGCCAAAGGCCTTTTTCTGCACCTATTGAGATGATCCTGTGATTTCTGACCTTAAGCCCATTTATGTGATGTATTATATTTATTTATTTGCAGATGTTGAACCATCCCTGCATCTCTGGAATGAAGCCAACTTGATCATGCTGAATGATTTTCTCTTGATGTAATCTTGAATTTGGTTTGCAAGTATTTTATTGAGAACCTTTTTCATCTATGTCCCTTAAGGAAAATTAGCTTTTGCTTTTTTTTTTTTTTCGTTGTGTCTTTATATGGTTTTGATAACAAAATAATTCTGGCTTTGTTGAAAGAGTTCTGTGCTATTTCTTTCTCCCTTATTTTATGGATTAATTTGAGGAGTATTAGTGTTAACTTTTCTTAAAGTTAGGTAGAATAAGCAGTTAATTTATCTGGGCCTGCATTTTGGTAGGTGGAGGATCTTTTTAAATTACTATGTCAGTCATGTTGTTTATAGATCTACTAAAATTATTTAGCTCATTTGGGTTAATTTTGGTAGGTCATGTGCATTTAGAAATCTACCCATTTCCTTTATATTTTCCAATGTAATGAAATACAAGTTTAAGGTGTATGCTTATGATTTTCTGAATTTCACGGACATTTATTGTAATTTCTCCCTTGTCTCTAATTTAATTAATGATTAATTTGGGTCTTTGATTTCTCTCTCTTTCTTTTAGTTTGGCTTGGTCTTTGTCTATCTTGTTTATCTTATTAAACCGTATATAGACTTTTTGTGTCATTGATTTAGAGTCCTTTTTTATTTTTGTTTCTATCACTTATTTCTACCCTGATCTGACTCATTTTCTTCTACCTACTGATTTGAGTTTTGTTTATTCATATTCTTCTAAGTACCTTATATGCAGCTATAAGTTTTCTGTTCAAGGTCTCTGTGACTTTTAAATTATAGATACATATAGCTGGGAACTTTCCTTTCAGAACTGCTTTCATTGTATCCCACTGGTTTTGCTCTATTTTATTTTCATTATAATTCACTTCTAGAAAATTCTGATCTCCTGTTTGATTTCTTCAGCGGCCTAGTCATTATTTTGTAATATGTTGTCTGTTCTATAGACGTTTGTGTATATTCTGAAGTTTCTTTTGCTGTTGATTTCTAGCTTTAACCCATTGTAGTAGATAGGATACCCAAAGTTATTTCAATTTTACTGTTAGTGGAAACTTGCCTTGTGTATTAATATTTGATCTATTTTAGATAAAGTGGATGGGATCCTGTAAAGAATGTATATTTCAGAATTTGAAAAGAATGTTCTATAAATAACTATTAACTCTTGACTTTTTTTATTTACCTTTTATTGGGATGGCCTGTCTCTTTGTAAGAGTAGGATAATATCCTTACCCACTATTACTGCTTTTCATGAAATAGGGTATATCCATGTTCAATGTATATAGGCTTAAATTGTAATATCTTATGTATGGATTGTTCCTTTTGTCTATGTGAAGAGACCTTCTTTATTTCTGTTGAATAATTCTGGTTGGAAGTTTATTTTGTTATACATCAGAACAGTAGTATTTACTTTAATCTTAGTTCCATTTTCTTGGAATATCTTTTGTTTAACCGTTTTCACACTGGAGTAATAGCTATCTTTAATAGCTAGGTGTGTTTCTTAACAGAAGTGCTGTAGATCTTATTTTGTCTAGGTCTTCTATTTTATTGTCTAGCCCTGATGTTTTATTTGATGTATTATTCTACTTGTAATGCATTTCCCTGAATTTTGTAATTAACCTGTTGAATTTTTCAAGTACATTTTCATTTCAGGGCGAGTTCTCTTAAATGTTTCTGTCTATTGAGTTTGTTTTTTAAATCCTGGACTGCCTTTGCTCTTTTATTCAGCCTTACATTTGTATTTTCTTGAGTGTCACTTGGGCATTTATTCTCTTTATTCATTAAGATGTTTGTTTTTTGTCTTATTTAAACTTCCTGATTCTTTGATGATGTTTATGATTGATTGTTCAAGATCTGTGTCCTAGGGTTTATGAAGGTAGTTATTATTGGAGAACAATTTTTAGGTTCAATGGATCTGGGGTTGACATAGAGTTTTGATCGTTCGTGTTATTTTTTTGTTTTTGTGATGAGACCTGGGTATCTGGATGTCTTTGATTGATTGCCTGATGTGGACACAGTTGTGCATGGATGTTGAGAAAGGTATGGGTGGGGTTCCTCAGATTCCTGTGGGACATCAGATTTAGGAACTGGGCTCCATTTGAAGACTGGGATATGTGCATCTCCAAAATGTAATTTTGTGTATATCTAATCCTACATATAATTGTACCAGTCTTTGGTTTTGTGTATTTAAACTCTGTTGTTTGCTACACATACAATTAGGGCAGTTGTCCTTTACTACTTTGTAAGTTGCCTTTATTTTGAAGTTCATTTTATCTTATATTAGCATAGTAATTTTCCTATTAAAGTGTTCATGTACTGGACAGCTAGTTATTTTGCTCTTAGCTGTCCAGTTCCAAATAGCCCTAAAAACAAAATTACATTAACATTATGTGGTTTAAAAAGTTACATTAAGAAATATATGTGTATGCATATGTGTGTATATATTGGCATGCAATACCAATTAGTGAAAAAAGAGGATATGAATTGGGAGGAGAGTGGGGAGGGGTATATAAGAGTATTTAGATGGAAGAAAAAGAAGAGAAGGGAGAAATGTTGTAATCTCAAAAATAAAATTAAAAATAATATGTAAAATGTTATAAAATTAGCCACCCAAAATGTTCATGTAGTATTCTTTCCCAACTATTTTATTTTGAATTGTCTATTTCACTAAATTTGGAATAAGTTTCTTGTAAAGAATCCAATATATACAAAGAACTCAAGAAGTTAAACTCCAGAGAGGCAAGTAACCCTATTAAAAAATGGGGTACAGAGCTAAACAAAGAGTTCTCACCTGAAGAATATCTAATGGCTGAGAAGCACCTAAAGAGATGTTCATCATCCTTAGTCATTAGGGAAATGCAAATCAAAACAACCCTGAGATTCCATCTCACACCAGTCAGGATGGCTAAGATCAAAAACACAGGAGACAGCAGTTGTTGGCGAGGATGTGGAGAAAGAGGAACACTCCTCCACTGCTGGTGGAATTGCAAGCTGGTACAACCACTCTGGCGGTTCCTTCGAAAACTGGGCATGACACTCCCGGAGGATCCAGCTATACCACTCCTGGACATATACCCATAGGTTTTACCTGCATGCAATAAGGACACATGCTCCACTATGTTCATAGCAGCCTTATTTATAATAGCCAGAAGCTGGAAAGAACCCAGATGTCCCTCAACGGAGGAATGGATTCAGAAGATGTGGTATATCTACACAATGGAATACTACTCTGCAATTAAAAACAATGAATTCACGAAATTCCTAGGCAAATGGTCAGAACTTGAAAACATCATCCTTAGTGAGGTAACCCAATCACAAAAGAACACACATGGTATGCAGTCACTGATAAGGGGATATTAACCCAGAATCTCGGAATACCCTAGACACAATTCGCATATCAATAGATTTCTAAGAAGATGGAAGGAGAGACCCCTGGTCCTGGAAAGACTGGATGTAGGGGAACGCCAGGACAGAGAAACGAGAGGGGGTTGAATGGAGAAAAGAGGGAGGGAAGGGGGCTTATGGGACTTTCGGGGAGGGAGGAAATGGGAAAGGGGAAATGATTTGGAATGTAAATAAAAAAAACTTAGATTATAAAAAAAATAAAGAAAAAAAAGAATATATATTTGAACTGGGTGTGGTGATACATGGCCCTATTCACAGAGCTTGAAAGCTAAGCAGAAGGATCACAAGATTGTCCTCTGCTAGAGCTACACAAAAAGTTCAGTTGAACAGGCTACATAGTGAGACTGTGGAATACACACAAAGAAACTGCGAAGTCTAAAGCACATGTGGTCTTTTCTTTTTACCCATCTGCAGTCCCTGTGTTTTAATTTTCTCATTTATACTCATGGAAATTACTGACATATAGAGGTGCTCAAGTATGCTATTTATTATTATTTTTATTGCTGTCATCATCATCCTTTGTTATCTTAGGTCCTCAGACCTAATGTTTTATCAGTTTGCTCTTCCTGGCCTTAAACCCCCAGCATTTCTTTCTTAGCCTCCCATTAGATGAGAAGCAGGGTCACTGCCACAACCCCAGGCTTTTATTTATCTGCTTGTTTTCTCTAGATATAGTTTCTTTCTTTTTTGTATCTTTTAGTGGATTACTTATCATTTTCAGCATTGTTCATAGAGCCTTTGACTATATCTCCTTGTATCATATGTACATATGTATATATGTGTGTTCATATTGTTTTTATCAATAGATTATTATAATATCTATGTTACTCATAGATATATGTATATCTTTGTATACATATATACTATATAGTAGATGGTATATGATACATATGTTATGTATTTTACACACACATATGTATATACATACATATATGTATCACATATGTGCACATCAGTGTACATAAAATACATATATGTGTATATATGTACATATATTTATAAATACCTACAAATATATATATACATATGTATGTATACATATATATATGTATATATGTATAATATAGTAGTCATGTTGCTATTAAGAGACTATTTTAATATATGTATACATATATATGTATATGTATTCATGTATAGAATATATGTATATGTGTATATACATATATATGTGTATACATATATAAAGAATACTAGTGTATTGATAAATTTGGGAACCTAATTATAATGTAGTATATGTTGTTTTTCATTATTTTATTTTTTTTACTGAAAAAGGAAGTAAAAACATTTTATGATAAAATTAAAGAGTTACATGGAAAATGTTTCTGACAAGATTGAAGAAGCATATTAAAAAACACATTAAGATTGACAATTTTCATGGAAAATTAAAGAGTAAAATGGTAGACATAAAAACATTGCTAAATCCATTGAAAAAGGAAGTAGAAACATTTTATGATAAAATTGAAGATTTACATGGGAAATATTTCTAATAAAATTGTAGAAAATTATAAAATAACATTAAAATTGAAGATTATCATGGAAAATTACAGATAAAAATGGTAGGCATAAAAATATTCCTAAGTTGATTGAAAGTGAAATTATAAACATTTTCTGATAAAATTGAAGATCTACAAGGGAAATATTTCTGATAAAATTCAAGAAATATATAGAAAAACACGTTAAAATTGACTATTTCATGGAAAATTATACAGATAAAATGGTAGGAATAAAAATATTCCTAAATTGATTGAAAGTAGAATTATAAACATTTTCTGATAAAATTGAAGATTTACATGGAAAATATATCTGATAAAATTAAAGAAGTATATAGAAAAACACATTAAGATTGATTATTTCATGGAAAAAATTATACCGATAAAATGGTAGGCATACAAGTATTCCTAAGTTGATTGAAAGTGGAATTATAAACATTTTCTGACAAAATTGAAGATTTACATGGAAAATATTTCTGATAAAATTGAAGAAATATATAGAAAAAATGTTAAAATTAAAGATTATCATGGAAAATAATACAGTTAAAATGGTAGACATAAAAACATTACTAAATTGAAAGAGGAATCACAAACATTTTCTGATAAAATTGAAGATTTACATGAAAAATATTTCTGTTAGACTGTGTTTTTTTGTTGAGGAATTGAGTCCATTGATGTTATAAGATATTAAGGAATAGTGATTATTGCTTCCTGTTATTTTTGATGTTCTTTTTATGTTTGTGTGGTTACTTTCTTTTGGGTTTGTTGGAAAAAGGTTACTTTCTTGCTTTTTCTAGGGTGTAGTTTCCCTCCTTGTGTTGGTGTTTTCCATCTACTACCTTTGTAGGGCTGGATTTGTGGAAAGGTATTGTATAAATTTGGTTTTATCATGGAATATCTTGGTTTCTCCATCTATGGTAATTGAGATTTTTCTGGGTATAGTAGTTTGGGCTGGCATTTGTGTTATTTTAGGGTCTGTATGAGATCTGCCCAGGATCTTTTGGCTTTCATCATCTCAGGTGAGAAGTCTGGTGTAATTCTGATAGGCCTGCCTTTATAGGTTACTTGACCTTTTTCTCTTACTGCTTTTAATATTCTTTCTTTGTTTAGTGCATTTGGTATTCTGATTACCATGTGCCGGGAGGACTTTCTAGTCTGGTCCAGTCTGTTTGGAGTTCTGTAGGCTTCTTGTATGTTCATGGACATCTCTTTCTTTAGGTTAGGGAAGTTTTCTTCTATAATTTTGTTGAAGATATTTACTGGCCCTTTAAGTTGGAAATCTTCACTCTCTTCTATACCTATAATCCTTAGGTTTGGTCTTCTCATTTTGTCCTGGATTTCCTGGATGTTTTGGCTCAGGAGCTTTTTGCATTTTGCATTTTCTTTAACTGTTGAGTCAATGTTTTCTATGGTATCTTCAGCTCCTGAGATTCTTTCTTCTATCTCTTGTATTCTGTTGTTGATGCTTGCATCTATGACTCCTGAATTCTTTCCAAGATTTTCCATCTCCAGAGATGTCTCACTTTGTGTTTTCTTTATTGTTTCTACTTCCATTTTTAGATCCTGAATGGTTTTGTTCAGTTCCTTCACTTGTTTGTTTGTGTTCTCCTGTAATTCTTTAAGGGATTTTTTTTGTTTCCTCTTGAAGGGCCTCTACCTGTTTACCCATGCTACCCTGTATTTCTTTCAGGAATTTTTGTGTTTCCTCTTTAAGGGCCTTTACCATTTGACCCATGTTCTCCTGTATTTCTTTAAGGGAGTTATTTATGTACTTCTTGATGTCCTCTAACAGCATTGTGAGGAGAGACTTTAAATCCAACTCTTGCTTTTCCGGTGTGTTGGGGTATCTGGGACTTGCTGGGGTGGGAGAACTGGGTTCTGATATTGCCAAGTAGCCTTGGTTTCTGTTGGTAGGGTTCTAGTGCTTGCCTTTTGCCATCTGGTTATTTCTGATGTTAGTTGGTCTTGTTGTCTCTGGCTGGAGCTTGCCCCTCCTATGGGCCTGTAAGCCTGTCTGTACTCCTGGGAGACTAACTCTTTTCTGGCAGGGTCTGTGCACAGAAGGCTGTGGAGCTGTCTGTTTCCCTGCTGCAGATGGCGGCTGGAAGGGAAGACTCCTGTCCCAGCAACTCCACTGATCTTATGCCCTGTGCCCTTCTAGCTGTTCCCCTCCAGAGAGAAAGTGGAGATCTCACCTCTGCACTCAGTGTTTTTCATTTTTTAATTTAAAATTTATATTTATTTAGAGTATGTTTGTAGACACACACACACACACAAACACACACAATTGCATGTGTATACCCCAGTACGCATGTGGAGTTAGAGGATGTCTTGTGGAAATAAGTTCTCTCCTTCTACCATACAGGTCACAAGGAGAGAAATATCATCAATCTTGTTGGAAATTTTCCTTACATGCTGAGCCACTTTAAAATATTTTTGTCTTGAGTATTAGATGGTGTTATAATTTTGTTTCCATGGATATATATTCTTGCTGATTTTTTTTCTTCTCTATTTCTGGTAATTTTAGATTGTTCTTTTTCGTATTTCTTGTGTTTCAAGAAGTTCCCTTGGATGCTTGTTAAGGCTGGTTCTTCTAGCAATAAATTCTTTTAGTTTCTGTCCATCTGAAAGTGTTTTACTTCCCCTACACTCCTAAAGGAGATATACCAGATACAAAATCCATGTTTGACTGTTGTTTGCTTTCACAAGTTAAAAACTGTTGTTATCACTTTCCCGTTGGCCTTCACTCAGAACTAAAATCCTTAGCCTTTTGAATTGGTATGCGCATATAGGTTAATACACATTTTTTTCTGTTTTCTTTTTACAATTGTTTGTCTTAGGATTGGAGAATTTTAATTATAATATATTTTTTGATTTAGACTGTTTGGAATTCACTCAGCTTCCTAGATGCATGGCCTGTACCAAATTTTGAGAGCTTTCAAGTATTGCTACTTTGAATATGCCTTCAGCACCTTATGCTTTCCCCCCTCTCATTTTGAAACTCCAGTTATATGAATATTGAATACTTTTTTATTTCTTCTTAGGTATCTGAGACCCCTGATTGGGTAACTTTTGCACTTTGCCCAAAAGTTTTCTGATTCTGTTCTTCATAATTTATGCTGTAGTATTGAGTCCTCCAATAGTCTTATAAAAATCCATCATTATAGTTTTATTTATGTAGATTTTATTAGGTTTTGGGCTTTTTGATATTAATATCTTTATGAAGTTGTTTATTTTTTCCATTAATTTCAGGAGAATTTATCGTTGGTGGTAAACATTTTTATGTTAGCTATTTTAAAATTTTGTCAAGTAATTTTCAGTAGAATATGCAAGCTCCAATATCTTAGGTATACAAAGAAAGTCTCAGAATGAGAGAAGAGAGTCTATCTCCCTAGCTACTTAACTCTAGCTGGTTTTTGCTAGTGCTAGAGACAATGTATGCATCTTGTGTTGTCAGAGGAGTATTGTTTCATTTAGGAGAGGAATGAGCCCTTCCTATACTGACCTGTGTTGCTGGCATCAGGGATTCAGGAATACCAGGTCTATTTATAATCCCAGAATTTGGGAAGTTGAGCCAGTAATATTATAAGTATGAGGTTGGCCTGGTGTATAATCTGTAAGACATTGTCTCACAGAACCAAAAGCTATTAAAACAACTGAACACACCATTTTTGAGCATTCCTTTTCTTTAAGTGATTGCAAGATCTCTTATTGTTTTTTTAGTCCCAATTCAGCTCAGCCTCTTATTACCCTTCAAAGTTATTTTGTTTTCTCTGTGTTTAGCAGAGATGAACAGAGAAAAATACCATCTTACTCAGAGTAGATTTTAAAGAAGTTCTATAGGGCCTACCTATAATCATGGTTACATTCAACAGCTTTGAATACATGACTTTTTAGAAAAAATTCAGGAGTCTGTGTACCTCTTTCCAGACTTCTGCCCCTGTCTCATTATTCACATTACTGTCTAGACAGTACTTTGAAAATCTTAGCCCGTGGTCTTTTCTGTATCCTGGAATTTATTTCATTTTATTTATTTTATTTCCTTCTACGAATACTTCTTGTACCCTTTCCTGTCCTGGATTTTGTTAACAGAGGCCATATGGAAATAATACAGGAATTGAATCATATTTTGTTTTTCTGTCTAACATTGTTACTGATTGCAGTTTGGAATTCCTTTTTATTATCTTCAGTGTATCTCTTTCTAAGGCTTAGGTCATTTGGACATTTTAGGTGTTTTGCAGATAGATGCCACTCTTATCCTTATTGTTGGATAGTTCTTTATCATTAATCCACTGAGTTATGCAGATGAATGCGAGTGTCAGAAAGTCTCATTTGGATCTCACCTATACCAGTCTTTGTAGCTATGTGGTTTGGGGTTGTTAACCTCTGAGCTTATTTCATCACCTGTAAAGTAGAAACAACACTGCTGCTATCAAGCAGACCAACTTCAGACTTTTAAAGATTAAACAAGATGACATACATTAAGCTAAGTGGCACAGTTCCTTATAGAGAGGAAGCATTCTAACTGTGGTCATACATTTTTAAAATCCAAGATGGTAGAAAAGTTTTACTGTTGTTTCTTTGGATACCTGTTGTTACTTCTCTATGATTGTATAGTCATAATTTCAGTTTTGAGAGCCTTCCAGTTAGGTTATATAAATTAAAGTTCTCAGGGAAGAAGATTGCATATCTTTTAAATTATGAAATTTCACCTAATTACAACTGACACTCTTAATATAATGCTGATGATGATTTTCTTACTGAATAGTAAATGCAAATATTTTACAGCCCAGTCTCCATGGAATTGATGTGTAGGTGTTAAATTAGCCTTTCTGGTTAACCATCCATAAATATTTCAAAATACATACCTTGTGTGGATACCCAGCTTGCTTCTACATGCTGCAAAAGTTTTTGCTTGTTAGACACTTCATTATGTCTTACCCGTATTTCTTGACATATTTTAAGTAAGTGTATGGTTGTAGTACATCTGCATTCCTTTAAAAAATGAAGTTACCAGACATTTAGTTTGAATCTTCTAAGTGTGCATTGTATTATATTTTGTACAGTATACAACATGTTTTAATTCAGGTGTTTATTATTACTTATTGCACCTAAACCAACAGCAGATACAGCATTATTATTAGAATAGTCCAAGTAACCTATTTCTTCCAGTACACTTTTCCTTGAGTTAAAGCTGGTAATCTTTTTAATCTTGGTAAATTCTTTAGGTTTCATGTTTGATAGCTATAATTCTGGAACCTCCCAAAACTATCTTAATTAGAGGCATGTTGGAATGTGTTTGAAATTTTTCTGCTGTAGTTGAGTTACTTCTGGCAGTATTATGTAATCTTAAGGAGATGCACTTTCTTCAGGGAATCAAGTTTTCTTGCTATCTTTTACTTATTTTTTAGTGCTCCATCCTCACCCCTGGGGAGAATAATAATCCAAATATAAACTGTTAGGCTTTTGCAGATGTTTAGCACTTTAGGTCTTGCTAACTCTAACCTTCCAATGTTCTACATGTTTTTGAAGGTCAGAACTGCTGTTGCAACCAAATTGAAATTTCAGCAAGTTAGACTCTGGCATCAGAAAGCTAAATGAAATAGTACAAGGTCTAGTGTTTTGTTTCTTGCTGCTATGAAATGCCAATGTACAGTAGCTACATACTTTGCTTTCTGTGTTATTTTTTTCATGAGCTGATTTCTAGGTATAATTTTATATGAATAAAAAATGTTCATCAGTCCATGGGAGGAATAAAGTATTTGGTTAGTAGTGGATCTTTTATGCTATCCTACAGAACTATAGACACAAAAATGTAGATAAAACAAACTGATTCCTTTTGCCTGAACTACAACCCTGCTTGAGATGTTCCACAACCACTGTGATTTCCCTGTTTCTTTTAGGCCACTCATGGCCTGATTTGTTTTTTGTTTCTGAAGTTTCAGGTATATAATGACTTTTAGTTATTTTCAGCCCCTCATTATCTTCTCTCACCCCTTCCAGTCCTGCCGAAACCTCAGAAACCCTCCTCTTTCCAAGAAGACCACATCCTACTTCCTTTGGTGTTTGTTTGTCTTGGTGAGAGATTGTCAACATTTCATTATGAGTGAGGGAGAAGTTCCCATGAGGATATTGATAGTCAGTGGTTTCTGTGGGAGAAGATGTCATTTGGTTTAGTGGTATAGTCATTGATAAACTCTAGTTCATGTTCTAGTAAGTAACATGGCTTCTCTTTTAAAGATAGGGTTCAATTATGTAGCCTAGGCTGTCCTCAAACTTGTGATCTTCATTCTTCACTCCCCAAGTGGTGAGTCGCAGGTATGTGCCGCAAGCCTGGGTTCATGACTTGGTATTTCATAGAGAACACCTCTTCTGGCTTCTCTGTGTGCTGAATCTTTATTTTATAACTGTTTGCATTTGTGTCATGCATAGAGAATTCTTTTTCTTTTGTCTGCCAAACCATTTCTCTGTTGTCATCTTGAAAGAGCTAGAAATTTTACCTCCTTCATTAAACTCTACTGACCTGAGTACCATGCAAGTGACAGTTCCCTGAGTCATAGCTCATGTAAACACTTCTCCCTGTCAGTTTATGTAGATGTTTGGTGTTTTATGCTGCTGTCTTGGTATCTTTGTGGGACGGCTATCTTTGTTGTTGGATTTTTAGATTTTTTTTAAATTCTTTTGTTTTGTTTTGTTTTTTGTTTTGTTTTTTCAAGGCAGGGTTTCTCTGTGTAGCCCTGGCTGTCCTGGAACTCACTCTGTAGACCAGGCTGGCCTCGAACTCAGAAATCCGCCTGCCTCTGCCTCCCAAGAGCTGGGATTAAAGGTGTGCGCCACTACCGCCCGGCTTGGATTTTTAGATTTTTAAAATCACAAAATAGAGAAGTGATTTCTGACTTACTAGATACTCAGTATTGCAAGTCAGTACTTAATATATTGTTCTTAGATGGTAATATTGTTGGGGAAAAGTATACAAATCACTTTTATGAAAATATATATGCTACTTATTGAACTTGCTTATAGGCTTCAGAAATGATACTTGGATATTCAACTTTCACATTCTTGGCCATACAATATTTACTCATAGTGTTTTTTTTGTTTTTTTTTTTTTTTTTTTTTTTGTAAGTAGGGTTTTCTTTTTTTTTTTTTTTTTTTGATTTGAATTTCTTTTTTTTTTTTAATTTAATTTTATTTTATTTTTTTAATTTACATTCCAAATCACTTCCCCTTTCCCGTTTCCTCCCTCCCCGAAAGTCCCATAAGCCCCCTTTCCTCCCTCTTTTCTCCGTTCAACCCCCTCTCATTACTCTGTCCTGGCGTTCCCCTACATCCAGTCTTTCCAGGACCAGGGGTCTCTCCTTCCATCTTTTTAGAAATCTATTGATATGTTGATTGTGTCTAGGGTATTCTGAGATTCTGGGTCAATATCCCCTTATCAGTGACTTCATACCATGTGTGATCTTTTGTGATTGGGTTACCTCACTAAGGATGATATTTTCAAGTTCTGACCATTTGCCTAGGAATTTCGTGAATTCATTGTTTTTAATTGCAGAGTAGTATTCCATTGTGTAAATATACCACATCTTCTGAATCCATTCCTCCGTTGAGGGACATCTGGGTTCTTTCCAGCTTCTGGCTATTATAAATAAGGCTGCTATGAATATAGTGGAGCATGTGTCCTTATTGCATGCAGGTAAAGTCTCTGGGTATATGCCCAGGAGTGGTATAGCCGGATCCTCCGGAAGTGTCATGCCCAGTTTTCTGAGGAACCGCCAGACTGCTTTCCAGAGTGGTTGTACCAGCCTGCAATTCCACCAGCAGTGGAGGAGTGTTCCTCTTTCTCCACATCCTCGCCAACAACTGCTGTCTCCTGTGTTTTTGATCTTAGCCATCCTGACTGGTGTGAGATGGAATCTCAGGGTTGTTTTGATTTGCATTTCCCTAATGACTAAGGATGATGAACATCTCTTTAGGTGCTTCTCAGCCATTAGATATTCTTCAGGTGAGAACTCTTTGTGGAGCTCTGTACCCCATTTTTTAATAGGGTTACTTGCCTCTCTGGAGTTTAACTTCTTGAGTTCTTTGTATATCTTGGATATTAGCCCTCTGTCGGATGTAAGGTTGGTAAAGATCATTTCCCAGTTAGTTGGTTGCCGCTTTGTCTTTTTGACGGTGTCTTTTGCCTTGCAAAAACTTTGTAATTTAATGAGGTCCCATTTGTCTATTCTTGATCTTAGAGTATAAGCTATTGGAGTTCTGTTCAGGAAATTCTCCCCTGTGCCCATATGTTCAAGGTTCTTCCCTAGTTTCCCTTCTATTAGTTTCAGTGTGTCTGGTTTTATGTGGAGATCTTTGATCCACTTAGAATTGAGCTTAGTGCAAGGAGATAAGGATGGGTCAATTTGCATTCTTCTGCATGTTGACCTCCAGCTGAGCCAGCACCATTTGTTGAAAAGGCTATCTTTTTTCCACTGGATGGTTTTAGCTCCTTTGTCAAAGATCAAGTGACCATAGGAGTGTGGATTCATTTCTGGGTCTTCAATTCTGTTCCATTGATCTACATGTCTGTTACTGTACCAATACCATGCAGTTTTTAACACTATTGCTCTGTAGTACAGCTTGAGGTCTGGGATACTGATTCCCCCAGAGGTTCTTTTACTCTTGAGAATAGTTTTAGCTATTCTGGGTTTTCTGTTATTCCAGATGAATTTTTGAATTGCTCTTTCTAACTCTATGAAGAATTGAGTTGGGATTTTGATGGGGATTGCATTGAATCTGTGTATTACTTTTGGTAAGATGCTCATTTTTACTATATTAATCCTGCCAATCCATGAGCATGGCAGATTTTTCCATCTTCCGAGGTCTTCTTCAATTTCTTTCTTCAGAGACTTGAAGTTCTTGTCATACAGATCTTTCACTTGTTTGGTTAGCGTCACGCCAAGATACTTAATATGGTTTGTGGCTATCGTAAAGGGTATTATTTCTCTTACTTCTTTCTCAGCCTGCTTATCCTTTGAGTATAGGAAGGCTTCTGACTTGCTTGAGTTGATTTTATATCCGGCCACTTTGCTGAAGTCGTTTATCAGCTGTAGGAGTTCTCTGGTGGAGTTCTTTGGGTCGCTTATGTATACTATCATATCGTCTGCAAATAGTGATAGTTTGACTTCTTCCTTTCCAATTTGTATCCCTTTGACCTCTTTTTCTTGTCTAATTGCTCTAGCTAGAACTTCAAGTACTATATTGAAAAGATATGGAGAGAGAGGGCAGCCTTGTCTAGTCCCTGATTTTAGTGGGATTGCTTCAAGTTTCTCTCCGTTTAGATTGATGCTGGCTACTGGTTTGCTGTAAATTGCTTTTACTATGTTTAGATATGGGCCTTGAATTCCTGATCTTTCCAAGACCTTTAGCATGAAAGGATGCTGAATTTTGTCAAATGCTTTCTCAGCATCTAATGAGATGACCATGTGGTTTTTTTCTTTGAGATTGTTTATGTAGTGGATTACATTGATGGATTTCCTTATATTGAACCATCCCTGCATCCCTGGGATGAAGCCTACTTGATCGTGGTGAATGATCGTTTTGATGTGTTCTTGGATTCGGTTGGCAAGAATTTTATTGAGTATTTTTGCATCGATATTCATAAGAGAGATTGGCCTGAGATTCTCTTTCTTTGTCGGATCTTTGTGTGCTTTTGGTATTAGTGTAATTGTGGCTTCATAGAACGAGTTGGGTAGTGTTCCTTCTGTTTCTATTTTGTGGAACAGTTTGAAGAGTATTGGTGTTAGGTCTTCTTTGAAGGTCTGATAGAATTCTGCACTAAAACCATCTGGACCTGTGCTTTTTTTGGTTGGAAGACTTCCAATGACAACTTCTATTTCTTCAGGGGTTATAGGACGGTTTAGATGGTCTATTTGATCCTGATTTAATTTTGGTACTTGGTATTTGTCAAGGAAATTGTCCATTTCCTCAAGATTTTCTAGTTGTGTTGAATACAGGTTTTTGTAGTAGGATCTGATGATTTTTTGAATTTCCTCAGTTTCTGTTGTTATCTCTCCCTTTTCGTTTCTGATTTTATTAATTTGGATACTATCTCTGTGCCCTCTGGTTAGTCTGGCTAAGGGCTTATCTATCTTGTTGATTTTCTCAAAGAACCAACTCCTCGTTTTGTTGATTCTTTGTATGGTTTTATTTGTTTCTACTTGATTGATTTCAGCCCTGAGTTTGATGATTTCCTGCCTTCTACTCCTCTTTGGTGTATTTGCTTCTTTTTGTTCCAGGGCTTTCAGGTGTGCCATTAAGCTGTTAGTGTATGCTGTCTCCCGTTTCTTTTTGGCGGCACTCAGGGCTATGAATTTTCCTCTTAGCACTGCTTTCATTGTGTCCCATAAGTTAGGGTATGTTGTGCCTTCATTTTCATTAACTTTCAAAAAGTCTTTGATTTCTTTCTTTATTTCCACCTTGACCAAGTTATCATTGAGTAGAGCATTGTTCAGCCTCCATGTGTACGTGGGTTTTCTTTTGTTTTTGTTGCCATTGAAGACCACCCTTATTCCATAGTGATCTGATAGGAGGCATGGGATTATTTCTATCTTCTTGTATCTGTTGAGGTCTGATTTGTGACCAATTATATGGTCAATTTTGGAGAAGGTACCATGAGGAGCTGAGAAGAAGGTGTATTCTTTAGCTCTAGGATGAAATGTTCTTTATATATCAGTTAGTTCCATTTGGTCCAAGGCTTCAATTAGATTCACTGTGTCCCTGTTTAGTTTCTGCTTTCCTGAACGATCCATTTCAGAGAGCGGGGTGTTGAAGTCACCCACTATTATTGTGTGCAGTGCGATGTGTGCTTTGAGTTTTAGTAAAGTTTCTTTTACGAATGAGGGTGCCCTTGCATTTGGAGCATAGATATTCAGGATTGAGAGTTCTTGATGGTGGATTTTTCCCTTGATCAGTATGTAGTGTCCTTCTGTGTCTTTTTTGATGACTTTGGGTTGAAAATCAATTTTATCCGATATTAGGATGGCTACTCCACCTCGTTTCTTGGGGCCATTTGCTTGTAAAATTGTTTTCCAGCCTTTTACTCTGAGGTAGTGTTTGTCTTTGACACTGAGGTGCGTTTCCTGCATGCAGCAAAATGCTGGGTCCTGTTTACGTATCCAGTCTGCTAGTCTATGTCTTTTAATTGGGGAATTGAGACCATTGATATTGAGAGATTAAGGCATAGTGATTATTGCCATCTGCCATTCTTGACGCTATCTTTATGTTTGAGTGGTTATCTACTTTTGGGTTTGATTCAAGAAGGTTATTATCTCATTTTTTCCAGGGTGTTGTTTCTCTCCCTGTATTGGAGGTTTCCACCTATTATCCGTTGCAGGGCTGGATTTGTGGAAAGATATTGTGAAAATTTGGTTTTATCATGGAATATCTTGGTCTCTCCATCTATGGTGATTGAGAGTTTTGCTGGGTATAGTAGTCTAGGCTGGCATTTGTGCTGTCTTAGTGTCTGCATGAGATCTGCCCAGGATCTTCTGGCTTTCATAGTCTCTGGTGAGAAGTCTGATGTGATTCGGATAGGTCTTCCTTTGTATGTTACTTGGCCCTTTTCTCTTACTGCATTTAGTATTCTTTCTTTGTTTAGAACATTCGGTGTTTTGATTATTATGTGACGGGAGGTATTTCTGTTCTGGTCCAGTCTGTTTGGAGTTCTGTAGGCTTCTTGTATGTTCATCGGCATCTCTCTCTTTAAGTTAGGGAAGTTTTCCTCCATAATTTTGTTGAAGATGTTTACTGGCCCTTTAAGTTGCAAATCTTCACTCTCATCTATACCTATAATCCTTAGGTTTGGTCTTCTCATTGTGTCCTGGATTTCCTGGATGTTTTGGGTTACGCGTTTTTTGCATTTTGCATTTTCTTTGACTGTTGAGTCGATGCTTTCTATGGAATCTTCAGCACCTGAGATTCTTTCTTCCATCTCTTGTATTCTATTGTTGATGTTTGCATCTATGACTCCTGATTTCTTCCCAAGGTTTTCTATCTCCAAAGTTGTCTCCCTTTGTGATTTCTTAGTTGTTTCTACTTCCTTTTTTAGTTCCTGGATGGATTTGCTGAGATCCTTCACTTGTTTGTTTGTATTTTCCTGTATTTCTTTAAGGTATTTTTGCATTACCTCTTTCAGGATTTCTTCCTGATGACCCACGTTCTCCTGCATTTCTCTGAGCGATTTTTGTGTTTCCTCCTCATGGGATTCCATCTGTTGATCCATCGTCTCCTGCATTTCTTTAAGCAGTTCTCGTGTTTCCTTTGTAAGGGCATCTAACCGTTGATTCATTTCTTTAAGCAATTTTTGTGTTGCCTCCTTATGGGCATCCGTCTGTTGACCCATATTCTTCTGCATTTCTTTATGCAAATTTCGTGATTCCTTTGTGAGTGCATCTACCCGTTGATTCATCTCGTTAAGCGATTTTTGTGTTGTCTCCTTGTGCGCCTCCATCTTTTGATCCATGTTCTCCCGCATTTCTCTAAGCGATTTTTGTGTTTCCTTTGTAAGGGCTTCTAACCGTTGATTCATGGTCTCCTGTAACTCTTTATGAGATTTATTTGTGTCCTTCTTGTGATCCTCTAATAGGATCATGAGAAGTGATTTTAAATCCAGATCTTGTCTTTCGGGTGTGGTGGGGTATCCAGGACTTGCTGCTGTTGGAGAGTTGGGTTCGGATGGTCCCACATTACTTTGATTACTGTTAGTAACATTCCTACGTTTGCCTTTTGCCATCTGGATACCTCTGGTGTTAGTTGGTCCTGCTGCCACTGGCTGTTGGTTGGACCTCCTGTGAGCCTGCAAAGCTATTTCTGCCCCCCCTGGATTACCAGGATTCCCCTGGCACCGATTTCTGGGGCCTGCCTGCTCCTGAGTGACTTTGGAGCCCTAATGTGCTTTGCCCCAAGTGATCTTATATTGGGGAGGCCTTGCACATCTAAAGGCTCAGCCTAGTGGATTCCTGGAGCAGAGGTCGCCAAAGGGAGGCTGGCAGGCTCCTGCCCTGTGCAGGGGTGTGTGATCTCTCCTGGGGGGGGGGGGAGGGGGCGTCCCTCTGCCAGGCAGAAGTCCCACAGCAGATCTGGCACGCTGGTCACTGCAGATCAGCCCAGCACCTGGGAGCAGGTTACACACAAGCTGCCTGAACCCGAAGCGATATTATGCCTGTCTGTCTCTGAGCCTGGTGGTCCCAACTACCTGGTCACTGGAGCAAAGATGGCGGAGGGCACTCTCCGTGGCGCTGCTCACCCTGTGGTCACGATGGCCCGCCGATCTGGCACCCAGACGACCACAGCGCCAACCCGCCCTCGGGCACAGAAGGAAGCCCCAACAGGCCGTGTCCCAAGTGATGTTAAATCGGGGGGAGAGCCTGGGTACCGGTCTCTCCAGCGCAGTCCGCGGGAACAGAGGTCGCGGAAGGGAAGCTGGCAGGCTCCCTCCCTGCGCGGGGTCCCTCCACCAGGCAGAAGGTCCCACCGCGGAACTGGCGCGCTGGTTACTGCAGATCAGCCCAGCACCTGGGAGCAGGTTACACACAAGCTGCCTGAAACCGAAGCGATATTATGCCTGTCTGTCTCTGAGCCTGGCGGTCCCAACTACCTGGTCACTGGAGCAAAGATGGCGGAGGGCAGTCTCCGTGGCGCCGCTCACCCTGTGGTCACGATGGCCCGCCGATCTGGCACCCAGACGACCACAGCGCCAACCCGCCCTCGGGCACAGAAGGAAGCCCCAACAGGCCGTGTCCCAAGTGATGTTATATCGGGGGGAGAGCCTGGGTACCGGTCTCTCCAGTGCAGTCCGCGGGAACAGAGGTCGCGGAAGGGAAGCTGGCAGGCTCCCTCCCTGCGCGGGGTCCCTCTCATAGTGTTTTTTGAAGATTTATTTTACTTTTCTATAAATTAGTCAGATTATACAAAGACTTGAATTTAAGACAGTAATTTTTGTATGCATGATGATGCTGCCTTTGAATTTATAAGCTTTTGACTGCAGAAAACTTAAATTTTAGTTGTTTCTTTTTTAATTTTGAAAATAATTTTTGATTTCAATAGCATAAATTTCTTTTTAAAAAATCTTTATTAAATTATTTTATTGACATTCCAAAAGTTGTCCTGCTTTCTGCTCCACCCTCACCAAGTTCTTCACCTCATCTCCCATACCCCCACCTCTGAGAGGGTGCTATTCCACCCACCTACCCATTCCCACCTCACCCCCACCAGCATCCCTCTTCCCTGAGACATCAACTTTCCACAGGATTAGGCACATCCTCTCCCACTGAGGCCATACAAGGCAGTCCTCTGCTACACAATACCCAGGGCCATGAACCAGCCCATGTATGCTCCTTGGTTAGTGGCTTAGTCTCTGGGAGCTCTGAGGGGTCTGGTTTAGTTGACACTGTTGCTCTTCCTATGTGGTTGCAATCTCCTTCAGCTCCTCCAGTCCTTCCTCTAACTCTTCCATATTGGTCCTGGACCTCAATCCAGTGGTTGGCTGTAAGTATCTTCCTTTGTCTCAGTCAGTTGCTATGCTAGAACATAGCTATGCTAGGCTCCTCTCTACATGCCCAATACGGCGTCAGTAATAGTGTCAGGAATTGGTGTGCATACATAGGATGGATCATAAGTTGGGCCTGTCATTGGGTGGCCTTTCTTTTAGTCTCTTCTCCATTTTTGTCCCTGCTTTCCTTTATACAGGAACAATTCTAGGTTAAAAATTTGAAGATGTGTGGGTGGCCCTCTGCCTCAACTGGGGGCCGTATCTATCTACTGGAGGTTAACTATCTGAACAAAATTTTGTAGAATACAGATAACACCTTCTACAAACAGAGTTCTACCTGGGTTTCCTTCTTTTTGTCCTACCTTAGTCTGTCCCTGATCAAACTAGCAGTCATGTCCCTTGCTCACTACTATATTATATTGTACCTTTGCTTTCTCCTTAATAGCACCTGTTTTCAAAGCAAAAATGGATCAAATTTCCAGAAAAAAAGATAATAAATTGAGATGAGCCCAACATTATGTGCTATGTGTCCTTCAGCTCATTTGCCAGTGGAAGTAGTATAGACAAAGAAACCAAGAAACTAAACCCAAAGTGGTGAGACAGATAATAAGCAAGAGTCCAACAGTCTTACAGGCTTTAGAGACACAAAATAGAGTTAAGATATATCCTGATGATCCAAAGCTGAGCTTTCAAATTGCCAGAGAAAAAGAACACACAATGAAATGAATTGAGTCCAGTATTTTATATTATTTTCCCTTGGAATAGTTCCTGACTTATAAGTGGGAGGGGCAAGACAAAGAAGTTGAAAAAGCTAAACAAAGTGGCAGATGTAAAGCTCAGCAGCTCAGCAGAGCTTTCAGTCATTCCATAATGCTGGGGAGACAGAAATTAGAGTTCAGAGCCTGCCAAAGAGAAGGAACCCTGAATAATTATCCTAATTATTCAGTTGGGATCCCCAAAGGGCTAAAGTCTAGGAGTAGGGATGAACTGGAAAAAAGTTCCCCACAGAGACTAAAGTACAGTTTGAATTAGTTCAGTGTTAGACACGACAGAGGTGCTTTGTCCCTTCCTACTTGCTAAAAGCTAAGTAAATCTCTAGAGGACAATAATAATATACTGAGTTTTATTAACTTTTGACATCCAATGTATAACAAGAATAAACAGTCACTGTGTCTACCAGGTATATTAATCTTATAAGACTGGCATGACATAGTACTACAGACTGGATATTTTCACAATTCTGGAGGCTTTGTCCAACTAGGTTTGGAATCTGTGGAAAGTGCTCTTCCTGATTCATAGTTGACCATCCTCCTTGTTTGTCCTCAGTGAAGCTTTTGCAGAGGTCTATTTTATAAGGGGATTAATTCCACTTAGTCTTTATGGCTAAAGTACTTTATCTACTAATACCATTGCATTTCAGGTTAGGATTTCAACATGGAGATTTTTAGAGAATACAAACATATGGTAAACAACAATAAAAGGAAAGCAAATTTTGGAAGTGAAGATTATAGTAACTAAAATACATGATTTGATACATGTAATTAGCAATAGATTAGCAGTTCAAGAAAGGATTAACTAATCAACTGGAAGATAGGTCAGTAAAAATATTCTGACTGAAGGACCATGCAAAAGAGTTAGAAATGTCACCCCTTCAGAAAAAAACTTGACACAACTATGTAACTGGTCCTTGAGACCAAGACTTCAAACTTAGCATGGAAAAGAAACATTGCTAACTCAATCTCAGGAGGGGGAGGAAAAAGGAGGGACAAGGGAAGGAGAAACGGGGTGGAGGGCAAAGGCACAGAGAATCTATGTGAATATGGGAAAGTGCCAGCGAACCCAAACAATTTACTGGCTTTTATAGGTATCCTTACTGGGAAGCCATGGAAAATCTACTCAGCTAAATTGTAAAGAGACCACAGATTTACGGTAGGTCAGACCTGGGTCTACTTTAGCTGTGTCTTTTGCTTTCTTACTGCATACATTATCTTTGATTTGTGATTCTCTGAGTTGCAGTTTCCTCAGATGTAAAAGAAAGTTCAATTCTCTTATAGACTTATTATGCTAAATAATTGACATACACTACAAAATCACAGGGCATATTTGGTCTTTATTTTTCTTAGGGTGTTTACATTACTTTGAGCTGAAATGTATAGATTCTAGAGACATCATCTTTCCTAATAAATGTTGAGAGTTTTACTTCAACCATTGTATACTTAGTGTAAATGGTGGGGTGTCTACACTTAAGTCTAGGCCTTTAAAATTTCTGAGGTTATCTTTTTGTTTTGTGTATCTTACTTTTGGATGTGTTAAATATTTCATTTCATTGGATATTGTTTTCTTTTCTTGTTGTGAGTATAATTAAATCATTTCCCCCTTCCATATCTGACCTTCAAACTCTCTCATATACTCTCTCAAAGTCATGTTCTCATGTTCTCAGTTTTCATTAGTTTTAGTGCAAATGTGTGTGTGTGTGTGTGTGTATGTGTGTGTGTGTGTGTGTGTGTGTGTGTGTGTGTGTCCTCTTCAGTCTATATAATGTTACTTGTATGCAAGCTTTCAGGTCTCATCATTTAGTATTGAATTACCAATGGTGTGTTCTTTCCCAGGAAAGATTGACTATTGTTCCAGCTTTCAGCATACTTTAGTTGCCTATAGTTCCTTTTGTAGTATTTAAGTTTCCTGGCATCCCCCACCACTGTCCACTTTGACATGCTTAGTGTTGTTTTTCTTATTCAGCTCGTTTATTCAGTCATGTTGGTGAGACTTGATAAGTGTATCTTTTGACTACTAGGAGAAACAGTATCATAGCAAACTCATGGATCCTCTGGCTCTTAAAATCTCCAGACACCTTACTTCTTCAATGATCCTTGAGCCTTAGGTATGGGGGTTATATTGTAGATGCATCCTTTGAGACTGGACTCCACAACTATTGGACTATTGATTGGTCATGGTTTTCTTTAGTGGCCTATAGAACTTTCCTTGATAAGGCATGAGGACTCTGCTCATCTATGGGTATAAAGAGAAATATTTGGAATCTAGTTAGGGATTATGCTGGTTTAATAAAGTAGCAATTAATTTTCTACTCTCCATTTTGACATCTCTGTTGTTTTGTTCAGCTCATAGTCACATTAGTGAAAATTTACAGGTATAACTTCTGGCATTAGTAGGTGAAATGATATCACAATAAACAGGTTACCCTCCAAGATCCAAGACTTCACTAGCTCTGAGTAATTGGCTAGGTTTCCAGTAACAGGAATCATTTCCCTCTTGTTGAATAGAAAGCTTCTGGCTACTGCCAAAGTATGCATGCCACTATTGCATGCTTAGGGTAATTGTAACATTCTTGTCATTGGCGTTGTTCATAGGCATTATAGCTGTATAGGACTGTTAGTTGCTTCCTTCTTTTAGAAGCTTGCATGGCACCTTCTGGTATGATGAAACCTACTCTTTGTATGTGTGCGGGTCTTCCAGGTCAGATCCAGCTCAGGGACTCTGGGCCCTGTATCTGAAGTTCATGGTATTCTCAGGACTAAAGACTTGCTTTCCACCTCTGATGGAAACCAAGAGCTATAGCAATAGCTTGTATGTTTGGGGAGTATTTTGGATAACCCCAACCAACAACTCAAAAGAGGCTTCTCATATCTGGTGTTAAGATTATTTTTGTTATGTGGTCTTTGTCTCTTGGAAGGAGTTTTGTCAGCCCATATGAGAAATTTTCATTTAAATCTGTAATTCTCAACCTCTAAAAAAATTTTTTCCTGGACTGGAGAGATGGCTCAGCAGTTGAGAGCACTGATTGCTCCTCCAGAGGTTCTGAATTCAATTCCCAGCAACCACATGATAGCTGGCAACCATTTGTAATGGGGATCCGATGCCCTCTTCTGGTTTATCTGAAGACAACTACAGCTTACTTACATATATTAAATAAATAAATAAATCTTTAAAAGGGGGCTGGAGAGATGGCTCAGTGGTTAAGGGCAATGACTGCTCTTCCCAAGGTCCTGAGTTCAAATCCCAGCAACCACATGGTGGCTCACAACCATCCGTAATAAGATCTGACTCCCTCTTCTGGTGTGTCTGGAGACAGCTACAGTATACTTACATATAACAATAAATAAATCTTAAAAAAATAAAACAAAAAACAAAAAAAAATCTTTAAAAGGTAGAGCAGAGTCTGAGGGAAAGACCATCCAGAGACCACCCCACCCAGGGATCCATCCTATATACAGTTACAAACCCCAGACACTATTGTGTATGCCCACAAGTGCTGACTGACCAGAGTCAGATATAGCTATCACCTGAGAGGCTCTCCTAGTGCATGACAAATACAGAGGGGGACACTCTCAGCCAGCCACTGAACTGAGCACAGGGTCCCCAATGGGGGAGCTAGAGAAAGGACCCAAGAAGCTGAAGGGGTTTGCAGCACAACAGGAGGAACAACAATATGAGTCACCCAGTACTCCCAGAGCTCCCAGGGACAAAACCATCAACCAAAGAGTACACATGGAGTTACACGTGGCTCCAGACACATAGGCAGCAGAGGATGGTCTTGTTAGACACCAAAGGAGGAGAGGCCCTTGGTCCTGGAAAGACTTGATGCTGTAGTGTAGAAGAATACCAGGATAGGGAAGTGGGGGAGGGTTGATTGGGGAAGGGGAGATGGCTTATGGGATTTTTGGGGGAGCACGGAATCAGGAAAGGGGACAACATTTGAAATATAAATAAAGAATATATCTAATAAAATTTTACCTTTAAATTTTTCCTATTATTATTATTATTATTATTATTATTTACATTGTGACCAAAGTTCCCACACCTCTCAATCCATCCTCCACCTCCCCTCTGCTACCCTCATGCAATCCTCCCCCATTTATCTTCAGAAAAAGGCAGGCCTTCCATAGATATCAACTAAACATAGCATACCAAGTTAAGGCAAAATACAGCAAGCCAATAGCCAACATCAAACTCAGTGGAGAGAAACACACACACACACACGCAGAGAGAGAGAGAGAGAGAGAGAGAGAGAGAGAGAGAGAAGGGGAAGGGAGGGAGGGAGGAAGGGGGAGAAGGAGATATTCTTTAACAGCAAGTCGAATGAATTAAAAAACCCACTATGATAAATTATTTTAATAAAGAGTTATGATGTCTTTTTTTCCTGCTGGATGGTTTTAGCTCCTTTGTCAAAGATCAAGTGACCATAGGTGTGTGGGTTCATTTCTGGGCCTTCAATTCTATTCCATTGATCTACCTGCCTGTCACTGTACCAATACCATGCAGTTTTTATCACTGTTGCTCTGTTGTATAGCTTGAGATTAGGGATGGTGATTCCACCAGAAGTTCTTTTATTGTTGAGAATAGTTTTCACTATCTTGGGTTTTTTGTTATTCCAGATAAGTTTGGAAATTGCTCTTTCTAATTCTATGAAGAATTGAGTTGTAATTTTGATGGGGATTGCATTGAATCTGTAGATTGCTTTAGGCAAGATGGCCATTTAAAAAAGACAGCATTTTCAACAAATGGTGCTGGGTCAACTGGCAGTCAACATGTAGAAGGATGCAAATTGATCCATGCTTATCTCCCTGTACAAAACTCAAGTCAAATTCACGAAATTCCTAGGCAAATGGTCAGAACTTGAAAATATCATCCTTAGTGAGGTAACCCAATCACAAAAGATCACACATGGTATGAAGTCACTGATAAGGGGATATTGACCCAGAATCTCAGAATACCCTAGACACAATCAGCATATCAATAGATTTCTAAAAAGATGGAAGGAGAGACCCCTGGTCCTGGAAAGACTGGATGTAGGGGAACGCCAGGACAGAGTAACGAGAGGGGGTTGAATGGAGAAAAGAGGGAGGGAAGGGGGCTTATGGGACTTTCGGGGAGGGAGGAAACGGGAAAGGGGAAGTGATTTGGAATGTAAATTAAAAAAATAAAATTAAATTAAATTAAAAAAAAAAAAAACTCAAGTCCAAGTGGATCAAGGAGCTCCAAATAGAACCAGATACACTGAATATAATAGAAGAGAAAGTGGGGAAGAACCTGGAGAACATGGGCACAGGGGAAATTTTCTTGAATAGAACACACCAATAGCTTATGCTCTAAGATCAAAAATTGACAAATGGGACCTCATAAAATTGCAAAGCTTCTGTAAGGCAAAGAACACTGTCAATAGGACAAAATGGCAACCAACAGATTGGGAAAAGATCTTTACCAATCCTATATCCAATATATACAAAGAACTCAAGAAGTTAGACTACAGAGAACCAAATAACCCTATTAAAAAATGGGGTACAGAGCTAAGCAAAGAATTCTCAACTGAGGAATACCAGATGGCTGAGAAACACCTAAAGAAATGTTCAACCTTCTTAATCATCAGGGAAATGAAAATCAAAACAACCCTGAGATTCCACCTCACACCAGTCAGAATATCCAAGATCAAAAACTCAGGGGACAGCAAATGCTGGAGAGGATGTAGGGAAAGAGTAACACTCCTCCATTACTGGTGGGATTGCTAGCTGGTAAAACCACTCTGGAAATCAGTTTTACAGTTCCTCAGAAAACTGGACATAGCACTACCTGAGGACCCAGCTATACCACTCCTGGACATATACCTAGAAGATGCTCCAACATGTAATAAGGACACATGTTCCACTATGTTCATAGCAGCCTTATTTATAATAGCCAGAAGCTAGAAAGAACCCAGATGTCCCTCAACAGAGGAATGGATACAGAAAATGTGGTATATATACACAATGGAATACTATTCACCTATTAAAACAATGAATTCATGAAATTCTTAGACAAATGGATGGAACTGGAAAATATCATCCTGAGTGAGCTAACCCAATCATAAAAGAACACACATGGTATGCACTCAGTGATAAGTGGATATTAGCACAAAAGCTTGGAATACCCAAGATACAACTCAGACCACATGAAGCTCAAGAAGAAGGAAGATCAAAGTGTGGATACTTTGATCCTTATTGGAAAGTGGATCAAAATACTCATGGCTCACAGTCAATCAATAGAATTAGCATAGGATCCCCAATGGAGGAGCTAGAGAAAGGACCCAAGGAGCTGAAGAGGTTTGCAGCCCTGCAGGAGGAACAATAATATTTACCAACCAGTACCCCCAGAGCTCCCAGGAACTAAACCACCAACCAAATAATACACATGGAGGGACCCATGGCTCCAGCTACATATATAGCAGAAGATGACCATTTCATACATCAATGAGAGTAGAGGCCATTGGTCCTGTGAAGGCTTGATTCCCCAGAATAGGGGAAAGCAAGTCAGGAAATTTGGGGGGGGGGTGAGCGGGGGAGGAGGATGCGATAGGGGGTTTTTGGAGGGGTAAAGTGGAAAGGGGATACCATTTGAAATGTAAATAAAGCAAATATCTAATTAACAGAAAGAGTTAAGATGAATTTTTATGTAACAATGACAGAAACACTACCAATCTTTATGAGATTTTTATCTAACATTGAAAGATTACATAAGAACTGTTATATTTTGAGGAATTTATAGAAATTAAATTTTGCTATCTTTTTAACAACACAATGTTGTTATTGCTTTATATAAGAAATGGAAAGGGTAAACATCTAAGGTCATACAATGGGTAGAATGTGAGCCATCATCAATTTCTAGAACATTAACATTTATATTTAGCTACGTTTTAAATATCACCAGTTGGTAGTAATTGTTTAATAGCATTTTAAAACACAATAGATAATTAACACAGAAATACTTAAGTAACTCCTTGTTCTTCTCCATCTTACAGAAGTAAACATTCTCCTGAGTATATTTCCTTAAACTGCAAACATGTTTCTATATTATTACCAATTCTATGTGTACACATAAGAAATATTGCTGTATTCATGTTTATAAAACTGTTATATTTTGTACATTATGAATCGTTTTACACTCATTAAATTCTAACACCATGAAGAGTCTATAGTACCATCATTTATTTTTCAGTTCTACTGTTTAAATTATCATGGACTTTTATTGCTATCTAAACATATTTAATACCATACTACTTCTCTTCAAACATATATAAAAGTAGATGAAGTATTGGATTAAATAGAATACATTAATTATTTTAACAAATTAATTGGGTTTTCATATAACATTCACATTTTATACTTTTGTGCACAGTGTTAAGCTTATTTTTCGTTGTGAGTTTGGATGAATATACGTGTGTGTGTGTGTGTGTGTATGTGTGTGTATTACAGAGGGCAAAGGACAACATCAGGTGTCCTGCTCTGTCACTCTCCACCTTATTTGCCTCAGAGAGGGCTTCCTACTGACTCTGGAGCTAGGCTGGCAACCAGCAAGCTCTAGTGACCCTAAGTGAAGTTCAGTTTAGTGAAATCAGAAAAAATAAGCAAATAAGCTCAATAAAGAAAAATAGATTTTTAATTTCAGAAACCAATAAAAAGCTAGTTTCTTTGTGGGGAGGACCAATGTAATTGTTAAACATTTAAATATGACTAATATCAATAATGACAGTGAGGCTCATATGACCCATCTAGGCACAGATTTTACATTTTAAGACAGAAAATAGCAGAGCTCATGCATATATAACTAACAATAATGTATCTAGTAAACAAACTGAATGTATAGTTATGACTGAACAGCAAAGGGAATCTCTCGTTGACATGGGCTCACTGGAAATTCAACCAAATATTTAAATAAAATTAATATGTAGTAAAATACACCAATTTCAGTGAAAATGTTGATATTTGATATATATGAATATACTATCAAGATAAAAGTCAGAAAATTTGATATCTAGGAGTTAAGCTTATTCATTTACCATACATTAAAGCAGAGAAGAAAAGTCTCTATATGTAATATTCATTTTTCATGAATAAGTTCTGCTGATTTGTTCTACTGATCAAAAGCCACAAAAATCGCTCTAAACACCAGATAATTTCTTTTTCCAACATCAAGCACACACTTTCTAAGTACCTCTTGGGCATATGTGAATAAATCACGGTTCCTGTCCCAAAGGAACAATTTATTTATGAATGTAAAACTTGTAGTGTTCAATGAGCTCCCAAAAGATTGTTAAGATTGGAGAGGCTTTTAAAGACAAGAGTTTGGTGTGGTGGCACACACCTTTAATCCCAGCGCTCAGGCTGCACAGGCAATTGGATTTCTGTGAGTTTGAGGCCAGTCTAGTCTACATGGTGAGTTCCAGGACAGCCAGGCTTGTTACAAAGAGAAACCCTATATCAAAAAAATCCAGATAGATAGAGAGAGAGAGAGAGAGAGAGAGAGAGAGAGAGAGAGAGAGAGAGAGAGAGAGAGAGAGATAGATAAGATAATCTCTTCCATTCATACCTTTACTGCCATTTTGCCATTTCATGGTAATTAGGCTTCCTCTCCCCATATCACAAGAGCTCATTCTTACATTCCTATCTCAGTAAATAACCATGACCCTGCCAATAACTGTGTCTGTCATCTCCTTCCATGTTATAGCTCTTCATGCCTTAAGACCCTTCCTCCAAACTCACTTCCAGGACAGGGCCACTGATTAATAATCAATTTGGCCATTCAGAAGTGTTTACGAAACACCTAATACATCTAGGAACTTTGGATACAGCTGTGAACAAAACAAAATCTACCTCAAGGAGCTCTTTCATTATAAGGAGACAACATAAAATAAGCAAGTAAGTAAATGTAAGAATATAAATTATATGAAGAAAAATAATGCAGGATGAATGATCAAACATAGTTTATGAGTAGGAGAGTTTTGCATGCTAGAAAGACTTGCAGTAGAAGGATATTTGGGATTTGGGGAGGAAACCAAAAGAGATAAGAAAACCAGCCATTTGGTGTTCATCTATGAGAAGAGGAAGACAGATCAAAAAGCGCAAACATCCCAAGTCTAGAACATGCTTAGCAAGTTTGGCTAGCACTAAGAACAAAGGGTGGAGTGGAATAAAATGACTAGAAAAGTAACTTTGTGCAGATCACATTAAAGACTGTTGACTTCATTATCACACAATGGGAGCAAAAGCAGGACATGACTTATTTTTAAAGAATAATTCTAGCAGCTATACAGAGATGAGAATGACATAGGAGGTTGCAGTGGAGATTAGCTCTAAGATGTTGATTTATACCAAAGCCATAGCAGAGGACATCAGAAACCATATGGAATATATTTATGATGTTTAGTTGATACAATTGCTAGGAGACTGATTGGACTATGGAGGTAGAGAGAATTGGGTTATAATTGCTGGAACAGTGCTCTTTTGTTGGAAAATGAAGATGGAATGTAGTGCACAGGAGGAGGAGTTGGCTTTAGATAAAAGTGTGGACAGTTCACCTAGAGTAACATGAGAAGAATTTGACACAGAAGCAGCCAGGTGAGTAAGTATGAGAATAGATAACCTGAGGGCTCAGTACTGACTGCTTTCTCTTTTGCAGCAGAAAGAAACCTGGAGCTAGGAATGAAAAGGAGAGATTTGATAGAATGGATATAAAATAGTCATCCAAACATAGCCACTAAATCTTAACCTCTGTATCCATTTCCACCCAGCTGGATTCATTTTCCTTGGTTTGGGTATGTTCTTTGAAGCTCTTTCCTCATTAAATCCTCACCTTGAATGATAGAAACATTCATATAAGTAGTTTACTAAAGAAAGAATAAGACATTAATTTCCTTATAAAGGAAACTTCTACTTGGAGAAATGATGATGTAGTCTATCTACTACCTCTGTCATGCTTCTCAAATCTCTGTCTCCACTGCCATTCTCACTGATCCTTTCTTTTTTTTTTCTTTCTTTTTTTATTGAATATATTCTTCATTTACATTTCAAATGCTAAAACCTTTCCCGGTTACCGCCCCCCCTCCGAAAACCCTCAACCCCTTCTCCCACCCCCTGCCTCCAAGTATATGCCCCTCCACCCGACCCACTCCCCCCTCCCTCCCGCCTCGATTTCCCTTTGCTGGGGCATCTATTGAGCCTTCACCGGACCAAGGACCACTCCTCCCACTTATGCCCAACAAAGCCATCCTCTGCCACATTTTTGGCTGGAACCATGTTTACCCCTTGGTTGATAGTTTAGACCCTGGGGCGTCCGGGTGGCCGATATCATTGTTCTTTCCATAGGATTGTAAATCCCTTCAGCTCCTCGGGACCGCCCTCCAACTTCTCCATTGGGGACCCCACGCCCAGTCCAATGGTTGGCTGCTAGCATCTGCCTCTGTATGTGTAAGACTCTGACAGGGCCCCTCCAGAGACAACCATAACATACTCCTTCTTGTCATCCATAATAGTGTCGGGGTTTAATGACTGTTTATAGGATGTTTATAGGACTGATCCTTTTTTACTTGGAACCTTGCATCAGCATCCCCGATCTTTATATTTCTTCATGACCCTCTCCAGCACATTAGGAAATTTCCACCAATCCAAGTTTATGTAACACACTTGATGTCTCACTACATTCCCCTTTCTTGCTTTATAGCCTATAGCCTAGGCACATAAAATAAAATCTGAAAGTTTTATCCAAAATTGCTGTAGTTCAAATTGGCTTCACATTTACTAAGTGCCTCAGGACGGCTTTGCTTTTGCTGTTCTGCTTCTAATCTCCATGTGGTGGGTGTATAGCAAATGAAACTGTTGTGTAGAGATTTCCCAAGGCTCTATAAACCAATGAAAAAATATTAAAATTATAAATAATAAGAAAAATGCATTTAGAAAATAATACATGTTGAATTTGGTCAAATATGTTTTGGACCTATTGAGATGATCATTTCTCTTTCCTTTTTATCCTGTTAAACAATGACTTATATTGATTGATTTTGAACATTTTATTGACACCTTTCACATCTATATTCACAAGTGGTGTTCAGATGAAATGGGTTGAAAAGTTCTCCTTTCTCATATTTTCTGCAAGTTTATGAAGGGTTGATATGATTTCTTTATTTTAAAATGTTTGGTAGAATTTATCAATGAAATAACTAATGGTTAAATTTTTTTCTTGCTGGAATTTTTATAACAGCAAACCAAATTTTAAGAAAGGCAAGGAATGGTTCGTATCATCCCTTTTTTTACAGGGAGCCTAGATAGTTTGTGACTTTGAAAGAATTCATTCATTTTGCGCAATTTTTCCAATTTCCAGCCATGTCTTGTCTTTTAAATTTCTATGGGGTCAAGCATGATGCCCCTTCTTTATCTGATGCTTATATTTATATCTTCTCTCCTGTTTTCTTGGTTAGGTTGTAGACTTCTCAGTTTAACTGACCACGTCCCCCACAAAGGACTGCATATAAGCATTAGTGTTTTCATTTTTAAGCACTACTTACTGTAATTGTATCCCAAACAATTTGATAAGTTAATTATTTAATTAGTTAATTTTGATGCTATGGATTGAACTGTGGGCCTTGTGCATGTTTGACAAGCAGTCTGCTACTGAACCACTCCCTCAGTTAAATTTTTATTTTCACTCAGCTCAAAGTATTTTAAAGTTTTGCTTAGAATTCTTTTTTGATCCATAAGTTACTTACATATATGCTTTTAAATTTCCAACTATTTAAGAAACAGGGGTTATATTTTATATATTTTTCTAGTTTAATTTCATTATGGTTAAAGAACATACTTTATATGATTTCAACTCTTATAAAAGTTTGCATTTCCATTTAATGTACTGCTAATCTAATTATAAAACAAAGCGTGGAAGTTCCTCACAAAATAAATACAGAAAACTATGATGTAATCCAGCAATCCCAACAGGATCCTGAAAAGATACTTCACACTCACATTTGTAGCACAGTATTTGCAATGTCAAGAGCTAGAAGCAGTACAAAATTTTTTTGTCAATAGATGGATCAACAGACTATGGCATATATCCACAATAGACCTCAAAATCCTACCTTAACAGAAAAAGACGGTTCCCGCGGACTGCGCTGGAGAGACCGGTACCCAGGCTCTCCCCCCCCTCGATATAACATCACTTGGGACACGGCCTGTTGGGGCTTCCTTCTGTGCCCGAGGGCGGGTTGGCGCTGTGGTCGTCTGGGTGCCAGATCGGCGGGCCATCGTGACCACAGGGTGAGCGGCGCCACGGAGACTGCCCTCCGCCATCTTTGCTCCAGTGACCAGGTAGTTGGGACCGCCAGGCTCAGAGACAGACAGGCATAATATCGCTTCGGTTTCAGGCAGCTTGTGTGTAACCTGCTCCCAGGTGCTGGGCTGATCTGCAGTAACCAGCGCGCCAGTTCCGCGGTGGGACCTTCTGCCTGGTGGAGGGACCCCGCGCAGGGAGGGAGCCTGCCAGCTTCCCTTCCGCGACCTCTGTTCCCGCGGACTGCGCTGGAGAGACCGGTACCCAGGCTCTCCCCCCAATATAACATCACTTGGGACACGGCCTGTTGGGGCTTCCTTCTGTGCCCGAGGGCGGGTTGGCGCTGTGGTCGTCTGGGTGCCAGATCGGCGGGCCATCGTGACCACAGGGTGAGCAGCGCCACGGAGAGTGCCCTCCGCCATCTTTGCTCCAGTGACCAGGTAGTTGGGACCGCCAGGCTCAGAGACAGACAGGCATAATATCGTTTCGGTCTCAGGCAGCTTGTGTGTAACCTGCTCCCAGGTGCTGGGCTGATCTGCAGTGACCAGCGCGCCAGATCTGCTGTGGGACTTCTGCCTGGCAGAGGGACGCCCCCTCCCCCCCCCCCCAGGAGAGATCACACACCCCTGCACAGGGCAGGAGCCTGCCAGCCTCCCTTTGGCGACCTCTGCTCCAGGAATCCACTAGGCTGAGCCTTTAGATGTGCAAGGCCTCCCCAATATAAGATCACTTGGGGCAAAGCACATTAGGGCTCCAAAGTCACTCAGGAGCAGGCAGGCCCCAGAAATCGGTGCCAGGGGAATCCTGGTAATCCAGGGGGGGCAGAAATAGCTTTGCAGGCTCACAGGAGGTCCAACCAACAGCCAGTGGCAGCAGGACCAACTAACACCAGAGGTATCCAGATGGCAAAAGGCAAACGTAGGAATGTTACTAACAGTAATCAAAGTAATGTGGGACCATCCGAACCCAACTCTCCAACAGCAGCAAGTCCTGGATACCCCACCACACCCGAAAGACAAGATCTGGATTTAAAATCACTTCTCATGATGCTATTAGAGGATCACAAGAAGGACACAAATAAATCTCATAAAGAGTTACAGGAGACCATGAATCAACGGTTAGAAGCCCTTACAAAGGAAACACAAAAATCGCTTAGAGAAATGCGGGAGAACATGGATCAAAAGATGGAGGCGCACAAGGAGACAACACAAAAATCGCTTAACGAGATGAATCAACGGGTAGATGCACTCACAAAGGAATCACGAAATTTGCATAAAGAAATGCAGAAGAATATGGGTCAACAGACGGATGCCCATAAGGAGGCAACACAAAAATTGCTTAAAGAAATGAATCAACGGTTAGATGCCCTTACAAAGGAAACACGAGAACTGCTTAAAGAAATGCAGGAGACGATGGATCAACAGATGGAATCCCATGAGGAGGAAACACAAAAATCGCTCAGAGAAATGCAGGAGAACGTGGGTCATCAGGAAGAAATCCTGAAAGAGGTAATGCAAAAATACCTTAAAGAAATACAGGAAAATACAAACAAACAAGTGAAGGATCTCAGCAAATCCATCCAGGAACTAAAAAAGGAAGTAGAAACAACTAAGAAATCACAAAGGGAGACAACTTTGGAGATAGAAAACCTTGGGAAGAAATCAGGAGTCATAGATGCAAACATCAACAATAGAATACAAGAGATGGAAGAAAGAATCTCAGGTGCTGAAGATTCCATAGAAAGCATCGACTCAACAGTCAAAGAAAATGCAAAATGCAAAAAACGCGTAACCCAAAACATCCAGGAAATCCAGGACACAATGAGAAGACCAAACCTAAGGATTATAGGTATAGATGAGAGTGAAGATTTGCAACTTAAAGGGCCAGTAAACATCTTCAACAAAATTATGGAGGAAAACTTCCCTAACTTAAAGAGAGAGATGCCGATGAACATACAAGAAGCCTACAGAACTCCAAACAGACTGGACCAGAACAGAAATACCTCCCGTCACATAATAATCAAAACACCGAATGTTCTAAACAAAGAAAGAATACTAAATGCAGTAAGAGAAAAGGGCCAAGTAACATACAAAGGAAGACCTATCCGAATCACATCAGACTTCTCACCAGAGACTATGAAAGCCAGAAGATCCTGGGCAGATCTCATGCAGACACTAAGACAGCACAAATGCCAGCCTAGACTACTATACCCAGCAAAACTCTCAATCACCATAGATGGAGAGACCAAGATATTCCATGATAAAACCAAATTTTCACAATATCTTTCCACAAATCCAGCCCTGCAACGGATAATAGGTGGAAACCTCCAATACAGGGAGAGAAACAACACCCTGGAAAAAATGAGATAATAACCTTCTTGAATCAAACCCAAAAGTAGATAACCACTCAAACATAAAGATAGCGTCAAGAATGGCAGATGGCAATAATCACTATGCCTTAATCTCTCTTAATATCAATGGTCTCAATTCCCCAATTAAAAGACATAGACTAGCAGACTGGATACATAAACAGGACCCAGCATTTTGCTGCATGCAGGAAACGCACCTCAGTGTCAAAGACAAACACTACCTCAGAGTAAAAGGCTGGAAAACAATTTTACAAGCAAATGGCCCCAAGAAACGAGGTGGAGTAGCCATCCTAATATCGGATAAAATTGATTTTCAACCCAAAGTCATCAAAAAAGACACAGAAGGACACTACATACTGATCAAGGGAAAAATCCACCATCAAGAACTCTCAATCCTGAATATCTATGCTCCAAATGCAAGGGCACCCTCATTCGTAAAAGAAACTTTACTAAAACTCAAAGCACACATCGCACCGCACACAATAATAGTGGGTGACTTCAACACCCCGCTCTCTGAAATGGATCGTTCAGGAAAGCAGAAACTAAACAGGGACACAGTGAATCTAATTGAAGCCTTGGACCAAATGGAACTAACTGATATATATAGAACATTTCATCCTAGAGCTAAAGAATACACCTTCTTCTCAGCTCCTCATGGTACCTTCTCCAAAATTGACCATATAATTGGTCACAAATCAGACCTCAACAGATACAAGAAGATAGAAATAATCCCATGCCCCCTATCAGATCACTATGGAATAAGGGTGGTCTTCAATGGCAACAAAAACAAAAGAAAACCCACGTACACATGGAGGCTGAACAATGCTCTACTCAATGATAACTTGGTCAAGGTGGAAATAAAGAAAGAAATCAAAGACTTTTTGAAAGTTAATGAAAATGAAGGCACAACATACCCTAACTTATGGGACACAATGAAAGCAGTGCTAAGAGGAAAATTCATAGCCCTGAGTGCCGCCAAAAAGAAACGGGAGACAGCATACACTAACAGCTTAATGGCACACCTGAAAGCCCTGGAACAAAAAGAAGCAAATACACCAAAGAGGAGTAGAAGGCAGGAAATCATCAAACTCAGGGCTGAAATCAATCAAGTAGAAACAAATAAAACCATACAAAGAATCAACAAAACGAGGAGTTGGTTCTTTGAGAAAATCAACAAGATAGATAAGCCCTTAGCCAGACTAACCAGAGGGCACAGAGATAGTATCCAAATTAATAAAATCAGAAACGAAAAGGGAGAGATAACAACAGAAACTGAGGAAATTCAAAAAATCATCAGATCCTACTACAAAAACCTGTATTCAACACAACTAGAAAATCTTGAGGAAATGGACAATTTCCTTGACAGATACCAAGTACCAAAATTAAATCAGGATCAAATAGACCATCTAAACCGTCCTATAACCCCTGAAGAAATAGAAGTTGTCATTGGAAGTCTTCCAACCAAAAAAAGCACAGGTCCAGATGGTTTTAGTGCAGAATTCTATCAGACCTTCAAAGAAGACCTAACACCAATACTCTTCAAACTGTTCCACAAAATAGAAACAGAAGGAACACTACCCAACTCGTTCTATGAAGCCACAATTATACTAATACCAAAAGCACACAAAGATCCGACAAAGAAAGAGAATCTCAGGCCAATCTCTCTTATGAATATCGATGCAAAAATACTCAATAAAATTCTTGCCAACCGAATCCAAGAACACATCAAAACGATCATTCACCACGATCAAGTAGGCTTCATCCCAGGGATGCAGGGATGGTTCAATATAAGGAAATCCATCAATGTAATCCACTACATAAACAATCTCAAATAAAAAAACCACATGGTCATCTCATTAGATGCTGAGAAAGCATTTGACAAAATTCAGCATCCTTTCATGCTAAAGGTCTTGGAAAGATCAGGAATTCAAGGCCCATATCTAAACATAGTAAAAGCAATTTACAGCAAACCAGTAGCCAGCATCAATCTAAACGGAGAGAAACTTGAAGCAATCCCACTAAAATCAGGGACTAGACAAGGCTGCCCTCTCTCTCCATATCTTTTCAATATAGTACTTGAAGTTCTAGCTAGAGCAATTAGACAAGAAAAAGAGGTCAAAGGGATACAAATTGGAAAGGAAGAAGTCAAACTATCACTATTTGCAGACGATATGATAGTATACATAAGTGACCCAAAGAACTCCACCAGAGAACTCCTACAGCTGATAAACGACTTCAGCAAAGTGGCCGGATATAAAATCAACTCAAGCAAGTCAGAAGCCTTCCTATACTCAAAGGATAAGCAGGCTGAGAAAGAAGTAAGAGAAATAATACCCTTTACGATAGCCACAAACCATATTAAGTATCTTGGCGTGACGCTAACCAAACAAGTGAAAGATCTGTATGACAAGAACTTCAAGTCTCTGAAGAAAGAAATTGAAGAAGACCTCGGAAGATGGAAAAATCTGCCATGCTCATGGATTGGCAGGATTAATATAGTAAAAATGAGCATCTTACCAAAAGTAATACACAGATTCAATGCAATCCCCATCAAAATCCCAACTCAATTCTTCATAGAGTTAGAAAGAGCAATTCAAAAATTCATCTGGAATAACAGAAAACCCAGAATAGCTAAAAGTATTCTCAAGAGTAAAAGAACCTCTGGGGGAATCAGTATCCCGGACCTCAAGCTGTACTACAGAGCAATAGTGTTAAAAACTGCATGGTATTGGTACAGTAACAGACATGTAGATCAATGGAACAGAATTGAAGACCCAGAAATGAATCCACACTCCTATGGTCACTTGATCTTTGACAAAGGAGCTAAAACCATCCAGTGGAAAAAAGATAGCCTTTTCAACAAATGGTGCTGGCTCAGCTGGAGGTCAACATGCAGAAGAATGCAAATTGACCCATCCTTATCTCCTTGCACTAAGCTCAATTCTAAGTGGATCAAAGATCTCCACATAAAACCAGACACACTGAAACTAATAGAAGGGAAACTAGGGAAGAACCTTGAACATATGGGCACAGGGGAGAATTTCCTGAACAGAACTCCAATAGCTTATACTCTAAGATCAAGAATAGACAAATGGGACCTCATTAAATTACAAAGTTTTTGCAAGGCAAAAGACACCGTCAAAAAGACAAAGCGGCAACCAACTAACTGGGAAATGATCTTTACCAACCTTACATCCGACAGAGGGCTAATATCCAAGATATACAAAGAACTCAAGAAGTTAAACTCCAGAGAGGCAAGTAACCCTATTAAAAAATGGGGTACAGAGCTACACAAAGAGTTCTCACCTGAAGAATATCTAATGGCTGAGAAGCACCTAAAGAGATGTTCATCATCCTTAGTCATTAGGGAAATGCAAATCAAAACAACCCTGAGATTCCATCTCACACCAGTCAGGATGGCTAAGATCAAAAACACAGGAGACAGCAGTTGTTGGCGAGGATGTGGAGAAAGAGGAACACTCCTCCACTGCTGGTGGAATTGCAGGCTGGTACAACCACTCTGGAAAGCAGTCTGGCGGCTCCTCAGAAAACTGGGCATGACACTTCCGGAGGATCCGGCTATACCACTCCTGGGCATATACCCAGAGACTTTACCTGCATGCAATAAGGACACATGCTCCACTATATTCATAGCAGCCTCATTTATAATAGCCAGAAGCTGGAAAGAACCCAGATGTCCCTCAACGGAGGAATGGATTCAGAAGATGTGGTATATTTACACAATGGAATACTACTCTGCAATTAAAAACAATGAATTCACGAAATTCCTAGGCAAATGGTCAGAACTTGAAAATATCATCCTTAGTGAGGTAACCCAATCACAAAAGATCACACATGGTATGAAGTCACTGATAAGGGGATATTGACCCAGAATCTCAGAATACCCTAGACACAATCAGCATATCAATAGATTTCTAAAAAGATGGAAGGAGAGACCCCTGGTCCTGGAAAGACTGGATGTAGGGGAACGCCAGGACAGAGTAATGAGAGGGGGTTGAACGGAGAAAAGAGGGAGGGAAGGGGGCTTATGGGACTTTCGGGGAGGGAGGAAACGGGAAAGGGGAAGTGATTTGGAATGTAAATTAAAAAAATAAAATAAAATTAAATTAAAAAAAAAAGAAAAAGACGTGCAACTACATGGATGGATCTTGAAGGCTTTTTGTATTTTATGAAAAAGGCCAAAGACTTTATGTCTCCATTTGCATGAATTGCCTTAAGTAGTTAAATTTATAGAAACAGAAAGTATAATTATGACTATTAGGGACTGGGGAAGAAAGTAAAGGGTAGTTGTAATCTAATGAGCATAGCATTTCAGCTTTGCAAGGTAAAAAATTTCATAAGATCTGTTTACAACCATATAAATATACTTGGTACTACTGAAATATACACTTCCAAAAATGGCAACAACAAAAAATAAGCTTTGCATTACATGTACACTTTTACTGCAATTAGATATAAAATAAACCTTTTGAGATTTGTTTTACGGATCAGAATATCATGAAAGATGGTAAATACTCTTTGTGCACTTGTGAAGCCTTTTTTTTTTTTTTTGCTCTTGTGGGGTAGAGTTTTCCATAAATGTCAATTAACTGAAATTAGCTAACAGTATCGTGAAGTTCTCTCCGCTTACTGATTTTCTGCCTAGTCGTTTTATTGATTGCTGAGAGAAGGGTGTTAACATCCCCAACTATAGCTGTCAGTTTCCCTACTTAGCCTTTTTAGTTCTGCCAACTTTTGCTTCATAGATCTTGAACCTCTGTTGATAGTTGCATACATAAATCAGGATTGTGAGGATTTCTAGTTGAAGTGACCCTTTTAGCTTCATGTGATCATCTCTGTTTATTTCTAGAGGTATTCTGCATTCTGAAGTCTACTTTTTATTACTATAAAGTGAGCTTCTTATATGGAAGATGTGATTTTTTTAAATTTATGTGTTTTGTAAGGTATATTTATTCAGATGATTTATATCTGATGTAATTACTGATATAATTGGATTTTATTCTATTTTATTATCTGCTTTCTGATTATTCTTGTTGGACTTGGTTGTGATTTTCTTTCTTTAAAATCACTGTGGAATATTTAGTAGTCCATTTTAATTTATGTGTTACTGCTGTATGTTACATTTGTATATTGATGTTTGCTGTATGAATTTCAATTCATATTCTCAATATTGAAATGTCCGGTTGAGTTACTATTGTACTACTTCAGGTACAATATAGAAGATTTAACTGACCATATGGCTTCATTATCTTACCCTATTTGCACTCATAAGTATTATGAGAATTATTGAAAATTCAAAGTACTATTTCATAAGTTTTGCTTGCAATAGTTGCCGATATTTTGAAGAACATAAATGTAACTTGTAACATTTATAAGAGATTTAATACTTCCCTTGTATTTTCATTGATTCTGATTATCTTAGTTTCCATCTAATACATTTTTTCTTCACCTAAAAGAATTTCCTATGTAGTTTTCAGCTAGAGTCATTATATTTTTAGTTTTCATTAATCTGAAAATATCATTTCACCTTTATTTATATTCTAGAAGATTTATTTTTTGAGAATGTCATATATGAGTATGGTACCTTCCATAATTTCTATCCCTCCCTCTTTTCCCTTCCAATTCTTCTTGTGAAGGTAATTTCACTGTATGTAAAAGTATTTGTTAGGTAATTTAAATATGCACTTCTACTATCTTCTGACTTCCAATTTGTCTTATAAGAAATTTCATATTATTACTGTTTTGAGACAGGGTTTCTCTGTGTAGCCCTGGTTGTCCTGGTGGAACTCACTCTGTAGTACAGACTGGCCTTGAATTTAGAGTTCTGCCTGGCTCTGCCTCCCAAGTGCTGGGATTAAAGGTGTGGACCATTACTGCCTGGCCATCTACATATAATTTTAGTTGTTTTGTTTGAGATGGAGATGGAGTCTAATTATGTAAATCAGGCTGACCTTAAACTTATGTAATATTTAACATATTTTTTTAACATTGTGGCCATGGTTTTCTTTGTCTTTATCATGTTTGAGATTTTTTGAGTTTATTAACCCTGTAATTATGCCTTTTACCAAGTTTTGGAAGTTTTCAATTGTAATAGTTTTAGGTATATTTTCTATGTTAATTTCTTTCTTCTAGGACTCTAGCACATGGAAGTTAAGTTTTTTGATGTTATTCTTTCATAAAGTCTCTCATCATTTGTTCGCTTTCTCAATATTTTTTCTTTCTATTCATCTTACTGGATAGTTCCTACTGATCTATCATAAAATTCTCATTTTTTCCTGTCATTTCCATTTCTATTTTACTATTAAGTTTATCCCATCATTTTAATATTTTAGGTCTCTTACCTCTCAGTTCTAAATTTTCATTTGGTTCTTTTTATTGTTTCACGTTTTCTACTTAAACTTATCAAGTATGTTTACTTTTATTGCATGTAACATGATTCTCATAGCTATATAATAGCTCTCTATTGCTATATAATAAATTGTGGGTACTTAACAGCTTAAAACCTCAATTTGTTATCTATAAATTAGCATGGGCCAGGGTCTTAGATTATTGTAATTAAGTTGTTGCTAGAGTCACCTGAAGCTTGGGGTCTTCTGAGCTAACATAGTTGTAAAGACTGAATTCCTCAATTACTAGAAACTGCCTGTAGTTTCCTTGACACAAGACCCTCTCAAAAGGCAGTTCACATTTTATCAAGTTGCTCCTTTAAGAACAACAGAAAGATTCCATCTCACACCAGTCAGAATGGCTAAGATCAAAAACACAAGAGACAGCAGTTGTTGGTGAGGATGTGGAGAAAGAGGAACACTCCTCCACTGCTGGTGGGATTGCAAGCTGGTACAACCACTCTGGAAAGCAGTCTGGCAGTTCCTCAGAAAACTGGACATGACACTCCCGGAGGATCCGGCTATACCACCCATGGGCATATACCCAGAGGCTTTACCTGCATGCAATAAGGGCACATGCTCCACTATGTTCATAGCAGCCTTATTTATAATAGCCAGAAGCTGGAAAGAACCCAGATGTCCCTCACGGAGAAATGGATTCAGAAGATGTGGTATATTTACACAATGGAATACTACTCTGCAATTAAAAACAATGAATTCACGAAATTCCTAGGCAAATGGTCAGAACTTGAAAATATCATCCTTAGTGAGGTAATCCAATCACAAAAGAACATACATGGTATGCAGTCACTGATAAGGGGATATTAACCCAGAATCTCAGAATACCCTAGACACAATTCGCATATCAATAGATTTCTAAGAAGATGGAAGGAGAGACCCCTGGTCCTGGAAAGACTGGATGTAGGGGAATGCCAGGACAGAGAAGCAAGAGGAGGTTGAATGGGGAAAAGAGGGAGGGAAGGGGGCTTATGGGACTTTCGGGGAGGGAGGAAACGGGAAAGGGGAAATCGTTCGGAATGTAAATGAAAAAAAAACTTAGAAAATAAAATTAAAAAAAAAAAAAACAACAGAAAGCAGGGCTAGGTGGCATGTGCCTTTAAATCCAGCACTGGGGAGGCAGAGGTAGGCGGATCTCCAAGAGTTCAAGACCAGCCTGGTCTACAGATTTAGTTCCAGGACAGCCAGGGCTACACAGAGAAACCCTATATTATTAGAAAAACAAAAAAGCAAAAAACAGAAAGTCTGTCTGGTCTACTAAAACTGGTCTGTTTTTCCCCCCTTTGAAGGTTTTAAAAGTCATTTTTAAAATTTCTACTAGTCTATTTTATTACTTCTTTTATTTTTTAAGATTATAATATTACATCATTTCCTTCCTGCCTTTCCTTCCTCCAAACCCTCCCATATATGCTTCCATGTACTTTCGTTCAAATTCATGGCTTCCTTTTTCCTTAATTTATTGTTTTATATTTACATGTATATACTTACATATTCCTAAATACAACAATGCTCAGTCTGTATATTGTTACTTTTATGTTAATGACAGATACTATTATATATTTTTATCACATATGATGTTTTGAAAAAAGTCTTACAATAGCATTTATTGAAGTAACACCATATTGCCTTTATAAAATGTAACCTAATTAAGAGAGTAACATTCTGTCATCATTGTATATTCTTTGTTAGAACCAAGTCCAGTCCTGCCTGTTCTTAAAGGCACAATTACAGAAAGCTGTGGCTACCACCAGAAGGCAACAACAAAACATTGTCAGGTTAACTTAGGGGAATCTTTGCTGAAAGCTACTTTCAAGTCTTTGATAATTCCAACATCTGGGCTATGCAGCGTAATACATCTACTAATTGGTTTCTCTTTTAAGAATTGGTCAATCTTTTTCTGGTTTTTTGCATGTTAAGTAATTTTAGATTATATCTAAGTTTAAATGTGAATGAAAAACTTTTGTTGATTCATTCAGAGAATTAGAAGACCACATTTTCTAGCTCTTTCTTTTCCAGAAGTTTCTTATGAGTCCACTCGAGGCTGTGGTGTCTTTTTTCCTGGTTCTTCTGGCCAAAAACGTTCATGTTGTCCCTTCAAATTTTTGCTACTCATTCAGCCATCATTTCCAAAACTTCTATGATTAAGGCTTACTCTATGGGCAAAGGAACTAAAAGAAAATAGGAAACAAACAAACCAACAAAACAGGTTTGTCTCACACATTTTTGCTCACAGGATCACTTTTAAAAATTATTATTCTGACTAGTAATTGTGATTGCTTATTTGTTTCTTTGAGACAAGGTCTTAGTCCATAGCCCTGGCTGGCTTGAAACTTGCTGTGTAGATCAAGTTGGCCTTAAACTTTGAGTTCTGTTTGCCTCTGCAACCCTCCCCCAAGCCCTGAGTGCTGGGGTTAAAGTAGTCCACCACCACATTCAATGTAATCGCGTTATTTTAATTGAATTTCCAGCACTGCTCTTCTATACAGCTTGGAGATTTGATCCACACTCTGAGAAGAGCATATAAGTGTAAAAGATATGGAATATCCACCTTAATGTGGGATCCTTTTCTAACTATTTCACAAGCTATTTGCTTTTGTTTGCCTGGTTGAGCCTTTAAGTAGATGGCTTTTGTATTTTCTCCAGAATTTTATATTATCATGAAAGGTCAGCTGTAGTGAGCTTCTTCCATCTTGACCAGGACTGGAGGTTTTTATTTATAACATATTTGCACATTTACAGTGGGTTTCTTAGAGACAGCACATAATGTACTTATTTTTTTAACCTAACCTCAATTTTGACATTTAATTTGGATGTTTAGATAAGTTTTTAAAAAGCTTGAGGACAATTTTATTAGAGTTTGTGAGAAAAACTACAAGGCAGGAAAACTGTAAATCTCAGCAGCTACTTGGAGTAGGGAAATGGACCGCAAGTCATTTCGTTTGTAAGCAGCCATGTAGTGGGAAGTGGGGGGAGCTTCAGAGAAAGGCTGAGAAAACCCACAGTGCCAGGGAAAGCACGCAGAGACTTTGGAAAAATAAAGAAATTTTTTTTCGCTTTTATCTGTAACACACAAAAAAACCTCATTTGGGCTTAGCAGAGCCATATTGTAGTAACCCCATAAGTAACTGCAGTGAGGAGAGGCTTCTGGGAAGGAAAAGTACATTATGTAATCAAGGGAATAATTATTTCTCCACTCTCCCCAGCATGTCTTCAGGTGAATAAGATTTCCTGGGGGATGTACTCTGGGGCAGGTGTTTGACAGGCCCAGCTGGACTAATTCTTATTCCAGGACACAATAGTATGTAGAGTTCTGATCTTTGGAACCATTCAGAATGTTGCATCGCTGCATCTCTGTCCAGGGCCAGACACAGATCCCATTCTTTTTTTCTTTTTTCATTTTTTTTAAATCAGGAAGAAGTAGCTTTATCGTAATGGGCCTCTGATACTCATCCTCGGTGGTATTTCTGTAACGTGCTTTCTTAAAGAGTGAAAACGCTAAAATCATTTAGTAAATAGACAAAAAATAAAAAAAGTTATAACCTATTTCTGTCATGAAAATGCAGATATCTAATTCTAAACCTGTTTACCAGGGGGAAATAGTGTCTGGACTGGTGGTTTCTGTCATACCTTCATGTATAGCCTCCAAGCTGAGGTGCTAGTTTAGGAGAAGATAACAAGAAACAAGAACTCCTGTCTGGCATTCCTGGCTTCTGGCCAGAACAGAACTAAGGACATTTCCAGCTTCTGGCCAAGGACAAGAATGAAAACTGTTCCCTTTTGGGTCCCTGCCCCTAAGTCTGTCTAACCTGTTTCTATTTCCTGTTCTCATCTGTTTAAAGAGGATAATGTTGTTGGGGAATTGGGGCAATAACTGGTTCTGGCATATGCCTGCTGGATGGGGTCCTCAAACCGTCCAGTGGGCCTAGAGAAGGGACTTCAAAAGTCTATTAATGATTCCACTTGGATAACAAACAGGTGTAGGAAGGAAAAGAACCCCCTGCCTAGATAGAGATGTGAGGGTGGAGAAAAAGCAGGAAAGGAGTCAAAGAGAAGTGAAATTGGAGCCCTTTAGGCAGAGGAAGTGATTCCATCCCACCAGGAGCAGGTACAGGAGTTTAAATAACACCTTAGAGTTATAAGCCATAGTCAGAAAACGAGAAGTCAGAACAAAGGACATTTAAACATATCTAAGTCAATTAGAATCCCTTAATAGGCTCACAAGAACATCTGTCCATACCGGGCTTATTGGGTTTCTCCTTGGAGTTTTTCCTGTAGCTTTTAAAGCCTGACTAAAGAGTGATGAACTGAGGGTCTCCTTTCAGGTACTTTGATACTTATTGGAGTCATTATAAAAGTCAAATGATTGAACCTACAGAAGGTGGCTCAACAGGTAAAAGTACCTGTTCCTCTTATAGAAGACTTGAATTCAGTTCCCAACATCCACATTACTAGTGCACAACCAGCAGAAGATCTGGTGTCCTCTTCTAGCCTCTGTGGGCAATGGTACATGTACACACACACACGTTTTAAAAAGATCAAATAATAGCTAAATCCTTTTCTCTTTCTTCCTCCTTAGAACCTACCTAGAAGGGGCCTAATTAATTATTTTTTAAAGAAAATATTACTCAGTGCTGTACAAGGGGAAGCAATCTGGAAAGTAATAACAGTACTTATGTTTGCCCATAATATTCATTTAATATCATTACAATAATATTTGGATTTAAATCTACCATTTTGTTATTTATATTTGTTCCATCTGCTTTTCATGACTTGTTTCTTCTTTTCTTGTCTTCTTTCAGAGTAATATATTTCTATGATTTAATTTTATCTTGACTTTTAGATCACTAGACTTACATATTTTCTTTATTTACATTTCAAATGCTATCCCCTTTCCTTGTTTCCCCTCCGAGAACCCCATAACCCATTCCCCTCCCCCTGCTCACCAACCCACCCACCAACCACTCCTGCTTCCCTGTCTTGGCATTCCCCTACATTGGGGCATTGAGCCTTCACAGAACCAAGGGTCTCTCCTCCCTTTGATGTCCAACAAGGCCATCCTCTGCTACATATGCAGCTGGAGCCATGGGTCCCTCCATGTGTACTCTTTGGTTGGTGGTTTAGTCCCTGGAGCTCTGGGGCACTGGTTGGTTCATATTGTTGTTCCTCCTATGGGGCTGCAAGCTCCTTCAGCTCCTTGGGTCCTTTCTCTAGCTCCTCCATTGGGGACCTTGTGCTCAGTCCAATGGTTGACTGTGAGCATCCACCTCTGTATTTGTCAGGCACTGAAAAAGCCTCTCAGGAGACAGCTATATGAGGCTCCTATCAGCAAGCACTTCTTGGCATCCACGATAGTGTCTGGGTTTGGTGACTGTATATGGGATGGAACCCCAGGTGGGGCAGTGTCTGAATGGCCTTTTCTTCAGTCTTTTTTTAAAAAAATATTTATTTTATTATATGAGTACACTGTTTCTGTCTTCAGACACACCAGAAGAGGGCATCATATCCCATTATAGATGGTTGTGAATCACCATGTGTTTGCTGGGGATTGAACTCAGGACCTCTGGAAGAGCAGTCAGGGCTCTTAACTGCTGAGCCATCATCTCTCCAGCCCCTCCTTCAGTCTTTGCTCCACACTTTGTCTATGTATCTCCTCCTGTGGGTATTTTGTTTCCCCTTCTTCTTGAGCTGCATAGAGTCTGTGAATTGTATCTTGGGTATTCTGAGCTTTTGGGCTAATATCCACTTATCAGAGAGTACATACCATGTGTGTTCTTTTGTGATTGGGTTACATCACTCAGGATATTTTCTAGATCCACCCATTTGCCTAAGAATTTAATGAATTCATCATTTTTTAATAGCTGAGTAGTATATCATTGTGTAAATGTACCACATTTTCTGTATCCATTCCTCCATTGAGGGACATCTGGGTTCTTTCCAGCTTCTGGCTATTATAAATAAGGCTACTATGAACATAATGGGTGCACCAGTTAACATTTATCACAGTATATTTAAAATCTTCATTCAACACCACATATAAATCATACAGTGATATGCCTTGTGTGTGCGTGTGTGTGTGTGTGTGTGTGTGTGTGTGTGTGTGTGTGTGGTGTTGAGGATAGAGTAGGAGAAGGCTTAAAGATTGCTACACACTGTTAATGACAACTCTTGGCTTTTGTTTTGATAGGTTTTGTTTAGCACTCAAATTTGAAAGACAATTTCACTGAATTAAATAATCTAGGTTAACAGATTTTTGTTTAATCACTTAAAAATGTCCACTCTCTTCTGAATCTCATAGATTCTGATACTATGTTTGTAGTTATTCTTAACCATTTTCCTATGTCTTTAAATTTGGGTGCTTTTAGCATTTTCTTTTTATCACTGGGTTAAAGGAATTAGATATGGCATGTTTTACTGTATTTTTGTTTGTAATTATGCTTCTTGAGACTTGTAGACTTTCTAAAAAGTTATCAGGATTATCATTTTCAAACACCTGGAAAAAGTTTGGCCATATTTTTCATGAAATACATTTTTGTCTTTGTCTCTTTGTCCAGTGTTTTGCTTCTTTTATTTTCAGTTTTCTGTCTTGGCGTATTTCCATTTGCATTGTTTCTATTATCTATTCTTTAGCATTGCTGATTTGTATAGATTGTAATTTGTCATATTGCTTTTATATTTTTACTGATTTAATTTAAATAACAGTTTACTGCTACATATATTCATCACTCCCCTTTGTGTGTGGTTGTGAGATATTCCTGTATATTACAAGTACAATAATATATTGTTATATTTACGACTTTATACAACATGTTTTGTTTGGTTATTTATTTGTTTTGCAGCACTAGTATCAAACCCCTGTCTTTATACTTGCTAGTCAAGTGTTCTACCACTGAGTTATGTACCCACTTCTCTGTATAACATATTTGAAAGTAGCTGACAGATTTAAAGAGAAAAATACATATTCATAGGGCTTATTATTTTAGTGTTCCTGTTGTATTTCTGGTTCTTTACATGTTTTTTCTCTAAATTCAAGTTACCATTTGCTATCATTTCCTTATCCTCTTGGTACTATTACTGCCAAATTCATATAATAATTCAATTAAAACCTATAGCTTCATTCAATTAAATTAATATGTGCAAAAAAGAAAGTAGAAAAACACATTTTACAATAGTTAATACTTATATGGTTACCTTTACAAGTCCTATGCTCTTTGTGTAAGATCAAATTACCAACACAAATTACATTCCTTCATAATATTCCCCACCCTTCTCTCTCTTCTGATAGGATCTCACTATGTGCACAGGTTTGTCTACAACTTTTGCTGATTGCAGTACATTCCACCATTTCGCCATTTTAGACTTCTTTAGTATTCCTCATCAGGAAGGTAAAGTAGCAACATTTTTGTTTGTTTGAATATCTTCATTCATTTTAAGTTTTGAAAGATTGGTTTGCTGGAGTGAGAACTCTTGGTTGACACCCTTTTGTATTTATTATCTTCATAATTGCATCCTGCCTTTTGTTGTCCTCTATAGTCTCTGATTAAACTTAATTGGTTCTCCTGTATATGCTGCATTCATGATTTTGACATTTTCTTTGAATATTATTTCTGTTGTCATTAAGTCTTGATGTAGATTCTATTGCCATTATCCTCTTGGTTTTTTTTCAGCATTATCATGTTTAGGTTAATGGATTTTGTTGTGCTTTGTTATGTTTCATTGGTTTTAGTTTTGGTTTTCTAAATCTGGGATTTTTCCATTCATTATTTCCTCTATTTTTTTGCCATTCTTTAATTATACGTTGATTTGATTAATGAAGTGCTGAATTTCTTGAGACTCTGTTTTCTTTTCTTTGTTGTTGTTGTTGTTTTGTTTTTTCAAGACAGGGTTTCTCTGTGTAGCCCTGGCTGTCCTGGAACTCACTCTGTAGACCAGGCTGGCCTCGAACTCAGTAATCTGCCTGCCTCTGCCTCCCAAATGCTGGGATTAAAGGCGTGTGCTACCACTGCCTGGCTCCCTAATTGGTTCTTGATTGTGTCAAGACAGTGGAAGCCAATTGCTGGGCGAAGGGAAAGGTGGGATTTCTGTGTCCCAGGAGTTGAGTCCTTGACATGCTATCAACACACATTCACTCAGGAATTAATCTGTTCCTTTATATTTCTTTTAAATTTTTTGTTTAAAACTGGTCATGTGGGGTTGGAGATGTAGCTCAGTGGTAGAGAACTTGCATACCAAGTACAAGACCTGTGACTCTATCCCTAGCACCAGAAAAATAAACATGGGTATTTTAGATAGATAATGTTACTATATAGTTACTGAATACTATTACTGCAGCCCCATCCTGTCATCTAAACCTTATTTTTATTGTCTGTTTAATGACTTGAATGTTTAGTGAAGTTCATTTCTTCAGCATATATAAAATTTGGCATGTGCATAGTTACCTTGAAATGTCAATGATTTTAGAAGCATTATGTTCTACTTTGTCATTTTGTCCCTCTGATATCATATATTTAGCTTGTTGCCAACAGCAATAATCAACTTTTTTTCTATTATTTTTATAATGCTTTGGAAAATTCTGATCCAATTACATTCTAGCTGTTTTATTTAGTTAGCCTTGCCTTTCTTCTTCCTCTTTTCCTCCTCCTCCTCCTTCTTCTTCTCCTTCTTTTTCTCTCTTCCTTCTTTTGTTCCTTAGCTATGAGTTTTACTGTGTAGTCCAAACTGACCTCAAACATGTGATTCTCCTGTCTCAGCCTCCTGAATGCTGGGATTACAGGTTATACTATACTTTTTTGTGTCAGTATTTTTGAGCCAAATCTTTGAGGTTTAGTCTAACCCCAGGAGGCCTCTTTTTAAATGTATCTTACCCTGGTTTTGCCTTAAGTGTCTAACTGGTGAATAGTTTAGTTGTTGCTTTCATGAACCAATTAGTCTTTCAGTACTCACCCCTACAATCTTCATTGTGTTTGAAGCCTAACCTCCTCCTCATGCTCTCTAAGTAAAATCAATCATATAGGGCAGAATTACATGGAGTCCTTTCTTCTTATGTCTGTTCTGTCCCCATGGGAAAATTTCTCTATCATTCTTCAGAGGTGGAGACTGTAAAAATAGTCTGATTTTTCTCGTAGTTATACTTTGTTGGTGTGAGTGCCATCTTCTGAACTCCTTGGTTTTCCTTCTCCGCATAGTAATTCACCTTATGACAGAGCTGAGTTGGGGAAATTTAAGACCCAGAATTCTTGGCCAACTATTTCAAGAAGAACTTATAAAGTGGTAACTCAGTAAAAGAAGGGAGTCTCAGATTCTTAGCTGTACCTACCTGGATTGGATTACAGTTTCTGAAATTCAATATTGGGGGCCACGTATGAACTTTCAGCATTCTACCCTATGTCACATAATGCCATGATCTAGACACAGCAAACTGGAAGGAGAGTATGCCTATGTTCTTGTTTTTAATTGTCTAGGGTAGTTTTTGTCATACTAAGTTGGGGAAATGGGATGAAGTCTAGGTGATAATAGTGTCTTAAGTCCCACATATTGATATTGTATGAATATTTTTGATAGTTTTAAAGAAATGTCTTTTCATTGCTCTGTGCTCTTAGAATGATTTCAAGGTACCTTTCTCTCTCCCTCTCCTCCCTTTTGTGTGTTCTGTATGCACAGGTACATATGAATATACTGGTCATGTATATGGAGGCAAATCTGTGGGGCATTTTTAAATTCATTAATTAATTTATTTAGCAGTCACTGATAAGGGGATATTGACCCAGAATCTCGGGATACCCTAGACAAAATCCGCATATCAATAGATTTCTAAGAAGATGGAAGGAATTCCAGGATGGTCCTGGAAAGACTGGATGTAGGGGAACACCAGGACAGAGTAACGAGAGGGGGTTGAATGGAGAAAAGAGGGAGGGAAGGGGGCTTATGGGACTTTCGGGGAGGGAGGAAACGGGAAAGGGGAAATGATTTGGAATGTAAATTAAAAAAAATAAAATAAATAATAAAAAAAATTAATTTATTTATTCACTTTACATCCCAATATCAGTTCCCCTCTCCTCCCTGTCCCCCCTCAAAGCTCCTCCCCATCCTCCTCTCCTATTCTCCTCTGAGAAGAGGGAATCCCCTGCATCCCCACCCCTAGCACATTTCATTGCAGGACTAGGCACATGCTCTCTCAATAGTCCAGACAAGGTAATCCAGTTAAGAGAATGGGATCTACAGACAGGCAACAAATTCAAGGACAGGCCCTGCTTCAGTTGTTGGGGGATCTGCATGAAGACCAAGCTGCACATCTGCTATATATGTGGGGGGGGAGCTAGGTCCAGTCCATGTCCACTCTTTGGTTGGTCGTTCAGTTTCTGTGAGTACCCCAAGAGTCCTGGTTATGTAGGGTTGTAGGGAAACACAGAGACACCACTCAGGAGGTGGGAAAGCACAGTCTGAGACATGGGAAAGCCCAAAGCTGGTTGCTGCAACAAGGTCTGGGCCATGGAATTCTCAGGCTTGTGGACATCCAGGCACTGCTGGGAGTCACTGAAGAGGAGAGAATGGAATTGGGGGCTGCAGGCTGGGGACAGTGTCTAGCCTGGGGCCCAGGGCCAGGGGACAAGGGGAGCTCGGGCTTGTCTCATGGGGGATGGTTATCCGTGGCTTGATGGCAGTAGGTTTGGTGGTAGTTGTGGCTGGGAGTGCAGAGCGGCCTGCTATGGGAGATTAGGCTGCAGCTCTCTAGGTAAAGGACTTCCTCATGGCTCCCCATGGTGGATCTTTGTGAAAGGAGCCAGTCCATGGTTCCAAACAGTTTATTGTCATGGCAGAAAATGGATGTTTAAAACCATACCCTACTTCTCAGAGTGAGCCTGAGATTAAAGACCTTTTGCAGGGAGGGATGTCTGGGAAGGGAAGCTTATTGGCTAAGCCCTCCAGGCCTCTAGGTACCTCACTAGCATGGAGAACTCTGTTTTGGGCCTAGGTGACTGTGATCTTGTCTCTTTTCCTATTGTCTTGGTCTGAGATGTTAGGGATGCTTCATCTAAAGGTAGAGAAGGGCTTGGGGCTTTGCCCCTACATGACTGATGGCTACAATTCTCTCTATGGAGGGCTGTGGCTACATGACAAGGGCCTGGTGTTAGGAGCAGGTGAAGCTCCTACCATCCCCTCAGGGACTCTGGGGCTTCTAACCCTTAGCTCGACTTTACCAGGCTTCCTCTCACGGTCTCCCACCCCACAAGGTTAGTTGACTCTGTTAGTCTTCCTGTGGAGTTCCTATCCTCTTCAGTTCACTCAATCCTTCACCCAACTCTTCTGCAGGACTCCATATAATGTTTAGCTGTGAGTCTCTGCATCTGTTTCAGTCAGCTATCGGGTGGAGGCTCTCAGAGGACAATTATGCTGGGCTCCTGTTTTGCAAGCATAGCAGAGTATCATTAATAGTGTCCGGGATTGGCTTCATCATTGTGATAGGTCTCAGTTTGGGCCAGTCCTTAATTGGTCATTTCCTCCACCTCTGCTCTATGTTTGTCCCTGCATATCTTGCAGGCAGGACACATTTTAGATCAAAGGTTTTGTGAGTGGGTTGCTGTCCTCATTCCTCCACTGAAAGTCCTGCCTGGCTAAAGGAAGTGGCCACTAGGATCCATATCCTGTGGGGCATTTTTTAAATTAATGATTGATGTGGGAGGGCCCAGTCCTCTGTAGGTGGTGCCATCCCTGGGCAGATAGTTTTGAGTGGGAAAAGAAAGCAGACTGAGCAATCTGTGGAGAGAAAGCCAGGAGGAAGTGCCTCCATGGCTTGTTTATGTTCCTACCCTGTTTGTGCTCCTGTCATGCTTGAGTTCTTCCCTGACTTCCCTTCATGTTAGAATGTAAGTTGTAAACTAAAACAAACCCTTCTCTTCCTAAGTAGCTCCTGGTCATGGTGTTCATCACAGGAATGGGAAGCAAACTAGGATAGTCCTCTCCTTATTTTTTGAGGTAGAATCTCTTACTGAACCTGAAGTTCCAGTTTTGGCAAAGCTGGGTAACTAGTGAGCTCCCGGGTGCCATCTGTCTCCTACTTCTCAGCACTGAGATTACAGGCTAAAGGTATATACATGGCCATGTTCAGTTACATATCTACTAAAGATTTGAACTCAGGTCCTTTTGCTTTATCAGTAAGCATTCTTACAAACTTTAGCCATCATCCCAGCCCCCAATTTTCTGTTCCTTTTAACAATTGCTCTTTATAATTTTCACTAACTGTGGTTATTTAACTGGGTTGAGAGTGTCCAGTTATGTATGCTATTATCCTTAAAAGTCATTCCTTCTAATTTTTTTTCCTGAAAATCCTTTTACTCATTTTGGGGTAGCTCCTGATCATGCATACACAGATTGACTAATGAGCCAATTACAGAGATTCCCCTTACCCCAATAAATCACTGGAGTTCTTATTCTCTGGTTCTTTTATTCACAATTGTAAAACATATTGACCAGTAGGAACTCCAGTCTGTTTCTTCAATCCTAAGAATACATTGATTCTCTATTTCAGTTCCTTCTTGCCTGTGACTTGAAAACTCCCTCAGTGTCATAAGCTTGAATAATAATTTGCCTTGTCTTTCCTTAGCAATTACAGTTTTGTGCAGCTTGTCTAATATCACAATGAATTTTTTTCTAGATATTTTGTTGTTTAAGGAAGGAAGGAAGGTAAATCTGATCCTTTTTACTAAACTTATCTGGAAGTAAGATTCTTAAGCCAATATTTTCTCTTTTATTTTTCTTGAATAGGAGCTATGTAGTAGTTAAGGCAGCTACTCCATTTTTCTGTGCCTCATTATTGGCCTCTGTGGACTAGAGATAGTAAGAATCTTACTTACCCTTGTAGTGTTGTTAAGATGACTAAGTTAGTGTTATGTCAACAGTTTATAAAAGTTTATACTTAAGCTGAAATATGTTTTAAATTCTACTACCAGCAATACTTTTCACCATCATTACCACTGATAAACTGTCTTTATTTCCCATATATCCTTGAAGAAATTGTCCAAGGCATCACTTATGAACTGTATGTACAAGTGGACTGGATCAAAATATCTAACAGTTACTTCTAAATATTAGACATTGTTTAACAGTTGTGTTTTGTATGTATGAGCACTTACATATTTGTGTATATATAGACAAACCTTAGGTTAATAGACTTTGAGAGTTAAAAGGATTGCATGCATAGATTTACTTTGTCCATGAACATATTTATGTCCATTATGTTGAGTAACTTGATGAAATTTCCATAACAAGCCTTTTAAAAAATGTCCATGAAGCATTCTTTTATACCATGTCACTAGTTGGCTTTTTGGTACCTAATATATTCTTGGCCACCAACTAAGTATAAAATGGCACTAGCAATTCTATACAATTATCTAGTTTTAAAAATTGAGAAGCAGGCATGGTGATTCATGCTCTTAATTCTAGCACTTTAGAGGCTGAGGCAAGTATCTCAAGTTCAAAGCCATCCTGGACTATACAGTGAGACCATATCTTTAAAAAAATTAAGATAAAACTGAAGATAATTAACTACATGGAATTTTAGGACAGTTTAATCCAAGAAGTTAGAAGGGTCCAATACTCAAGCATTAGCAGAATGTCCATGGCATGTTTTCTATTTTATAAAGATCTGGAAATACTTAAGGTGGCTACTTTTAGAAATATGTTGCATTTCCATCTGGTCTAAATCAATAAAATTAAACTTTATGCTATGTGAGATGGAGATTCCAGATTTAGAGACTGTTATATAATATTCTTAAAATCTTCATTTGGTATTATTTGGGAAATTTATTTAGTTATCAGGACACAGGTGATATGGTATACACAATTTTTTATGAGAAAAAATGTTTTTTTTTGTGATTTGAACATATTGCTTTTGAGCTTTCCCTGCATAAATGTTCTTTATCAAGTAAAGTTTATGTTTTAGTATAAATTATTTTTCATCATGGCAAGATGACTGGTAAAACAGTATTGGTCATGTGTGTGCTAGGGATTGTGTGCTAGAACTATAACATACCCTTTGTGTATATTATTTCACCTAATCCTCACTGAACCAGTTTGGGAACTGGAACAATGGCTTATGTACTGTTATTCACAGAACCTCAATTCTATTCCTAGCACCCACATCAGGCAGCACACGACTGCCTTTAACTCCAGCTTCAGGGGATCCTACACCCTTTTCTGGACTCTTTGATCACTGCAATGTCAAGTATGGAAACCCACATAAAGACATACACACACACACACACACACACACACACATATATAATTTAAAAATAAAAGTAAAAAACATTTTGATGTAGGTGTTATATTCCAATTTTATAGAAGAGGAAACTGAGGTTCAAAACATGTAACATCCAAGATTATAAAACAATTCAATGGCACATTTAGAGTTCTGACCCAGGGTCTTACTGATGTCCTATTTTTAAAGAACCTCATCATTAGTATTACTGTTAAGATCTTTGCTCATAGCACTGTTACCTAATGATAGTTCTAAGATACAAATTGTTAAAGGCATTGTTATAAAGATAATACAGTGTGCTTTTATACCCAGAAGATTACCAGGGGGAGTAAGTAATTAAAGATCACATGTCAGATAAGACTTTAGTGAAAGTTTAACAGCCACCAGGTGGTCTTAAGAGAAAAGAGATGTTTTTAAAGCTAAGCAGAAACAGCAAAAAAAAAAAAAAAAGGCTGTGGTTTAGAATTGTAAGAATTGGTAGTGGGAGGGTAGTTGCTAGGTGCCTGTAAGATTCTGGTTTGATTATAAGTAGAGGTTATCATTCCTATTCTCAGATACAGAGTTTGAAGCTTAATAATTTGCTTAAGGGGACAAGCTGTGTATTCATAGTTATCCTTCATCTTGACCTAACGTTTACTATACCCTACTTTTCCCCTTACAAGTTTGATTCTGGTAGCACTATCCCTGCTACTAACTTATTTTCTTCTTAGCTTTTTTATTACTTGCTTCTTTTTCAGTGGGTTACAGGAAGAAATATTTCTTCAGCATGTAAAACTTTTCATTGGAGAGTAGCATGGGTTCTGCAGACTGTATTTAATCTGTCTGGAGTCAGTGAAAGAGAGGATTAAATATCTTTGAATTTTTCTCATGTCCTAATTAACATGTTTAATGTCATGTTTGCTTTATCAAATAAGGATGGTACTCATTATCACACAGTGATCACAAGTTCCAGTGGGTAGCTATGTATTTTTTTATTGATAAAATCCAAAAAATGATCAATTTACCTTTGAGATTAAACTTTCAAAAATGAGATATTTTGGGGGAAATGGGGACAAAAGATGCTTCAGTGGGAAAAGTTCTTATAGTTAATGTTTTTGGGGGGATTGCTGAATCTTGATAGACTGATAAATTCTGCTTCTTCTGTTCCATTAACTAACCTTTAATCACAGCTATCACAAAGGAAAATGAGTAAGTAAATAAATTTATAAATACATGACTTTGCACTCCAAATCCTTTCACTATGGCTGTTTGGTACATCAAAGCAGTCTCTTTTTTCTCACTAAGAATAGACCCTATAAGTAAACTACTAAATATTTCACTAATGGAATGAACTTATTAGTGTCCCAAAATATCAGGTGCCCCAGAAACATTCTGTCATAAAATGGTAAATCTGTCATAAAATGGTAAATGGAAAATAGCGATCCTGTATTCCCCCTTCTCCCCTGCTTCTTTTCATTCAGCTGCCCTTACTTCTCTCCCTGTCCCTCCCATGCCTCTCCTTTTATCTGATTCTCTTACTTATTCTCCATTGTGTTTTCATTTCCTCCTGCTCTCCCCCTTTTCCTCTTTGTTTACATTAGAACTGCTGCTCCTTTATGCGAACACTAAGTAACAGTCATGTTTGTTCAGGTTGCCATGGAAATATTGCAAGTAGGCCTTTACACAAACTGGCCTGCTCTATTAATGAATCACACCTAGATCTTCTAAGGATAATAATATAGGAAAAATTCTACATAGAAATTAGGTCTCAGAACTCTGAAGTTCAATTATTTTTTCCTTCAGATAGAGTTTTCTTCCATTGTATCTTCTTAGAGATACGTGTGTGACTTTATTAATAAGCTATTTCTTTAGACTTTTATTTCATTTCACCACAGAACAGTGACTTCCAGTATTTTTCATTTCAGAGCAGAAGGGGAATTTACAAATTGAAATCTTGGACAGATGAAACTTGGTTTGGTTTGGGGTAGAAATAAAAGTGTTTTAGAATAAAAGGAGAGAGACTTGTTAACTCTCTCAAAGGCATGAAGCAGTGGAGGTATTTTTTGTTTGTTTAGTGCGTGCGTGCGTGCGTGCTTGTGTGTGTGTGTATGTGTGTGCATGCGTGTGTGTGTGTGTGTGTGTGTGTGTGTGTGTGTAGACTCCCCAGCCCTGTCTCTGGAATAAGAAGAAAGCAGTTGAAGGGAGGCGTCAACTCTGAGTGATGAGAAGTGGGCATGTTTTCCTCATTTCTAGGGAGGAAACACCGAATACTATAGGGGAGATAGTGTGAGAAGGAAAATAATGTGCATTACTGCAGCCTCAGAAAGGCCCAAGTGTCATTTACAGGTCTGTTACTGTAGCTCTATGATAAACAGCTGCTTCCTCCTTTCTCCAAATAGGTTTTGGTTTTGAGATACTATTGTGAATAGATCTAATCTCTTCCTTCCTAGAGGTTAGTTCCAGTGCAGGGAGGTAGGTAACAACTTTCAAAGACAGCAAAAGGAGTGTAAGATGAAGAAAAAAATAGGATAGTGATAACAAAAGGAAATTAAAATGGGAAGACATCCTCTTTGATAAGATAATATGCAAAGTGAGACTTAGATTTGTCCACACTGAGAACCCTTGAGAAAAACTGATTCAGATAGAGAAAAAGACAAGTTCAAAAGGCAAGTACTATTATACGGATAGTAGAAAAACTTTTAGCCTTTATAAGGATCAAGAACAAGTGTGAATACTGGGAAATATTGACAGAACCCAGATCATGTTGAATAAGATTTATAGTCCCTGATAATGGATGAATATTTTATTCTAGATATAGCAGGAAGAAATGGAGGATGAGTCTTTAACAAGATTATGTTGTACAGAATGGATAATGGATAGAAGGAGGTCAAAAGTAAAAGCAGATGGACTAGTTAGGAAGCTGTTGCTTTTATTCAGGACTAAGATGATGACTAAATCAGATAACAAAGGAGATAGAAGGGAAAGGACTTTGATGATAATTTAAAGGTAGTTAACAGGAATTGCTGCGGGAGTAAATGTGGTGATTTAAAGATGTCTTTTCTTTTTAACTTTGGTAACTGGGTAGCTTGAAATAGTGTGGAAAGAGTGCTCCTTGGATTAGAAGGAAAGGCAGTGGTTTGGAAAAATAAAAGCCCACATGAGACTGGCAGAGCTCTCGAATTTATAGGCTAACAACAGTCAGTTCCATAGCTGTCAAATGCATGAGAAGTACCATCCTGGAACAGACTAAAGTTAAGAAAGTTGTTCAGCTGCCTTGATTCTTGTTGTTCTGTAGCAGTTAGAGCTGTGGAAGAAATACTGTCAGGAAAAGAAGAGGAGGAAAAAAAACCTGGTGTTCTAGAATTGGGGTTCAGAAGGGTTTGATTTTCTTGGCACCTTCATTGCGACTCAAATAATTAGTCTTTCCTCCCCCTCAAAACCATAGGATGCAGATTAAACCTGTAGTGGAAAAGTTTTGGAAGTGAAATCCCCATTTTTCTGTTTATAAACTTAGGGCTGATTAGATAAAAAGAATGAGTGTAAGATGACTGCAGAGTACTGTTCTCCCCAACTAGGACCCCAGGACTTTACAGAGTTTTCTTACTAAGACTCAAAGGGCCCTGTGGTGCAATATGTTATAAATAGTCATCATATAAACAAACTTAAGATGTTTGCGACCTGTCTGTCTGTTTGCTTGTAAAGAACTATAACATCAATATTTTACATTTTTTTTAGAGGAAAGCAAGGTATCTTTAGGATAATTGCTAAAACAGCCCTCATAATTTATTTTCTTTTTTTCATAATTCATTTTCTCCTTTGTGAAGCTGGCATAACATAATTGCTAAAACCATGGACTCTTGATCTATCTGTGCTCTAATCTCTGCTCTACCAAATAAGCTTTTCTTATCTATGAAATGAAGCTAACAGAATCTCCCTCCTAAGGATTTTGTGCTAATGAAATATGTTGACATTTACAAACTTCTTAGAGCAGTATCTATGTGTTTGTTTTAAAAGATTTTTTTTCTTTTTTTTTAATTTATTTTATTTTATTTTTTTAATTTACATTCCAAATCACTTCCCCTTTCCCGTTTCCTCCCTCCCCGAAAGTCCCATAAGCCCCCTTCCCTCCCTCTTTTCTCCATTCAACCCCCTCTCGTTACTCTGTCCTGGCGTTCCCCTACATCCAGTCTTTCCAGGACCAGGGGTCTCTCCTTCCATCTTCTTAGAAATCTATTGATATGCGGATTGTGTCTAGGGTATTCCGAGATTCTGGGTCAATATCCCCTTATCAGTGACTGCATACCATGTGTGTTCTTTTGTGATTGGGTTACCTCACTAAGGATGATATTTTCAAGATCTGACCATTTGCCTAGGAATTTCGTGAATTCATTGTTTTTAATTGCAGAGTAGTATTCCATTGTGTAGATATGCCACATCTTCTGAATCCATTCCTCCATTGAGGGACATCTGGGTTCTTTCCAGCTTCTGGCTATTATAAATAAGACTGCTATGAACATAGTGGAGTATGTGTCCTTATTGCATGCAGGTAAAGCCTCTGGGTATATGCCCAGGAGTGGTATAGCCGGATCCTCCGGGAGTGTCATGCCCAGTTTTCTGAGGAGCCGCCAGACTGCTTTCCAGAGTGGTTGTGGAATTGCAGGCTGGTAAAAGATTTTTTAAAAAAGTATTTAGATGGGAAGCTAATCAAAGAACATGACTGACCCAGAATTCAGGTTCACTGGGTTAGGTCAGTAAGCCAGATCACTGGCCAGGCATTGAACACAGGTTTAGAAAGAGTTCTGGAGTAGGACTGGCATGCTTACTACGCAGTATCCTGGTTTCAGGGTGGGAGCTGATGTGATACAGATAGACTCTTGAGTTCCAGGCACAGGTGAAGAATCCCCAGATTCTCTCAGTGTACTAAATTATATACAAGTAGTTAAATAACTTTCTGTTGACATAAAATTCAATAGGATATTATTTCCTAAAAGCATTATTTTTCCAAAGGTAGGTGTGACTCTCACTGTGTCCTTATGAAAACTATTCCTTATCAAAGTTTCTTTTTTGGTCAGGAAAAGTCAGGAATCAGGAGGAGAGCCATTGCTTCAAAAGAATTGATGAAGTTTGAAAAAATTGTTGTCTTGCTTTATAGTCATAAAAGTGACCCTGTACTCTTCTGAACATATAATGTATATTGTTTCCTTTATAAACCAGGACATTTCTTTTACCTCCTTGTATTATTACAGATACCCCATCCAAAAGATTTATAATTGGATTCTTTATATATTAGATGAACTACCAAGTGGTGTGTTATGAGCATCAGATGGCAAAAGCCAGCATCTGTTGATGGATCAAGTTAGTAATTATAAGTGGCAGTTTTATCTTACCCCATCTGTGCAGCACAGCAGAACTGAGGCCATTTTTAAAGTTATAGGACTGTATAGGTTTGTAGTGGTCTCATATATCTTCCTCCCTCTATGCTTACCTCTAACATTTCTAGAAAGATAACTTATTTTTAAAGGGCCTTTGGGAATTAAATTTCATAACCCTCCTTCTAAGTCATTTCTGTGTTGAGAACTTTCACTCAAGACATTTTGCCTTTTATTCAAGTGAAATCTCATTACAAAGATATCTTTCCTCTTTCCTCAGATGCTTTATAGGAAAGGTGCTTTGTTGCACTGAGTACAATAGACTACATTACTACAAGAAAGCCTATTCAAGCAGGGTTTTTTTTTGGGGGGGCCCTAATTCTGTATCAGCTAGTTTACAAGACATATATCTAAGTGTGTGTGTGTGTGTGTGTGTGTGTGTGTGTGTGTGTGTGTGTGTGTGAGAGAGAGAGAGAGGGGGGGGGAGGAATAAAAGGTATGGAGGAAGTATAAGAAGTTTGTTTTATAATCTTTGTTCTTTACTGCTAGTCTGTTATCACTTGCTGTTGCTGATTTATTATTGACATTGAGCTCTTTGCTTTGGGGGCCCATGGATTTGCAATATAATTTCTAGAAATATAATAATTTGAAAAATTATTTTCAGGCTTAGTGTGTCTGTAATCCCAATGCTTGTAAAGCTGAGGCAGAAAGATGGCTTCATCAAGGGCAGCCTGAACACTACACAGACTGTCTCAAAAAGTCAGACAAAACAAAGAAAGACAAAGACTCTGTGTTATAGTACTAATCTTCCAGGCAGAATATGCCCACTGATGTAATAATAGCATGAATGTTTTGAGAATAACAAACTACATTATGATTATATGTGAAGACCACTCCACAAGAGGTAATATATGCCTGATTTTGTAAACCTCTGTGAAAACTTATGGCTGCAGATGTCAAAGGCACTAAGGGAGAAATTACTATTAATACTTTGCGATGTGGACATTGAGTCAAAGTTCTCTTTAAACATGTGTTGTTCTCAGTATAAGAGGAACCACATGCCTGTGTATTAGTGCCATCCTCAACCTTGATCAGAGAAGTTTCTTTTTGCAGAAGGCAGTAATAAGTACAGAGACTCATAACTTACCAATGCACTGAGAAAAGATGACTATTTTGTCTCTTAAATAGGATATCTGTGTCATGTCTTCCAAAATCTAAGAAACACTGCAGATAAAAGGGGGCAGAAAGATTGTAAGAGCTGGAGGATGGAAAGGGAGCTGGGAAATGGGGTTTTCTGGATATGACATGTCTATTTCAATCATAAACACACAGCAGCTATGTCTATTTGCACGAAATCTTTGTGTATGAGTTCACAAGTACACATACACAAAAGTAGAAGGGGAGAAAGAGACTCAAGTGGGAGTGGAAGTTGATAAAATATAATGGGGTGAATATATTCATGACACATTGTATACATTTATGAAACGGACATAAATGCTTAAAATGAAAAAAGGGAAACAATGGACCCTTGTGTTGGCAACTTACTTTTAAGAGATTGACAAAAAATGTTATTAAAAATCCTTTCGCCTGAGGTTCCATAACATAATGGTTAGCACTGTGGACTCTGAAGCCTTTATGTATATTTGAAAAACAAATGAACAAGCAGCAACAATAACAAACCTGTGTGACATGAATTGACAGTGGCACAAGATCAATCCAGGAAAAAATCTTATTGTGGAACAGGAGGTGTCCATATATTACAAACCCTAGCTGAGCAGTTTTTGGCAATTAATAGTTGCTGGGGGAGTGAGAGGAAGTTTTCTTTAATGATGTAGCCACTAGAAAGCTACTCATGCTCTAGTAGATGGCAGGTTTGATCAGGACACATTAGATAAATGTACAAAAATATTTCTCAAACATTAAAAATGACCTTTGTGAAATGACAAAAAAAGAAATAATTGATAAAAATGATGGCTGACAAAGGGTATATCAATTAGTGATATAATCATCTATATTTAACAATTCCTTGTGCCTTTCTCAATATTTGAAATCTTCTGGTCCTTTTGATTTTCATTTTTTTTCATAATGTAGCCCATGAAAAGGTCCTATTAGATGTTGTTGGGCTAAGAAGGGTACTTAAGCTATATTTCTTTAGGAATTAAAGTGAGTGCTATATATATATTCTGATAATTATGGACATGCTGACCCACCATGGTTGATGAACTGTGATACTTCACAGTTCATATCTGCTTAGATAACTTAACTCCAAGATTGAATATTAGTTAAAAATCCTCTTTTTAAGCTAATACTGATTGCATGATCCTGAGTATGCAATATTAAATCATCTTAAGCCAGCATATTTCTTTTAGGAGGTAAAGGGTATCATCTGGTAGGCATTAAGGGTCTAATGTAGTCCATATTTCTTTCTTTATAACTAAAAATATTCTAACTAACTTCATCTCAGTAGATACTGTGATAGCTGCTTAGCAGCAACATGTTCAGATTTAACTCTGCCCCGAGGGGTACTGTAAAGCATTGTGAACAGAAAACTAAACTTTCATAATGAAGCCATTGTGGATAGTGTGTCAAAATGTCATTTTAATAATCCATATTTTAATCATACTGACTTCACCTGTCAGATCCTATTTTAGTTCCTATTATCCATGCACTTCTGAGAGGCTCAGTAAGAGGCAGTGGTGATAGAATCTACACCTGTCCTAATTTGTTTGCTTTGCCAGGTATTGCTGGGAGAGTGGGTTTAACATACATTGTATAAAGATCTCCATCTGGGCTCAGTCTCTGAATGGAATATGTTCTTATGTGGGTACAGATAGGAACTTGTCAGCATCTTTGGGGTATCGAGTCATCATTTTCAAGTGATTTGTCTGTGTTTTTATTGTATATCACTCAGAAGTAGAGTTTATATTGATGTTTATACGAAATGCTCTAGTGGTGTAGACTAGATGGTAACAAAAAAGGAAAAAAGAGCTGGCACTTCCAATGTCCTTAGAAAGAACAAGTTGGACAATCAGAATTTATAGATTATCATTATGTGTTTGCTTTTCTCTCTGATATTGCTCTCATTTGAACTTTTTTCTTTAACTGTTACTTGGCCCGGGGAATAATATTTGCAGATAGAAAACTTTTTAAAAGCACTTGGTTTTTTTTTTTTTTAATTATCTTTAATCTTTTTCTACAGTCTAGCTGTTATCCCTCTCCCAGTCTGCCCTCCAACAGTTCCTCATCCCATTCCTCCTCCCCCATCTCCAAGAGGTTGTCCCCACTCCCTGGGGTCTCAAGTTTCTCAAGGGTTAGGCTCCTCTTTTCCCACTGAGACCAGACCCGGCAGTCCTCTACTGTATGTGTGTTGGGGGACTCATATCAGCTGGTGTATGCTGCCTGTTTGGTGGCTCAGTGTCTGAGAGATCTTAGGGTTTCAGATTAGTTGAGACTCAGCTGGTCTTCCCATGGGGTCACCCTCCTCCTCAGCTTCTTCCAGCTTTTCCCTAATTCAGCCACAGGTGTCCCCAGCTTCTGTCCATTGGTTGGGTGTAAGTACCTGCATCTGTCTCAATCAGCTGCTTGTTGGGCCTCTCCAAGGGCAGCCATGCTAGGCTTCTGCCTGTAAGCACACCATAGCATCAGTAATAGTGTCTGGCCTTGGAGCTTACCCTTGAGCTGGATCCCAATTTGGGCCAGTCACTGGACCTCCTTTCCCTCAGTCTCTTCCCTGTTTTTGTCCCTGCACTTAGTTCTTTTAGACAGAAGCAAGGTTAGAGTTTTTGACCATGAGGTGGCAACCCCATCCCTCCACTTGGTGCCCTGTCTTTCTACTGGAGGTGGACTCTACAAGTTCCTGCTCCCCACTGCTGGGCATCTCATTTAAGGTCCCACCAGTTGAGTCCTGAGAGTCTCTGGTACAGCCTAGAGAGCTCCGCCCCCCCACCTCCTACCTCCCTAGGTTGCCTGTGTCCATTCTTCCTGCTGGCCCCCAGGGCTTCACTCCTGTTCCCCACACCCCATGCCTGATCATGTTCCCCTTCCCATCCCCTCTCCCACTCAGGTCCCCCTCCACCCTGTGATTGCTTTCTTCTCCCTCCCAAGTGGGACTGAGGTGTCCTCACTTGGACACTTCAGCTTGTTAACCTTCTTGAGTTCTGTGGGTTGTATCCTGGTATTCTATACCTTTTTGGCTAATATCCACTTATTAGTGAGTACATACCATGCATGTCCTTTTGGGTCTGAGTTACCTCACTCGGGATGATATTTTCTAGTTCCAATCCATTTGCCTGCAAAACTCATGATGTTCTCTTTCTTAATAGCTAAGTAGTATTCCATTGTGTCAATGAACTACATTTTCTATATCCATTCTTCTTTGTGGGACATCTGGGTTGTTTCCAGCTTCTGGCTATCACAAATAAAGCCGCTATGAACATAGTAGAACAAGTGCCCCTGTGGCATGGTGGGGTATTTTTCCGGTGTATGTCCAAGAGTGGTATAGCTGGGTCTTCAGGTTGATCTACTTCTAATTTTCTGAGGAAACTCCAGATGATTTCCAGAGTGGTTGTACCAGTTTTCAATCTCACCAGCAATGGAGAAGTGTTCTAAGTCTAATAGAAGAGAAAAGTTGGTAAGAGCCTAGAACTCTTTGGCACAGGGGAGTGGGGATTTCCTAAACAGAACTGCAATGGCTCAGGCTCTAAGATTAAGAATTGATAAAAGGGACCCCATGAAACTGAAATGCTTCTGTAAGGCAAAGGACATAATCAATAGGACAAATCAGCAACCTACAGACTGGGGAAAAAAATCTTCACTAACCCCATATCTGATAGATGGCTAATATTCAAAATACATAAAGAACTCAAGAAGCTAACCTCAAAAAAACAAACAACCCAATAAAAAATGGGATATAGAACTAAACAGAATCCACAAACTGCAATGAAGCACTTAAAGAAACATTCAAAGTCCTTAGCCATCAGGGAAATGCAAATCAAAACGACCATGAGGTGATTAAATGCACTTGTTTAACTGTAATTCTAGATGGGCAAGTTTGTTTTAAAAAAAAAGATTAAAAACAAACAAAAATCACATAGTGATCACATCCTTTTCTTTCCATATGGACACTTATGAAACCAGTTTCTGAGGTTGGGGTTTATGGATCACACTTAAATCCTGGATCCATATAAGAATGTATGTCCTGTCTGATCTGGTTAGTTTCTAATCCATTTTGATGTTTAAAGTTACTTTGAGTCCCTAAATGTTTGGATTCATGGCAGAATCAGTTTTATTATTCAGTAACTATCTGTATCTTAAAGTTTTCTTTGCTCTGGGGAAATCAATGGCTTTACTTTTTAAAAACAGAATTGTTTCCCGGTAGAGCATTGTAACTGATGATAGCTAGGATATGTTCAATTCCAAGTGGAACAGGGTTGCTTTTCTATAAAACTAGAGGAAAAAGATCATCTGTAGATAAGCTTGAAAGAAAATGGTTTGTGTTTTACCTTTAGAGGAGCATCTTGAAGGGTATTTAATTTGATATTCTTTTTTTTTTTTTCTTTTTTTGGTTTTTCGAGACAGGGTTTCTCTGTGTAGCCTTGGCTGTCCTGGAACTCACTTTGTAGACCAGGCTAGCCTCGAACTCAGAAATCCTCCTGTCTCTGCCTCCCAAGTGCTGGGATTAAAGGCGTGCGCCACCACCGCCCGGCTTAATTTGATATTCTTATCTGTAAGAACTACAGCAGGATGAAGCATGTACACTCAGATGTGTAGATGATAAGACTCCTGAAAACTGGAAATTCTATTTTTTTCTTTTAAAAATATGCAAGAAGAGCCCAAAATAATGCAGCGAAAGAAAAATGATGCCAAACTGAAGTCACAGGATGCAACATATAATTCTGGTGAAACTCAGGAAGAATCGTATTAGTGATAGTCTAGAAGTATGCATAGTGCTTTACAATAGGTTGATTGCACTAAACAAAAGAGAAAATCCTTTCTCCGAAGAGCTTATAGTCTAAAGATGCAAGTTAGTTGCAATGTGGAAGGAGAACAATAAGAGATCCCTGTGGTAGGTGGCCGTCATAGATGTAATGCTTAAAAATAAGGTGAAGGTTAGAGAGAGTTGAGGGGGAATAGAAGCTTCTTCTTTTGATACTAGTGAATGGGGATAAGGAAATGAAGATTGGACAATGTGTCTGAAAAGAGGCTCAGCATAAGAATGGGTAAAGAAATGAGACTAATGACATTACAGCGCTTGGAGATTTAGTGAACAAGAGAAAAATGCCAGCAGAGGAGAATTGAGACATTCTATAAACATTCTATAATAAGGCTCTGAATTATAGAAAATACCACAGCTTTAAAGACACAGATTCCAAGAATGCAGCTTGCAACAGCTTTCTTGCCACAGTGTTGGCTTCGATAGCAGAGGAAGGAATAATGTAGCATGCTTGAAACAGTCCAGTGAGATTCTATATGTGCTTCATAAAGTAAATCAGTACCAATGTGCATACAATCATCATCATACTTTGCTTAGCTTTGATTTTATTAAATTTTTGGTTAGTGCGATATTTTAGGTCAAATGATTATCAGTAGAATGTTCAGAGATATTATCAGGAATTTATCTGATTATAACTGTTTCATTTGTTTCCATGTTTTTACAAGCTCATTGCAAATTCTTATCCAGAGTGTCACAGAGCTCATCCTTTCTTTGAACATACACGCATCTTCACATCAGTGAAATTCCTCGTCGCCATCATTCCTGCCCCCTCACTTGCTTCCAGCCTCATTTATACCTTTGCATTTATATGTCATGCATTTCCTTTGATGTAACAATATTATTTTATATTGTGCCTCATTCCAATAAGGCTTTCAGTGCATTTACAGTTTAAATATATACAAAAAAAACCCAAAAAGTTTAACACACTGACAAAGAAATGAGCCTATTAGAAAAAATATATGTAAGTTAAAGGGGAGTCAGACAAAATTCGTACAATTAAACACATAACCTTAAGAATTTTATAGTTATGCTTCTCACCAGACTCATAAAAAAAAGGATGTTTTAACTAAAGGATTTGCAGGTGTCAATAAGCTGAAAAGCACAGCTTTTTAAAATTTATGAGAAATTGTCTGTCTGTCTGTCGGTCTGTCTCTCGTGTGTGTGTGTGTGTGTGTGTGTGTGTGTGTGTGTAAATATAACCTACTCAGTCCATATAATGTTACTTCTGTTTGTTTTCAGGGCAGACCATTTGATACTGGACAACCAATTGGAGTCTCTGGGGAAAAACACCTGTCCTGCTTTCAGCTTTCCTCAGTTGCCTGATGTTTGTGTGTGTGTGTGTGTGTGTGTGTGTGTGTGTGTGTGTGTGTGTGAGAGAGAGAGAGAGAGAGAGAGAGAGAGAGAGAGAGAGAGAGAGAGAGAGAAAGAGAGAGACAGAGACAGAGAGACAGAGAAGGGTTGAGTCCTCATGAACTCTTTCTACCATCCACTTTGACATGCCTGTATGTGTCATCTATGTTCAGCTTATATTTACGCAGTCATGTTGGTGAGTCTTTATGAATGTAGCTTCTGATTCTACTAGGAGATACATTCTCATAGCAAACTCCCCAATCCTCTAGCTCTTATTATCTTTCTGCCCTCCTCTTCTATAATGTCCCCTGAGCCTTAAAGGTCAGAGTGTTTTGCCAATGTATCCACTGGGAATGGGCTCCACAACTCTGCATTTTGATTGATTATGGTTTTCTGTAGTGGTCTCCATCTGTTGCAAAGAGAAGTTTCCTTGGTAAGGGGTGAACACTACACTTATCTATGGCTATAAAAACAAATATTTAGATTGCAGTTAGGAATTATGCTGATTTAGTAAAGTGGTGGTTGTACATTCTCCTCCAAGTTACATGACTCCTCTAGTACTGTGTAGTTGGCTAAGTTTCCAATACCAGTCATGATTTCCCTCTTATTGAGCAGGTCTTAAGTCCACATAGAGAGCTGTTGGTTACTGACAAAGTATGTGTGCTAGCTACTATTATAACCTTAGGGTTATCCTGCTATGCTGGTTGTTGATGTTGATATAGTTCATAGGCATCATAGCTGGGTAGAACTGCCTCTTCTGGAAGCTTTCATGACCTTTTCTGGTATCATGAAAGCTAGTCCTGAGGATGAAAACTTCAGGTCAATTCCAGCTCAGGGGTCTCTGGGCTCTACTTCTGAAGTGTGTGCTGTCTTCAGTAATAGAGATTTAACCTTCCACTGGTGGGCAACCAAGGGCAATACCAACAGTCTGTTTTGTGTCTCCTGGACAACAATTCAAAAGAGGACTTTTCATGTCTGTTAGAGTTTTTGTTAATTGGTCTTTGGCTCTTGGGGTGGGGCATTCTCAGTACATATAAGAAAAGCTCATTATGTAAGTAGTTGATAGTATGTTTCCTTATGACTTTTTCAGAAAAATTCATCTACCCCCATCACTAAAGAGCCCTGCCCTGTCACAGTTCCCTGATCATATCACTTGTATCATAGTATTCCCTTCTGTATTGCTTCCCAAACCTGGGAAGTGCTCCTATTTTATGTTACTTGATTTCTGTAGTGATGTAAGGCTGTATCCTCACATTTGAACATTTGGAACTAGGATCTTCTAAAGAGTCTTTTGGATCTGGATTACTTCACTAAAATGATATCTCGTTCTAGCTCTTTACCTGCAAAGCTAATAATTTCATTTTTCTTTGTGCTGAATATTATTTCATAGTGTATATTTACCACATTTTATTGATTAGAAGACATTTCATTGTTTCTATTTCCTAGAAATTGTAAATAAAGCTTCATTGAATATGTCTGAGCAAGTATCTATAGAGTAGAATGTCAAGTCCCGTGGACAAATACTGCGGAGTGGTATATTTGGGTCATATTGTACATTTATTTTTAGCTTTCTGAAAGTTCTTCACACTGATTACCAGAATGGCTATACAAGTTTATCATCTCACCAACAGTGAATGAGGGTTCCCTTGTCCCCACAGTCTCTCCAGCATTTATTGTTATTATTTTGTTGATCTTTGCCTTTCTGACTATAGTAAGATTAAATCTCAAAGTTGGCTTGCTTTTGCATTTTCTTTTTTTTCGAGACAGGGTTTCTCTGTGTATCTCTGGCTGTCCTGGAACTCACTCTGTAGACCAGGCTGGCCTCGAACTCAGAAATCCTCCTGCCTCAGCCTCCCAAGTGCTGGGATTAAAGGCGTGCACCACCACCGCCCGGCTTCTTTTGCATTTTCTTAATTGCTAGGGACCATGGACATTTTTCGAGATACTTCTTAGCCATTTTGTCCTTTTTAGAACTTTTTGTTCAGGTTTCAGGCCCATTTTTCAAATGGGTCATTTGGATTCTTTATTCTTTGTTTTTTGAACTCATTGGAGACTCTAGATATTGCTCTTCTGTCAGGTGCATGACTGGCAAAGAGTCTCTCCCATCCTGTGGGTTTCCTCTTTACCCAGTTGATTGTTTCTTTAGCTGTGCAGAAGCCTTTTATTGTCATGAGACCCTACTTGTCACTTGTTGGTCTTAATTCTTGGGGAAATGGAGTCTCTGCTGTGAGCTCTTACTATTTGATGTATCTGGCAGCTTCCCTACTTCCAATCAGTAGGTAAGTACATAGGGCTCTCATCTGATAATACAAAACCTAACTCCGTTATGTTTTCATTATTTGAATATACATTTTTGTCTGGTTTCTAGGTTGTTAGCCAATTCTGGATAGTGGAAGGTACTAGGTAAATTACCTCCAGAAGTGAGGTATTGTTATATTTCTTTGCTACCTGTGGGTGGCTCCATTTTGAGTTCCTATTGTTACATTTTAGAGGAAATAAAACAAAGAAATAGAGAGTAGCACATAGTTTTTAAAGTGCTTTTACATGCTGTCTTATTTTGTCCTTGTGAAATTCATGCATGGGAAATAGTACTATCTACATTTTACAATTTAAAAAAAAACCTGAGATGTTGTGATTAATTAACTTATGTAAACATATATAATTAATGAGTGTAGTACTCAACACTTTTGTTTTTATTTATTTTTTGAGACAAATCTTTCTATATAGTTCAGGCTTACCTCCAACTCACAATCTCCTGGCCTCTACCTCCTAAGTGTTGAAATGACAGGCAACCACACCTGGCTTGACTCTTACTTTAAACGTTAGGCATATGATTCAGTTGGTACACACAAACCTAAGGATCTAAATTCAGATCCCCATAACTCCTATAAAAGCCAGTGCTCGAGACATAGAGACAGGAAGATCCCTGGGCTTGCTGACCAGTCACTTAAGCTGAATTTGGGAGCAAAGGTTCAGTAAGAGAATCTATCTTAAAAAGAAGTTGAGGAGTGATTGAAGAACACACCAAACGTTGACTTCTGGCCGCCATTCACTCTGTCTGTCTGTCTGTCTGTCTATCTGTCTTATTCCTGTTACCATACTCTGCAAACAGGATACTGTGAACTTTTAGAAAGCTATTTATTGAAGATTTGAAGTGACTGCCCCATGTACCTTATTCCAGAGTAGGACTTAATGACTTCTTTTTCCAGTTTCTTTTGCTTGAAAAGTTGAAGACATTATCTTTTGTCTCAGTGTAAGTCTTCCCAAAATAGTCACAGAAGCTTCCCATATAGCCCTGTCTGCCTAGGTTTACTTGTTAACCCCCACCCCTTTCATTTGAGAATAAGTCTTGACATAAAGATATATTGACCATCTACAGGAACATTGTTCTTTTTTAAAAAAAAAAAAAATCCTTGTTTAATCTTTTTTTACAATCCAGACTTTATCCCCCTCCTGGTCAACCCTCTAACTGTTCCACATCCCACACCTCCTACCCCATTCTCAAAGAAGATGTCCCCATGCATACCCCCCATCCCACCAGACCTCCCCACTCTCAGGGCCCCACGTTTCTTGAGGGTTAACTGCATCTTCTCTGAGTCCAGACTCTGAGTCTTCTGTTGTATATCAGGTAAAGGTTTATGCTACCTGGTTGTTCAGTGAGTGTCTGAGAGATCTCAGAGGTCCAGGTTAGTTGAGAGTGCTGGTCTTCCTATGGGGTCGCCCTTCTCCTCAACTTCTTCCAGCTTTTCCCTAATTCAATCACAGGGGTCACTAGTTTCTGTCCATGGGTTGGTTGTAAGTATCTGCATCTGTTTGTTTCAGCTGCTTCTTGGGCTTTTCGGAGGGCAGCCATGCTAGGCCCCTGTTTGTAAGCACACCAGTAATAATGTCAGGCCTTGGAGTCACCCATTGAGCTGGATCTTAATTTGGGCCTGTCACTGGGCTTCCTTTCCTCAGTCTCTTCTCCATTTTTATTCCTGCAGTTCTTTCAGACAGGAACAATTCTGGGTAAGAGTTTTTGACTATAGGATGTGGGCTCTATAACATTCTGCCTCACAGGCGGGAGGTGCGTTACAGGTGACACATTGGGTTCTAAATATGTTCTCTAGAGAGACATTGTTCTTATAGGTAGCACTGTACTTCATGTAAAATTTGTGTCTCCAGCTTACTGAATGATCTTATAGAACTCAGTACCATGTATACATAAAATTCAGATGTGAGAATTGTAAACATGGGCAGATACATGGTGTCCAAATAGAAATGGTATTTTTCAACTTTTTATTCATTGTGATTTTCACATCCTGCACCCCAATCCTACTCATCTCCCTGTCCCTCCATATCCACCTTCTGCCCTTGCAACCTCCCACCTAAAGAAAAAACATTTTGCAGTGGAAGCTGCAGTGTGTCATACATATTGTGTCACACAGTATATTTGTCCATTCTTCTTTGCTTGCAAATGTTCGTTGCAATGAGTCATTTGTCTGGTTTAAGGTCTCTGATTTCTGCTACATTATTAATACAGGAGCCTCACCAGGGCTTCTCTCAGATATCCTACTGTTGCCTTGTGTCATGGAGAACCTGCAGCTTTGGTTCTGCAAGCCCTTCACATGCTCCAGCAGTTCATAGATGGGGTAGATGTTGAGGTGGGCCAGCTCAGAGCCCTGGATTTGCGCTTGGGTGGTACCTGAGTTGGTCAGCCCACCAGCTCTCCTGCATCGGAACCACCATAGTGAGCTCTCCCATTCTCGTGCTCTTGGGGCAGCTCACCAGCCACCAGGGGTAGCTCTACTTTTTAAATTATGTTTAAGGTGATGGACAATTTGTGGCTAATCAATATATTCATTAAGTCACTGGAACTTGACGAAAATGAGAGAAAAGGATGCAGATTTCATACTCGGTGAAGTATGAAATTAATAAAAGTTGGTGTCACTAGCTAAAACAATTGGTTTTAAAAATGTCTCAGGAAAGATTGTATTCTTCATACCAATGAGAAGGCAAAGTGCTTATTTTTGTCTATATAATTTAAGGTAAAAGAATTACTTTCACTGTTACAAATTACATATGTGTCACCTAATGCAAACAAAAATGGGAATGACTTTGGAATTTCTGTAATCTATGAAAAACATGGAGCTGTGATGTTACTAACTTTTGCCTTTGAATTGGACTTTGGGAAAATGCTTTTGGTTTGATGCTTTTTGGAACTCACAATGGAATTTGAGATTTATGAGATGATTGGTAAGATACAAGTACAAATGCCTTTGCATAAATCCATTTCTGGCATGAAAGTATTTTCTGGAAATCGATAGGACGTCCAAGCCTTCAAGTGATCCTGGAGGTCAGTTTCATGGAGTCTCCTTATATTAATTACTTTTCTGTTTACTGTGATAAAATACCATGCCCAAAGGCAGTTCAAAAAAGAGGGAGTTTATTTTGGCTTATGGTTCCAGAGGGGTAAGTGTCCATCATGTTTGGAAGGCATGGCAGCAAATGGTAGCATTGTGGCAGGAGCAAAAAACTGAGAGATTGCATCTTTAGCCACAAATGGGAAACAGAGAGAGCAAACTTGAAGTGAAGCTATGAATACTCAAAGCCCTCCTCCAGGACATACTTCCTCCAGCAAGCCTGCACCCTCCTCCAAACAGTGCTACCAACCAGGAACCAAGTTTTCAAATACCAGTGCATATGAGGGACAGTCTCATTCAAACTGTGACACCTTTTGTCTTTAGTAGTTGTTATGTTTTACATGTGAACATATCAGTAAAAAAAATTTTCGGCTGACTTTTCAGAGAGGGAGAAATCTGTTTTTTTTTCTTTTATATTTAAGTGTCTATTATAGGAGCATACAGTTAGTATGCATTCCAATGATCCTTATGAGATGCTTATTGGTAGGTGAAAAAGAGTTTTCTGAAGGGTGAAAGTGGTCTGCTCTCTAAAGATAATCAAATTTATCACTTCAAAAATATTGCAAAGAAACTGAAGTACCTGGGCGGAATGGTAAATTATGAATTATTTCTATAGAATACTGCATCTGCTCCTTTATGTGACCTCAACTCTAGCAATATAATAAAGGTAAAGACTAAACATTTATAAACAGCCTCACTTATTGAATAAAGACAATCAGTGGCTTGATGTGTTATGTTTGGAACTAGTACTAGAGATACTTTACATGGTATAATGCTTGTGAGGTCAGCCCCTGATATTTGAAAGACATTGTGCAAATTTAAGCAGAGTAGCATGGTTTGAAATTTTCTTTGATGTATCCATTAGCTTTATTTTCCTGTAGATGATGACAAGTAGGTATCAAATGTAAGCTATAATATAAACGAATGAGATGTATACTTTTGGGTTTTCAATTACTTTTCATCTGTTAACTGCATTGAACTTTCATTTAGTGAACCAAATTGACCGACTGGCAACTGTTGTGAGGATCTGCTATAATAAATCTTGATTAAGTATCAGCAATATAATAGATATAAGAGTTGAGCTAGACAGAAAGGGTCAGATGGGTGGACATTTTTGATCTGTAGAAGGGATAATGAGATAATAGCAAAATGAAACTTATATACCTCTTCACCCTTCCTCTGACACTACTTTATCCTGAGCACTGAACTTATAGATCAGTGATCCTTATTTAACTTTTCTTGTACCATAAATACTTCCATTTATGATTTAATCTAGAAAGTTATGTCTTATTGGAAATTTCTTAAGGAATTACATAATTAACGAAAGGTATCAAGAATGATGTTGCTTATCTTTGTTTAACTTGTTTTTCTATTTATTCTCTTATGTAATACATCCCAACCACAGATTCCCTTCCATCCCCTCTTTTTAGCCCTCCTCCCAACCTTCCCTTTTTCCCAGATCCATTGCTTCTCCCTTTCTCTTCAGAAAAGAGCAGGCCTCCTAGGAATATCAACAGAACATGGCATAAAAAGATGCAATAATACTAGGCAGAAAACCTGAAAGAATCAGTCTAGTAGAAGTAGTAAAAGGGTCCCAAGAGCAGGGAAAACAGAGACAACCCCAGTCCCACTGTTGGGAGTCCCACAAGAACACCAAGCTATACCACCAAACATATATGCAGAAGACCTTTACAAAGACTTAGGCAGGCTCTGTGATTGTAGTATTAGTCTCTATGAGCCCTGCTTAGTTGATTCTGTGGACCATCTTTTCCTGGTGTCCTTGACCCTCTGGCTCCTACAATCCCTCCTCCCTGTATTGTGAGGGGTTCCCTGAGTTCTGCCTAGTGTTTGGCTGTGGGTCTCTGTGCTGGCTCCTATCAGCTACTGGAGGAATCCTCTCTGGTGATGGTTGGCCCAGGTACTGGTCTATGAACATAGTAAAATATCATTAGGAATTACTTCATTGACTCTTTGTCAGTTGTGTTTGGTTCTACCTTAGGTTCTGAGGGTGGTATAGTTAGTTGTCTGAATATGGTAGTTTGAATAGATATAGCCCCCACAGACTCATATGTTTGAATGATTGGCCATAGGGAGTGGCACTATTATGAGGTGTGGCCTTGTTGGACTAGGTGTGGCTTTGTTGGAGTTAGTATGTCACTGTGGGGACAGTTTGAAGTCTCATATTGCTTAAGCTACATCCAGTATGGCATGTAGTCTCCTACTGCTGCCTGCAAATCAAGATGTAGAACTCTCGGCTCCTCCAGCACCGTGTCTGATTGTTCATTTCTTGCCGTGACAATAATGGCCTAAATTCTGAACCTGTAATCCAGCCCCAAATAAATGTTTTCCTTTATAAGAGTTAACTTGGTCATGGTGTCTCTTCACAGCAATAAAACCCAAATTAAGACATTGAGCCATCCAGCTTCTGTTTTACTTGTTTTGAAAAATACTGCCTAATTTTCACCTTTCACTATTTCTTTATTGACACTGTGCAAATAAATGCCTTATAAGATAATCTTATACATACTTGTTATAAGAGGATTCTCATAAATGACTGAAATAATTTTGCTTATCTGAGAAATACCATTCTTTGGGTCACATCTCAATCATTCTGACACCCTGTCATCTAGGGTGGCATCCCAGGATATTTATAATCTTCTAGTGGTTACCATGAAATTATCAAACTAAAATTAATTTGAAGTCACTTTATATAAAATGATTTAGATAAGATCTCCAAATTAAATTGTTATATACATAAAACCATTTAACAGTTAGAAATAGGTGCTTTGGAACAATGATTCTTAAACTATTTCATTTCTACATGAAATAATGTCTTATACTCCACTCTAAGAAAAGTCATTTAGACCTAAATATTGCAAATCATAGTCTGTCAAGATTCTGGGACTGTATGCTGGTGTTAGAACACTTATATGAACAGGGAAAGAAGACTCAAGCTATCAAGCTTGCTGTTTCTGGCCTTGATATCCTCGTTTGGGTTATCATGAAGAAAAAAACCCTAGTAGATAATGAACAGATACTAATGCCATGGTCTGGAACTTCCATGTCCCTAGAACCATGAGGTAAACAGACTTGTATTCTTTTTTTTTTAATAATTTTTTAAAGATTTATTTGTTTATTATATGTAAGTACACTGTAGCTGTCTCCAGACACACCAGAAGAGGGCGTCAGATCTCATTACAGATGGTCATGAGCCACCATGTGGTTGCTGGGATTTGAACTCAGGACCTTTGGAAGAGCAGCCAGTGCTCTTAACCGCTGAGCCATCTCTCCAGCCCCTACTTGTATTCTTTATAAATTACCATGTTTGATGTATTTTGTTACAACAGAAGAAAACAGACTAAAACAAATAGTACATAGTTGGGGGTTATCACTTTCTACTATTGTGCTTTTCTTCCTAGTCTAGGATGCTTCTCAGGTCTATATACCATTTATGTTAGTCAGGGCTTCTGTTGCTGTGATAAACACCATGGTCAAAAGCAACTTGGGGAAGAAAGAGTTTATTTCATTTTACAACTCTGATGGCACATTCTCATCACTGAGAAGTCAGGGCAGGAACCTGGAGGGAGGAGCTGATACAGAGGCCATGAAGGAGAGCTGCTGCCTAACTTGCTCCTCATGGCTTGCTCTGAGTGCCTTCTTATAGAATGCAGGACCATTAGCCCAGGGATGGTACCACCCATAATGAGCTGGGCCATCCCACATTAATCATCAATGACAAAAAGCACCCCAGTTTGCCCCCAGAACAGTCTAATTGAGGCATTTTTTTTCTCAGTTGAATTTGACTGGCGTGGAGTTGACAAAATGAAAACAAACAAGAAAACCCTACCAGAATAGCATCATATCCATTCTTAACTATCCTTCCTGTTTGTTGAGTTTTTCCAGTGTCTTGAGTTTATTTTTTTTCTTATTTTTAAACTTTATTTTAAAATTTCTTAACATAACCTTTTACTTTTAAAACTTTGCAGTAAATTTCAGAAAGTTCCGAAAGGTCAGTTTCTCCCAGTGGTTACATTTTTTTTTTGTATAACTACAGTATAATATCAAAACAGGAAACTGATATTGGTACACTGATTATGTATACTGTGGTAGTTTGGATGTAACTGGCTCCATAGGCCCATCTGGAATGACACTATTAGGAGGTGTGGCCTTGTTGGAGTTTGTATGGCCTTGCTGGAGGAAGTGTGTCACTGTGGAGGTGGGCTCAAGCTGCACCTGGTGTGGCAGATATCCTCTTTCCTGTTGCCTGTAGATGAAGATGTAGAACTCACAGCTCCATCTCCTGTACCATGTCTACCTGCATTCTGCCATGCTTCCCTCCATGATAATAATGAACTAAACCTCTGAAACTGTAAGCCAGCTCCAATTAAATGTTGTCCTTTATAAGAGTTGCCAGGGTGGTCATGTTGTCTCTTCCCAGCAATAAAACCCTAACTAATACATATACCTTTAATCACATGTATAATACATATACATTTAATCACATGATATTTTTATAATCAATCAAGATATAGAAACATATCAACCACAAAGAGCTCCCACTCACTTCCTAAATTTTAGGGTCAAGCTCATGTCTTCCCATTCTTTACTGTTCATTAAAACCAATCAACTAATTTCTTTTTTTATCACTAAAACATGGTCAGTTCTAGATAACTATTATAAATATTGTGTATATATACATATATATGTATATGTAAATTCTACAAAGTTCATTTAGTGTTGTTTGTATGTACTTCTGTTTAGGGCTGATGACTTTCGACTGTTTAACTATAATCATATGTGGATGTGGGGCATACATCTTTAATTAAGGCACTCTGAAGGTATAAGCAGGTGAATCTCTGTGTGTTCAAGATTGGCCTGAACTATATAGAGAGGCCCTGTCATAGAAAAACAAAACAAAAAACTAAAACTAAAAAGACCTTGAGTAATCATAACCATTCATGCGTTTAAGGGCATTTTGACTGTTTCCAGTTTAGCTATAATGATATGAACTATTATATAAAGTTACCTTACATAAGCATAAATTTCTCTAGAATTATTATTCAAGAATTTGAGCAATTGTGGTTACATGTTTTGTTTTATATGAGACTTCCAAATTGTTTTTCAAACTATCTGTACCATTTTATAGCTTCACAAACAATGTGGGAACCCATCTTGCCAGCATTTGACATTTTCATTAATTTTTATTTCATTTACCAGGACTGGTTACATGCACACATGCATGTGTGAATACATGTGCCTGCACATGTATGTCTTTCACTCGTGGGGAAATCAAAAGACAACTTTTGGGAGCTATTTTCTCCTTCCACTACGGGTTCTTGGAACTCAAATCATCAGGTTTATGTCACAAGTGCTTTTCCACTCGGAGCCATCCTTTTAGTCTCTTAGGTTTGTAATGATATCCCATTATTGTTACAAGTTGCATTTGTTTAATGGCTAATGAGGTGGAACATCTTTTCATATGCTTATTTCTCTTACATGTATGATAAAATATGTTTTCATGTTGCTTTCACAGTCTTTTTTTCTTCCTTCCTTCCCTCCTTCCTTCCTTCCTTCCTTCCTTCCTTCCTTTCTTCCTTCCTTTCTTTCTGGTTTTTGGTATCTATACATGCTATATGTGTGTATAAATGTTCTTATGTGTATACATGTGTGTACAATTTTATGTGTGCATGCATACATGTTGAGAACAGAAGTCAGTGTCAGATGATTTTCTTACTCTCCATATTGTTAGCAAGCAACTAATGAAAACTAATGCAGAGACCCACAGCCAAACATTAAGTGGAGCTTGGGGAATTCTGTGGAAGAGGGAGAGGAAGGATTGAAGGAACCAGAGGGGTCAAAGAAATTACAAGAAAACCTATAGAATCAACAAACCCAGGCTAACAGGGGTTCATAAAGACTAAACTCCCAACCATGGAGCATACTTGGGATAGACCTAGGCCGTTTGCACATATGTAAAATTTGGGCAGATAGATCTTCACATGGGACTCTTGAAGTAGAGCATTGGCCTTCTCTGAGTCTGTTACCTTGGGACCATTTCCCCTAACTGGGTTGCCTGGTCTAGCCTCAATTGAAGATGTGCCTAGTTCTACTGCATCTTGCTATGCCAAGGTAGGTTGATATCCATGGAAGGCTTCCCCTTCTCTGAGAGGGGTAGGAGGGGTGGATCAGGAGGAGATGAGAGGAGGGACTGAGAGGAGAGGAGGGAAGGGAAACTGCAACTGAAATGTAAAGTAAATAAATAAAAAATGAATATGCGTAAAACAAAAGCAAAACCAAAGGTTCCATACATTTATAGAATGTATATTCGTTGTATCCATCCACCACCACCTCCCTTCAGGTCCCTCTAGTGACAACACACTATCTTGCTCCCAACTTCATGTCCTCTTTTTGTTTTTTCTACTCCCCCAGTCCATTTGGTTTCATTTATATTCACTATGTGTGTGTGTGTGTGTGTGTGTGTGTGTGTGTTTGTGAGTGTGCACGCGCGTGTGCACATGCATGTAAGACATTCTACTGGGGCATGAACAACTTTCAAGTGGCCAAATACCCAAAGAAAACTGAATCTACCTCAGCAGCTATCAATAGCCAATGACTATTCTAAAAATTATGGTACCATAGAGACTGTCCTCTGTCCATGCTAGAATTTTGGCAGACTAGATCTTATGCAGGTATTGTGCAGGAAACCTCAATTGCTTGGCACCTCCAACCCCACATCATGACCAGAAGTCATTATTTCCCAGCTTTCCTCCCAACTCACTCACTGACTGTTAAGTTCTTTCTGCCTCTTATTCCCTAAGCCTTGGTTGGTAGGAGGTTGCCTGTCACTGCCTCTCCAGCACTGTAGTTGTTTTTTTTTTTTCTTTTTACATAAGTCCTGGGGAGCTAAACACAGGTTTCCATGATTGTATGGGCAGCACTTTACCAACTGAACCATCTACCCCACCTCTTTCTCTTATTTTTGTATTCTTTCTCTTTCTTTTCTTTTCAGTTTTTCCTGATCTCTGTCCTCTTCCTTTCCCTACTCTCACTGACGTTTGAACTTTATAGGCATGATTACTATTGACAAGCTCTCTCATTTTTTTTGCCTACCATTTTTTTTATTTATTTTATTTTATTTTTTAATTTACATTCCAAATCACTTCCCCTTTCCCGTTTCCTCCCTCCCCGAAAGTCCCATAAGCCCCCTTCCCTCCCTCTTTTCTCCATTCAACCCCCTCTCATTACTCTGTCCTGGCGTTCCCCTACATCCAGTCTTTCCAGGACCAGGGGTCTCTCCTTCCATCTTCTTAGAAATCAATTGATATGCGGATTGTGTCTAGGGTATTCCGAGATTCTGGGTCAATATCCCCTTATCAGTGACTGCATACCATGTGTGTTCTTTTGTGATTGGGTTACCTCACTAAGGATGATATTTTCAAGATCTGACCATTTGCCTAGGAATTTCGTGAATTCATTGTTTTTTGTTTTTTGTTTTTTATTTTATTTTTTTAATTTACATTCCAAATCACTTCCCCTTTCCCATTTCCTCCCTCCCTGAAAGTCCCATAAGCCCCCTTCCCTCCCTCTTTTCTCCATTCAACCCCCTCTCGTTACTCTGTCCTGGCGTTCCCCTACATCCAGTCTTTCCAGGACCAGGGGTCTCTCCTTCCATCTTTTTAGAAATCTATTGATATGCGGATTGTGTCTAGGGAATTCCGAGATTCTGAGTCAATATCCCCTTATCAGTGACTGCATACCATGTGTGTTCTTTTGTGATTGGGTTACCTCACTAAGGATGATATTTTCAAGTTTTGACCATTTGCCTAGGAATTTCGTGAATTCATTGTTTTTAATTGCAGAGTAGTATTCCATTGTGTAGATATACCACATCTTCTGAATCCATTCCTCCGTTGAGGGACATCTGGGTTCTTTCCAGCTTCTGGCTATTATAAATAAGGCTGCTATGAACATAGTGGAGCATGTGTCCTTATTGCATGCAGGTAAAGTCTCTGGGTATATGCCCAGGAGTGGTATAGCCGGATCCTCCGGGAGTGTCATGCCCAGTTTTCTGAGGAACCGCCAGACTGCTTTCCAGAGTGGTTGTACCAGCCTGCAATTCCACCAGCAGTGGAGGAGTGTTCCTCTTTCTCCACATCCTCGCCAACAACTGCTGTCTCCTGTGTTTTTGATCTTAGCCATCCTGACTGGTGTGAGATGGAATCTCAGGGTTGTTTTGATTTGCATTTCCCTAATGACTAAGGATGATGAACATCTCTTTAGGTGCTTCTCAGCCATTAGATATTCTTCAGGTGAGAACTCTTTGTGTAGCTCTGTACCCCATTTTTTAATAGGATTACTTGCCTCTCTGGAGTTTAACTTCTTGAGTTCTTTGTATATCTTGGATATTAGCCCTCTGTCGGATGTAAGGTTGGTAAAGATCATTTCCCAGTCAGTTGGTTGCTGCTTTGTCTTTTTGACAGTGTCTTTTGCCTTGCAAAAACTTTGTAATTTAATGAGGTCCCATTTGTCTATTCTTGATCTTAGAGCATAAGCTATTGGAGTTCTGTTCAGGAAATTCTCCCCTGTGCCCATATGTTCAAGGTTCTTCCCTAGTTTCCCTTCTATTAGTTTCAGTGTGTCTGGTTTTATGTGGAGATCTTTGATCCACTTAGAATTGAGCTTAGTGCAAGGAGATAAGGATGGGTCAATTTGCATTCTTCTGCATGTTGACCTCCAGCTGAGCCAGCACCATTTGTTGAAAAGGCTATCTTTTTTCCACTGGATGGTTTTAGCTCCTTTGTCAAAGATCAAGTGACCATAGGAGTGTGGATTCATTTCTGGGTCTTCAATTCTGTTCCATTGATCTACATGTCTGTTACTGTACCAATACCATGCAGTTTTTAACACTATTGCTCTGTAGTACAGCTTGAGGTCCGGGATACTGATTCCCCCAGAGGTTCTTTTACTCTTGAGAATAGTTTTAGCTATTCTGGGTTTTCTGTTATTCCAGATGAATTTTTGAATTGCTCTTTCTAACTCTATGAAGAATTGAGTTGGGATTTTGATGGGGATTGCATTGAATCTGTGTATTACTTTTGGTAAGATGCTCATTTTTACTATATTAATCCTGCCAATCCATGAGCATGGCAGATTTTCCCATCTTCTGAGGTCTTCTTCAATTTCTTTCTTCAGAGACTTGAAGTTCTTGTCATACAGATCTTTCACTTGTTTGGTTAGAGTCACGCCAAGATACTTAATATGGTTTGTGGCTATCGTGAAGGGTATTATTTCTCTTACTTCTTTCTCAGCCTGCTTATCCTTTGAGTATAGGAAGGCTTCTGACTTGCTTGAGTTGATTTTATATCCGGCCACTTTGCTGAATTCGTTTATCAGCTGTAGGAGTTCTCTGGTGGAGTTCTTTGGGTCGCTTATGTATACTATCATATCGTCTGCAAATAGTGATAGTTTGACTTCTTCCTTTCCAATTTGTATCCCTTTGACCTCTTTTTGTTGTCTAATTGCTCTAGCTAGAACTTCAAGTACTATATTAAAAAGATATGGAGAGAGAGGGCAGCCTTGTCTAGTCCCTGATTTTAGTGGGATTGCTTCAAGTTTCTCTCCATTTAGATTGATGCTGGCTACCGGTCTGCTGTAAATTGCTTTTACTATGTTTAGATATGGGCCTTGAATTCCTGATCTTTCCAAGACCTTTAGCATGAAAGGATGCTGAATTTTGTCAAATGCTTTCTCAGCATCTAATGAGATGACCATGTGGTTTTTTTCTTTGAGATTGTTTATGTAGTGGATTACATTGATGGATTTCCTTATATTGAACCATCCCTGCATCCCTGGGATGAAGCCTACTTGATCGTGGTGAATGATCGTTTTGATGTGTTCTTGGATTCGGTTGGCAAGAATTTTATTGAGTATTTTTGCATCGATATTCATAAGAGAGATTGGCCTGAGATTCTCTTTCTTTGTCGGATCTTTGTGTGCTTTTGGTATTAGTGTAATTGTGGCTTCATAGAACGAGTTGGGTAGTGTTCCTTCTGTTTCTATTTTGTGGAACAGTTTGAAGAGTATTGGTGTTAGGTCTTCTTTGAAGGTCTGATAGAATTCTGCACTAAAACCATCTGGACCTGTGCTTTTTTTGGTTGGAAGACTTCCAATGACAACTTCTATTTCTTCAGGGGTTATAGGACGGTTTAGATGGTCTATTTGATCCTGATTTAATTTTGGTACTTGGTATTTGTCAAGGAAATTGTCCATTTCCTCAAGATTTTCTAGTTGTGTTGAATACAGGTTTTTGTAGTAGGATCTGATGATTTTTTGAATTTCCTCAGTTTCTGTTGTTATCTCTCCCTTTTCGTTTCTGATTTTATTAATTTGGATACTATCTCTGTGCCCTCTGGTTAGTCTGGCTAAGGGCTTATCTATCTTGTTAATTTTCTCAAAGAACCAACTCCTCGTTTTGTTGATTCTTTGTATGGTTTTATTTGTTTCTACTTGATTGATTTCAGCCCTGAGTTTGATGATTTCCTGCCTTCTACTCCTCTTTGGTGTATTTGCTTCTTTTTGTTCCAGGGCTTTCAGGTGTGCCATTAAGCTGTTAGTGTATGCTGTCTCCCGTTTCTTTTTGGCGGCACTCAGGGCTATGAATTTTCCTCTTAGCACTGCTTTCATTGTGTCCCATAAATTAGGGTATGTTGTGCCTTCATTTTCATTAACTTTCAAAAAGTCTTTGATTTCTTTCTTTATTTCCACCTTGACCAAGTTATCATTGAGTAGAGCATTGTTCAGCCTCCATGTGTACGTGGGTTTTCTTTTGTTTTTGTTGCCATTGAAGACCACCCTTATTCCATAGTGATCTGATAGGAGGCATGGGATTATTTCTATCTTCTTGTATCTGTTGAGGTCTGATTTGTGACCAATTATATGGTCAATTTTGGAGAAGGTACCATGAGGAGCTGAGAAGAAGGTGTATTCTTTAGCTCTAGGATGAAATGTTCTATATATATCAGTTAGTTCCATTTGGTCCAAGGCTTCAATTAGATTCACTGTGTCCCTGTTTAGTTTCTGCTTTCCTGAACGATCCATTTCAGAGAGCGGGGTGTTGAAGTCACCCACTATTATTGTGTGCGGTGCGATGTGTGCTTTGAGTTTTAGTAAAGTTTCTTTTACGAATGAGGGTGCCCTTGCATTTGGAGCATAGATATTCAGAATTGAGAGTTCTTGATGGTGGATTTTTCCCTTGATCAGTATGTAGTGTCCTTCTGTGTCTTTTTTGATGACTTTAGGTTGAAAATCAATTTTATCCGATATTAGGATGGCTACTCCACCTCGTTTCTTGGGGCCATTTGCTTGTAAAATTGTTTTCCAGCCTTTTACTCTGAGGTAGTGTTTGTCTTTGACACTGAGGTGCGTTTCCTGCATGCAGCAAAATGCTGGGTCCTGTTTACGTATCCAGTCTGCTAGTCTATGTCTTTTAATTGGGGAATTGAGACCATTGATATTAAGAGAGATTAAGGCATAGTGATTATTGCCATCTGCCATTCTTGACGCTATCTTTATGTTTGAGTGGTTATCTACTTTTGGGTTTGATTCAAGAAGGTTATTATCTCATTTTTTCCAGGGTGTTGTTTCTCTCCCTGTATTGGAGGTTTCCACCTATTATCCGTTGCAGGGCTGGATTTGTGGAAAGATATTGTGAAAATTTGGTTTTATCATGGAATATCTTGGTCTCTCCATCTATGGTGATTGAGAGTTTTGCTGGGTATAGTAGTCTAGGCTGGCATTTGTGCTGTCTTAGTGTCTGCATGAGATCTGCCCAGGATCTTCTGGCTTTCATAGTCTCTGGTGAGAAGTCTGATGTGATTCGGATAGGTCTTCCTTTGTATGTTACTTGGCCCTTTTCTCTTACTGCTTTTAGTATTTTTTCTTTGCTTAGAACATTCGGTGTTTTGATTATTATGTGACGGGAGGTATTTCTGTTCTGGTCCAGTCTGTTTGGAGTTCTGTAGGCTTCTTGTACGTTCATCGGCATCTCTCTCTTTAAGTTAGGGAAGTTTTCCTCCATAATTTTGTTGAAGATGTTTACTGGCCTTTTAAGTTGCAAATCTTCACTCTCATCTATACCTATAATCCTTAGGTTTGGTCTTCCCATTGTGTCCTGGATTTCCTGGATGTTTTGGGTTACAGGTTTTTTGCATTTTGCATTTTCTTTGACTGTTGAGTCGATGCTTTTAAAATATGGAACGCTTCACGAATTTGCGGGTCATCCTTGCGCAGGGGCCATGCTAATCTTCTCTGTATCGTTCCAATTTTAGTATATGTGCTGCCGAAGCGAGCACGAATTCATTGTTTTTAATTGCAGAGTAGTATTCCATTGTGTAGATATACCACATCTTCTGAATCCATTCCTCCGTTGAGGGACATCTGGGTTCTTTCCAGCTTCTGGCTATTATAAATAAGGCTGCTATGAACATAGTGGAGCATGTGTCCTTATTGCATGCAGGTAAAGCCTCTGGGTATATGCCCAGGAGTGGTATAGCCGGATCCTCCGGGAGTGTCATGCCCAGTTTTCTGAGGAACCGCCAGACTGCTTTCCAGAGTGGTTGTACCAGCCTGCAATTCCACCAGCAGTGGAGGGTGTTCCTCTTTCTCCACATCCTCGCCAACAACTGCTGTCTCCTGTGTTTTTGATCTTAGCCATCCTGACTGGTGTGAGATGGAATCTCAGGGTTGTTTTGATTTGCATTTCCCTAATGACTAAGGATGATGAACATCTCTTTAGGTGCTTCTCAGCCATTAGATATTCTTCAGGTGAGAACTCTTTGTGTAGCTCTGTACCCCATTTTTTAAAAGGGTTACTTGCCTCTCTGGAGTTTAACTTCTTGAGTTCTTTGTATATCTTGGATATTAGCCCTCTGTCGGATGTAAGGTTGGTAAAGATCATTTCCCAGTTAGTTGGTTGCCGCTTTGTCTTTTTGACAGTGTCTTTTGCCTTGCAAATCTTTGTAATTTAGTGAGGTCCCATTTGTCTATTCTTGATCTTAGAGCATAAGCTATTGGAGTTCTGTTCAGGAAATTCTCCCCTGTGCCCATATGTTCAAGGTTCTTCCCTAGTTTCCCTTCTATTAGTTTCAGTGTGTCTGGTTTTATGTGGAGATCTTTGATCCACTTAGAATTGAGGTTAGTGCAAGGAGATAAGATTGGGTCAATTTCTTACAAGTTTATTATATATATTCTGTTCAAATGCATCTATCTGCCCTATTATATCCTTATGCCACCCCTACAACTCCCTTACCTTCTTGTAGCCAAGTCCCTATTTGATTTTTTTGTCCCTTTGCTTTGTTTTTGGTCTTGCTTTGCTCTTCACTTTGTTTAATCAAGCCTACTTTAGTGGGAATGGCTATGAAGCTATCTCCTGGAGCATAAATGACTTACCAATTGACTACATAACTGAAGAAAACTATTTTCTTCACTAGTCATCCTACACTGCAGCCTCCTCTAGTAGGGCCAGACCCCATAAGCCCTTTGTTCATCTGTGACTGAATATTTACTGTCTCAGCCTTGTGCAGGCCCTGTGTAGGCAAGTGTAGCTGTTAGTCATGTCATACCCTTAAACCACTCTTCATCAGTCTTACCTTATTGTCATTAAGCTCTAAAGTCTTTATACCCAATCTTCTGTGATTTTCCCTGAACCTTGCACATAGTACTGAACGTGAACTCTGCTCTGCTGAGTAAGCCTTGGATCTATTCAGAATAGTCATGAAACTATTGAACCATTAAGTAACTATTGTCCAGAAAGTTAGTAGGACAACATGTTACTGGGGATGACTATTGCTGACCTTTTATTTTTCCTCCAGTTGTCTGCATGGGAACTTCCAAAGACAATAAAGATGCCTTAGTTACTTTCTTGTTGCTGTGATAAAACACCATGACCAAGGCAACTTATAGAAGAAAGGGTTTGTTTGGTGTACAGTTCTAGAGGGAAAATAGTCAATCACCATCATGGCCAAGAAACATGGCAACAGGAACAGCTGAAAACTCATATCTCTAACTGCAAGCAACAAACACAAGAAGAGAGAGTGGACTCAAAATGGCACAAGTCTTTTAGCTCTCAAAACCCACCCCTAGTGTCATACTTTCTCCAGCAAGGTCACAAACAGACCCACGAATTGGGGACCAATATTCAAATGCCTGGGAATATGGATCTGCTATCTAATTCAAACCACAATAGAGGGCTAACCAACAGGAAGGAAGCCTCTAGCTCAGTTCTATCACAATTTCTATGTATTTTGCATACAAAGTGTATAGTATCTTCAGCAATAGTCCCTTACCATTCAATTTTGTTGGGTAACCAATGACAACTTGTATAGTTTTTGAGGACTCTGGGGTCTTTCTGTTCAACAACTCCTAGGGAGGTGTCCCACATCTGGCACAGAAATTTTCTTTTAACAACCTATGACTTCTGAAATCAGCATTATCCATCCAATATTGGTACATCTATTTAGAGGCCTTTTATTATAATTAGCTTACAAAGTAGTGGGCTTCCATGTGGTTTTGTCATGCATACTTATATTTGGTTAGTCTTTTTCATGAATTCCATCTTCTCCCCCATCTTTCATGCCTATCCTTGTTTAAACAAGCCACTGCCAGTATTTCTTTCCTCTCTTTCCATATCATGTGAGTACTAACTTTCTCACCTTTCTTCAAATCTTTTTTCTCCCTCAGCATGAGCCCTTTCTTGCTTCCACATCTCTACAGGCAGACCATAATAACCAAATCTATAACATGCAATGTTGTGTTCCACATATGAGAAAGGGCATATGGCATTTGACTTTCTGAGCCTGAGTTACCTCATTCAATATATTTTTTCTAGTTACATTCATTTTTATACAAATTCTGCTTTTCTTGCCAGCTGAATAAAAACACATTGTATACATGTGCCACACTTTACTAGATATGTATGATGATTCCATTTCCTAGATATTATGAATAGGGCAGCAATGAATAAAGATGTCCTTGTTTTTAATATCTCAGTAGCATTCCATTGTATAAATGAATCACATTTTCTTTATCCAGTCTTCAGTTGAGGGGCATCTGGATCTTATCCAGTTTCTGGCTATTACAATTAAAGTTGCTATGAACATAGTGGAGCATGCGTCTTTTTGATATGATATATCATCTTTGGATACATACCCAGGAGTGGTATAGCTGGGTCTTGAGGTAGAACTATTCCAGATTTTCTGAGAAACACCAAATTGATTTCCAGAGTGGTTGTACCAGCCTGCAATCCCACCAGCAGTGGAGAAATGTTCTACTTTCTCCACATCCTCACCAGCATCTGCTGTCCCCTGAGTTTTTGATCGTAGCCATTCTCACTGGTATGAGGTACAATCTCAGAGTTGTTTTGATTTGCATTACCCTGATGACTAAGGGAAAATAATCCCACATTAACTCAAAGCATATTATGTTTTATGTTATTTGTAGCATAGCTCACAAAATTTACCAATTATCTCTAGAAAATATGCCTAATTGTTCTAATTTACTTGGGAAATTCAATTTTAACGTGATGTAAAGCTACAAAAATTTAATATAATCACTTTAAAGGATACCAGAATTTGAAAAGAGGAGTAATAGATGATAGCTATATTCTGTAGCTACATCAAATCTATTCTATATAGTATAGAGATTTTGATTTGCTCAGGTAGTTATAAAAGATAACAAAATTAATAGCTACTTATTAATCATAGATCATTAATTAATTTTGAAACTTAATAGAATACTCTGGACTCAATGGGTTATATTTAACAATATATAGGTTACTTTTAAGAATATATGTATATATTAATATATGTATACATATAATAACAGTAAAAAAGAGAGCATATATTTGAGGGAGAATGAGGAGGAATATATGGAAGTCTTTGGAGGAATGAATGAGATTGTAGCTAAATTGCTATCTCAAAAATAAAACTAAATGAATAGAAGACTAACAGGAAACTTTTATTTCCAAGTTGAATCAATACATTTTAAATAAAAATATAAAAGAAGTTCTAACAGGCATAGTGTATAAATAGGAATGGAAATGTATTAAAGTCTTCAATTGTTATTTTACAACAAATTGTTATGACAAAGACATAAATTTGATGCCAGCAAAGCATAATATTGTACTTGTGTCTCAAAATTTTAGATGAACAGAAATGTGAATATGATTACAATACATGTATTCATGCATAAAATTCTAAAAGAATTAATAAAAATAATGATTCTAAAAACTATATATTCATGAAAGGAGCTCTGACCTTGTTAGTTAGCAGTGTGCCTAAAAAATAAATACTAGTTGACCTGATAAAACAAGTTGATGAGTTAGGTGGCCATTATATATTTATTATATAACAAATTCAAATGTGTGTGTGTGTGTGTGTGTGTGTGTGTGTGTGTCTGTATGTTCACAATGTACATATGCTCCATTGCTCCACTCGGGGTTCTGTCTGGCTGCTGGAGGTGGTCTCTTCAGATTCCATATCCCCACTGTTGGGCATTTCAGCTAAGGTCACCTGCATTGAGTCCTGGGAGACTCCCCATCTCAGGTCTCTGGAACTTCTTAGAGATTCCCTCTACCCCCAACCCCCAGCAGATGCATATTTCCATTCATTCTCCTGACCCTTTGAGCTTCTCTCTGTCTTTCCCCAAACCTGATTCTGCCCACTCCCATTCCCCTCCCCTCCTGTCTCCCACCCACATCTCTCTATCCCTCTGGCTCCCATGACTATTTTGCTTCTCCATCTAAGTGGGATTTAAGCATCCTCACTTGGACCTTCCTTCTTGTTTAACTACTTTGGTTCTTTGGGAGTATATCATGGGTATCCTGTACTTTATGGCTAATATCCACTTATCAGTGAGTACATGCTATGAATGTCCTTTTGGGTGTGGGTTACCTCACTCAGAAAGATATTTCTCCTGTCTATAAGAAATTCAGATATAAAAATGGACCAGAGACTGAAGGAATGACCAACCAGTGATGGGCCAAACTTGGGATCCATCCCATGCATGCACAAAAAAACCTCAACACTATTGCAGATGCCAAGTTGTGCTTGTAGACATGAGCCTAGTATGGCTGTTCTCTGAGAGGTTCTGCTAGCACCTGACTAATATAAATGTAGATACTCACAGCCAAGCATTGGACTGAGAAGAGTTAGGGAAAGGATTGAAGGAGCTGAAGGGGATTGCAACCCCATAAGGAGACCAACAGTCTCAACTAACTCAGACCTCTCAGAGCTTTCAGAGACTAAACCACCAACCAAAGAGCATACATGGGCCTGTCCATCAAACCATTTGTAGCAGAGGACTGCCCCTTTTGGCCTCAATGGGAGAGTATGCACCTAATCCTATAGAGACTTGAGGCCCCAAGGAAGAGGGATGCCTGGGGGTGGTAGGGAGCTCCCTCTCAGAGGCAAAGTGGGAGGGGAAATGGGATGAAGAACTGTAGGAGGGGGACCTGGAGGGGGACATTTATTTGCTTGATCAGGAACCCCAACCTCACAAAGATCTTTTGCCTTCCATGTTCTTAATTGAGATCTATCTTTCCAGATGACTCTGACTTGTGTAAGTTGACAAAAACCAACCAGTAAATTCACTACAAGTTTTAGAAATTTATTTAGTGTCTCAAAAGAGGAAAATGAAGGGGCACATAAAAGCTGGACGTGTCAAAACAGATGGTAGAGGAAATACTGAACAAGTACCTCCTGGTATTCTGACTCTCAAACCTTCAGTTATATAAGACAGAACAGTATTTATCACCATGAATCTGGGGATTATCATTTGCCCCAGTTACTTTATGGCTAATATCCACTTATCAGTGAGTACATGCTATGAATGTCCCAGGCCCATGTATGCTCTTTGGGGGGATATAAATAAATACTTAATAAAATATTTTAAATGATTTTCAAGCAAAGGATTGGCATTGTACCCAATGCACTTCTGCATCACAGAATCCAGGAGACTACAGTTTTAAAATGTAAATATTTATTATTCTCATATTAGTCCCATTAGATTTGTTGCACTCATGAAAAAGTTTAAATGTATTTTAGTCAAGGATGATTTCCCTTCACAAACACAAAGACTTTCCATACAACCAGTAGCTTACAAAATGTTTTCTGTTGATTTTGTTTTACTGTTTCAAACACTTTTCATAAATTTTCTCAATATGGACGTTCAATGTGCTAATTTGTGGCTCTATACAGACTGCCAGTGAACACTAGGAATAGGTTGGTAATAATTGCCGACAGTTTTTCTGCCTTTTGGTTGAGAAATCATGATAAACTTATAAAGGGTAATAGATTTGCTTTCTTACCTATTTCTGCTTTAGTTACTTAGTAGACATGACCCCAGTAAATGTGATTACAAATGACAGCATTTGGCAGGGTTGAAAATTACCACCAGTGGGATTAGTGCATCTCACTTATTTGTTTTATAAGCCAAAATAAGATTAAAAAAAAATGTCTTCAGTTACCTCACTAAGGATGATATTTTCAAGTTCTGACCATTTGCCTAGGAATTTTGTGAATTCATTGTTTTTAATTGCAGAGTAGTATTCCATTGTGTAGATATACCACATCTTCTGAATCCATTCCTCCGTTGAGGGACATCTGGGTTCTTTCCAGCTTCTGGCTATTATAAATAAGGCTGCTATGAATATAGTGGAGCATGTGTCCTTATTGCATGCGGGTAAAGTCTCTGGGTATATGCCCAGGAGTGGTTATGTACATTATTATCTGTCTGTTAATAAAGATGTATTTGAAATACCACCATATTCCTTTTTTTACATGTTGTCTGCCACTGCTTTTGCAATACAAAGTTTTGTGGTTACAACAAAGATATTATATTCCACTGTAAATTACAAAGTTCCCAGTAGTTACCTGAGAAACTTTTATTGTTTTATTAACTTGACTTTTAAATTAAAAGTTTGCCAGTTCCTGCTATAGAGGGATTCTCATTAAGTTGAAGTTAATTGTGTTTTTGAATGTCTTAGTGAAGTCTGATAATGAGAAGGATTCTCTTTTCTACATTGTTTTTTGAACGACACTCCTAAGTAGCCTGTAATCACTTAAAATATATGCATGTGTGTGCATGTATACATATTCAGTATCCTAGATATAAAGTTATATATGTTAAGAAGAAAGCCTATGATTTAAAAAGAAAAAACAATTTGCTGTCATAGTTTATAATCCAAAGCTTTGACAAAGAGTCCAAATATCAAAAAGGTACCAATAAATGTGCTATTCCAGAAGTTGTGAGTTGTATAGCTTGGATATCACAGTGGAGAAGGGAAGATTGAATTAGTAAGTTAAAAATGAAATGAGAAGGGAGTTTGGCAGGTAAAGATCTGGGTATAAGGCGGGTGCTAAGTCTTGGAAGAAGCTATAGTGCTAACTTTGTTCCCAGAAGGGCCTATAGCCAAGTTCAATCCTGCTGTATTTTCCACCAAGGGAGCCAAATACAAACTGGAATGGTCAGAGATATGGAAAATTGCTGTCAGAACCTTTCCTTTTTAAGATAAGAAAAAAGGATTGTATATGAAAATATCATTGGGATCAAGATGGGATAAGTGAAAGAAGAAATAGAAAAGTGAATCAGGCAAAATTCGTTATGTTAGAACTCTAAAGAGTTTCGATTGCTATTAATTGTGTTCAGGAAAAATAACATTAAAAAATGTTCTAGAAGACATACAACAGCTACTAAGGAAACTTGAACTTAATGGAAGAGGAGGGGTTACAGAGCCTTGCCTAGAAGTTATTTTTGTTTTGCATGGTCACACAAATGAGTAGCCTAGCAACTGAATGCAACTACAAGGTACATTAGTGACGCTTTGTGTGATTATACAGTAGTGCTTGTTTTAAGCAGGATGTACTTTATTATGAAAGATTTTTATTTCTGAGGCATTTGTTAATTGAAATGTCCCAGGGAGAGACTTTGTTTTGAATATATTGAAGGAAGTTACAAGTCTAAGCTAAGGAGCAGACAAAATCTAATACTTGGCTTCTGTGTTGTGAGTTAACTGATTAAAACAAAATGGATGGGGCAGGAGAGCATTATAGAAAGTGCGGTAACTCAGATTCAGAAAGACAAAAATTACATGTTCTATTTCATAAGTGCACCCTTGCTTATAAGGTTTAAAATGTGTGTTTGTGTGAGTGGGGAAAGTGTAGGAACAAATTATAAAACTAGAAGGGAAACCATGAGAGGTCTAATGAGGGATTATGGGAACAGTGTAGGGCACATGGGACATAAAAGAGGAAGCAATGGATGGTGGATGGAAGAGTAGGTGGAGGAGTGGGGTCAGGAGAGTTAAGAAAAAAGGGGAGGGAGAGTAACAAGAAAAAAAAAACTTGATTTAAAATGCCCAAATGGAACTTAATTACTATGTATGTTAATTAAAACACTTTGAAATAAAAGAAGTCTCTTTTGCAAAAAAAGTTCTGTTAACACAGCTAAGGACTTGGAGACTGAACTTGGTAAAGTTCCTTCCCTTCTCATAGAAAATGCACTAAGACCATAGCAAAGCATCCATTGCTGAGCATTGTTCATGACATTAAATGAAAACGTCATGTTCATTGTAATCAGAATTTCCCTTTTATAGGGGTAAAATATGATCTGTAGATCAATAAATAATATGTAAGGATTTATATTATATGTCATAAATTATGTCCATAAAAATTAAAAAACTAATGGGACTGGAGATGAATCAAAAATATAGGTAAAGTGGTGAAATGATTGTCATTCAACTAAATAATTTTCTGGGAAGTTGGAACACATGAGATAGTTTTAATGACAGAGAAATATTTGGTGGGCTAAAGTGGTAAATACAATATGATCTTATTTCATGGCAAAACTAAGGTAGCAGCAAATTGACCAGATAAAAAGATTTATGAAATCAGTGTTAAGTAATAAAGGATATCATATTTCTTGAAATACAATCCAAATGAATGCTAAAGGCCAGATGTCTTCATTTCCTCCATATTCACTGTCACCATTCTGTTAAAACTGTTGTCAAGAAGAAAGATGGCAGCAGCTGCCTGCACCTGCAGCAAAGCATCCTGGAGTTTCAGAGACCCAAGGAGGTTCCAAGGAGTGACCCAAGGGCCAGCAATAGCTCCAGAAAAACTAAGGAGAAAAATGCACAAGTCTTATGGGAAAGTGCTTTTAAAATGTGAACTCATGAAATCAGAAGGAAAAATGGCTGAACAGAGTTGGCTCAGAGAATGATGAATTTGTACCCTTCACTGCCACTAGTCTCAGCCAGTATGCTGCAAGAACCAAATATGTTCCTGATGAGCATTGGGGCTATGGGCACCAAGGACTGGGAGATGTGCTGCCCCCCCCCCCGGAGTTTCTGCAAAAACCCATTATTGCTGAATAGGGCCAGCATAGGCCCTAGGCACCCAGCATGGAGTCCTGAAGCTGCAACCCCATGCTGTCTGCCCTGCTGGGACATGGGAAGTGCTGAGCAGCAACACTGTCCACAGGCTTCAAAAGGTCAAGCCTGGTCAGCCTCAGGGTGACGGACATTGAGGGCAGGGATGTGTATGACTGTTAGAAGCTCCCACAGAACCTACCCCAGCTTCCAACTCCCTCCCTACAACTCCAGTTACTGGCACCCTGCCTAGCTCCAACATTACCCTGACTCTCGGAAACGAAACAGCAGGATATCTGAGACAATCTCAGCCATGGTCCAATATTTATGGTGCTTCAGAAACCAGAAACCTTGATCTAGACCACCACCTCATTGCAATGAGTATCTGCATGCACAGCTGTCTGGGAGGGAGAGATAGATAGATAGATAGATAGATAGATAGATAGATAGATAGATAGATAGATAGATAGATAGATAGATAGATAGATAGATAGATAGACAGACCAGAGACACTGCAGTTTCTAATGCTACTATTATGAATGAATATTTGATAGAGAGGTGGAAAAGATAGAGGAATGTAGCAGTGAGTGAATGGTGGGGCAAGGAATGGTGGACAAGGGAATGTGGTGTTGTAAGTAGGGCCAACCCAGTGGTGTGCAGCAGATTGAAGCTTGCATTCTTACTTGGTCCCCTGACATGCTGTGCAGACTCATGATCACCCTGGTTCTAAGCAATGACAAGATTCCAAGGTGAAAAACGGTACATTTTCTGAATTGGATCTCCTTGAAATACTTCTATGATCAGTGCTGCCTCTGGAGACCACTTTAGTATCTGTGGTCTGCTGCCCCAAGCTGTATTAAAGCCCAAGATTCAGGTGGATGTCTGTGGTCCTATAGCAGCTCAGAGCCTTGTTGATGTCTCTAGACCAAGTTACCACTGAAAGCCATATGAATATCCTTGGTCTGGGCAACCACCTGAGGCCATTCTAATGTCTATGGACTGTGCTTCTACCCGGGATCATGTTGTTGTGAGTGGACTGGGAAGCCACCTGAGGCCATGTAGATGTCTGGGTCCATCATCCTATTGTATTCAGGACTTGTGTTGATGTTTGTGGCCTGTGCTACCACTGAAGGTTATTCAGATGTCCATGGTGTGTGGTACTGCTGGGGTGATAGTGATGTGAATGGCCTGTTCTGCCACCTGAGGCAGTCCATATTTCCACTGTTTTTGTTGTTGTTCCGGGTTTTTTTGTTTTTGTTTTTGTTTTTAAGCACAGGCTGGTTTCAGATTCTTTAGGTAGCTCAGACTGACTTGGCATTTATAATCTCCTGCCTCTTCCTCCCAAGTGTTACGATTCCAAGTGTTTCTCAGCATACTCAAATGATGGGAACTATGTAAGTCCAATTTTATAAATAAATAAGAGTGAACAAACAAATCATTTAAGTCACAGACTGGAAAGATAACATGTTAAGTAATCAGCTTCCATATGACGGGGCTCAGATTTGATTTCGGTAAGCCTGAGATCATATTCCAAAAATCTATCCTCTTAATTACTGTCAAATGGGCAAAATAAAGAAAATCAATGTGATATCTAATTAAATGTCAGTCAGAAATTGAAGTTATATTTTAGGAAATGATATATCAATAGAGAAATGATATTTTTATTGAAATTTGACTGATAACATTTTAGGACTGTATTTGTTGTGTAAGTCAGCTTTCTGCCCTACATCAAAAACCCTGACAATATGAGCTAAAAATACAAAAAAGGAAAGATTTGTTTTGGCTCAGGCTGTCATAGGTTTTAGTCTATGATCACTTGGCCTCAATGCATTTGGTCCTGAGCAATTGCCTTAACAAGGTAGAAGCACTTGGTGGGGGAAAATACTCAACTTATGCTAGAAGTAAAGCAAAGGGAGAAAAAGGAAGGGCAGCAGCAAGGAGTCCCTTCCTAGAGCATGTAGTATCACTTCATTTTACTAGATCCCACCTCCTAAGTAGTTCATCATCTCCATTAACCTCATCAACTTGGAACCATACTTTGACACAAAACCATTTGAGGGACATTTACATTATAAACCATAACAACTGTTTCTTGGCATAAGGCATACTTCCATATTGAAAAGGAATCCTAATTAAGGTGTTTAAAACTGTCTTATATAAGTTTTATTTTGCAGTCTCTGTTCCATCACTCAATATGATTACAATTAAGATTTCTTTGGGTAGATGTAACAGAAAACCCAACCATCTCAAAGTGACTTTTAACAGTTTTATTTTCTCCGGGAATATGCTAGTCAAAATCCTAGAACTGAGAAATTCTAAGTCACGTGGCACCAACAAGGATCTGGGGGCTTTCATCTTTTGTCTTTTACCATCCCTCACACATTAGCTATTGCCTATAATCTGGACCTCTAATAGCTGAGCATGTTTTGCTACAACTTAACAGTTTATATCTTTATAAAATTGCATAAAGTAAGATTTATTAACATTGTCATATTTACATTTGATTTATTATAACAAAATCTGTAAAAAAATTAGTCTTTTAGAAAAAAAAGATATAGGATAATCTAAAATAATTCAGGTTTCTCCCAGTACTTTCCTACAAATCTTCTCATAATGGAGCCCCAGAGAACAATTTAATTCTCTCGGGTATAAATTGAAGCAAACTATATGCCGAAAGCCTACTAGGGATTCAGCATCTAGGGGTTTCCTTGGGAGATGATTATGTATGAAACCTCTGCCTAGCACATAATAAAATTTCACTCTCCCAGAAGAGAATTACATTGGTTGTACAAACAGTCCAGGTATAGTAATGTACCCTTAAGGTACACACCAGAAACTCAAATTCTCAGATGCAAACCCAAGGCCAACCTTGCTAGTGGACTTTTCTATAGATGCCAACTCCAGGCTTGCTATGTTAACTCTTTTCTGCACAAGGTAGTAAAGTTTTCTTGCAAGTAAAGCTTTCTCTGAAGACAAAGTACTTCTGTTAATACGAGAACAGTTGCCCATTCGCCCTCCTAAAAGGATAGTTGAAAGAATCTAGTGTTTTGCAATTTCAGTCTCTCATGGAAGATGGATTTTTATCATGAGGAAAGGAACAAGGGCTTTTGAATTGAGACAACTAGTAACCTCTTCCAAAACATCTTTACATGTTCCTGGGTTTAAAAATTCACTATTTGAACTTGCTCTTGCTTCATTTAATAACCATTAAATTTTTATTGAATGCTTCTTACCTAGAAATTTTTTAACTGCAAAGGTGGGTGATGAAAAGGAGAGATTCTAGACAAAAGGCAAGAGTACCACAAAACATGTTTTTCATGTATCCAAAGAACTAAAAATCAGGTATAGCAAACACAGACAGTGCAACAGGTATCATTTAAAAAAACAAGCCAGGTATGCTATATAGGGGTAGGTCAGACAATGCAGGACATTGTTATAAGGATACAGTTATAAGGATTTGGGCCTTTAGCTTCATTATCAAGGGGAGCCATTGAAGGTTTTTAAATAGTTTCACATCTAAGTTTATTAAAATTTTTTATTTGAAAATAATTTAGACACATTAAATTTCAAAGTAGTACAATGAGTTCCAGTGTTATATTTACCTATGGAAATCCTATTTATGGGGGTTCATTTTAAATAACCATCTTAAATGATCTTACACAAATATACTATAGTTTATCAAAACCAGGAAACAGATACAATATTAACTGATATATAGACCTTTACTAATATGTTACTAGTTAAGAATTTTTAAGCATTCTCCTGGATACACTGTAGAAAATCCTCTCCATAATACACTATTGACAATTAGATTCAATATATTCATAAACCATAATATAATAAAATAAGGCAAGTCATTGAGTGGGATATTCAGAGAAATAATGTCAGGAATGGTTTATAAATTTCTGGTTTAGAAAACTGGATAGAAGTGGTGCTACATGCTGAGCAAAGGATTATGTTGGTAGTATGTGGTCAGGTAGAGATCAGCATGTAGAGCTGTTGAGTACACAGTTGGGTGTTAAACTCTGGAGCCCAGATTAAGGATTAAATGATGCTCTATAGCATTGATACAGCGTGACATGTTTAGCAATCATTTTCTATTAGACACCAACAAGGATTTTCACTTACAGTGTATAATGTATGTATTTTTGATAACTATTTGTATAAATCTTCATTTTTCTCATGATAAATTTTCAGAAGTGAAATTTCTGGGTAAAAACACATGCATATTTTATTTTAATACTAATTTACTCAGTATTGAAGTTAATTCCTTTCGTTGTGATCCTCATTAGCAATTTAAGCCAGACTATTTGAGATCAAATTAAGAATATTTGATGACACTATGTTCATAGCAGCCTTATTTATAATAGCCAGAAGCTGGAAAGAACCCAGATGTCCCTCAACGGAGGAATGGATTCAGAAGATGTGGTATATTTACACAATGGAATACTACTCTGCAATCAAAAACAATGAATTCACGAAATTCCTAGGCAAATGGTCAGAACTGGAAAATATCATCCTTAGTGAGGTAACCCAGTCGCAAAAGAACACACATGGTATGCAAGCACTGATAAGGGGATATTAACCCAGAATCTCGGAATACCCTAGACACAATTTACATATCAATAGATTTCCAAGAAGATGGAAGAAGAGACCCCTGGTTCTGGAAAGACTGGATGTAGGGGAATACCAGGACAGAGAAGCGAGAGGGGGTTGAATGGGGAAAAGAGGGAGGGAAGGGGGCTTATGGGACTTTTGGGGAGGGAGGAAACGGGAAAGGGGAAATCATTTGGAATGTAAATAAAAAAACTTAGAAAATAAAAAAAAGAATATTTCGTGAACTATAATATTTTTTGAGCACCAAGAGATACAACAAACTTCATAGGCTAAAATGTGGTTTGCTGCCTACAGGTACAGGTGCTAGGAGCTTGGTCTTCAATATGACAATATTAAGAGTTAGTGAAATTTTTTTTTGAAGAGGTGAGGCTTAGTAGGATGTTGTTATGTCATTGGAAGTACTTGGAAGTTATTAACCTGGTCCTTTAGAATCCCAGTCTTTATCTGACTTCCTGTCTTGCTGTGAGATCTTTCCCATCATGATGCCATCATCCATGATTTGACCCAGACAGCAAGGAATTGATTGGAGGCCAAATCCATCCATGGAATTTTTCAAATCTTGAGTTTTCAGTCTCTTAAAATGTGAGCTATATAAACATCCTTTATAAAGAACCTGGCCAAAAAGCTTTTGTAATCAATGGAAAGTAGATTAAGATACCAGTAAAATGGTTTTGAGTTTATCTGTGGAATAATTCAGTTCCTAGATATCAAGCCAACTTGAATAGTCTACGACGAGCTAGAACTTTGTGAGTAATATAATTGAGAAAATATACAACAGAAAAGTAATATCTGCATTCCAGTCAGCTACTGGTACAGAAAGTTGTAGAAGTGACTGTCTTGATCCATGATTTTCTACATTTAAAATTTTAAAATATTATTATTATTTTTTATTAGATAGTTGCTTTATTTACATTTCAGATGTTATCCCCTTTCTTCGTTTCCCCTCTGAAAACCCGCTATCCCATCTGCCCTTCCCTTGCTCAACACCCCTCCACACACATACACTTTCCTGACCTGGCATTCCCCTACTCTGGGGCATCGAGAATTCACAGGACCCATTGATGTCTGAAAAGGCCATCCTCTGCTACATATGTAGTGAAGCCATGGGTCCCTCCATGTGCACTCTTTGGTTGGTGGTTTAGTCCTTGGGAGCTCTGGAGGTACTAGGTGGTACATATTATTGTTCCTCCTATGGGGCTGCAAACCTCTTCAGCTCCTTGGGTCCTTTCTCTAGCTCCTCCATTGGGGAGCCTAGGATCAGTACATTGGTTGGCTGTGAGCCATGGATATTTTGACCCCCCTTCTAAGAAGGACCAAAGTATCCAGAGTTTGGTCTTCCTTCTTCTTGAGCTTCATGTGGTCTGTGAATTGTATTTTGGGTGTTCTGAGCTTTTGTGCTAATATCCACTTATCAGCGAGTGCATATCATGTGTGTTCTTTTGTGATTGGGTTACCTCACTCAGGATGATATTTTCTAGATCCATCTATTTGCCTAAGAATTTCATGAAGTCATTGTTTTTAATAGCTGAGTAGTACTCCATTGTGTAAATGTCCCACATTTTCTGTATCCATTCCTCCATTGAGGGACATCTGGATTCTTTCCAGATTCTGATTATTATAAATGAGACTGCTATGAACATAGTGGAGCATGTGTCCTTACTACATGCAGGAAAATCCTCTGGGTATATGCTCAGGAGTGGTTTAGCAGGGTCCTCTGGTAGTATTATGCTCAGTTTTCTGAGGAACTGCCAGACTGCTTTCCAGAGTGGTTGTTCCAGTTTGCAATCCCACCAGCAGTGGAGGAGTGTTTCTCTTTCTCCACATCCTCGCCAGCATCTGCTGTCATCTGAGTTTTTGATCTTAGCCATTCTGACTGGTGTGAGGTGGAATCTTAAGGTTGTTTTTAATTGCATTTCCCTGATAACTAAGGATGTTGAACATTTCTTTACGTGTTTCTCAGCCATTCGGTATTCCTCAGTTGAGAATTCTTTGTTTAGCTCTGTACCCTCATTTTTTAATAGGGTTATTTGTTTCTCTGGAATTTAACTTTTTGATTTCTTTGTATATATTGAATATTAGCCCTCTATCAGATGTAGGATTGGTAAAGATCTTTTCCCAATCTGTTGGATGCCCTTTTGTCCTATTGACAGTGTCCTTTGCCTTACAGAAACTGTAATTTTATGAAGTTCCATTTGTCAATTCTTGATCTTAGAGCATAAGCTATTGGTGTTCTGTTCAGGCAAATTTCCCCTGTGCCCATGTTCTCCAGGCTCTTCCCCACTTTCTCTTCTATTAGATTCAGTTTATCTGGTTTTATGTGGAGGTCCTTGATCCACTTGGATTTGAGCTTTGCACTTTTTGTTTATTTTTTAATTCTTTATTTATTTACATTCCAAACATTGCTCCTCTTCCTGCTCCTGCTCCAAGAGTTCTTTACCCCATACCCCCTCCCCTTTGCCTCTGAGAGGGTGCTCCCCCGACCCCTCGCCCACCTACCCTTACCTCACCCCTCCATATCCCCCTTCCCAGGGGCCCCAAGTTTCTACAGGATTAGATGCATCCTCTCCCACTGAAGCAAGACAAGTCAGTCCTCTCTTACATAAGTGCTGGGGACTTTAGACCAGTCCATGTATGCTCTTTGATTGATGGCTTAGTCTCTGGGAGCTCCCAGTGGTCCAGGATAGTTGACACTGTTGGTCTTTCTATGGGATTGCCATCCCCTTCAGCTTCTTCAATGCTTCCCCTAACTCTTACATAAAGGTTCTGGCCTCAGTCCAATGCTTATCTGTAAGTATCTAACTGTCTCAGTTAGCTACTGGTAGAGCCTCTCAGAAAACAATCATGTTAGGCTCTTGTCAGCAAGTGCAACATGGCATTTGTAATGTCAGGGTTTTATCCCCACCCATGGGATGGATCCAAGTTGGACCTTTCCTTTCCCTGTATTTCTTTTAGACAGAAACAATTATGTGTCAAAAAATTTGAAGGTAGGTTGGTGTCCCCAACCCCCCTTGGAGTCCCTGTCTATCTACTGGAGGTGGTTTCTTTGGGTTCCATCTCCTCATTGAATCCTGGGAGCCTCTCACATCCCAGATCTCTGGGACTTTCTAGAGGTTCCCCCTTTTCTCCATGCCCCTCAGCTGCATATTTCCATTCATTCTCCTAACCCTCTGGGCTTCTCTCCTGATTCTGTGCATACCTGATTCTGACCCCCCTTTTCCCTCCTCCCCTCTCCCACCAAGGTCCCTCCCTCCCCTTGCCTCCCATGATTATTTTGTTCCTTCTAAGTGGGACTGAAGAGTCCTCACTTTGGCCTTTCTTCTTGTTGAAGTTCTTATGGTCTGTGGGTTGTATCATGGGTATTCTAATATTCAAATATTCATTTGAGCTAATAATTACTTATCAGTGTATACATATCATACATGTCCTTTTAGGTCTGGGTTACCTCATTCAGGATGATATTTTCTAGTTCTAGCCATTTGCCTGCAAAATCCATGATGTCCTCATTTTTAATAGTGAAATAGTATCCCATTGCATAAATTAATCAAATTTTCTGTATCCATTCTTTGGTTAAGTGATGTCTGAGTTGTTTCCAGCTTCTGGCTGTTATGAATAAGACTGCTATGAACATCATAGAGCACATGTCCTTGTGATATGGTGGAACATCTTTTGGGTATATGCCCAAGAACATGCTGGGTCTTCAGGTAGAATTATTTCCAATTTTCTGAGGAACTGCCAGATTGATTTCCAAAGTGGTTGTACCCTCCAGCAATGGAGGTGTGTTTCTCTTTCTCCACATCCTCATCAGCATGTGCTGTCCCTTGAACTTTTGATCTTAGCCATTCTGACTGGTGTAAGCTGAAATCTCAAGGTCATTTCGATTTGCATTTCCCTGATGACTAAGAATGGTGAACAGTTTTTTACAGCATCTTGGTTGTTTGAGATTCCTCTGTTGAGAATTCCGTTTAGCTCTATACCTCACATTTGGGGGGTTATTTTGTTTTGGGGAGTCTAACTTCTTGAGTTCTTTGTATATTTTGGATATTAGTCCTCGATCGAATCTAAGGTTAGTGAAGATCTTTCCCCTATCTGTAGGTTGCTGTTTGTGCTTTTGATGGTGTCCTTTGCCTTACAAAAACTTTTCAGTTTCATGAGCGCCCAATTGTCATTGATCTTAGAGCCTGAGCCACTGGTTCAGGAAATTTCCCACTGTGCCAATGTGTTTAAGGGTATTTCCCAATTTCTCTTCTATTAGATTCAATGTATCTGGTATTATGTGGAGGTCCTTGATCTGCTTGGACTTGAGCTTTGTACAAGGAGATAGGTATGGATCAATTTACATTCTTCTACATGCTGACAGCCTGTTAGACCAGCACTATTTGTTGAAGATGCTGTCTTTTTTCTACTGAATGGTTTTGGCTTCTTTGTCAAAGATCAAGTATCCATAGCAGTGTGGGTTCATTTCTGGGTCTTCAATTCTATTCAGTTGACCGATCTGTCTGTCTCTGTACCAATACCATGTGGTTTTTATCATTATTGCTCTGTAGTACAACTTGAGGTCAGGAACAGTGATTCCCCCAGAAGTTCTTTTATTGTTGAAAATTGTTTTCACTATTCTGAGTTGTTTTTTTTTTTATTCCATATGAATTTGGAAATTGCTCTTTCCATATCTGTGAAGAATTGTGTTGGAATTTTGATGGGGATTGCATTGAATCTGTAGATTGCTTTTGATAAACTGGCCATTTTTACTATGTAAATCCTACCAATCCATGAGTGTGGGAGATTTCTCTATTTTCTGATATCTTCTTTGATTTCAATCTTTAGGGACTTGAAGTTCTTTTCATACAGATCTTTAACTTGCTTGGTTAGAGTCACACCAAAGTATTTTATATTATTTGTGGCTATTATGAAGAGTGTTGTTTCCCTAATTTCTTTCTCAGCCCATTTATCATTTGTATAAAGAAGGACTACTGATTTCTTAGAGTCAATTTTATATCCAGCCACTTTGCTGAAGTTGTATGTCAGGTGTAGGAGTTCTCTGGTAGAATATTTAGGTGTCTCTTATGTATACTATCATATTATATTTAGATATGTGGTATGAATTCCTGATCTCTCTAAGACTTTTATCATGAAGGGAGGTTGTATTTTTCTAATACTATTTTTTTAGCATCTAATGAGAAGATCATGTGATTTTTTTTCTTTGAGTTTGTTTATATTGTATATTATGTTGATGAATTTTCATATAATGAACCATCCCTGGTACAAAGCCTATTTGATTGTGATGAATGATGGTTTTGATGTGTTTTTGGATTTTGATTGCAAGACTTTTATTGAATATTTTTGCAATGATATTCATCAGTGAAATTGGTGAGAAGTTCTCTTTCTTTGTTGAGTCTTTGTGTGGTTTAGGTATCATCAGAGTAACTGTGGCTTCATAGAGTGATTTATGTAATGTTCCTTCTGTTTCTATTTCATGGAATAGTTTGAGGAGTATTGGTATTAACTCTTCTTTGTAGGTCTGGTAGAATTCTGCACTAAAACCATCCATCCTGGGCTTTGTGTGTGTGTGGGGGGGGGGGCTTAATAACAGCCTCTGTTTCCTTAGGAGTTATGGGGCAGCTTAGATGGTTTACCTGATCTTGATTTAATTTTGGTACATGGTGTCTGTCTAAAAAATCATCCATTTCATCTAGATTTTCCAGTTTTGTTGAGTATAGGCTTTTGTAGTAAGACCTTTGATTTCTGTAAAATCTGTAGGATTTATTCTTTACTGAATGACCTTTCATGTCAGGCTAGGGATATATCCAGGGTCTTTATCTACTGATCTGCAACTTGACCACCTGAGGTTTTGTTCTTTCTTAAAACAAGGTGTATATGTAAAGTTATCCTTATGGAGACATAAAATATCCTAGATTTGTATGATCTCTGCACATTTGTTAACACAAAAACCACAATTTAAGAAAAATTCTATTTGGTACTTGCAGAGTCATGCACAATTCCAAATTATATCCAAGGACTGATTTGTTTAGCTACACTTGTATCCCTCATTAGCCAGAGCTGGAGGAGACATCTAAGTATGAAGAACACATTTCTTGTGTGTAGTACATTCTTTGAAACAGATAATTTCAGTGTGATGAAAACAGAAATAAAGCAACACTTTTCAAATTTTAGGTAAAATTTTATTACTTTGGAATCAGGAAAATTTTTAAATATACCAGGATATCTCTCAGAATAGTGAAAAATATTAATTTTTATTTACTAAAATGTCTTTATGTTCATCTCAAGCTAAAGATATGTTGAAGGTGAAAAATGCAAATATGATAGATGATGTTTGTATCACATAATTGACAGAAGATCATTACTCAGATTATATAAAGAACTTCTCAAATAATTATAAAAGTTGTTGGAATAACTAGTTCTTAGAAGAGTAAATGATTGACTGATAAACATGAAATGATTAGCATTCTTATTAGAAGTAAGAAAAGTGAATTAACACAACCAGGCTAGCACTTTTTATGTGTCAAATTTACAGAGTCGACAAATTTGATAATTCCAGTTATTAACTAGAATGTACAATAGTGGAACATTTTTTATGCCTAGTAGGAATGTAGGTACACACAACCATTTTGAGGAACAACACGGCAGTATCATTGAAAGTTGACGATGTAAAAATTCCTACAGACAAATGAAATTGAGAATAGACTGCCAAGGCAGTCCTAAAAGGGACATTTATAGTGATGCACATTCACATAAAAAAATTAAGAGATATTTCAAATAAACAGCCTAATGTTTCAAAGCTCTGAAAAAATATAAAGCAGCCCATCCAAAACCCAATGAATAGCAAGAAATAATAAATATTAGGAAAGAAATTAATGAAAAAGTAAAGAAAAGAACAATACACAATAATGCCAGAGGCCTTTCCTTTAGTCTAACACATATCTGACAACACTGTGTTTAAATTGCATTGAGATCTTTACTGTATCTCTGGGTACCCTGATAGCTTATAGAGACGTATCAGGCCTACAAACAGAAAGGTCTATATCAGTAGTTCTCAACCTTTGTAATATTGCAACTCTTTAATACAATCCCTCATGTATGTTGACCCCCAACCATAAAATTATTTTTGTTGCTACTTCATAACTGTAATTTTGCCCTGATATTAATTGTAATGTAAATATCTGATATGTGGGATATCTGATATTTTATCCCTGTGAAAGAGTCATTTGACACCCCTTGCAAAGATGTCATGACCCATAGGTTGAGATCACCTCTACTGCAAGACATAAAGCAAGAAAACCTATATAATCACTGAAGATTCAGTAGTAGCTATTTTAGTCCCTTAATCTGATAAGATGTTTGTGGGTGGTTTAAACCATTATGTTCAGTGATACAGATACTATGATTTTGAGATGCAGCTGTAAGAAACCGTCTGTAAACATCCTTTGTATTGTAATGTATCTTGTCCTTTTGAGTACCTCAAAAAGATGATTCACTGGGTGGGAGGTAATTTTTGATAAAAAAATGATTTTAGGAAAAGGGCTCATACATGTCACTGAGTTTTTATTGTTTTTAATCATAGCTAACCTAATTTATATTCAAAAAAGGATGCGGTCTACTTCTTAATAATTCTTTAATACAGAGCAGATAAGATTTCTTATTATTTCTTTCAAGATGTACAACTAAAAAGATGCTCAAAATCAGGGTTGTACACTCTCAGTGTGCCGGAAAGGCTGAGAGTGAGATTTAATCATTGTCATACACTTATGAAATATCATTAGTGGATCCCTACCACTAGCCATCCTTCTCTTTCTGGAGTAAAGATAAAAGAAACAGGCTTAATATACATGAGGAGTGCTAGTTACACATAGGAAGAAGTACTAAATGGTGAGATTTATTCAATACTAGATCAGCTAACCAAAGGAGACAGTTGGGTTTTACTCCTGGGTAAAGGCTTTATGAAATAGGACAGACAATCATCTAATATGATTAGTTAGGGAAAATGATCTTCATGTAACTAAATGGCCTCACAGGGTGCCTTCTACACTCTGATTTCTGTGAAAATAATTGAATTAAAACCTGTTTCAAGACAAAACGTACTGTTCATGCTTATAACACTGGAACTGAAGTAGTCAGCTCCTGAATTCTGCTCTTTTCATTACTGAAACTATAGTGCTTGACCAAAAAAAATTATTCAAGTATTTTGTAAAATTTTTTGTTGCATAGGAAAATGTCCCTTTATTCATGGGAAGGAAGACGTTGTTATTCTATATCATTGCCTATTTTTAAAGTTGTGTATATACTCTCTTTTTTTTCACAATACCTCTCCAAGATAAGTCATTTATTTTTTAAAAAAAAAATATGTCCTCTTCTTAGAAAAATGAAGACAATTCTTGATCTTAGAGCATAAGCTATTGGAGTTCTGTTCAGGAAATTCTCCCCTGTGTCCATATGTTCAAGGTTCTTCCCTAGTTTCCTTTCTATTAGTTTCAGTGTGTCTGGTTTTATGTGGAGGTCCTTGATCCACTTGGAATTGAGCTTAGTGCAAGGAGATAAGAATGGATCAGTTTGCATTCTTCTGCATGTTGACCTCCAGTTGAACCAGCACCATTTGTTGAAAAGGCTATCTTTTTTCCACAGGATGGTTTTAGCTCCTTTGTCAAAGATCAAGTGACCATAGGAGTGTGGATTCATTTCTGGGTCTTCAATTCTGTTCCATTGATCTACATGTCTGTTACTGTACCAATACCATGCGGTTTTTAACACTATTGCTCTGTAGTACAGCTTGAGGTCCGGGATGCTGATTCCCCCAGAGGTTCTTTTACTCTTGAGAATAGTTTTAGCTATTCTGGGTTTTCTGTTATTCCAGATGAATTTTTGAATTGCTCTTTCTAACTCTATGAAGAATTGAGTTGGGATTTTGATGGGGATTGCACTGAATCTGTATATTGCTTTTGGCAAGATGGTCATTTTTACTATATTAATGCTGCCAATCCATGAGCATGGAAGATTTTTCCATTTTCTGAGGTCTTCTTCAATTTCTTTCTTCAGAGACTTGAAGTTCTTGTCATACAGATCTTTCACTTGTTTGGTTAGAGTCACACCAAGATACTTTATATTGTTTGTGGCTATTGTGAAGGGTATCATTTCCCTAATTTCTTTCTCAGCCTGTTTATGCTTTGAATAGAGAAAGGCTACTGATTTGTTTGAGTTAATTTTATATTCGGCCACTTTGTTGAAGTTGTTTATCAGCTGTAGGAGTTCTCTGGTGGAGATCTTTGGGTCGCTTAAGTATATTATCATATTGTCTGCAAATAGTGATAGTTTGACTTCTTCCTTTCCAATTTGTATCCCTTTGACCTCCATTGACAAATGGGACCTCACAAAATTACAAAGTTTCTGTAAGGCAAAGGACACTGTCAAAAGGACAAACCGGCAACCAACAAACTTGGAAATGATCTTTACCAACCCTACATCCGACAGAGGGCTAATATCCAATATATACAAAGAACTCAAGAAGTTAGACTCCAGGGAGCCAAATAACCCTATTAAAAATGGGGTACAGAGCTAAACAAAGAGTTCTCACCTGAAGAATATCTAATGGCTGAGAAGTACCTAAAGAAATGTTCAACATCCTTAGTCATTAGGGAAATGCAAATCAAAATAACCCCGAGATTCCACCTCTCACCAGTCAGAATGGCTAAGATCAAAAACACAGGAGACAGCAGTTGTTGGCGAGGATGTGGAGAAAGAGGAACACTCCTCCACTGCTGGTGGGATTGCAAGCTGGTACAACCACTCTGGAAAGCAGTCTGGCGGTTCCTCAGAAAACTGGGCATGACACTCCCGGAGGATCCTGCTGTACATATGCTGGCCATATACTCAGAGGCTTCCCCTGCATGCAATAAGGACACATGCTCCACTGTGTTCATAGCAGCCTTATTTATAATAGCCAGAAGCTGGAAAGTACCCAGATGTCCCTCAACAGAGGAATTAATTCAGAAGATGTGGTATATTTGCACAATGGAATACTACTCTGCAATTAAAAACAATGAATTCATGAAATTCCTAGGCAAATGGTCAGAACTGGAAAATATCATCCTTAGTGAGGTAACCCAATCACAAAAGAACACACACATGGTATGCAGTCACTGATAAGGGGATATTAACCCAGAATCTCAGAATACCCAAGACACAATTCACATATCAATAGATTTCCAAGAAGATGGAAGGAGAGACCCCTGGTCCTGGAAAGACTGGATGTAGGGGAATGCCAGGACAGAGAAGCGAGAGGGGGTTGAATGGGGAACAGAGGGAAGGAAGGGGGCTTATGGGACTTTCGGGGAGGGAGGAAACTGGAAAGGGGAAATCATTTGGAATGTAAATAAAAAAACTTAGAAAAAAAAAGAAAAATGAAGACAAAATAAAACTAAACCATTTTCCCACTAGTTTCCAGGTAAAAATTTCTGCATTGATTTGACTCTTGTGGTACATTCAAGCTTAGCACAGTAATTAACAACATCTACTATTAAATCAGCTCAAACATGAAATGCTTTAATTAAGCAGCCATGGATGTGCCCAAGAAATTAAGAAATTGCTGATTGGAATTAAGCAGCTGTGGTTTCTGCTTGTGGTCTAACTCGGACAATACTGATCAAACATAACTTATCTGTAAATTACACCTAAAGCTGGACAAAGAACAAATAGAAAATTATTTATATACATGAATTTTACTTGTTATATACTCTGAAAAGTCTCCCATTTACTAACTCCCTATTAACAGCCTAGCATTATGCTGTGTGCACTCTCTGTATCTTTTCACACATATAGTCAGGATCTACTTTTTTAAGTCTCACAAAAACCTATGAAGTTAACATCCCAATATATATAAAAAATTATAAATATCCCATTTCCTCATTGTAAATATGGCATAGTTCAAGGTCATGTTATCTGAATTGAAAAATCTATATATTATCTTGTATATATTACCTTTGTAAAATATAATAAAGGAAATAGAAGCATTGTATACATAATGAAGGTATCTGTATTTTAGATTATGTGCTACCTTAGAGAATGAACTCAATTATGCTAGTCTCTCTTCCTCTGCACCTCTCTCTCTCTCCCCCTCCCTCTGTCCAGTGAGTGTGTGAGTGTGTGCGTGTGCGTGTGTGTGTGTTTGTGTGTGTGTGTGTGTGTGTGTGAGAGAGAGAGAGAGAGAGAGAGAGAGAGAGAGAGAGAGAGAGAGAGAGAGATCCTCTAGCATACCTGTGGAAATAATATTTTCTGAATGAATAGTCTTGACTTTTTCTGTGCACAGGAGAGGGCATATAACATTGGGATTATTAATGTAGTTTTATAGTCTTTATATTTAAGTATAATTATATATTCTTTCATCAAATATTTGTTTAACAGTTAAAATATGCAAGGTGCCAAGGAGCTCAGTTGGATTTTCCACTTATATGCTAAAGGGTATCGTGGCAGAAAAGAAAAACACCACAAATATATCTAAAAATATCACTACTGTTAACATGCTACAAAAGGGATGCTCTGGTGCCAAGAAAGTTCATAATAAGATGCTAAAAGAGGTTTTATGATTACCTAGCAGTCTGAAGGAAAAATTGGGGGTTACCTAGATTAAGGAGTAGCTGAGAGAATTCCAAGTAGAGGGGAAAGTATGTCTAATGTCTTGTGATAAAGAAGAACATAAGGAATTGGAGTGGAGTCCTGTGTAACAGAAAAAAAGAAATGGTAGTCACAAAGACTTTAGAAGGTGAAATTGAACTATGCTACCATTTATCGGTCATGGAAAAGTAGTTATTATACAACTTTTTTAAATGGTTTTATGAGAAGAATTGACTCAATGTTATATTATATTCTTGTGTATACCAAGCGTGTTTTTCAAAGAAGTTTTTGAGCATATGCATATATGTCTCTCTCTCTCTCTCTCTCTCTCTCTCTCTCTCTCTCTCTCTCTCTCTCTCTCTCTGTGTGTGTGTGTGTGTTTGTGTGTGTGCGTGCGTGTGCGTGTGTGTGTGTGTGTGTGTGTGTGGTTATAATTAACAAGATTAACCATGATTGGAAACATGGATAATGAATTATATACAAGTAAGAATGGAAACTAGGAAGACAACTTTATATGTGAACCTAATTGGTACATAGTATCCTAAAAGAATTCAGTCTATTAAGTAGACAAAAGATATATTTTTTAACAGCTATCATAGGTGATAATGCTAAATAAAAAATGGATATCATAAATGAAGGAGAGCTAAAATGAGTACAGTAAAAATGTGAAAGTATTGTGAAGGCTAGAGGATGACTCAGTGGATAAAATCACAAGCCTGATGCCCCTAGTTTAGTTTCTAATTCCAGAATCAGATGTAAAACCCAGATACAATAGCACAAGCATATATGATGCCAGCTTTCCTACTGTGAGATGGAGAGACAGCAGCATCTTCTGGAGCCTGTGGTCCACTTAGCCTCGCTTATACAATGGCAGGGACCTTTGTCTCAAATAAGGACCAGAGGAAAGGACTAAAGCCAGAGGTTATTCTCTGAACTCTCCCTCCCTCTCTCCCTTTCTCCCCTCCTCCTCTCTTTTCACACACACACACACACACACACACACACACACACACACACACACACACACGCGCGCGCGCACGCACACACAACAAAAAGTGGCTATGAGCTAGTATAGTCCAGAAAAATAAGATGATAATTTGACTTGAATTTAGTTCTAAATGCTAAGTAGTATATCATATTATGTCTCAAAATCTCAAATTATAAAAATTGGGGAGCACAATGAAAGAAAATGTTTCTTTAGTCTTTGCCTTGTTAATATAATTCTTCCATTAAGAGGCCTAGATATAAATTAATTATTTCTGTGTATCTATCTAGCAACCACTTCTAATGCCAGATTCTTTCAAAGTATAAGTTCAAGTCATCCCAAATTTTCAAAGTCCAAAATGCTCTAAAAAATCTTAATTTTTTGAGTGCCAGTATGATGTTAAAAGTGCTAAGTTCCACACCTGATTTTAAATACTATCAAATCACATTCAGACAATGTGTACAAGGTGTGCATGAAATAATGTATAAATTTACATAAATGCATTTTATCTTTGTAACTGAGTTCCAACTCAAGATATGACATTAGGTATATGTATATATTTCAAAAAGTTGCAAAGTTCAAAAATCCAAAATGCTACTCTCAAGCATGTTGGGTAGGAGACGTTCAGTATATTGATGGTATTGTAGACATTACATGATAAACTTCTTTAGTGTAGTTAGCGAACAGGTTCAGTTTGTATCCTTGGTTGAAGTGGTCATTGCCTTCCCTTTTGATCACTTACAAGAAATAATCAGAGAGCTAACATTAAAAGGAAGAAGTTGTGAGTAGGAAAAGATCAGAGTGTGTCAATGTAAGGCATACAAACTTTGGAATCAGAATCTCTGCCTCCTACCTACACTTGAAATGAATCACAAAGTATCTCTGAACTTTAATTTCATTAGTTTAAAATAAGTCCAAGAAAATACTTTGTTTATAACTGAGTATGAGAAATAATAAATGGAATGTTTTATAAAATACTTTCCAAATTATGAAACTTTATGGCAATGTAAATTAGTGTCTTGATCAAATATATAAAACCAAATTGTGCATCCAATGATAGCAACTGTTAAAACTTTTTCTCATTGATATTAAGAGATATTAAGGAAAAGTGATTGTTACTTCCTGTTATTTTTTATTATTAGAGGTGGAATTATGTTTATGTGGCTATCTTTTTTTTGGTTTGTTAAGAGAAGATTATTTTCTTGCTTTTTCTAGGGTGTAGTTTCCCTCCTTTTGTTGGTGTTTTCCATTTATTATCCTTTGAAGGGCTGGATTTGTGGAAAAATATTGGGTAAATTTGTTTTTGTCATGAAATACCTTGGTTTCTCCATCTATGGTAATTGAGAGTTTTGCTGGGTATAGTAGCCTGGGTTGGCATTTGTGTTCTCTTAGGGTCTGTATGAGATCTGCCCAGGATCTTCTGGCTTTTATAGTCTCTGGGGAGAAGTCTGGTGTAATTCTGATAGGTCTGCCTTTAAATGTTACTTGACCTTTTTCCCTACTGCTTTTAATATTCTTTCTTTGTTTTGTGCATTTTCTGTTTTGATTATTATGTGACAGGAGGAATTTCTTTTCTGGTTCAATTTATTTGGAGTTCTGTAGGCTTCTTGTATATTCATGGACATCTCTTTAGGTTAGAGAAGTTTTCTTCTATAATGTTGTTGAAGATATTTACTGGCTTAAAGCTGGAAATCTTCACTCTCTTCTATACCTATAATCCTTAGGTTTGGTCTTCTTATTGTGTCCTAGATTTTCTGGATGTTTTGGGTTAGGAGATTTTTTTTTCACTTTGCATTTTCTTGAGTGTTGTGTCATTGTTTTCTATGGTATGTGTCAGGTTTGGTTTAACAATAACATATTGGCAACTTTGTTGAACTCAGAATCACTGCTGCTTCTTTTTATAGTTGTCCAAAATGAGCAAGGGTCTCCTCTGAACATTTGTTTTATTTTTTTAGATAAGGTCTTGCTATGTTACTCAGGCAGGTGTTAAACTCATTGATTGGATCAATGGATCCTTCTGCCTCAGCCTTCCCTTAATAGCTGAGTCTATAAGCATGCCACCAAACAGATCTACTACAAATTAAAAAGAAAACAACTAGAGTTCAAACATTCAAACATTCAAAGCCTCCACCCCAATATATGATTTGAATGCTACCCATGGACTAAAAAGAGTATGAGAAGATTTGTTACTGACATAATTAGTCATGCTTTTTTTTCTTTTTTGGGATAGAGGTGGTTCTCAAGTCACAGATATCTTGAATGAAGGGAAGGGTGAGTAGCTTTGAATTTTACATTGGTTGGTGATAAGTACTGTGCTGACTGGACATTCTTGCTCTCTGAATTTGCATATGAACAATATAGAAAACAGAGAAAGGACTGAAGGAGCTGAAGGGGTTTGCAGCCCCATAGGAAGAACAACAATATCAACCAACCAGACCCCCCCAGAGCTCCCAGGGACTAAGCCACCAACCAAAGAGTACACATGGAGGGACCCATAGCTCCAGCTGCATATGTAGCAGAGGATGGCCTTGTTGGCATCAGTGGAAGAGGCCATTGGTCCTGTGAAGGCTCAATAGACGTCCCAGTGTAGGGGAATGCCAGGTGGGAGTGGATGGGTGGGTGAGGGGGGAGCACCCTCATAGAGGCAGGGAGAGAGGGATGGGATAAGGAGGTTCCAGAGGAGAAACCGGGAAGGGGAATAACATTTGAAATGTAAATAAATAAAATTCCAATAATAAATAAATAAATAAACAAAAGAGGAAAGGAAAAAAAAACAGTTCCCAGGACTTGTTAGCAGTTGTCTTGATATGGCACAAAGGAGAGAAGGAAATTGTTGGGAAAGGGATAGGCAGGAGTTAGAGGGGGATAAGAGAGAATAACAGGGGCTTAATATGATCAAAATATATTATATGCATGTCTGGAAGTGAATTTCACAATGAAGTCCATTATTATGGGAAGTTAAACACTTGAAAATAATAAAACCTTTTAAAGTGAAAGAATGAAGATTATGGCTTGAAAGCTGTTAACATCAAAATGGTAGTCAGGCTCTTTATTAAAAATTTACATCTCTAAAAATAAATTCCAGTGTCACCAGTAGAAGTTTACCAGCTAAACAAGAGATCTATTAATAGTCTCAGATTTATTCTTAAGTTTATCAGCATTCTTTTTGCTGTTATAGTGAAAATGATGTTTTAGTGGTAAGATCCATTTCCTTTTCTGTATGTGATTCTGTTTTTAGAAGCTTTGATGTGATGCTTTATTTTCAAAATTTGCCCCTTTATTTCTAAAGTCTTATCTGTCTTAGAACAAAACTAAATATTGTCTCAAAGAAGACAAGACCTCTGGCCTGTATCTATGGACTTTATTCTACAATACATTCTAACTGTGCTGTTTTGGAGAAGCCGTTTAAGCTGTTCATCAGCTTCTTCACGTGCCTTTTATAAGATAGACTTTACAAAGAGTGGTGAGGGTACCAACCTAATTAAGTTTTTTCCCTGTTTTTAAGAAGCTTCCAATATGCTTCCCATACTATATACAATGGTAATTGCCAAGACAACAGTGTGTATGTGGTGCTGAGAATTATCTGGATAATACTGTAACTGAATTACTGGGAAGAGAATAAATTAAGAAAAATCATGTTAAACTACTTGGAGATATCTAAAGTAAAAGAAAATCACAGATGCATTTTCCTAATTTATCAATTTTTTTGCAATTAAATACTTAGAGCTTATGATATTCCTAAGATATATATTTAGAATTTGGGAAGATTTGGGAGCGGTGTTGGTTGTATTTCTAAGTAAGATTCATTTTTAGTTCCTAATGGTTTTATTTTCCAGAATAGGGAACTGTGTGTTCCTCTTGCCACAATGACTAAATGCTGCTGGCACAAATAACATAACTGTGAAAATTTTTAATATTACAAAATTATGGCTTCCAAAGACCCCAACTGCCCCTGTAGAGTACAATTTACTAATCCTTCTTATGTGTTCTTAATTATTCCCCTTTTCTGCTGGCAGTGGTAGCTATTGCAAACTTTACTGTAACCTTTCTCATCAACATGTCTCTGACTCAAACCCTTTGTTTTCTGTCTTCCTACATACTCTGAGATACAGTATCTGTGCCTCTAACTAGTAAGTGGGCTATCCATGCTGCCTTATAGCTCTCTCCATTTGTATAGATTATTTCTGACTGAATGCCACCACCATACAACAAACTTTACTATTTCCTGTTATTTCCAGATTCAGACAACATATCTCAAATTTGTGAGGCCTTCTTCAACAGCCTAAGTATAGCTAGGCATTCTAGCCCTCCTACTACCACCAGGCATACTTTCTACTAGAAAAGAACAGTGTATACAACATTCTACTTGTTTATTTTCATATCTGTCTCTTGTAATAAACTATAAAATCTTAAAGAACAGGTAAGGTACTATTTAATTTGTCTCTGAGTTCTATGAACAAATATAGTGCTGGCACAAATAAATACTTATTGAAAGTGGAAAGAGAAGGAAAGAAAATAAATATAAGAAGTATATACTTCTTTCAGAACACAAACCACTTTCAACCTTTTAAAGTAATTTTCAATGGCATACCCATTTACATTTTCTCTCAACCTTTACAAAACTTTCTTTCCATTTAATAGATACATGCTGAAATTTTTTAAAGGAACTTCAACAAAGACAGCTGTCTGACAGCTGTACACCATCTGTGCTTTTCAGCCTGAGTAAAAACATCTGGCTACTTGAGAATAGGAGCTCTGTACTAAAGAAGTTTCCCAGGCTGGTGATTATTAGTATTCTACCAATGTGCTTTGTTTTGTCCCACTTTGACATAATAATTTATACAACTTGTCTGTCTGAATTATGAAGTTTCCTTTTGCTTATACACCTCAACAGAGGTAAAAGTAAAACAAACAAAATTAAACAGAAATTGTAGCATGTTGCTTTATTTGTTCCATGAGCATCTTTTATAGTAAAAGTTAACATCATAGAAAACTATGTACATGTAAACTTGTACATTTGTGCTTTGGGTCAATAACCTCCACTGATTATGAATCTCCAATTAAACAAAGTTAGTTAAATTTTAAATGCCTTTTTCTTTATTTCCTTGATTTGGAACTACTTCAGGGGCTGTTTCCAAGGGGACAAAGGAGAGATCTTAATTTGAGAATAATGGAATTGAAATGACATGAAAAAAATAACAGAAAAAAAGAAATAAAGAACAGAGAACTATTTGGTAAGAGGAAGGGAAACAGCAAGAGTGGAACAGAGGGATGGAGGAGTGATGTAGAGGAGAGGGATGAATGAAAACAAAGTATGGTGGGAGAGGGAGACAGAGACAGAGACAGAGACCATAACTTCATATGCTTACTCTCAAAAATCAAGAAAAAAGAAAATGTAAAAGAAAAATACAGTCCCTAGGTGGGGTAGTCTCTGGATGGCCTTTCCTTCAGTTTCTGCTCCACTCTTTGTCCCTGCATTTCCTTTAACAGGAGGAATTCTGGATTAATGTTTTTGAGGTGGGTGGGTGGCCCCATCCCTCAACCCAGGGCCTGCCTATCCACTGGATATGGTCTCTACAGGTTCTATCACCTCTTTGTTGGGTATTTCAGCTGTCAATCCCCACTGGGTCCTGGGAGCCTCTTGCTTTCCTGGCATCTGGGACTTTCTGGTGGCTGCTCCCAGTTCCCCCTCCTCCACTGCTACTCTCCTCCTTTCAAATTCCCTACCCTCTGTACTTCTCCCCCATCTCCTCCTATATCCGAACTAGTCCCTTTTCCCTTCCCCTCCTCTCTCCCTCCCAGATCCCTCTCTCCCTCTACTTCCAGAGATTATTTTCTTTCCCCTTCTAAGTAGGACTGTAGCATCAACAGGTTGGTCTGGTCTTCTTTTTTCTTGGGTTTCATATGGTCTCTGGGTATTCTGAGCTTCTTTTTGGCTAATATCCACTTATCAGTGAGTATATACCATATGTGTTCTTTTGTGACTGAGTTAAATCACTCAGGATGATATTTTCAAGTTTCATTCATTTGCCTGAGAATTTCATGAAACGGAGGGCATCACTGGGAGGGAAGCGCATTGGTCCTGTGGAGACTCGATGACCCAGGGTAGAGGAATGCTAGGGCACTGAGGTAGGAGTGGGTGGGTAGGTAGGGGAGCACCCTCCTAGAGGCAGGGGGAGGAGGAAGAGGATAGGGAGCTTGCGGAGGGGAAATTGGGAAGGGGGAATAACATTTGAAATGTCAATAAATAAAATAACCAATAAAAAATGAAAAAAAAAGAATGAGGAAAAAGAAAAAAAAGAAACCACATGGAACAAGAGATCTGGGTTTTGTATCAAAATCCCTGCACCTTGCTGTTTTGTACCTTATCTAACCCATTTGGATCAGCTTCCCTGATCTAATTCTGAAAGATATCTTATTACTATGAGTAGCACCTATCCTGTTTCATATATTCTTTCCTGTAGCTAGCAATAATGATAACTCTTTAATTTCAAAGTTGTTTTAAAATATAATGTCTCAAGGTTCACAACTATTGTCATAAATGTTTAGTCTCACTAATGATAATTTTAAAGTATGTGAAATTATGAATTTGAGAATTCTTAAGGCCTGAATGTGTCCTCCCAAATTGTATCTTGTAAACTTAATCACTAATGCAACATTGTTGTGTAGTGGAGCCTAACTGGAAATTTAGGTTCCTGAAGGCTTCATCCTCATGGATTCAAAAGTCTTCACACACACACCCAGGTATCCCCCCACCCTAGCACTTTAAGTCTCTGCAAGGCTAAGCAGATTGTGGGAGGGAGTGACTAGGAGGGGGGACAGTGAGCAGGATGTAAAGTGAATAAGTAAACAAATTAAATTAAATTTTAAAAACTAGATATTTGTGAAATAAAAAGCCACATTGGGGTAACTGTAAAAAAGTCTTCAGGCTGCATGATCAAATTTTTGTGCTCTCACATGTTTTCTTGCTCTTCTGGCTTTTGCCATGAGATGATGCAGGAACAATGCAAGGCCCTCAACAGATATTCGTCTTGGCCTCCAAAGGTATCAGATATAAACTTTTCTTTTTTGAAATTTACACAGACTACTGTATTCTGTCACAGCAACACAAAATGAGCTAAGTATAATTGAGCTTCTCTACCTTTAACATTAGCACAGAATTAGATAGAAGTCAAGATTCAGTTCCAAAGTCCTGTTTGGTGCTAGGAATGTAGCTCTATTGGTAGAGTTCTAATATGTACAATACCCTGAATTTGACTTTCTGCACTGCATAGATTGGGTGGAGTAGCACAGGCCTTTAGTCTCAGCACCTGACAGGTAAAGGTAGGAAGATCAGAAATTCAAATTCATTCTAAAGTACATAATGAGTTTACACTAGCCCTGAATACATGAGACTATGTCTCAAAAAATCCTAATGGTTGCCTCTGTGGGAGTGTTTATAAAAATTAAGCATGTAATCAAATATTGCCTGTAAGTAGTTAACAAAATGAACTTATAATAGCAGTTATGACTAACCCATTTACAGCACAGTTTTTACTGCTGAGTTCCTTTTGATGTTTTCCTTAATACATACTTTATATAAAGATGTATAGTGTAGTCTGCATTTGTGTGCATGCTCATGTGTTTTTAGGCACATGTGTATGTGTGTGTATGCTTTTAGAGGTCAGAGGGCAACCTCAGCTGTCAGTCAAGTTCTGTCCACCATTTTTGATTTTGTTTTTTAAGATAGAGTCTCTTGGGAGCCTTGTCAGGGTAGGTAGCCAGTGATGCTGAGAGATATTCTTGTCTCTGCCTCCTTAATGCTGGGATTACAAACAGACAACCAAGCCCAACTTTTCCTGTAGGTTCTGGGGATCTAATATAGGTCCTCCTGATTGTTAGGAAACCACTTCACTGACAACCATCATCCCATTTCTTTTTCAATATATTTTATTGGCATATATTTATTGTACAAAGTAGCTGGTATCATAGCCACAGTATTATTATTGTGATAAAATATATGCAACACAAAAGATTTCAACCATGTGAAGTATTAATGTTGTTTAGCAATCCATATTGTAAATCATGACCACTGTTTATCTTTATTACTTTTTGTCTTACAAAATAAATTATTTGAACATACTTGACAAGTCTGCTATTATATAATTGTATTATTTTAAAAATGGTTTATATTTCCAGAGGTTTTAAGTAGCTCACTAAGACACTGTGTTGTATCTGAAAGACACATAGCTTCTACATGGTCTAGAGGCCCTAAAAATGGTTGAAGGACTTAAACTTAGAAAACAGTAGCAAATAGCAATATATTTCTTACTTTTGAAAGGCTAGAACTAGAGTCAATTATTGAGAATTCCTGAACACCACATTTGGGTTATAGTAAGATGTTTTCTAGCATCTGGGACATCTCAGAGTGGAATGTAATGCCTTAAACACTGAATGTATTTAAGTAGTAGAGCCATGATTACCAGTGGGGGATCATATTTTATGGGAGATTAGCTTGAGTTCTATCATCCTTCCAATTATATTAAAGGTTTGACAGGTATTGAATGGTAGTCATGTTTCCTGTTGTATCACATGACATATTTGCCTATCAACTAAATTCTTATAGCGTTTTGTCCATTGGTTACCAATATACTGTTTGCTGTTTTTGTTTGTTGCACCCAGAAATTTCTTTCTTTAGATCTACAAATAGAGGCATTATTTTTGTCTCTCAGAATACAAATGTATCACTTCAGATAGGCCTTCTTTCACCATTTTATTTAAAATAATCCACCTATATCTCACCATCACCATGTCCCATTACCTTCTAGCATATTAATCTGTTTATTTCCATCGGAGAAGTAATCATATTCTATAATTTTCTTGTTTGCTTTTTACTGTTTTTTTCTACAAAAAGAGAACCTAACTTTGACTTATTCAAAAGTAAGTTCATATTTTCCATACCAGTGGCATGCATGAAATAAGACCTTGGTAAGCATTTGTTAAATGAAGAAATGGAGACCTCTCCATGGGTTGAGGTTTATGTTATATTAAAACACTATGATTGTAGATGGTTCTTGCTTGGAGACATTTTGCATTTCTCTACAACACAAAATCAGGTATTTGGATATCCAAGGGTAATAATTTTTCAGTTTTTATGTTTCAAAAAAATCACCTCCTGTCACTACTTTCAATGAAACTAGCTTTTATGAATTATAAATATAAGAATTGGGGCATTCATGGGAAAATACTGTAATTGAGTTTTGCAGATATCTAAGAGTAACTGATGACCATCACAGATGGCCATTTGCAAACATATATATGAGTGCTTAGTTGCTTGGGCTTCATCCAGTGATTTGCTGTAACTTAATTACTTAACTGATAGATCAGAAATCGAGACACCTGGGACATGATAGCATCTGTTTCTGAAACCATAATGAAAGTGCGCTTTATAACATTCTCATCCCCAAGATCTAGTGAAGCTACTTACCTGCTTCCCTCAGCTTGTCTTTTCTTTTTTTTTTTTCTTTTCTAAGTTTTTTTATTTACATTCAAAATCATTTCCCCTTTCCTGGTTCCTCCCTCCCCGAAAGTCCCATAAGCCCCCTTCCCTCCCTCTTTTCCCCATTCAACCCCCTCTTGCTTCTCTGTCCTGGCATTCCCCTACATCCAGTCTTTCCAGGACCAGGGGTCTCTCCTTCCATCTTCTTGGAAATCTATTGATATGCGAATTGTGTCTAGGGTATTCTGAGATTCTGGGTTAATATCCCCTTATCAGTGACTGCATACCATGTGTGTTCTTTTGTGATTGGGTTACCTCACTAAGGATGATATTTTCCAGTTCTGACCATTTGCCTAGGAATTTTGTGAATTCTTTGTTTTTAATTGCAGAGTAGTATTCCCTTGTGTTCTTTAATGCTCACTAGTTGCGTTTCATTTTCTCTCTTCCTAATATTAATGGTTTGAACACATCATTTATCAGTTTTATGTGGCTGTTAATATTAAACCACCTTTTTCTTTTTATAAATTCCATAAGAGCACATATTCTTTACCAAACCTTTTCATTTGCAATGACCCTGTGGTAGTTTCCCATTACTTTCTTTTTTCTGTATTCAGCAGTATTGCATAATGTATTTTGGACAGGCTGTTTGATCATATTTTTTTTTCCAGATAATAGCAGGCAAGTATTTCTAGTAAGCTTTGGCTTCCAGCTCCTTTTATCACTATATTCTTTCTTGTTTAGTCCTGCCTTTTCATCTTTCTTCTTTCCAAGTCACTTTTTTCTCTTTATCTTAAATTGTTTTCTTGTGTGATGAATTAATATTGATAAAATGTTTTCTATCAATAAATGGCTTCTTGGATTTACTGAAAATTTTAAATAGTTCCTTTTCCTTCATAAAGACAAAAAAACTGTTTATTTTCCATATCAGATAATGTAAGCTTCAGATTCCAAGTCCTGTGGAAACCACAAAAGACTATTCAGCACTTTTAAAAATTATTTGTGCACATTAGAATACAGTCTTATTAATAAGGTATTTACTCATTGGACACATTAGACATAATCATGTATATTATCATTATGTCGACTGAAGCTCCAAGAATAAGGAATTCTACAACTCAGGTTTGGCAGGGTTGGGTAGGAGAAAGCAGCCGATTCTACATAAATCTCAAAATATTGAACTTCCACAAACACTATTTTCATAGGTATTATGTAGTGTTACAGTTTTTTGAGACAGGGACTCCTTATGTATCCCAGACTGGTCTCAAATTTAAGGTACTCTATGCCTGAAAGAAAAATAGGAAGAGAAGGGGGAGGGGAGGGGAGAGGGAGAGAGAGAGAGAGAGAGAGAGAGAGAGAGAGAGAATGAGAATATGAATGAATGAGAATTAAGGCCAGAAGACAGTACTTGGGAACCTGTTCTCCTTTTCACCATGTGAGTCCTGCATTCTTGGGATCACTCAGTTCTCAGTCTTGTTGGCAGGTCTCTTTCCCTTTCCCTACTAAGCCACCTCACTGGCCCAGAATAATTTTTAGGTATGTTGTGAAAATGCTGTAAAGTGAGTAGAGCAATGTCTGATAAGAAATGACCTTTTAGAAATGATGAGCTGGATAACAGGATAGGTGCTGAGCCAGAGTGTTTCCCAAATGCATCATTTGAGGCCTTGAATTTCTATATCAGGGCAACTTTTACCAAACTTTACTCTTTGGAACCATAGCATAAGAAAATATTTCAATAGTTATACTTGAGGGGAACAAGCGATTTCATAACCATTAGCTTGGGGAATGCTGCATACTTGATGCATTTTGAGACAGGGTCTCTCTATGTAACCCTGATTGTCCTGTAGCTCATTATGTAGGCCCAGCTCACTCGAACTCACAAGAGATCCGCCTGCCTCTGCCTCCCAAGTGCTGGTATCAAAGGCGTGCACCACCACATTCAGTTCATTCATACTTTTTTTCACTTAGATTATTGTACATCATCACACTAATGGCAGTAAAAATATGCATGATTTACGTTTACTTTAGCCATTGCTTCCAAACTTGAGAAATCCTTTCACTGTGGATCATATATTAGTATGTTACCAGATATTAGTTTTGGGAAAGCACAAATTTGAAAAACAAATTCAGGACTCCCCTTGTCTTTAGTTGGACAAACCATTCTTATAATTTATAATTGCATAATGAGGGGAGTAGAGAAATGGTTTAGTGGTTAAGGTCTTATGCTGCACTTGCAGAGGACCTAAGTTTGGCCCCAGCACTCAGGCAGCTGACAAACACCTGTGACTCCAGCTTCAGAGTGATCCAAAGTCTATGACCTAGGAAGACACTGGCAATCATAGGCAGATATCCACACAGACAGAGAGACCGTCAGACAGAGAGACACACACATACATAAATTTAAACAATATAAGAAGTTTAAAAATTAAGAACCTGGATAAAGTCTGCTATACCTCACTGGTAAATTGGAAAATCAAACTCACAATTAGTGTTGTCGCCCAGTGAAATTCTCTAGTTTTTATTCCTACAATTACAGTTATTCCTAGTTGAATTGCCTGGCACTACTTAAGAGATTCATAAACCATTGCTAAAATTCATAGAAACAATAAAAACAACAGTTTTGTATAGTCATTGCACATTTTTTATATTGATTATGTTTTTAGTCTCATCTCCACTTACTCTATACCATGCTATAGAAAGCTTTCTATGTGATAAGTGACTTAGGTAAAATTCAATATCTGCAATTAGAAGTGTCTGTTGTGCAATTTATTTATCTTGGTGATACCAGGAAATGCAAATCTTTTCAAACAAAGAGGCCATCCAAAGGCACTGATGATATATAGTTAATTCTTTCCATTACCACACCTTTGAAAGGCACAATTGTAAGACCTACTACTGAATTCCAGTTGTTCATCTAACTGAAACTCTCAAAGATACCCAAAGACATAAGAAACTGATCCTAATATGCTCACTATTTTTCTTTTCTTTTCTTTCTTTCTTTTTTTCTTTCTTTTCTTTTCTTTCTTTTGTTCTTTCTTCCTTCTTTCCTTCCTTCCTCTCTTTCTTTCTTTCTTTCTTTCTTTCTCTCTCTTTCTTTCAGGTCTATATTGTACTTTTTAAAACTTAAAATGTAGTTATATCATTTCCCTCTCCCTTTCCTCCCTCCAGCCCCTCCCTGTCAAATTCATACCTCTTATTTTTAATTATTATTACATATGTATATATATAGAGAGAGAGAAATGAATAAATATATAAATATAACCTGCCAAGTCAATTTAGAGTTGCTTGTATGTTTATGTCTTCATTGCTGAAAACATGGTATTGGATAACCATTTAAAGGACTCATCCCTGGGGAAGACTAAATCTTCTTCTCTCAGTAGTTGATTATTGCCTAGAGCTCTTCATCCAGGGTTGAGGCCCCATAAGATTTCCCCTATTCATGTTGGCGTGTCAGTTGATGCTGTCATCGTTTAAGTCCTGTTTAGGCAACAATATTGCTGATATTTTATGGGTGTGACTTCCCTGACATATCTGGAAGACACAATCTTGCAGCAGACTTCCTGATCTTCTGGCTTTTACAATCTCTTCGCTCCCTCTCCTATTATCTTCCCTATGCCTTAAGTTGTAAAGTGGGGATTCTCAAGCTGTGAGTCATGACCCCAACAGAGCTTGTATAGTTGAAATCCTGCAGATCAGAGATTTATATTATGATTAATAACAGTAGCACAGTTACAATTATGAAGTTGCAACAAGAATAATTTTATGGTTGGGGTCACCACAACATGAGGAACTGTATTAAAGGGTCACAGCATTAGGAAGGTTAAGAACCACTGTTGTAGAGGCTATGCTATAGGTGTCTCAATATGGCAAAGATTGAGAATGAGGTAGGACAACAGGAGATATGGTGGAGGAGGTTGTAGAGATTACCATAGGAAAGATGAAGCTCTTTCCCCAATGGATTTCATTAGACCAAAAGAACATGCTTAAATAAACCCTCCATATACCAACTTGGAAGAGGTGGGTTTGATATAAATGACGCATAGAAGGTCACACACACCCTGCAGCCAGGTGAGAGGCCAGTCTGACACACCACCAAACCACCAAACTCTCTATTAACAAATTATCTCCTTAACTATCCCCTTGCTCTGTACAAGATAAAATCCAGAAACAATGAGTGTTAGATTTACAAAAGAAATGTCATCTAGAACACTGACAGAGTAGAATGGAAGGAAAAGAATTCCCATTTCCACAGGCAAAAGAAAGGAAGAAGTTCTCTGAAGCAAACTCTATAAAAACCAGACTTTGTAAAAGAGATGTGCACAAGGCCTAGCAGTAGGCACTTAGAAGGTATTTGCCTGGGGCTATGCCTCCCTTCCTCCAAAGTTAGGACAAAAGAGGAAGCTGTTCTTGAGGCCCTGTTATCAAACTGCTCAGTCAGGAAGAGCAGAAAATCTGGCAGTATAAAATCTCCAACCCCAAATACTCTTTCCACTAATTAGGCTAGCAACGACCCTGACAACTAGGAACAAAAGAAATGAGCTGAACCTGACATAGACTCATGAATGCAAACATATTCAGGCAAGGGCTGTGGGTCACAGGTTTGGAAATGTTGTCTGGGTCCTAGAGAGAGGAAAATCCAGGGGCAAAGGTAAATACAAGAATGGATGCCACCCCTCCCACACGCACCATAAGAACCTTAGTGACAACCATGCATAGAAAACAATGTGATCACTCAGCACAGCAGAGAGCAGGCAGTAACTGGTAGGGGCACATGGAGGACCAGGAAATTCCTACCAAGGGCCAGGGTGGAGGGCTGATTCTTGTGCAGGAATCTAACCCTGCAGCGGAGACATTCTGGTTTAACTAGTTTTGAACTGCTTAGAATTTAGCAACCTTTTTCCTACCTGCAGAGTCAGCTACAAAAGACAACTTACAGGATAGGAGGAACCATATTCATCCTATAAGGAAGAAATGTAGACTGATTGGTTTCTTTGTTTGTTTGTTTTTGCTTTATTTTTTCATACATTTCACATTGGTATGTTAATTTTTGCTTTGGGGGGTTATTTATTTTTAGCTTTTTTCTTGCTTGAATAAAATTTTATAACTGACCTTTCTTTTTCTACACCTAACCTATAGTAATTTCTCTCGTACCTTCATCTCTACTTTCCTATTTTACTCCTGTTTCCTCTTCCCCAATCCCTTCTCCTTTTGCTTCTTAATTATTAATATTGCATATCCTTAAAAATACACTACATTTATCCTAATGGTGTCTTAGTTCCATTTTCTAACCTTATTGGGGATATAATTGAAGCACTCAAATAATTTTTACTGTATTTAAGCACAGCCTTGCTGTCAAATCACTGTTTCAGTTACTGCTGCCTGCTTTCCCACTCTAAATGGCTGTAGGATTCATTACCTCAAATAAAGACTATACATAAAAAAGACATAAAATAAAGGGAACAAACAAAGAGTAGACAAAGGGACTCAGAATGTAACTCAGTGGTAGATTAGATGTCTTTCCTAGCATGTACAAGGCCAGTGGTCAATTACCAAGACAGAACAAAAAAGTAAAAATGTAATAATAAAAATAACAGCTGGAGAACATATACTTCTCAGTAGATACACAAATCACAACAAAGAGACAGAAAATATATGAAAAAACAATACTCCTAAAAGTCCACAAAACCTCAATAATGGAGAACAAAGATAATGAAATAGCCATCTCGCTAGGAAAAATAGTTGAGAATACTACTTTTTAAAATGTCCCATGATCACATAGCAGACAAAAACAAGATGAATGAAATATGGAAATCAATTCAGGACCTAGATAAGAAAGTTAGCAAAGTGGATGAAATATAGCTTTTTATTGTTTTGAAATTTCGTACAAAGGCAGACACATCACAGTAATATCACAGCCTTCATCAGCAACCCTAAAGGCCAGGAAAGCATGCAATGATATATTTCAAATTTTGACAATAACCAACTGCCAGCTAAGATTACTATATACAGCAAAGCTATCTCTTAAAGTTGGCAGCAAGATGCAGTCATATTAAGCTGAGCACATGCAACAGTGCTGAACTGAAATTTAAAAAACTTGGAGAATAAAATGAGCAAGGTGATTGAAATTTTGGGGGAAAATGCTAGAAATGAAAGCTAATCAATCAAATAAAAATAAAAAAGACCACAAGATTAATGAGAGAGGAAAAAGAACACTACAGATGAAAACAATGTCAAGGTAATATTTCGTTCAAACATCAATAAATAAAAAGTATATACAACCACAACACCTAAGAACTCAGCTGTGATCAAGAGACTAAACTTAAGAATCTATATGACAGAGAGGAACTGAGATTAAAACAAAAACACAGAAAAATGTTTCAAAGACATTATGTCAGAAAATTTCTCAGTCTTAAAGAAATGAACATCCAAGTACAAGAGGCATTTAAAACTACAAATAGACACAACTAGAGAAGAACCTTCCCACAATGCAGGCAAGGTGACATATATATAGTGTTGAAAAAGAAAAAACACATACCTACCAAGCTATAAAGGCAAATATATTCAGAATAGCACCAGGCTCCTCAGCAACCCAAATCCAGGAAAAGAATGTAATGATGTATTTTGAGTCCTGAAAGTAAATAACTGCCAACCAAGATTGCTATTTCCAGCAAAGCTTATTTAACATTGAAGGAAAGATAGCAATAGTTCAAGACAAATGCAAACCGGAGTAATTCATGACCACCAGGACAGCACTACAGAAGATGCTCGATGGAATCCTGAACACAGAGGAGAAATAAAGACAGTCTTCATCAGAGAGTGCAGGAAAGAATAAATTTTATAAAAGAAATAGATAAATAAAGGAGAACTGTGAAATAATCCATCAGGCCAATAGAGAAAAAAGAAACAAACAAAAATTTAACCAACCAGAAAAATAACGAACACAATTAGAAAAATTAGAAACATCTCTTTCAGTAATTGAATGTAAATGGCCTCAAATCTCCAATTAAAACATGTGGACCAGATGACTGAATTCAAAAACAAGATCAAGCTATCTGTTGCCTCCAAATCATGTGCCTTGCTGTCAAGGATACTTAAAGTTTGTCAGAGGATGGAAATAAATTTATCAAACTAATTGAAGCTGAAAAAAATCTGTTTCCTATATTCTGATATTCAAAGAAATAGACCTCAAACAAAAATTAGCAGAAGAAAAGAAACACCTCATTTCTTTAAAATACAGCAATTATAATTGCACATTAGGACTACTAGTTTTATTTAAAAAGTGAACATAAAATGTAATACAAATCTTGATAAAATGATAGTGGGTAATTTCAAGATCCACCTCTTATCTGTAGCTAGATCATCTAAACTAAAACTCAGAATTAAACTACAGCATATCAAGTGAACATAACAAGTATCTCTTGGTCTGTATATTCAACAGAATCAGAATGCACATTTGCTTTAGTTACTTTTCTGTTGCTGTGATTTAAAAAAAAAAACCAAGTTGGTAAGGAAGGGGTTTATTTGCTTTACAATTCCATGTCACAATCATTAAAGCAAGACAGGGAAAAATTCAAGGCAGGGACCACGAAGAAGGGTAGAGTCAGAGTATATACTATGAGTTAGAGATTAATATGGTAGTGTATCCTATAGCTAGGATTGACAGGTCTAATAATTAAGGGGTTGAAATGGGAATGGTATCACTGTTCCCTTAGTGACCCATAAGGAAAGTTTTTACTTACTATCTCTGGGATCTTATGCTCTGTAGACTAGAAATTTTGATTCCAGAGCAACAACCACTTCTGCCAGGAAATACTGGCAGACATCTCCCAGGCAGCCAATTTGGACTCTTGATACTCATAAGTCAACCGGCTAAAAAGGGAATAGTATTGTTAAGACAGGTGATTCCAGACTACCAGAAATTAGTTTGCTTCTCCACAGTGAAGATAAGGAAGATTATGTCTAGAGAACAGTAGATTCTTTAGAGTTTCTCATTGTGTTACCATGTCTTGTGATTAAAATAAACTGGAAACTATGAATACCCAATCCAGACAGGATGACAAAGGAGCTAGATCATTCAGGGATGGAGGTATGGGTCATCCTTCCAGGGAAAAAACCATGAGCTACCTACATAGGAGCTTGCTGAAAATAGAGGAAATATAGAATGGATAGTAGAGCAAGGTGCTTAGAAATACCAGATAAAGCCACGTGACAGGTTGCAGAAATGAGGATTATTTGACATGAGTATTTTGTTAAGAACATGTTTGTGCAGATATACAAATATATTAAGCTGACATTTGCATTTCCCTCTTTTTTCTTTATCATGTAATGTAACATAAATTGAGATAATATCAGTAGTTAAGTGTTGTAAGTCTATATTATCATATTTAGGCTATGAGGCACTGAAAGACTAAGTATTCCACAATGGACTTTGCAACCTAGTCTGAAAATATATAGTTTGTTAAACATGCAAAATAGTTATAACAATAATTGGAATTATGACCTTATTTGAAAATGAAGCATGACATTAAAAATGTGACTGGAGGCTGTGGGTGATGGCATGCGCCTCTAATCCCGGTACTCAGGAGACAGGCAGGTGACTCTCTGAGTTCCAGGACAGCTAGAGCTGTTACACAGAAAAAACAAAAAAACAAAAAAATGTGATTGGGGCATCATGTTGATAAGGGATGGACTTGTGGCAGATAATCTTAGTTGTCAACTGGACTGGTTCTAGAATCTACTGAAATGTAAGAGGCTGGCACCCCTTTTAAGGAACTTCCTTGATCAGATTTTTCTGAAGAAGGAAGACCCGCCCTAAAGTGGGTATCATCTTCTGGTGTCAACCAAGATAAAGGGACATAAAAGGAAACTTTTTTTTTTTTGCTTGCTTCCTTGCTTGCCTTCACACTCACTGGCAAGTTCTCCTATCTTGTTTTAGTGGCATTTATTCACTAATATCAGATTCCGCTTCTTCAAATTTTCATGTTTAGTGAAAACCAGCAACCCTCCAGAAGTTCCCTTGGCCTTTAATACCATATTTGGCCAGCTGATACATCTAGTCTTGTGAACTGAGGAACTACAGGGTTCTCAACCCATTTGAGACAGCCATTGTTGGCTTACCTGAACTGCATTCTGAAAGCCAATCTAAACAGCTCTTTTCAGCCACTTACAAAATCTTCCTTAAAAAGATCTTATTCTATGCCAGAAACCAAGTTTTAGTGAATACAAAAGAAACAAATAAATTCTTATATCTTATCAAAGCATAGTAGAGATCGATAGCATGAAAACAATACAGACACTATACAAACAAGTGGAGTATGAAGAGTATACATTTGAGTGACTAGTGTGTCACTAAAGAAAATAAATTTTTAATTCCTAAAATCAAATAAAACTGAAAGCACAATTTATCAGAGCCTTTGGGATATAGCAAAAGCAGTTATTGGAAAGCTCATAGGTGTAGTTACTTATGTTAAAAGAATTAAAGTCATCTCAATTAAAGAACTTAATAATGAACCTCAAAGTCTTAAAACCAAACTAAAACCTAGTGGATAGAAAAGAATAATGAAAATGGAGTTGGTGTTAATGAAATGAAGACTAAAAAATCAGTACAAGGTATTAAGTTCCTTGAAAAGTAACCAAAACTGATAAAGCCCCAGCTAAACTAACCAAAAGAATGAGAAAATCCTGTTAATAAAATTATAGATAAACATGATAACATTACAACAAATTATTGTGAGATTCAAAGGAACAAAAGGAACTCAAGATTATATGAGATATTCAAGCAGATCTTTAATAAACAGTAAAATGAAGCAGTAATATTCTCTCAACAATTAAAAATTCAGAGACATGCAGGTTTACTGCTGAATTCTGCTTTTTTACATATTGTTGTTGTTGTTATTACATCCCAAATGGTTCCCCCTCCTCGACCCCCCCTTCGAAGCATTCTTCCTCCCACCCCTGAGGCCCTTTGCCTCCTAGAGGGTGCCCCCCCTTGATTATCCTCCCACCCTGGGGCATCAACTGAGTGCAGACAAAGCTACATATGTGCCAGGGACCTGGGAGCAGCCCTTTTGGTTGGTGGCTCAACTCTGGGAGCTCCAAGGGGTCCAAGTTAGTTGACACTGTTGTTCTTCCTATGGGGTTGCCATCTCCTTTAGCTCCTTCAGTCCTTCCCCTAACTCTTTCATAGGGGTTCCCAGTCTCAGTCCAATGGTTGGCTGTAAGGATCTGCATCTGTCTCAGTCAGTTCCTGGTAGAGTCTCTCAGAGGACAGCGATGCTAGGCTCCTGTCTGCAACACAACATGATATCAGTAATAGTGTCAGGGTTTGGTGCTTACCCGTGGGGTGGATCCCAATTTGGACCAGTCACTGGTCAGCCATTCATTCAGTCTCTGCTCCATTTTTGTCCCTACATTTCCTTTAGACAGGGACAATTTTGGGTTGAAACTTTTGAAGGTGGGTTGGTGTCCCCATCCTTCCACTGGGGGCCCTGAATTCTGCTTTAAAAACCATTTAATTTTTATTGTTATTGTTGTTGGTGTTGTTGTTGGTGGTGATGGTGATGGTGTGTGTGTGTTGGGGGTAGAGGAGGCAGTGTCTATAAACACGTGTGTAGGTATGTAGGCAGGTTCCAGCCACAGAGCACCTGTAGAGGTCAAAGGACAACATTTATGAGTTAATTGTTTTCTCTCACTGTGGGGATTCCAGGGATGGAATTCAAGGACTGTCATCAGGCTTTTTGATTAAAAACATTAAATAAACAGAAGTATATGGTTTCTCTTTTTTAAAAATGGTGGAATTTTCTTAATCCATTGCAGCAATTCCTCAGCACTTCCAATTTGTTAATTGTACCCTTTTAGATACTTAAACATTAGCAGATTGTCTTTAAAATTTATTTCATTTATCTTAAAAGTTATTGCAAAGTTTTTATGGTGCCAATGAAGTTCTAATTGCACTAGGTTTGGAGTTAAGAGGTCAGATCTCATTGTCTTTCTATAAGCTGGCTGTGTCACTCACATGTAAACTGAGAATAATGAGTTGCACTTCTTCCCTTGTATAAGGCAGGTGCTTTCTACATTATAAAGTGCCATACATGTGGTGGGATCAGAAGAAATTCATTAAATTTATAGAATTGAAATGATACCACCCTTTTGAGAAAAAAATAAAACAAGAGTTGGAGACATAATGAAAAGTAAATACAGATTGTGCTAAATATTATCCTAGTTTTTGGTTCAGATGCACTAAGAACAGATTCATGGATTAATTTTGACTCAATTAAGGGGGAGAGTTTCAAGGGTTGAGGAAATGTTGTGAATAGTCTTATATCTGTTGAAAAACAGACTGTTCAAAATAAGTATTGATTGCTATCACTATTTTCTGAGTTCTGAAAAGTACAAATGGACTTTTAATTAGCCCGTGTTACAGCACAGATGGGATATGAGCTTTCCCAAGGCTGCTGTTGTATTATCATGGTAGCACTGATCAAGCTGTTTGTGTATTTGTTGCAATTTCATGTTCACAAGCATGTTGGGAATTTTCTGCATTAGCAGAGCCACTCAGTACTCCTGAGCATTGTAAACCTGTTCCTCAAACTTCATCTTTGAACAGTATTGGAATATAATACATTAATCCATAAGATTCCCATAAAACTAGAGGTTCTAGAAGAGGTCCTAGAAGAATTTCCATTACAAGGCCCCATCCTTTAACTATTTGTGGCTGGATTTCTGACCAGCACTGTCAGTTTCTATTGCTACAATGAAGCACCATCACCAAAAGCAACTTGGGGAGGAAAAGGTTTATTTTGTTATACTTCCTCATCATTGTTCATTATGGAAAGAAGTCAGGAGAGGAACTCCAACAGGTCAGCAACCTGGAGGCAGGAGATGATTTAGAGGCCACAGAGGGGTACTGCTTAATGCCTTGCTTCACAAGGCTTGTTCAGCCTGCTTTCCTATAGCACCCAGGAACACCAGCCCAGAGATGACCCGACCCACAATAGGCTGGACCCTCCTCCATCAATCACCAATTAAGAAAATGCCTTACAGCCGGATCTTATGGAAGCATTTTCTCAATTAAAGTTTTCTGCTTTTAGATTCCTCTAGTTTGTGTGTCAAGTTGACACAAGACTAGCCAACACCACCACTTTTATTTTCCTTCTAAGAATATTTGTTTAGCTAGAACATCCCCACATGTGCTTATGTCTCCAAAGTTCAGCAAGCACATTTTATTCGATCCTATATAAAACTGGCAGGAAATGATGATAAAACTTACTGTAATAATAACCAGTGATTTTTGTCCACCACCACCTGACAGGATTGACATGTGCTATAGTCCAGTTCCATCCGTTCTTTCCCAGAAGTGACCTCAGAAGAAGTACATTTGTCCTCTTTAGGCTTAGATGTGTTTCTTCTGTAATATATAATTAAAGTATTGATGATTTGAGAAGGAAATGAGGGATGCAAAAATAAATAATTACCACCAGTCGGTAACCTCATAAAACTTAGCTTTTCATGGAACTCATAAAATAGCATGCAAAGTGTATTCAACTATAGATACTCTCTTAAAAATCTCCAGACATCTTCAAACACATTCATGTATTGGGGTAACTTTAGTTCAAACATAGTTTAACATGAATAAAATTTCAGTAGGCATATTTAATTGGAAACAGAAACTTTGCTTCTGTGGCAGTTTATAGAGAACCGTTCACAACTAGTTTTGTAACAGTTCATTTTAGTGATTTTCTGTGTGTGGCAGCAGTGATCAAATCAAGACTTTGTACATTCTAGGTAAGCACTCAATCACCTAAGCTATAGCTTTTAAAAATATTTACTTTATTTTTTAAGATTATAGTCATATCATTTCCCCCTTACCTTTCTTCCCTCTAAGCCCTCTTATATACTCCTCCTTGTTCTCTTTCAAATACATGGCCTCTTTTTAAATTGTTGTTGTTGGTGGTGGTGGTGTGTATGTGAAAAACTGAAGTAGCCCATTCAGATGATGATAACAGTGAAAATTGTGCCTGTTTTGATTGTTTGACTGATGATTTTAAATTTTCATTAAGGCACAAATCTTATGAATGAACTTTAGGAAAAAGAGAATACCCCAAGGCTGTGATAAGGATTATTCATGTTTATTAAGAGATCTAACCTAAGGCTGGGGAGATGGCTGACTTGTTAAGAGTTCTTTTTGTGCAAGCAAGAAAACCTTAGTCAAACCTACAGAAAAAGACAAGCATAATCAAGTGCATGCCTATAACTATAGCCCTGAAGAGGGCAGAGACAAGGAGATTCTTGAGGCTTGCTGGCCTCCAGTCTAGCTATACATTGAATGAGAGGTACTGCCTCAAGGGAGTAAGGTGGGGTATGACAAAGCAGGTGCCCTCCTGACCTCTTTGTGGGAATGCACATCCATATACACACATGCACATACAACACACAAGCACACGAAGAGTTCCAAGTCAGAAATAGAGAAAAATGCATGTTAACATCAATGAACAAAGTTTTAAATATTGCCAGCCCCTTCATAGATTATGCTACACATATATGATTAGACAAGTGTTATTTATAAAATACTGGGAGAACTAAAAAAATGAACATCTGATTTTTGATTAACATGGAATAAAATAAGGTTGGCTAAGGGGTATTTCATGCCTTAATAAAGTTTAATTTATATATAGATTAATTTAACTACAACAGTAATCAATTCTACCCCTCCAAAAAAAACCTGCTTCATACTACCTGTTTATACTCATATTCCCTTGTCTTCCCTTCCCATGGGTAACCTCTGCTCCATTGTTTTCTTTTCAAAATATAGAAATATGTACAACTGTATAAACATAGCTTGTAACATTTAAGACTGCACTAGTTACTTTTTGATTGTTGTGACAAAACACCATGACCAAGACAATTTATAAAAGAAAGCTCTTAATTAGGATTACAGTTTCGTAGTGTGAGAGTCCATGAAGGTTTGTGTGTTGGTATGATTGTAGGAATAGCTGAGAGCTTATATCTCAAACTCTAAGCAGGAGACAACTACTGGGAATGGCACGACTCTTTTGAAATCCCAAAGCTCACCCCCAATGATACCCCCCCCACACAAAGCTCCACCTCTTTATCCTTTACAAATAGTTTAGACAACAGCGGACCAAGTTTTCAAACATATGAGCCTATAGGAGCCATTCTCATTCAAACCACCACAGAGACTGCTTTCATACAGCATAATACCTTTGAGATTTCTCTAAACTTTTGCAACTAACACACTGGAGAATATCTAGGGATTTTTCCAGCTTTGGGTAATTATGAATAGAATTATAAAACATTCAAGTGTATTTATGTATTTTGTGTGAACCTAAGTTTTCACTTCTCTGGGATAAATGCCTAGGAGTAGAATCTCTGGCTTATAAGGTAAGTATATGTTTAATTTCAAAAGAAACTGCCAAACTATTTTCCAGAGGAGCCATTTTTCATTCACACTGGTAATACAGGAGAATGTCGGTTATTTCATACCTTTCCAAATACTTGATATTCTCAATATTTTTCCTTTAATTTTAGCCACTGTAGTGGGTAGTTAATGATTCTATTTTGCTTTAATTTTGCATTTAATGGCGAATGATATTGACCATTCATATATTAAATTGCCTACTTTTATTTTGTAAGCTAAGAGGACAATTTAAAATTTTGATATAAATAGGAATTTAAAAAAAATTGGTTGCACAGCTTCATATATTTATGTAATAAATTTTAGTCATTTATAAATCTCTCACCCCTTTCCTCCTGCTGGAATTCTTCACAACAAGCCCCATTCTACTTCCATGTCTTTTGTTTGTTTGTGAGTCACTGTGTGTAGTTAAAGGTTGTTTTGTTTTGTTTTCTTTTGTTTTGTTTTCCAAGAGCGCGTCTGGGAAGTTATTTACTGGAGTAACTTATCAGTGGTTATAATACTGAGAAAAATGATACCCCCTTCCAACAATTATTAATTGCCAATAGTACCTCAGGGGGAGTAGGGCATCATCAATCCCTCCATGAATAGGCATTTTTAACATCAAAATAGTAAATAGAAAAATAGAACATAATGGTAATTTCTAAAGGGTATGCAAGTTCGGAAGAAGGAGAAGAGAGGGACGATGGTTAACAGGTTATAAAATAAAGTTGACATGAGGAATGGAGTCTAGTATTCTAAAGTACATTAAGGTAAATATAGATTTTAATATCTTATGTATTATATGCATAAAGACTTGAAGATAGGATTTTGTAGAGTTGGAATATAAAGAAGCATTAAATATTAAAGAAATGGAAATGCTGACTACCCTTTGATCATTATATATTATACATGTATCCAAGTATCACACTGTATTTCATAAATATATACAATTTTGTGTCAATGGCATTTTTCCAAAGAATGTAAAAAATAAATGTACCTTCATCAAAGGTTCAGGGCATCATGTTGATTATTCTCATTTTACCCCAGGCTAATTGAAATTTGATTGTGAATCATCACAGATCTACTGACAAGGCTTTAGGAACCCAACTGTTCAATACCAGATTTTTTTCACACTAACCCTATTGCTATCAGAAAATTTGGGGAATCCCACCAGATTTAGCACATATTTCCAGGGAATTTTGGGTCCCCCCCCTCTGGGTTCTTAGTCTCATGAAGGAAATAATTTAAAAATGAACTGAAATGAAAATGTAAAAGACAATATTATTATTAGAGTTTAAATGAAAATCACCCAAAGTGGATCTTGGCAGCTGCCCAAGGAGAGAAATGGAGAGTAAAAAGAGTGAAATCCATGCTGTTTGTAAGCAGCCACATTTCAGACAAACAGCTACAAGCCAGAGAGGAGGACTTCAAAGAAAAAGGGAAAATCCCAAAGTACCAAAGAAAGTATACTTAGGCTGTGACTAGCATCTGAAAGAGACCAAAGAGAGAACAAAAGGAAAAGTTACACCTTTCTGAAAGGTGAACAGGCTTAACACACTCTCATGGTGACTCTATAGCAACTACACCCAGAACAGTGTTTCTAGGAAGGACATGTCTATTTCTCCTGTTCCTTCAGCATGGCTTCAAAGTGAGCTTGGCTTCCTGATGGGTTGTGCCTTTGCCAGGTAACTGGCTGGTAAGTGGATTAACTCTTAAGAGAGAAAACAATAGAATGCTTCTACCCAGAGATACATTCCATTCTTTTATACAGAAAGACCTAGCTTTGCCTCATGGGCCTTCAGTCCTACTATTGGGTCAAAGCAGTTAATTCGGTTTTACTTCATTGGCTCTGTGCAATTTACCAGAATCATATGCAAACATTCTGGCATGATGGCTGAAGTACTTTATAATTTTTCTTTCTGTTCTATCTTTTTTTATGTTTTGTTGTTTATTCTTTTTTATTAGATATTTTTTCTTTATTTACATTTCAAATGTTATCCCCTTTCTGGTTACCCCTCCGAAAATACCCTATCCCATCCCCCACCCTTCCCCCTGCTTACCAATCCACCTACTCCCACTTCCCTGTCCTGGTATTCCATCTAGCCTTCTCAGGGCCAAGGGCCTCTCCTCCCATTGATGCCCACCCAACAAGGCCATCCTCTGCTACATATGCAGCTGGAGCTATGAGTCACAATGTATACTCTTTGGTTGGTGGTTTAGTCCCTGGGAGCTCTGGGGGGGGGGGGTCTAGTTTGGTTCATATTGTTGTTCTTCCTATGGGGTTGCAAACCCCTTCGGCTCCTTCAGTCCTTTCTCTAACTCCTCCATTAGGGACCCTGTGCTCAGTCCAATGGTTGGCTGTGAGCATCCGCCTCTGTATTTGTCAGGTTCTGGCAGAGCCTCTCAGGAGACAGCTACACCAGGCTTCTGTCAGCAAGCACTTCTTGGCATCCACAATAGTGTCTGGGTTTGGTGACTCTATATGGGATAGAAGCCCAGGTGGGGCAGTCTCTGGATAGCCTTTCCTTCAGTCTCTGCTCCACACTTTCTCTCCGTATTTACTCCTGTGAGTATTTCGATCCCCCTTCTAAGAAGGACTGAAGCATCCACACTTTGGTCTTTCTTCTTCTTGAGCTTCATGTGGTCTGTCGATTGTATCTTGGGTATTCTGAGCTTTTAGGCTAATAACCACTTATCAGTGAATGCATACCATGTGTGTTCTTTTGTGACTGAGTTACCTCACTCAGGATATTTTCTAGTTCCATCTATTTGCCTAAGAATTTCATAAAGTCACTGTTTTTAACAGCTGAGTAGTACTCCATTGTGTAAATGTCCCACATTTTCTGTATCCATTCCTCTGTTGAGGGACATCTGGGTTCTTTCCAGCTTCTGGCTATTATAAATAAGGCTGCTATGAACATAGTGGAGCATGTGTCCTTATTGCATGCAGGGGAAGCCTCTGGGTATATGCCCAGGAGTGGTATAGCTGGGTCCTCAGGTAGTACTATGTCCAATTTTCTGAGAAACACCAAACTGATTTCCAGAGTAGTTGCACCAGCTTGCAATCCCACCAACAATGGAGGAGTGTTCCTTTTTCTCCACATCCTCTCCAGCACCTGCTATCACCTGAGTTTTTGAACTTAGTCATTCTGTGTGAGGTGGAATCTCAAGGTTGATTTGATTTGTATTTCCCTGATGACTAGGGATGTTGAACATTTCTTTAGGTGTTTCTCAGGCATTTGATATTATTCAGTTGAGAATATTGTGTTTAGCTCTGTACCCCATTTTTAATAGGGTTATTTGATTCTCTGGAGTCTAACTTCTTGAGTTCTTTGTATATATTGGATATTAGCCCTCTATCAGATGTAAGATTGGTAAAGATATTTTCCCAATCTGTTAGTTGCCAGTTTTTCCTATTGACAGTGTCCTTTGCCTTACAGAAGCTTTGCAATTTTATGAGATCCAATATGTCTACCGTTTATCTTATAGCATAAGCCATTGGTGTTCTATTCAGGAAATTTTCTCCTGTGCCCATGTGTTCAAGGCACTGCCCCACTTTCTCCTTTATAAGCTTCAGTGTATCTGGATTTATGTGGAGGTTCTTGATCCACTTGGACTTGAGCTTTGTACAAGGAGATAAGAATAGATCGATTTGCATTCTTCTACATGTTGACCACCAGTTGAAACAGCATCATTTGTTAAAAATGCTCTTTTTTCTACTGGATGGTTTTAGCTCCTTTGTCAAAGATCAAGTGACCATTGGTCTGTGGGTTCATTTCTGGGTCTTCAATTCTATTCCATTGATCTACCTGCCTGTCACTGTACCAATACCATGCAGTTTTTATCACTATTGCTCTGTAGTACAGCTTGAGGTCAGGGATGCTGATTCCCCCAGAAGTTCTTTTATTGTTGAAAATACTTTTTGCTATCCTGGGTTTTTTGGTTATTCCAAATGAATTTGAGAATTGCTCTTTCTAACTCTATGAAGAATTGAGTTGTAATTTTGATGGGGATTGCATTGAATCTGTATATTGCTTTTGGCAGGATAGCCATTTTTACTATATTAATGCTGCCAATCCATTAGCATGGAAGATCTTTCCATCTTCTGAGGTCTTCTTTGATTTCTTTCTTCAGAGACTTGAAGTTCTTGTCATACAGATCTTTCACTTGTTTGGTTAAAGTCACACCAAGATACTTTATATTGTTTGTGGCTATTGTGAAGGGTATCATTTCCCTAATATCTTTCTCAGCCTGTTTATGCTTTGAATAGTGAAAGGCTACTGATTTGTTTGAGTTAATTTTATATTCGGCCACTTTGTTGAAGTTGTTTATCAGCTGTAGGAGTTCTCTGGTGGAGTTTTTGGGGTCATTTAAGTATACAATCATATCATCTGCAAATACTAATAGTTTGACTTCTTCTTTTCCAATTTGTATCCCTTTGACCTCCTTTTGTTGTCTAATTGCTCTAGTTAGGACTTCAAGTACTATAATGAATAGGTAGGGAGAGAGTGAGCAGCCTTGTCTAGTCCCTGATTTTAGTGGGATTGCTTCAAGTTTCTCTCCATTGAGTTTGATGTTAGCTACTGGTTTGCTGTATATTAGTTTTATTATGTTTAGGTATGGGTCTTGAATTCCTGATTCCTTGATTCCAAGACTTTTACCATGAAGGGATGTTGGATTTTGTCAATTGCTTTCTTAGCATCCAATGAGATGATCATGTGGTTTTTTTCAAGTGACACATATGTGATCATTAGACACAACTGAATATAAAATTCCATGAACCTAGCTGTACATCATGTATGACTCTCAGTACACAACAATTTCACCTTTCTATGAAGAACTATCAAAGTCTCTTTTTTATTTACACTTGTCAGTATTCTTATTTGGTCATTTCATCTGTTGTGTTGTTTTACAATTTAAATGTTAGTTGTGACTCAATTTATAAGTCACTGAAATACAGGGATTCTTTTCATATCTTGTTTATTATGTAGATTAATATAGTGTACATAATGTGTGTGTGTATATATATATATATAATTGTGCATATATACACATAAAATAGTGTGTGTATATATAAACTTTGTACACATTTCAGTAGTGGAGTTATGAGATTCAAGGAGAACAATTGTTTTTAATCATTTTTCAAAGGCATAGTTCCTCTATGAACAATGGTGATGTAAAGCTTTGGGAATCTTGCCTTTGATTCAAGATAGTTTGTACTCCAAGTGCTAAATTGATTTAAGCCTTTGAATATTCTATTGACACTTCAAAATATCTTAAATATTTGTGATAGGAAGGGGTGGTGGTGCACCATATTTGTTCCACTTGTTCCTCACTATTTTATTCATACCATCAACATTACCATGTATCCTCCCTTCCTAGCCCATGCTTTTCCCATTATACAAGTTCCACAGCAGTTTCCATCTCCTCCAACTTATTGTTACCACTTAAGCCCACAATCTACATGATTTCCCCTACCAGTGAATCTCTTAATACTTCTTGTAGGTGGTTCTTTTTTGACACCTAACATACCGATTGGCAACTTGCTGCCTTTTCCTCCTACTCATTCATTGTTGAACTCTCCATAGATTAGTGGCATGGTATGCAAGCAAACACAGGTTCCTGGCTGCTAAAGTTTAGAAACTACTTTTTTAATGCTAAAAAATTAATTAACTAAACTTGTGATAATTGATGGTGGTTAGATAGCAAAGGATGACACAATGCAAGTTTTCAAAGAGGAAACCACTATGAAAATATTAAACATAGGCAATCTACTTGGGCATTGCTACATCTACATGCACTTACAATGAGATTCTTTTTTTGTCCTTTATAATGAATAATGATATGAGAGTGTGGTTGAATTAATATCTTTTTGTTCTGCATGGTGATCTATACTAGGCATAGTAAAACTGCTCATTTTTTGGTATCTTTGTATTTAGGATTAGTTCTTGTATCCAAATCCATCATGTGATGAGTCTCATTGGTTACTAATATAATCCTGAAAAACAGATGACTTTTGCTTTCGTCTTCTGGTTACAAATTTGGAGGTGTGGCTTCATATTCTGAAGGAAAAGATGATCATAAATAGTATCACTGTGGCTTGTTAGTAGAGGTGATTATATATGCATATATAATATCACATATTATATATATATATGATATTTAACAAGGTATAGTGGAATAGGAATGGTGTAAGCCTCTGTCACTTCAAATTTTCTTTAGGTTAGAGGCTACTTTACCTAACCTACAAATCTAGGAATCACATTTAGTGGTTCCTTTCTCTGGTTCATTTAATCTAATGAAGTCTAATCAAGTCCTGTGCTGTCTAATCCCATGCCATCTCTTAATTCTGTGCTCTGTTTCCACATACCCTTACTGCTACTGTCTTACTTCATGGTTTTCTATTTCACCAAGATTAGCTACTTTTCAGTTTTTAGATTGACAGAATAAAATTTGGGCAAAAGAATACAATAGCTTTCTGGTTAAGCATAGTAGATGTACTTCCTGCTTCTGCCATTTACTAGAAGTTTAAAATAGAAATAAATGGATACAAATTCATGAGAATAAAGAGATGAGAAGAACTAATTCACAAAGAAATTATAAGGAAGATAAAAGAGAGCATTAGCTACCTGTTATAGAAAACAAAACTTCAAAACTTAGTGATTTAAAATAGGCACAATATTTAAAGTTCTTTTCTCTGAATATTGAATTTCTTATGAATCATTTATTTTCTTACTATATAGGAAATGGAAAAGAGATAGTGTTTGACAGTCAGGAATCTGATAGTTGTTTAGTCTGGCACTTCAGACTTAAATTAAGATTGTGCACAGGAATATAGTGAGGATAGCTGTAGTCACAGATAGAGCTGGAGAATCTCCTTCTAGGTTCATCATATGCTTCTTTGCAGGAAGCCTCAGTTCCTCACCACATGTGTCTAATAGACAGTCAGCTTGGGTCATCTTACAACAGGACGCCTGGCTTATAAGTAAGTGATGGAAAAGACAAATAAGGATGAAGTCACAGTACTCTTTGACCTCACCTTCAAACTTAAACACCATTATATCTGCTTTATTTCATTTATTAGAAGAAAGTGATTAAATTCAACTTACACATGAGAAACATAAGGTTTCACATACTGAGTGAAGGAATATAAACACTTGTGAGCATAAATTCAAACCACCACATAGTGGCAACTAGGTTAGCAGAATAGAATAACTATAATATAGATGAGTTCACAGTGGGTACTTACTAAAAGGAGCCAATTTTTCCCTGAGAGATTTTTTTTCAAGCATTAGCTTCTACAATTTAGAGTGATGTTCAAGGCTGAAAATAAAGCATTGGTTGAAATCCACATATAAGAGAGCTGAACTCTCAAGTCTCTTCACCTTCACACAAACCACATCACCACTAGCACCATTAGGAAGGAGAACCAAGCTTTAGTCTCTAAAAGAATTAGGTGACAATTTCCACGTTAAGAGATGGCAGACTGGATGCTAGCTTTCTCTTAAAATGGTGTGCATTAAATTATATTCCTTCAACCTCTTTTCTATTTCCTACATAGTAGGAAAAGAAACGAATCTTAAGAAATTCAATATTCAGAGAAAAGATCTCTAAATACTGGTACATATACCCCCAATCAAACAAAAGTCAGCTTATTCCCAATGCTCCCACAGAATAATAATCCATCGACAGTTCCAACCATGCACACATGGCATATAGTCTAGGATTAGTAGATAGTTGAGGAATCCTTAAATCCTAAAAATAGGCTAAATATCACTCAAACAGAACAGAAAAGATGTAGGATGGTACAGGCAATTACAGAAGCTATGTATGTATATGTATATATTTCTATAGTATACATGTATGTGTATATATATATTTATTTATGTGTGTATATATACATATAGATTCATAGCTTCTAAACAGATTCATAGATTCTAAACAGAATAAGAGATGAGATAATTGTGTAATATATTTAAAACTGGATTAATATGTATTTTGGGATGATAAAAATGGAATTAGCTGGCTGTAATGGTACACATTTATAATCAAGGCACTTTGGCATTGGAGGCAGAAGGATTGAGAGTTTAAGGACAGCATGTACTACATAGTGAAACCCTGTTTTAAAAAGTCAAAAACTAAGGGACCAAGCTCTAAAGTTTGGAATAATGCTAATGGATTCTTGCAGCAACTGACAGTTGCATTTAAGTGGTATAGCGCTATCATTTTACTTGATTGTCTTAAACCATAACGGATTGACCTGATATTTCTACTCTGTTCTGTTGTGTTCTGGAACTAGCTTATTAAAACTAAATTTAAATAATATATTTTGATTATATTATTTCCCCTCCCCCAACTCCTCTCCATCTGCATATTCACTCAACTTCTTGTTCTTTCTCTCTGGACAATGTGCAGAGAGTGGAAGACTTTGGAACATTCAGTTCTGAGCTCTTTATCACACCCCTCCCCTCTAGGCTCAGGAATCTTTGTGGAAAAGGAGGCAGAAAGATTATAAGAGTCAGAGGTAGTGGATGTCTCCAAGGAAACAGCATCATTTAGACACAGAGGGACTGAGCCCATATGAACTCATGGAGACTGTGACAGCATGCTTAAGATCTGTACAGATTCAAACCAGACAAAAATCTCAGCACGGAGAAAGAAGGGGAAATCAACACAAAGTTGCAACTCTAGCCAGGAAGCTTTTTCTGTTCTTCATTTACAGTATTTGAAGAAAAAACTTCATTTGTTTCTATACACTAATGTGAGAAATAGTTACTAGGAAGGAGCTAATTTAATTGATCTCTATTTCTCGGTTATTATCTTTAATGCCTAATTTATTGGGATAATTTACATACAGGAAATTTAGCTTCTTAATTGTACAATTTTGATATTTGAAAAATTCATAGAGCTATATGCAATAGTTATATAAAATTATCCCATCACCCATAAGTTTTGATAAGACCGTTTTATCGACAGTTTTTATGCCTATCATCAGTCCTTTATAAAGGCTTATCCTTTTACCTATAGGTTCACCTTTTCTAGACCATATTAAAATCACACATATAGTATATATAGATAGCTTTATACATCTGGCTTTTTCATTTGGCATAATTCATTTGAGGTCCATCCATGTAATTGTGTACTTTAACTATTCATCATCTTTGTTATTGTATGACATTCCACTTTATGCATACAATGCATTTATTATCAGTTCAAGGATATTTAGACTGTTTCTAATTTTGTGGAGAGAGAGAGAGAGAGAGAGAGAGAGAGAGAGAGAGAGAGAGAGAGAGAGAGAGAGAGAGAAGGTATTTGTGCATATTTCTGTATGGAAGCCAAAGAACAATATTGGGTGTTTTCCTCAATTAAACTAGACTGGCTGGCCCCAGGAATGCTCCTGTCTACACAGGGATTACAAGCACACATCACCACATCAGGACACTTTACTGCCTGAGCCATCTTCCTAGCCCCAAGCTGTTTCCAACTGTCAATGATTATAAGTACAGCTTTTATAGGCAACCATGTATGGGATTTTGTAAACATAATTTGTCATTTCTCTTTTGTAAATACATAGGAGTAGCATTACTAGATTGTATGAAAAATGTGTGCTTAATTTTAGAAGGAAGTATTTTCCAAAATGATCATATCACTTATGTATCT